>OZ030390.1:72610738-73260414 GCA_964023965.1 Melinopterus prodromus
GTGAAAATTGCTACCTTGTCAAGTTATGGTTCTCTTTGTGTATTGATAATAAGCTGCCCCGGTTCTCCTAGCTATGTCGGTTCTCTCCGACATGACTGCACCGCTAACGCCTCTCTTCCCCGCATCCCCTCAAAGACCGTAGAGCGTCGAAATTCACGCGGAGTTTCAGCTCGATCTTTTGTATGTAAAATGCAAGATAAACAATGATTATGTAATAAACTTTAAACCTATGAATTATTGGGTAGCCTATAGTCTATATTTCATTATTCTAGCTCTTCTAATAACGGAATGGCTGGCATTGCATAATATAGTTTTTTTGTGGGTCAACCACTAATCCAATGATTTTACAAAAATACACATTGAAAGCTAGCATTCCACAAATGATTTTACTTTTTAATTCGTTCAAATCTATGTATTATTTCCGGAGTAATTAATTGCTAAAGTTAAACGAATACAATTTACGCGGCAAAAACAGCGCCAATTCTTCTTAATTTGAAAAAATCGGGAAAACGCCAACACATACAGCTTTCTAATTTTTATGAGTTGTAGCATATTAATCAAGGACAGCACCAGAATTTTTAAAAAAAATTTCGCCCCTAGGTTTCCGAGAAAATGGACGTCAAAAGAAGGGACATAATATATGGCCACGATAGTACATAAACATGAGTCACTAGCAATTTTCTATTGGAAATACTATAACGGCGTCTGCTACCACTGCCATTATCACTAATAAAAACGCACCTTAAAAATGTAATTCAAATTCTGACAGATTTATATTTGTTCATGACATATCCCTACCAACATACTAAAATAAAAATACACTCATCGCTATACTTTATTTATAATTTTCTCAATTTATCGTTTTTAGAATTAGATATAAAGACGGGTTGATATTTCTTATCAACAAACAATCAAATTAGTGATTTTATTTTATTTGAAATTTGTATTTTATAATTTGCCGCACTACAGCGGCAACGTTCCATAGTGGTTCTCCAACCTCTGATGAGATCAGCTGTTTTCGAATGTGAACACAAAAAAATATTTGTCAACATCCTGGCTACTATGCAGTTTCATATCAATGCAGATGCGACCGATCTCGATCAAATAGAATTTGCTCTTGAACCTAAACTATTAATTTTACCAAAAAATGTCATAGGCATAAATTATTCAAAATTTCCTCTATTTTAATTTATTAATTAACTATTTTCTCGAACTTACAGAAATGGCGGCTCATTTGCAAAATCCTTCAAAAAGGCTTAGAATAAACTACCAGTTCCTTTGGACCCTTTTCAACCAAAAGCTATTCAGCTCTAAGTTTGGGAACAAAACTTCTAAATATGAACTTTCGTTCCGATACCTTTAGTAGTTTCTCCGGAATCGTCGCCACAAAAATCGTTTACACACAGACATACACACACACACACACACACAGACATTTTTTTGTACCTTGGTAAAAAATCTTCAGGGGACCCATAAAGACCTATTTCCGCTAAAATCTCAATTTTTTTTTTCGGCACGATTACAATACTTCATCATACTGCGTATGATAAAGTAAAAAAATTTAGTTAACCGATTTTCCTCATTCATGAACTTACTTTGTCGCAGAGAAGCTTTCCCCACCAAGTTTCAGATCAATTCTTCCAAAATTTCGGCAGTTATTGCATAAATTTGAAAAAAATGCAGTTAGCCCATTTTGCTGATTCACCAACTTGTCCTTAGTTTTTAAGAGATAAGCTTGTATACCAAATTTGGGATCAATTACTTCAAAATTACGGCAGTTCGCAGACAGACGGAGAGACAGACAGACATAGCTAAATCGATTCAGTTTTCAATGCTGATAAAGAATATATATACACGTGCCTGCCATGCTTCCTTAAGGGTGTTATAAATGTGGTGACAAAGTGAATATACCCTACCACAGTAAATGTGGGGCTTTGAAAGATACGTAGTTTGGAGAAAATTAACCATATATAGAGAGTATCTTATGAAAAAAGAGTTATTTAGTAGATGTCAACCAACACTGAATTAGCATAAACACACCACATCACATCACTACGTCACATCACATCACTACGTCGAAGAAAATGACAAATTAAAAAATGGCTTTGGAGCCCTACTCTCTTAGTACTTAACCTTAAAATTAAGCATGGAATTCAAGGGAAACATCACTGAGAAGCAGCCGTGCGTGACGGGAGAGAATAAACATTATTTTGTTTCTTTATATTTTCTCACGCAATGTACATATAATGCATTTCAATAAATTAAATTTAACAACAAATATGTATAGAATTCGTTTATGCGTTCTAGTTCAAAAAGGCACAGGTTAGATTGTTACAAACTTATTGAACAAGAAAGAATCAGTGTTAAAATAGCTTTATGAGCAGGCGCCACTCTATTGGATATCATATATTGGATATTATGTATACTTATGTGTATGGATCTCAGCGCCTACTTCGACTACAATCACTTATAAAGACCCGTTAGTATAGCCGCGTTGACGTGAACTAACTAATGTTTGCATTTTTCGAGTTCATGTCACTGGATAGATAGAGAATAATACACTGTGGGTTAAAATTAACGCTCCTTTTAAAGTGTTTCACAATTTTGATATTGATTTTCTCTCGAGCCGCACGTCTGATATTTATGATTCTTCTGTTCTGTTGTAGGTTGCTTTATGAGTAATATTGTTTAGATTTCTTTCGAATTTTAGTGTTGAGCAAGGGTGCAAGGTTGAGGTAAGTTTTATGGTTTTTGTTTTAGATTTTTTTTATTTGTAGTATTCTGTGGTTTATAGCAGTTACAACCACAGGATACAACTGTGGCCAAATGGTAGCCCAATATTTTCTAATTGTTATCCTTTTGAGATACACTTCTTAACCTACTTTAATAACCGACATACAAGAAGAACTGTAGAGTGAAAACGTGCACGCGATAGAACACATATCAGTAGGGTTAAATGGGAATCTTCTGGAACGAGAGCAAATCTTGCTTAGGGGATGAAGTGAAATTTTGTGTATACTACGACCGATTAGAACGGGTTTTCTGGCGTCAAAGTGAGATTTATTCACAATACATTTGTCAAAACTCCCATTTAATATTAACTGCAAATAAAATTCATTTGCCTGTAAGAAAATCCTTCCATTTCGGTCAGAGATGTATTCACAAAGCATTACTGTTAAATTCTTTGTCTAAAGCTGGCAGAATTTTTTTCCTTAAATTTTTACCTCCACCATCAGAATATTGTCAATTTTCAAGAACTTAACGTTAATAGACGAATTAAAGGTTTGGGGATATAGTTAGTATGACTTCCGGAAATGACGTCATCTTTGAAATTTTAAACTGCTCTCCACACTTCGCTTGCGATACTTTAACTGCGGTGAAATTCTAAATTTCATCTAGCATCATAAGTGAAATAATAACAGTAAAAATAAAAACAGTACCTAATCAAAAGTCTACTAAATTTCGACTTAGTTTAAATTGAAGTAGTTTCTCTTGCATTAATGAAATTATGATTTGTTTTTGAATTAACCTTGAAACAAATTAAGTAAATTGTAAGTAAAATACAACAAATTAAATTAAAGAGTTTATAACCTGCTATCTGCTCCAATGTTTTAGTATACTACATGGTTGCAAGGTACGTAAACCTTGCAACCATGTAGTATACTAAAACATTTGAGACCCCTATGGACAAACGCGCATTACAGGATTATCTAAAGTCCAAACTATCTACATATATTTGGAATTCAATTCAACATTGATATGCACTATGTCGCTGGTATAGGCGTAACTGGATTTCTATTATAAACTGACTAATAACTACACAGTTTGAAAGCGAAATTTGATCGTGATGTGGCGTATTCAATTTCATATATTGCCGGGAGATAGCGAGACCGGTAGTCTTTATTGGTTTAATGCCGCCGATTTAAGGTAATCTAGTTTGTCGTAACACACAGTAACAACGTTACAGGATAAAGGTGGCACCTGCCGGGAATTTTCAATAAGCCAGCCGACAGTAAACCGGGCAATTTATCCTGGAAAACCATTGACCCACTTATCGAGATAAGGACGGAAATAGAGTACGACTAGCGTAGTTAGAGATGAAAAAAATTGGAGAATCGCTGTGTAGGATTAAGTGCTGGTTGATAGTATTGCGCTGTAATGGAATGGATAATTTGTTTTTTTTTAATTAAATACGAGCTGTAATGTTTATATAGGGCTATATAACAAACCGGGGAAGCAAGGAGATTCCTTTTCGCTGCCAACTTTTGCGTTTCAAATGGAGTGTATTCCTTATCATTTTTAAAATCTAACATCTAGTGAATAATTTTTATATGAATTTGCAAATTGTATGGTATTACATACGAAAAGAAAAAAATAGAATACAATTGATAAGCGTCTAATATTGATAACTAGGATTGCCATTATTATTAACTAGGAAAGTAATCGGTCATCTGAACAACATAACCCGCAGGAGGTCGGGTAAATGTGAGTGTCAAAATCTTCGAAATGTTGTTTTCAAGGGACACTATCAAAAGATCACTTATTGTCTTAGCTATTATAAATATGCACACCACAATAAGCTTTAATTAACTTATTCCAAATGAAAAACAAACAAAAATTAATTTTGTGGATGTCGGTACCACCTACAACAATACAAGACATGAGACAAAATCCACAACGTTTGCCTCAAAAAAATTGAATGAAGTCTAGGTTTTGAAAAAGCAGTGCAAAATAAAATACAAAAAAACGTTCGTAATTGTTTTGAAAAAATTACTCTTTCATCTTGAAAGACACAGTCCGTTGACGCTTGTTTTGTTTCTTTTGTTGGCCATCGTAGTAATTTGTTTTAGACTATTGTATTTTTAACAAATTAAGTACGTAGTTAAAAATCAGTAATTTTTCATGTAAATTCAAAAGTTTATTAAATATTTTACAGTCAAAAACTTTTTAATTATTAGAAAATAGTGTAATCGTGTTTTTTAAATTGTGTTGTCAATCTGTTATACAACAAATTGAAATGATGCTGCTTAAAATTAATGTAGCACCCTAGTAAATATAGCATGTTAAAAAATATTCTGATTAGCACCGTAAACAGCATATGTCATCGAAGTAAGAAAAATAGTTCCTATTTTGGGACTGAAGTGAAACCAACAAATTAGTGAAATAAATAGACCTAATTTGTGAAACGTTAACATCGAAATTTTCGTTTAACTCAAATAAATATTTCTTTGTTGAGAGGCAAAAATATATTTATTTGCTATATTATTTTACTTAAAGCAACATTAAAACTTTACTCCAAACAAATGTCATTTGACTCGAGTAAACATTCTTTCTAGCAAATAAATATATTTTTGCCTGTATTCAAACGCGCATTTGTTTGAGTAAACTAAAAATCTCTATCTGTGTACTACACTTCTTTTTTAATACAATTTCAGTAGGCACTTGAAAATTTTAGACATCAAACTGTCGAAATAGTGCTATAACAGTCGACCTGGCAACACTAAAAAGTCAGATAAATCAAAAATTAAGCAAAACCTCAAAATTACTTAAAGTAGCATATTGTACGAGTGAATTCATACAACAAGAATAACTTCCAGTATAATTTAGTAATTACCAAAGCTGGGCAAAGTTATTCGGAAAGTTAACTTCGTTAAACATTAATCCGCTAACGAAAAAGTTAATGTTTACCGTTAATCGTTAACTTTTTTATAAAAAGTAGGTTATGTTCGGTGACGATGTGGCGGTGAGTATGGAATCCAAATACTTGCGGACCTTTCGGTTGCATAACTTAAAATTGCTTTAGGAATTTTTCAAACTAGGTATAGTGTTAACTAAACTAACTACATTGCATGATGCAAGATTTATAAAAGACATTGCAAAGATCAACTAAGGTGTTTGGAGTTAAAGGACGAATTAAAAACAAAACAATTCTCACGCATGCTTTATATATGAACGCCGCGTCACACAAGTGAACAAAACCAAATCCGGACTTGCACAGACAGCCTAAACAGGGTGAGTCACTAGAGTCGCGGTGGATTTATCTTTAGAGAAGGAAACAAAATAATCCAAGAGTTACATTTAGGCGTGGCACAAAAAAAATTCTTTTTTAAATGGAATAGCCTGTATATTACAACATATGATTGCGAAGAAAATTGTTTTGCCCATTTTACCAGCGGTACCATTGACGTATAGCTATTAGTTTCTGCGATATTCAATGTTTTATTGATGCCTTTTTCGAAAATTTCATAATAACGATATTTTGCGGATATTTTCTTACAACTTTGGCAGAAGACAACCGAAACGAATAGGAAGGTGATAGTACCAAAAGAAATTTGATACGGTATACAGTATGTTCCTAGCACGTAGACAATTTTGATATTCTTCGAATGGATTTTTCTTGAGTTTTTTAAATGGGACCTGTATATTATTTGCTGATTGCATTTCCCATTAACTTGTCTTTAATTTATATTAAGTGGGGCATATACCTATTTCTACCAGTTTTCGTTATAATTGGAATTTAAAGAAAATATGTAAGTATCCAATATCGTGCTTTAATATTACAGCCTGTATAATTTAGTTCCTATTTTCATACATTTTGTTGTAAAAAATAACCTGAAGAAAAAGTATTATATTATAATATTATTATTACGTAGTTTTTAAAACTGGGCCGCAGCGACCATGTTTTTAATAAAATATTACGTCAATATCACCTCATACAATAATTGGTAAGACAATTTTCTTCGTAATCATAATATGTTCTATATAGGGAAATCCATTTAAAAAATGAACATTTCTTTTCTGCTACGCCTAAATGCAACACCCAGTATAAATGGAAATAATTTTACGTTGTAAAAACTGATAGGCCAAACAACTTTTGCATTAAATCTCTTTCATTTTCTAAAGTAAATGCTATATCTCCCACAGCGACGCTAGTGACTCACCCTGTATAATTGAAATGTTTAATTATTAAAACTAAACTTAAAAGTTAATTCGTTAACGAAAAATTTAACTTCGTTAATAAACGATTACCAGGTTAACGCTTATGTGTCCAGCTTTGGCAATTACTAACTTTTAGGCAAGTTTTAGGGGTAGTGGGGGCAGAGATTATCATGGTACTACCACATGCATCGTGCTACGCAAGTATAAGTTCGTATGCCTAAGATTCGAGCTTTGGCACTTCTTAAGTGGAAGCCGAAAGCCGTACTATTCGGCAAGTCTGCCTACTAATGTTGCGATACTTAAATTGAATTAAATATGTATATTATGTTATCGTAGAGTCACTACTCACTAGTACAGCGCTGTAAATATAGCATATGATATGTATCTCTTAGATATTAGGAACAACACGGTGTAGAGTGTAGACTATCTCTCACAGCGCTCTACTAATAGTTATTTTAGATTAAACGTTAGGTTTGAACATTGAACAGCAATCAGACAACAATACTGGTTTTCTTACTGCTGTCTATGTAGATTGTGTAAACAAGTTTCACTTCCGTAGTATGCATTTTCAATACTCGATCTTTTTTTATTAAATATAATAGTTCAACGGCTTCTTTTCGATAATACTGTCAAGCATCGATCTTCCTTCTTTCTCATAAGTACCATATTCTACAAATAGTTAGTACAAATAGTAAGTGTGGAGAAACTGCCTGCATGCCAATATAATACTTTATTACGAACAATCAATTTCAGACCATTATTTACACAGCAATTCAAATATTTACAATGTAATTACTGAAACAGTTTGTTTAAGTTATATTACGATACATGAAGCCTGGGATGAAATAAATTCATGATAGTACATTCAAATTTTATCGATTGAATAAAATTATAATTATTGTTTAGTTTTTAGTGTTGATTAATTTTATATTGATTTAATTAATTAAAATTTCATAATTGTTGTTACGTCCGTTGGTATGATTTCGTTAATACATACCTATTTTTATTACAAAAAATGCTGATTTGAATTTGACGAATTAATTATAGCTTCATTATAAGGAAGTACAATATTAATAAAAGCCACAAACACGGCTCAGAAGTCTGTATATGGCGCCGCACGAAAAACTACATTGCTGACTGTACTGTTCGCTCTTGTTTATCCTCTGGATATAAATGCACCATAACACTATTATACATCATTAACAACGTATTTGTATCGGTAGAGCAACAAAATAGAAAAGAAGAACCAGGTAGGCAATCACTAACACAAATACGGTTTGAAACAATATTAAACTTTTTTTTCTTGTGGCTATGCTTGACGAGACTTTGGCTTCCACTTTTAATGAGAACCATTTGAATTAATATGCCTAATGAAGATCTCTAAGTTTCATCATCTAAACCTATAAAAGGAATCCGCAAGAGAGGAAATCCGACGTCGGCGAACAAAAAAAGGAAACGACTACCACGTGCAAAATGAATATCCACCAAGGAGTAATACACTCCTAGATTAAAAACTGGGCGCCGACACTTTACTTTGTAATTGACGGTGTGGTAAAACGTCGCCCCGTATAGTTTCCAACTTTAATAAGGCCGCGGGAGGACGTTTCAGTGCGCGCAATTACTACAACGCGAAAACGCAAAAAAAATCTCTGAAGCTCGTCTCCGAGCAACCAACGTACGAGTGGCGCCCTCCCTCGGTCACTGTGACACTATTTGTCACGGGTCACGAGCCGTTGGACTTTATCGCTGCGGTTTTTTCCAACGCCTGCCTTCCAGCTCCGACCGTAATTAGGTTCAGTAATTTGTCCCCGCGGTGTTATTTGACGCCACAGGAAGATGCATTTTGATATAAACTTACGGAGGTAGCGTGGTTAAGGCGGCTTCTCACGGTCTCTTATTTAGTGGTCTACAAAGAGAAGATGGTGATTGACGATAGTCGCGTATTTCCTGTTTTACATTTAATTTAGGTAGCAAATTATGGTAACTAGATGTTAATTATTAATTTAATAATTGTCAGTGAGGCTATTAAGCTCTAAACTAAATTAATGAATTTATATGATTGATAAATGCCCATGTTCTATTTATCTGTTTAGAGCCTAAATCACAGCTTCTAAGTCCAATACAAACAATTCCTCTACACCGCCAATATCATTATGTCAATACTTGAGACATTAATAGGTAAAAAATCACAAAAATCTTAAAAAATCATCAAAATCTCGGAAGCTAGCACAGCCGATTCTTCCGTTCCATCCATATTGTTCATGTAAAAACATCAATTCTCCGATAATCACAGTTATAGGAAGACATTTAAGAATAAAAAATCACAAGATAATAATACAATATACTATAATAAAGGCTTTATCGGTAACGAGAAACAGTATATACAGATACTATAGGTTCGAATGCAGGATATCTAAGGAACTGGATCTACTACAAAAGTAGAGACAACGAAGTAAAGTGTCTACAACGCATGTTTATAATTAAGTATTTTAATATATACCGGGTGGTCGTTTTAACTTGAGACTGCAGCGCCATCTGCAATGAAACTGATATCGTTATCTCATTTTCCCCTTTGAGTCCTACAACTTTATTTAAAACACTTGTGTCGTACCATGCATATTTCTCGAGATATTTAGGAGTCTCAAGTTAAAAGGACCACCCGGTATACTGCCCCACGGTAGAGAAAAACATACTTAGTTCCTTAACCACCTGACCCATGTGAGCGAGTATTTCCATCAATTTCGCCATGGAAATAGAAGACGATAATCACCTGCTATTCTT
Source organism: Melinopterus prodromus (assembly GCA_964023965.1). Taxonomy (NCBI): domain Eukaryota; kingdom Metazoa; phylum Arthropoda; class Insecta; order Coleoptera; family Scarabaeidae; genus Melinopterus; species Melinopterus prodromus. The sequence goes on from OZ030390.1 coordinate 72,620,459, forward strand.
GGATGTGCTGGTATACAGAACGTCAACAGGTAGGTTAAACATACAGTCTACCGTAAGAAGACACATACCGATCGCTACTTGCACGCCAAATCACACCACCATCCCCAACAGAAGAGAAGTGTTATTAACACTTGTTCAACAATCCGAGAATGTATGCGACTCCAACACCTTGGACGACGAACGGAAACACTTAGAGTGGGCCCTAGGTCACAATGGATACACCAAGTCTGACATACGGGGTATCACACAAAGAAAACCGCAATAGTCACAGGAACCGCAAGAGTCGCTTGCTTACCATACGTAAGTGGGGTACCAGAACGAATCGGTAGACTCCTCAAGAAATCAGGTATAACGGTAAGGTACAGAGCACCAGCTAAGGTAAAGGGTATTTTGCCTAACCCAAAGGATATCACACCCCTCCTGAAGAACGAATGGGTATACAAGATAACATGTGAGTGAGAATATCCTATGTAGGACAGACAGGACGAAGCGTTGAATGTCGAGTCAAGGAGCACAGTAGAGCCACCTAGCTAGGCAAGATTCAACATTCCGCTGTTGCTCAACACTGCCATGAGTTGGGACACATAATGTATTTCGATGACGTGGAGATGATGACGGTGAGTCATCATGTTCAAGCTTCCACAAACATCCTAACAACATCAATCGTGAAGACGACACTGATATCAGTAGGGTCTGGAAATCGATCCTAACGCGGTCAGGTGGAAAAGTACATTGAAGCGGTAGCTCCAGATATGCGCAGTGAGGTGTAAATTAGGTATATAAGGCAGGTTTCTTTGGTAAGTCTTCTGTATTCAGTTACCTCTGAAGCTGCGAGCAACATGGTTCGCCAAACGTCAGCATTTATGAATCTTGACACACGGTATAACCAGTTTATTTTCTTAAAGATAATATCTAATAAAATAAAGTATACTACCTTGCATACGTTAATACTGTTCTTGGTGTTGTGCAAGCAGGGTATTTGGACATTCGCATTTAATTTTGTTGGTTAAGTTGGGGCTAAATGACCTCGTTCATAACTCCTTAAAAACTTCACGTCGAACTACCAAACAATCTATATATATATATATATATATATATATATATATATATATATAAACCAATATTAAGGTAGTAGGTAGGTATTTTTATTAAATATCAGATACAACGAAAAAATAATACTCAATCAAAAAACAATTTACAAAATTGTTCTAAAAAAAACTCAAAAGAAGCTTGTTTAAAAGAATAAAATAATACTACGCGTTAGGATCACTCTGTATAGCGTATTTATTGCTTTGTACTTTTCTCTATGCCAATGAGTTTTGGTGATTATTTCACTAAGTCAATATCTGTAAGCCTATACATGCAGCATGTAGTTTTAAGGCATGTAGTACAGTAGTACAGACACTTTTATTCATATTCCCCATATGGTATAATAAAAAACTTCTTTTGCATCATGTGGAAATACAACACCCGGTATAAAGGAAAATAATTTTGAGTTGTAGAAGATGTTGGACCAGACAACGCTGGAAAAAAATATTTTTTTATATCTGTAAAGATAACGGTATGTTGACCACTGCGATGCTTTGGTGCTGTTTAGTGAGGTTTGTAGTACCTAAGGATCATTGCACGCGATACTCATGCTCAATAGAATTCTTTGTATTGCGGTTGAGTGTCGTATCGTGAACGCTATTTCGAACCACGGTACTTAGAACCGTATTGTTCAATATATAGGGAAATCATATGAAAATTAAATAATACAAAAACAACCGATTTGGCATAATATCCAGATTGCGTTTCATAAAAAATCTAATTTTTGTAAAAAATGTTTCTTAGAACCTTATGGTTCTGATAATAACCAGTGGGTGCCTGGTATGTTTGTTACCGTGTATTCAGTCTTGTCATTACTGTTCTTGTTGTATCTCAGATAAAAGAAAAAGTGAAATGAATCAAAGAAGATACGATTGGACTACGGTTTGAGTCCACTGTATTCCTCAACCACAATATGTTACAACTTACAACCAAATAACGCATCCTCATTATCAATGAATCAGCTTATAACAGATTAAAAGAATAATCAAAATCGTAGCATGGTCAGAAGATGCGGTTTCTCGCATTTTGTAGACGCTAGACTTAAAATAAACAAAAAATAACCCCACCACGAGTTTTATTCAAGGTACGTTTAATCTACGCTCAATTTAATATGATGCTTATTTTCAGGTACTATACAAATTTAGCAACAGCAGAACAGTATGACTACCTTAGTTATGTGATCGTCAAATAATATACTATTATCTACGACTCACATATAAGAAGTTCATTGCATACGTATCTATGACTATAATCCCCATCATGATACACGCCAATGATTCTAATGACACTAGCGTTGTACAATAATGACAGTTCGTTCAAATAATGACTTCATTATTTGAACGAACTGTCATCAGCATACATCGCTAGTGTCAAAGTCTGTCAAAACATACGTGGATGACAGTTATGTGACAGTCCGCCACGCGAACATTCACAAATAGTATAATATTTGATATGTAATGGAATTTATGAGTCGTAGATAAAACGTCGTATTCGACTCGCACAGACCGGATATAAATCGCTCTCAAATAATGCTCGTCAAATATTATACTAATTATTCACGAATCACATATAAAACGTTCATTGCATACGTGTCAATGACTATGTAATCTCTACCATGATACACACCGATGATTACGATGACAGTACATTTGTATAGTAATGACGGTTCGTTTGAATAATGACTTTATTATTCCAAGACACTGTCATCATCATACGAATGTAAAGGTCTGTTAAAACCTACGTGATTGACAGTTATTTGACAGTTCGTCTCGGCACCATTGACAAACACATTGAAACAGCCTATCAAAAATGCCCATTCACTTTCCATTTATAAAATCTATCATTCGCAAAGATATTACTATGTACCAAATATTATATTGCTATTATATTGCAATATTATTATATTGCCATTTTCTCGAAAATTGTCTTATAGAACGCCATATATTAGGAACATCGTAATTGAAACGGTATAATAGGGTATTATAAGCTGCGTTCGGATATTCTATACCGTTGACACCGGGTATAATACCGACCAAATGACACTTATGTGTTATTGAGTGTAAAAGTGTAGACGGTGTACAATATCCGAACGCAGCCATAGTCAGTAAAAATTCGTCAACCACCCTCGGAAATACCCGAAATACACCTAACAGTCGACTGTGGCTTGGTAACGATGTCTTCTTTAGGGTATTTTCTTTCGGTAAGGTATCGCTGTCAAACAAAAATGTGACATTTCGTTTGTTGGCAGTTAACAAAATATCTTATTCTGCGTTTTTGACGATTAGCTACCACACTCCGGCTCACAACAAGCTGTTCATACATCGCACCGATCTCACGTAGTCCAACCTCAATAACAATGCGGCTGTCAGTCCACACTATCAGCCTGACCTTCGACCGCAATAACGAAACATAAATAACGACGATCGAAATGAAGCAGCATTGCCAAATAACTTATTATAGTGCTTCCCGTGACGTCACAGAAGCAATTCACATTCAAATTTCAAACTGTGATATTTAACTTAAATTAAAGTATAGTTTTATTAATAAAACAAGTATGAGTAAAGCATATTCTTTCTAAAAAGATCTTAGTTGAAAAACACCTTAGTACCTTTTTGAGTATAATTGAGTGGAACTAACGGATTTAAAATATCTTCAATAACATCTGGCTATAACATAAATTTGAATTTTAGAGTAAGTAAATAGTAGTTAGTTTAAGCTAGGTAGTCCACCCTCTTATGAAACACGTTAATATTATATTTGTCATCCGTTGTCTGTAATATCTCAGAAAAAAAGAGGTAAAAAGAACGGCAACTTTTCTCCATCAGGCAATCTCCAAAGAACATAAATTTAAATATCCGGCCTCGGAATGTCCCGAAAAGTCATTCCCGACGGGACGTCGCGTATAATAACCGCTAGAGGTCCATCAGACCGCACCAAACCGTATCCTCAGCTGAAAGGTATCCCGTAGCAAGCGGTACCAGCAGAAACCCCCCGTATTCCCGGCAACCCCGGTCGGCATTCAGTATCATTTTCCATCCCTTGTATCCGACGAAATTTCATTATTTTAATTTATAGCAGCCAGTTGACTGCTACGGTCTTGCGCCACAGGCGGGAGATGACACAACTTCCTTCTTTTTTTGCATTGTACGCCCGGAAAAATCAAAATCCACCCCCTAACTTGAAATACGTTCCCAACAATGTATAAATAATGACCGAGAAGGTTTGTAATAAAATGATACCTATATTTTCGTATTTTCTTGTGATGTGTGCTTTCGCTATATCAAATTTTGCGACTATTAACGAAATTGTACGTGAAATTATTGAAACGTTTGTAATATCAATTACTATGGCGTATTTAATATTAATGGTATCTATACAACATTAATCGAGATAAACTAAATAATAATTTCAACCAAATTTTAAATCCTTCAACCGATGAAGTTTCAAATTAACCGAATTATTCCGAGCTTTATTTCTCGTATTATAGCTTTCATAAAACGTTCCAATAATCATAAGTAATTGCAAATGTGAGGCAAATAAACCGTGTCTCGCATGACGTTGGATTGTAATGTACATACTTTCCTTATCATTGAAAAACTGTTAAATATAATTAAAATTATGTTGTTATATACTTATTTGTTTGATAAAACTACATCAAATGATTATTAAACAATACTACCAAAGATGAGATACATTATTAACTTATTAATGATCCCATTAATTGTTATTTGAAGATACCATAATGAATGGCCTCTAATGACCAATGAACATTATTGAAAAAGTAGTTAATATTAAAACTTGCGGAGAAACGAGCGTGGGAACTTGTTGGCTAATGATGTACATGTCGTACACAAATGGTTATTTTAGGCCATTAGGCAAACAGCTATTGCCTAGGCAAAAACTATTATCCACCCCTAACATAGAGCAAATGATAATACTACTCCCTTCCTAAGAAGACGCTTCTGCCGTTTAGTTTTACGTTTGGATTTAGCATCCGTTCTTTAATAGCTGTCATTAGTTTGATTTGGTTTGGTTTCTTCTTTTGCCTTTTTCAAGCTTACTTTCGTACAGATTCTTTTCTCGCGCTCTTCCTTCTTCTGTATTTCTGGATATCTTCGAGGGTGTTTCGCTTTTCACATGCACATCACCTGGTGCACACTACTAATATCAGGTTTTTCGCTGTTGTAATTCCTGTCTCTTCGACGTTGTACTGTGCGTCGCTTTAGCTTTAAAGTGACGAATATCCATAATTACTGCCAGGCTGACGAAAATTACTTTTTTTTTTTTTTTTTTTTGGGATGTTGCCATGTGCACAAAGCCATTGGCTTGTCTGTGCGGCAGTCGGGGAGACGGAGTATTTGAAAAATCCCTGCCTAACCTGGGCTTGAACCCTGGACTTCTGAGTGGAAGGCATTCGCCTTATCCACTCGGCCACCTCCGCTCAACCTAGGCCTACTTTATATGTTGAAAGTGTTTGCATATATCAGAACGTCGAATCAAATACTGGGGAATGGAGTTATGTTGTTTGCTTGGACTTTCATCTTTAGCTATAATATTGAAACTTCAACAGTATTGACATGTAGAAAGACAAAAAATGTGTTTTAGCTTTTTCCTAAAGCCCAAATTAGGAGTTGAAAATGAGAATTTCAATTTTCAATTTTAATTTCAATTTCAATTTCAATTTTATGAGAATTTGGTAAACTTTACCATTACCATTAGCAGATGTTTTAATGCATCTGATTGAGACAGTGGAAGAGAAAAGCTGAAAGGATAGGGCGAAAGTGAACTGGCTGGAAATAGCAATAACAAGTTTAAGGTGATGAGAATTTGGTTGTATGTAGAAATCTGATACACATCCCTACCGGATGTGTATATACAGCTTGTTACATGTGGCTAAAGTTTACAGGCGTATTCTACTGATTATAATTAAGAAAAAAGTGTATATGTATTATCATTTGACTAAACCATACCAGTGTCATTGTGAGCAAAACTTAGAAATGTCCTTCTAACGCTCGATGCGTATTTATCACCATATATGTCCAATTCTATAATATCTACTAATAGAACCATACCTACGTGAAAATGTCTATATGCTTGTACTAACAGTTATGACAGTTTAATTTATGCTCAGTCGGAAATACATTAATCATGCTGATAAAATAGTAATTATCCGCTGTAATTTCATCAAACGGATAAACATTCGATAAACTAAATTATTAATTTCGTAATATTTATAAGAAAAATAGCACTGATGCTAAAAACACACATCACGTGCAAATCACTTGCGTTTACGTCACACCTGACACTACTATAAGATTATTTTGTACTGTAATGCTGTGAAGGACATAACCGTATTTTTATTAACAAATCCATCTAAATGATATTATATGTACCTACTTTACATTGGGCCAACACGATGTCTTGCTATGATTTTCCAGCAATCCCCACACTGACATCCGCATAAGATCTGCATCGTTAGTAAATTATTGCTATGTCTTTGTTTACACTATGTTGATACATAACTTGGTGAAACTGTAAAAATATGTAATTTACCGTACCCTTAAATATACTGCGTTCTCTGTAGATCAATATGAAATTTTACTATTCTACGTACAGTTCTATTATCATCAGTTACAGTTTTAACTCATTTATTAAAACATATAGTATTGTCGCCACAAGATATACATACGTTAGAACAACAAACTGTGCGTTATTTTGCATGTAATATAACGAAAAATTACTAGAATGTAAAATAGATTATCAATTCAAGTAAAACAAATCACAAAATTTATAATAATTACTTACATTATACTCGTAGGAACAAAATTGCATTGGATTATAGGCGGCCGATTAAGCTGTATACACAGAAATCTTGTAAAGTCAATTATATAAGGTTTTCGATAGAGACAATTAAATTAATATAATAATAATTAATATAATTATCTCTATGTATTGACCATTTTGAGTTTTTTACTATTTACACATCACGTTTTATTTGTATGTTACGTTCAAATCCTGTTACCGATTTTAATTTAATTAATTTTAATTTTTGCATTTCTTTAATAAACGGTACTTTTTAAAAAATGTATGTTTTACATTCATTTATCATACATCATACATACATATACCGGGTAGTCGTTTTAACTTGAGACTCCTTAATATCTCGAGAAAATGCATGGTACGACAAAAGTATCTGAAATAAACTTGTAGGACGCAAAGGGGGAAATAAGACGGCGATATCAGTTGCATTGCAGATGGCGCTGCAATCGGTGAAAGTGAGAAACTTCATTTTCTTAAACGGGAATACCCAACTTTTTACATTATTTTATCAAATTATGATTATTAAAATTAAATTTACCTCATTTTTACCGTTTGCAACGCCATCTGCAATGAAACTGAAATCGCCATCTCGTTTCCCTCTTTCCGTCAGCTGTTGCTGTACGTAAATTAGTAGAAGCAGGTAGTGTGTGTATAGTGAAATTAAGCCGCGTTTTCTTTCGTTGTACTCAATGAATTTAATAAATGTAACAAAATGTCTTATTTTCACGATATTTAATGTCTCTGAAATATCTCTGAAAGGACCAGGATAAGAGATCTGGAACGTTCATAGTTAATTGATCTTTTTATACATTCTAGATATTCGCAATTAATTATACATGAGTAAATTTATCATCATTAGCACTCATAATCTTTCTCTATCTCTTTTTCATCGGTGAACGCAACTTTTTTATGCCCTTTCGGCAATTTCTTGACACCACATTTTGCTATTATGATAGGTACAAAACTATAAACTAAAAAAAACTAAAATGGTGTAAACTATAAACTTTAATAATAAATAAAAACATTCTTGGGTATTGCACTGCGTTTGGACTGCACTGCGTTTGAAACATCCTCTTAAAAATGACAGAAAAATCACATTCAAAATTCTTAGTAAATACAAACAAACACATTTTCTGCTAAGGACAAAGTTATTCTAAAACTAATAAAAAGCTTATAAAACGAAGTGATCTTCATATGGTTTTGAAGTTCATGAGATATAACATCTTAGTACACCTTCTAGTTCTAGAGAATTTGTGAAAACTTCTGGTTCCTGTTATCTTCTTGGATCTCTGAAATCTATCTTCAAGGGTGTGATGTGACCTAAAACCTCTTATTTTTTACTAAGATGTAGGTCAAAAAACCACCCTTGAAGATAGGATTCAGAGATCAAAAAAGATAACAGGAACTAGAAGGTTTCATAAATTCTTAGCTCAAGACGTAGAAGGTGAACTAAGATATTACATCACATCAACTTCAAAAACATATGAAGATCACTTAGTGTCATAAGTATTACCTTTGTCTATAGCAGAAAACGTGTTTGTTTTATATTTACTGAGAATTTTGAATTTAATTTGTTTTAACGTCATGTGATTTATCTCTAATTTTTAAGGGGTTGGTATTCCAAACATCATGCAATACACATGAATGTTTTTATTTATTATTAAAGTTTGTAAAAAGATGAATTAATTATGAAAGTTTCATATTTTCTTTCCTGGTCCCATTAGAGATATTTGACATTATGTTGACGTCATGTTAAACATTGTAAACCAGATCAACAGGCGCCAGACCAATAATTCCACAAATAACAAATTGTACTTGCGAGCTGATTGGCTGCTATTCGATCTGCGATATTTATTCGTAACTTATAGTTAAAGAGTCCAAACATCGTCTGGCTCCATCAATGAAAAATAGTAAACAGTAGTTGAAGGAGTGAGTCGCATTTTTAGTAGGTAAATGAAAGTAGGAGTAAAATGTAGGTTTAAAATGCAAATTACAAATAAAATGTATAATCCAAACCAGCTTCGTTCAACTGAGCAGTGACTCGGGGCCTTATAAAAAATAATTTAGTTAACTGAACGGAACTTTATTATAAATTTCTTAAAAACTAGAAATAGTACAAATAAACATAAAGCCATCCATGCTGTTAACAGTAAACAAACTCTCATAAAGTCAATAACAAATACAGGATCATGCTAAGCAAGTTATAATATGTTTTACCTATATTTGTTTTTGCGAATCCGTTATGTTACAAAGTAACATTCCAGTCCATTCCGGAAAAAAAGACAAAGTAATACTAACATCAAGTATAAACAAAACATTAAAATTTTTAGTCTTTTATAGCAATCCAAATTTTATTCGCTTGGTTCCACAAATAACAGCGTGGATCACCCGGTATAATAGTACACTTCAATACCGTTAATCGAAATCAGTTTGGCCTAGTCCATACCAGTTTGACCTAAAGTATGCGTTTACAAACTAGGTTAAACTAGTTTGGCCTAGGTTAAACTAGTTCGACCTAACGCGCTTCGGCAGAACTAGTTTAACCTAGGTTAAACTCGTTCTACCTGAAAACGGGTTTTGCCAGTAGCATATACATACTAAATAGAGTGATTTTTAATTCAACTCTCTATGACAAACTTAAACAAAGTTATTTCGTCTAACGTAAACAGATACCAATCTCAAAAATGTCAGATTCGCTGTCAGAAACTGGCCGCTGTTTCTGAACCGAGTATATTAAAAAAAACAAAAATGGTTTTGTACCTACTCCTAGAACATAAGCAAATTCATTAAAATAATATGATTTTCTTCTAAAATTATCAAGCAACCACCTCTGGACCACTTCCGATGGATTAGCCCTAGTGTGATATTTGAGATCGATCAACATATAAAACAAATTTTCATAAAATAAGAAGCACTCTATCTATAGTGTACTAAATATCTCATTTTTTAACATGTATTTTACAGTCCCATTATTCTCCTAAAAAGTCATTAAAATATTGTCGGCGTTCTTTTCCCTTTTAGACCCAGTGTGCGCCACCCGAATGATAAAATATAAAAAGTATGCGTAATTATTCAAACTCAAAAAAATTTACGGGCCGCAGTATTTCTTCCCGCATATATATCGTGTGCCAGAAGGTGAAATTAAACACACCCCCGTTTTTTATGACCCGCAGGTCCCCCGGGATAAATATTTCCTTTTTACGCGCCACTTTTTAAAACTTTGTCATCGATAAATTTCAGGGCATCAGTATGCGGTCCCGAATGTCGGCGCCCATATTTCTCTCCGGTAAAAGGGTTCACTCACTCAGCGCTGGTGCTATATTCAAATATTATTTCACGTGAGCCGGTTTATTTTGAATTTGTTCTGGGCGCAAGAACACACAAGTTTGAATGAAAACAAAACTTCTAAAGCCTACGGGACTGGGAAATAAGGTAGGTACTTTCGATCGAAAACATTCATTTAAGTTGTTTATAAACAAGTATCGTCAATTGGTATTACAACTGCTCGTCCGCCTAAATCGATATTGCACACACAAGGGTTTCCAAACGGTATGGCCATTATCCAATCACTACAATAAAATTAAATTAATTGTCGCGTATATACTATGGCTTCCAGTCCCGGGCTTCCAGTCCCGGGATTACGGGATCCCGACAAATAATGTGTTTTTTCGGGATCCCGGGATTTTAAATCTAAATCCCGGGAACCTAAAAAGTTAAGTTTAAATTATTTTCTTATGTTTTGTTAATTAACGAAATGTGGGCACTGACCTACAATAAAACAATTGGGCTGCTATTTTCTAAGAGTGAACATCAGTCTATAACAGCAGCCCTTGATGAACTGTGACTGCGGTAATATGGTCACTTTTGACAGTTTTTCATCGCACAATTATCGCTTTTTTTAGTGGAAAAGAAATGGCACTTAGATAAAAAAAAAAATCTATAATGTACGTACTGTACTTGACTGTATTTGTACTGTATTTGAGAAAACCAAAAGACGTACAAGTATCTAATATTAATTTTTTCATGACAAGAAAATGAATGTTTAATATTCTAAGAATTTGCACTGAATATTTCATCATATTTGAACAATAAATAACGTCTTCACATGAATTCTAAAGTTATCCAATTTTATCTTAAAGAAGAAAACAAAAGTACGTCAAAATATTTTATTGGCATCAATATGGAAATTTGAAAATTTGGCTCGATCAAACAATTTCTGTTGCTGTGACTATTCTTGAAACATTTTACAAAAATGCAAAATTGTTTAACAAATTTAATATGTAAGAGCAAGTTATTATCTAATAGAGTATATAGTTTGTTTATTATTTATGTCACTTTAACACCTTTTAAACCGACAATTTTGGTTTTCTACTTGTAAAATTTGAAAACATTGATCGTTTCGGGGTAAAAGATATTATCCAATAAAATATATTTTAGGCGTTTCTTACTGACTGGATTTGTCAATTGTCATCCCAGGCGTTTTGATGCGGTAATTTTCGCTTTTCCCATGAATCCCGGGATCATAAAATCTTTAATGCCGAAATCCCGGGATCAGTATATTGTCCGGGATTGGAAGCCCTAGTATATACAGTCTCACATTTATTTTACGAAAAGACACTGGCTATCTGGCAACGTCTTCGGGGCATTCTTTCGGCAGCGACCTTTTTCTTAAGCTTTTCTTTCATTATGTAAACAATGTTGTGCTTTATTTATTATAGAATGTAAAAGATGGACCGTGAGTGGATCTTTCTTACTGTTAAGACTACACCGCCTAATCTTTTTAAATAATTCTTGCTTTATTAAAGCGAGTATATCCGCGTAATATTTATGGAAAATTATTTCAGTTAAGTACCTGCCGCGACTTGCCTGGCACTAACCCATCCTCTTCACCCAGTTTTGTATTACATTGTGGTTGTTTGTAGCTCTATTCCGCGAACAGCTCAATGGATGGTTGCTTTTCGAGCGTTAACTATTTGTGAATCGTGACACCGGGCCTTAACATTTTCCAATAAAAAATAGTCCAACGGCGTCACATTGCACCGGTACGCTGACGATGACTTCACGGCTAGTGTCTCACGATTCTCCTGGAACCAAATCTCATCCAGTTTAACTTATCCAACAGCCGCCACAAAAATTCAGTTAACACGTTCTTTGTTGTTGCACACTGTTTACCGTACCACTGTTTCAACCTTCACCTTAATAATGTATAGACCAATAGTGTATATTACAGTGATGTTAAACCTGCGGCCCGCAAGACCCTGCTGGGCGGCCCGCAAGCCCTCGCTAAAGATTGTGTTTTAATAAAATCAAATTAAACCAAATATAAAACCTATTTGTAACATTCTTTAAATTAAGCTTGCACACAGGTTTGGTGTATAAACATTAGTCCTTAGTTATTACTTATTAGGCAGCAAAACAGTAAACATTTATATTTGGATATTCCTACTGGGATTTTGAGATTAAAACCGCTCTGTAGCAATTGTTTTTAGTTAAACGTGAAATGTGATTGTATAGTTAGAATAATCTAATGTTTATGAAACTTTGTACTTCACTTTTGGGGCTATCCTGAACTGTTACAAATCACATTTAATTTCCTATTTGTTATACCCCGCATTTTTACTACATTTTACTAGAATGCCTATGTTGCGAATTTGTTGAAAGATCATCTAACACGCCATTTAAAAAAAAAACACTATTATTGCATTATAAAACCAAAGCCAAATTTTTCAGAAAAACACATACTGGAAACACTGGAGCCAATGTAATATATTTTATTTTAAAATGAAGAATTCAAATATGTTTCAAAAGACTTTTATTACCATATTAACCGTTTTAACCGATTTTTTAATGCGGCCCGCCTAAGCTTGCGTTAGAATTTTATGGCCCACTTCCAGAAATGAGTTTGACAACACTGGTGTATAATATACTCTAAATAAACCAGTCGACATAAAACATTCCTGTTTTATTATATTCAACAAAAAAAGACACATTGTTACATATATGTATAATATATACACAGATATGTCCTTCCGGGACGTACAAATGTGCCCATATGGATATATCAATCTCAAATTTGATTTATCGAGAAAAAGTTTTAATTCAAATTTGATATCTGAGCATAAAATTAAAATTATAACAACTTTTCCCTGACATTTTAAATTTAACTGTAAAAAGCAACCAACGTGTACTTTAAATAAATATTCTATGGATAAGGACTATGAAGAGACTATGGATAAGGCCTTTTTGGGATATCCAAAACTATTTACAAACAATGACATTTTCTAGAGAAATGAAAATGTCCAAGACGTAAGGTGATACAAATAATAATAATAAGGTGATACAAATTAGTAGCGAACGACGTCTATTTTCATTAATTCTTATAAAATATCCATAACCATAGTAACGCCCGTCAGTTCTCGTTGTTCGTCCACGCACAGCCGTCTCGTCAAAGTGATGTAAAGGTGGCGTCACACTGACCTCTTTTACACTCGGTTCCAACAATGTGAGACGCTCGACGGAGAATAGTTTCGTTCCTGCTACAGGCATTACAATTGAGTCATATAAACTAAACAATTTTGACAAACCGGACGACTCATGCGACTGACAGTTACATAAAATGGCACAAACGTCGTTCGTATGTGTACACACGTGTTGCAGTTTCTGTCATTTTATGTACCTGCCAGTCCCATAGGTCGTCCGTTTTGTCGAAATTGTTTAGTTTATATGACTCACTTGTAATGCCTGTAGAAGGAATGAAACTAGTTTCAATATATAGCAATTTATAAAAAAAGGTTTGTTTTATTATCTTGCTAAGGATAGCAATACCCGAATACGAATTTTCTACTTTTTACTCACCGATCAAACAATTGGTTATCGATCTAAAAGAAATTTAAAACTCGCTTTTCTGGAAAATGCTATATTTCAGACAATATGTGTCCTCTTTCAGGCAGTGACACTCTAAAAAAATGCACAAATAAAACAAATGAACAATCACAATAATAGCGACTTGACTCGGAGTTCTTAGAGGCGGCAAGAGTTTTCATTTCGACAGACATTTATTTAGACGATGGACATTTTTCCTCCTTTACATGAGGCACAAGACGTGTGCTGTGCACACATTTACGGACGAGATACAATTAGATAGCCCGACACGATGTCTCGAGTGGTCGTGCGACAAAAAAATCAACCTTTTCGGGACAAGTTTTCCATAGACACTGGTGCTGATACCTACTGTCAGAATGTGAAGGTGGACTTCTCAATTATTGCATTATTACTACGTTTGCTTTTATCAAACTGAAATAAGGTAGGCATAAATGATGGCGAGACTGTTCACATCCTGTTTGAAATTAATAGTGGTTTCGTCGCCAATGCCTGGTGACACCAATATATTTACCCTGGCATCCAGTACAGAATGTGGAATAAATAAGGTTTGTCTTACATTGCAGAGGGATTATATATTTTGTTTTACTGAATACTTGTGCTAATTTCAAGGGGTACTGATAGATTAATTTTATAATTAGGTTTGTAAAAAAGTGATACCTTTGCAAATAGAAATGTACCCCAAACTCCGAAATTCATAAACCACAAAGTAAAGTATGTTCGGGTCGGGCCGCGTAACTCACAGCGTCGCCGGCGACCCCTGGCGTTAAAAATATGGACCACCCCCTCTGCCGCCTACCCCCAAAGATAAACTTGTCCCGTACGGGAGCAAAATGTACCGTTGCCCGAACCGAACGTGACTTGAGCGTGCTGGGAAAGTACGTCCGATAAAGTACGAACTACCTTCGTGCTGCTTTACTAGTAGAAGTACTTGCACGTGGTACTAACCTTGCTGGTTGACGCAGAGCGGTCCAACCCATTGACCCCCGATACACTTTATCTTGCAGAAGCGGCGTTCACCGAGAGGGCCGATCGAGCCGAAGAACTGCACATCCCTCACGTGCTTATAGTCCCTGGTGATCCGGTGGTCGCCCTCTTCCGTTTCCGTACCGTTCAAGGCCAGCTGCGGCGGAGGGCAACTGTCCGACAGTAACTCTGGAACAGAGGAAATAGTTTCTTGAGTTATGGGCGGAGTGTATTTAGAAAGAATTTGGAATTTATTATTTGTGAAAAGGAATTTCGAATAAGAGCAATAGAACATTTACATTGGAAACAAATGAAAAGTATAAAAAATAAGCTGGTGGTCATTGTGATGTGCTGGTTAGCTGATGCTGTTTAAACATTTATTATATCTATATATCTATATCTATTTTTTGCTGGCAGTGGTCAGTTTGTCCCCCACCAACGTCAATCCGCAGTTACCAGTTATAGGCGGTGTTTAAAGCTCCTGATGTCTGCTGTCTACATCGGGCAGCAGTAATATGGGCAAATAAGTGTTTTTCTTGTAATTACACTTTATTATCGCAATTATAATGCTTGGTTAAAATTGTACTTAAATAAAAAATCTATTTTGGTATCATGAGTTGGGCTAGATGTTTTATATTTGAAAAAAGCCAAAGATGTAGAAATAAAAATATATTTTATCTTTCAAAAAAATTATTTTTCATCCAGCCCAACTCGTTACTTATCTAAGAAGCTACACTGAAAATATCATAAACTTTGAACAATAAATACCGTTTTTATTTGAAAAGGCGGTTTAGGAGAGGTAGAACTGGGTCTTAAGTAATTGCGGGAGGGTGTCTATGGGAGTTGGGGGTTAGATTCCGTAACCGATGGGAAGTCATATGGAATAAGGGGTTGCCGCAATGGGTCCTATATGGATTTAACGTAAAAGCCTGGAGTACGTATCTAATTAGAAACCAGAGAATGTTCATGTATATCTTCTTTTAAAATCTTTCAATATTGTTAATTCAATATTATTTTTTAGAAGATTTACATTTGATAATTAGCAGCAACCGATAGCGTACTTAACTTCCGCAACGCCAGTTTAAATGAGTATCATAAATTTTATTAATATCAGATTTACAGAACGCACTGCACTTCAAAAAATGTCGTACACCCACTTAGAAGCTAAACTCATAAGTGACACAATTCTGTGTGATTAATTACCTCTGAAAATGTCTACTTATCGGGAAAACTCCGTCTTCAAAGTTATAGTGCGTACAAATTGCTATAGGGTCATTTCGTGGTGAGGTGTCACACCTGTCTCGGCCGACTGACATCTGTATGGGCCGGGCGGTTTGCTTCGATTTCTGATACAAAAATATTACATTACGAAGATTCATCTCTTAATTGTTGAGGATAGATGTTCAAACTTTGACGTTTAGGTGTGTTCGATCGTGTTTCACTTGAGTCGTTTATTTCCAAAACCTTTAAAACAAGTTTTAAGTTTTATTTAAGGCGGGTTTTGGAACGAAAATTTCGTTAAGGTGGCTTTTGGAACGAAACGACGAGTTTTAGCCGGCTTATGGAACAAAATAAAAAACCTTAGCATGTTTTTATAAACAATAATTTTCTTACCTACCTACATAGTTAAGAACGGAATAGTATGAAAGGAATTCTATTTATAGTTCTTATAATAACAGAACTATATGTGCCTATATTAGTGAGGGAGAGTGGGGCAGTAAAACTGAGTAGAAGCAATAGTCTTGAATACTCCACTAAAACCGATTTGACTAGATTTACTTCAGAGTACTCATCAACTTATACGATTTTAGTAGAGTACTCAATAGTACTCCGCATATTCAACAGCAACGTAAAGTCAGTCATGCTCTATGGATGCGAAAGCTGGTCGGTGATGGAGAGAAGTTTGAGGAAGTTGCAGATATTTGTTAACCAAATGCTCGAGGAGAATACTAAAGATATTCTGGCCAAAGGTGATAACAACAATGAACTGTGGAAACGAACAAACCAGGCTCCCATGGCAGTTGAGATAGCGAGAAGATAACGCTAAGGAAGATAACCAGGACATAACAAAGCAAACTCTGACGCGGACCCTACTGGGAAGAAGAAATAGAGGTCGGCCACAAAATACGTGGAGGCGCGTGATCAACGACGAGCTGACGAAAGCGGGGAAGAGTTGGAGAGAGATGGTCGCCTTAGCCAAATACAAAAGGGAATGGACTGAAATTGTCGAGGTCCTATGCTCCACTATGGAGTAAAAGGAAATTATGTATATACTCAATAGTACTACATGTACTCCAACCGTTGTGTGTACTACGTACTGTGTTTCGGCTTACTTCGCTTACTTTTGCGTGTGCATTAGAGATGTTCTCTGACGCGCGCTTTCGAAGGGCACGGGTACGCTGGCGAGCTATTTTGCAATTTTTGTCGCAAGCCACAAAAGATAATAACTAATACTCGAACATAAACAAAACAAAAACAATAAGCGTGTCGTTTTGAATTCGTTGATTAATTTCTACACGTATTTTTTCTGACGCACGTGTTTTTTAGACATGCGTGTTTTTTACACGCGTGCTTTCTATAGCGTTTGACGAGTTTCCTAAAACTTGTGTTTTCTTAAGTGCGTTTTATGATGCACATTTTACTGTCATTAAAACGCCTTCAGTAAAAACACGCGCTTCATAAACGACAATCATTTTTTTCGATGAGTATTGAGTACCTTAGTCAATACTCAAAATTAATTACTCAATACTCATATTTTTTCGGTGAGTATTGAGAATTTTCCTCCCAAAATACCCAAAATTAAAAAAATAGTATTGAGTAGTCTACTCAAGACTAGTGAGTAGAATTTGGCCCTCTGTAGTGAGGTATTTCTTTATTTCTTCACGTTTTGCAACCGTTTTCTTCCATATTTCCGGATCAAATGATTTCTTTCTTTCGTTGCCTCGGTTATTTTAATATTTCGTTTATATCTTTTCGACATAACTAGCTAATTAAATTATTTTAATAATTTTAAATCACAAAAAATGCACAAGAACAATGTTGAATGACAGAATATCAGGCTACTGCTTGAATCAAGATTAGCATCAGCGCTCGCCGCACTTCACCAGCTCATTACCAAAAGTCGTAATCAGGGTTGCCAACGTTAAAATATCCTGTATGAAACAAAAACAAACAAGTCAACAATTGATTTAAATAAACTGCATAATTTTCTAAGAAAGTGAACCAAAGGTGAAGACAGCTTAGAAATGTATGGCTGGTTATGGAGCGAAAGAAAAGTATAGTGTTGCATAACACTGTTTAAGTTTAG
Source organism: Melinopterus prodromus (assembly GCA_964023965.1). Taxonomy (NCBI): domain Eukaryota; kingdom Metazoa; phylum Arthropoda; class Insecta; order Coleoptera; family Scarabaeidae; genus Melinopterus; species Melinopterus prodromus. Next base: position 72,638,520 of record OZ030390.1, read on the forward strand.
GTTTACGTCACAGTTTTTATTCTTCATTCTTATTTGTATTTTATTATTAAAAGTTAAGAGTGAGAACAGTGTGTTTACACTGATCTTCGTCTCAGTAGACTATATTCCATATTCTGTATTGATCTTATTATTATTTTGTATTATTATTTATTATTTTGGGATAATAAAGACAATTTTTAGAACCCAATAATAATAATATTATTTATTATAAATTTGTCCATTAGGTTGTTGCGGTTGTGTTCGTCCAGCTTCGTTCTCCAACAGTTTTACAAATTTGCACGGTTTGCTGGTGTGTATATTCTGTTCGAACAAACGTTCTCAATACTTCAAGGAGACTAGTGAGGAAACTTTCATGATTTCAAGTAAAAAGTAATAAGCACAAGGATTGAGATCCTTTTGAAACATCTAGGCCGTTTCGTTCAGCCGCTAGAAATACGTAACAATTTACAAAATTAAAAGTTTTTGTATGTTGTTTTCTTCAAAACCTGACGTGCTAGAAAGATTTCTACGTCATTTTCATGATCAGTAGCTCTAGTTTAGGAAAAAACAATTATTTTTACTTGATGATTTGTTAAGGCGTTTGTGTGGGACGTTAAGAACAGTAAACTGCAGGAACAGTAAACAATTTTTTGTTTGTCCAAAATATCGCGTCGAAACATTTTGGGTTACTTCGATTCTGATGGCAGACTAATAATTTATAAGCTAACCGTCGCAGAAAAAATTCAATAAAATATTCAATAAAACGTCACAGTATAGTAAAAATATCCCCACGTGTGCAAAAAAAGCGACGAGCCTAAAACCCCAAGAAAAGAAAGTTAAACGGCAGTTGGTCATCATTTTTGCACCAACAGCAATTCCGAATCGCGGAGCAAGCCGGAAAGTTTCGAGACGTCACGTCATAGTCGTCGCACACTTTGATTAAAGGTTAGAGAAATATTTGACCGAACCCCGGCGGTAACGCGAAAACTCTTCAGCGAAAGTTTGATGAAAATTTTATGACTTTTACAGAGTTTCTGTTTTTTCTTCACAGTCCATTTCTGAAGTTTGGGTTTGCATTTAGGGGTATAATTTTATTCGATCGTGTTTGCAAGTGCGCCCATACAGCAAATACAAAAGTTAGCTATTGCTTCTTTGACCAATTTTCAATTATACCCATATGTAAGAAGTTCGCATACCTGTATCTGTATGTATGTATATTGATAGCTGCTATGACTAATATTCGGTATAATTTCAAGGAAATAGGAGGCAAAAGACTTTTTTGCGGTTACAAGGGTATACATATAGATATGGGTAGGTACAGCATTTCTTTCGTTGAAAAGGTTAGACTGTGTAGCAGGAATACGTTGTGTTCGCATTATTTATGACTTTTATGAGTGATTCGCGGACCAAAAGTTGAACTTCCGCCTGGTGGGACGTGCGGTCGCCAAAACTTTACTACCGCCAGATTTACATCTCTGGCGTTCGAGAAAAATTTAACTTACTGGCAGTAAAAACTTGATCTGGTTTTCCTATGAACGGATCATTTGATTTAACCGTTCGCAGTTTACGATAGTGCCATGTACAGAATCTGAGTAAAGGACGTAGACTGAAGTAATTTTACGAGAACTCGGACAAAATACGCCGAAACTTTGCGGCGTTCACAGAATTATTATATTTTACGACAATAGTTATTGTGAGAACTCCTGTTATGAGAGTAACTGTCCCGATAACAGGTTTCATTAAACTAGTGCAACGGTGTCCACGATACGTTCATCCGTGCTCATGTCGTCACGTACGAGACGGTGGTGAAGACGAACACCTCTGTAACCAGGAAACACGGTAACAATGTTGAAGTGCTGTGTCTTTGTTCAATCGGTAAGGTTCTTACGTTTTTTCTCTGATTAGGTTAGCAAAATGACATTTATGCCAGCGCGGATGACGCCGCAGATGACGTCAATTATGGACAGGGTCACCAGTAGGTAGTGTCAAACGCTGATGTTTTGACAATATCTACTGTCAATAGAATAAACATTTCTGTCAAATCCTGGCTAACTAGTTTTATTTTAATGCAGACACGACCGATCTCGATAAAATAGAATATCATGCAGCTATACTATTAATTTTATATACCTACAGTATGATAAAGGCATGTGCCTGGCCACATCAGATTTTTAAGAGATATAAGCTTGTATACCAAAGTTCTGATCAATTACTTCAAAATTACGGCAGTTATCGTGTACATAGACGAACAGACACACGGACATTGTGGCAACCTCACCACAGTAAATGTGGGGGGTATAAAAATACAGATTTTTTGGTAAGGACATATGACTTGACAGAATTAATCATTGTTGATACAATATCTAGATTCTAAAAATCTGTTTTTTACCTTCTCTTAAACACATCTAGTATTTTTAAATAATCCTTTATCTTTGACCCACATTGTTTGTCTTTAATATGGTGAATAATTTGTTTTGCTAAAATTAGTAGTTTTGGAGATATTGATTTTTCAGTCCAGACACTCAGGAAAAGACTTAAAAGACGTAAAAAAAAACATCGTATGAAAATACAACTAGATTTTGTACATGTATATTCATGTATTTTTTAATAACTGCATCATCAGACATACTGCTGAAACTACTTTTACTACTAACTATCCCTTACAGTTTCATAAGTTATGTATCACTTAGTACGTAGTTTAATGTGTAAAATGGTTTAGAGGGAACCGGAGCCCATTCGCACGGGTTGTTACATGCACCCACAGTATGTTTATTTTTCAAATTGAATACATTTTAAAATCTACTTGCGCTCTATCATTCCAAAACATACATGTGTTCAATTGATTCCATTAGTCAACCATGGTTTTTGCTCTGGAATAAAACTTATATATTTTGGGTTCTATTAGTAAAAGTACCCTTAGAAAAATATTTAGAAAATTCTAACACGTCCGATTGGGATAATATGATGTGTTGAAAAAAATGTGTTGAGTTAGTTGGCATTTTGTGTGACACTCAAGATTTGCATTACAGATATAGCAATGGACAGTAAAATTTTCAATTATTGTAGGAGATGTCTCCAAATTCGGTAATCCACTTAATAAGAATTGACTGCGACGAAGCCATTTTCAAGATTTAAAAACTAAAAAATTACTCCAGATGTATGTAAATAAAACTCAAAAGATACTCAAGGTACTTATAAATAAGTAAAACTAAAACTACTGACCAAAGTGATCTTGACTATGACGACTACGACCCGCCAACCAAAGCACACATTTCATAATTCAAAGTGAACTAAATGATTTGATTCTTGATCTTAATTTGTCAAAAGATAAAGCGGAGGTTTTAGCTTCTAGACTAAAACAATGGAATTTACTGCATCCGGACACAAGAGTTAATTTTTACCGGAAATGACATAGCAGTGTAGTAGATTTCTTTGAAAAGGAAAATGATTATTTATTGATTCGTCGAAAATAAGTTTCAAAGCCGTTTTATTACATAATGGAAACGCATTTCCGTCTGTACCTAATGCATATGGAGTTCATGTTAAAGAAACCTTTGAAAACCTCAAAAATATACTACAGAAAATACAGTACAGCGAACATTCTTGGAAGATATGTGCTGACTTAAAAATTGTGGGATATTAGTAGGCATGCAAGGCGGTTACATAGAATTTTGTTGTTTCATTTGTGAGTGGGACAGCAGAGCTCGAGGCAGACACTCCGTACAAAAGGAGTGCCCAAAACGAATTGACTACGTACCTAGTCAGAAAAGTGTGTCGAATCTTCGTCTTGTTGAACCAGTGAATATTTTATTGCCACCCCCTCATATAAAATTGGGTTTGATGAAAAATTTTGTGAAAGCCATTGATAAAAATTGGGTTTTCAATATCTTAAAGTATATTTCTAAGACTTATGGAAGTAAAACTAAAAGAAGGAATTTTTGTGGGACCAGACATAAGAAGGGTTACGAAGGATGCAAATTTGGTCACCAAATTGAATTCATTAGAAAAAGTCCTTTGTTACAGCTGTGAAAATTTTTTTGGGTAACACCAAATCACCCGACAACTCAAATCTTCTGGCTGATTTTTAGGCTTTAAGTTGTAACATGTCTCTGAAAATTCATTTCCTGCATTCCCAGTTAGAATTCTTTCCGCCCAATTTAGATCCACTTATTGCTGAATATGGGGAGAGATTTCATCAAGATGTAATGACTATGGAAAAACTGTATCAAGGAAAATGTACCCCTAGCATGCTAGGAGGCTATTGCTGTACATGTTTACGTGATAATCCGAACTACCATTATAATAGAAAAGTAAAATAATACAAGATCGTGTATTAAAGGAAAAAGTAAAGTAATATTTAATAAATTTTTTGTAAAATATTTTGTTTTGTTTTTCTCGTAACCTAGACCTGACCGATTTTTTTAGTTTTCATATTCTGATTGTACACAATCAAATCAATAAGAAAAATATAGCTTGTTTCAGAGCAAAAAAAGTATCAAAATGGTTGACTTGTGTTTTCAGTCTATAAACTTTTGTTAAATTCATTTTCTTATTTCTTTAATTCCGATTTAAAATCAAGTTAATAGCTTAATAGCGTTACGTAACATTCAAAATTTGAATTTAGGACAGTCTTGTAGTCAGTTTATTCTAAATCCTTATTCCAAAATTTTATATCTCTAATTACTTTTAATTTCTGGTATGCCGGTTCACTAGATTTCCTTTGAACTGGACCGATATCTCAGTTTTGATATACAACATTCCAATTTGATATTTGCTTACATACTGTATTTGTCTTGTATTACGGGAATGCTTAGTGCAGTAAATTTAGTAGCCCAGTAATTCACTGTTATCTAATCTCGATAGGAAAACATCGATAAAATCCTTTCCGAGGTCTTTCGAAAAATACATTACCAATTCAACTTCTTACATTTTTTTAAAATTCTCAACATTAATCTCGATTAAGGCGGTCCATTTGCCGATTGGGCCGATTTTAATTAAGTCGCTGAGCACAAGTCCGGATGCACTCCGTAAATTACACCGATTCACATCGATCGCGAAATTGTTTTAAAGTTACCGCCTCCGCCGACGTTCGCCGCCTCTTAAGCGGATTACCAAAAACAAATTTAATCAAGTATCCTTGTACACGAGAGAACTTTGCCACTTAATAATAATTACTAGATGGCGCTATGGTGATGGGGCGGCGCCTACGCCCGCTTACGCTAATTGGCCATGTAACGCCGGATCGCGCCACTCTGCGATCCGCGGATCGCTCGAGGTAATTGAGCGCATCGAAGTGTGCCAATTTAATAGTGCTACTTGGATTCTTGCGGATGAAGACTCCGAGCGCTAACAGGTAACAAGAAAGCGTCGGCGATGATATCGATAAAGGTGCTTTATCCTGTTAGTTTGCGAAGTTCCTGGGTTAGTCGAAATCTTGATTGGACCGTAAAGTTTATGACCCGATAGGTCGATAATGTCTGGAGTATTCGATATCTACTTTATCATAAGAAGGACGCAAGAACTAGTTAAGTCATTACACAATGTAACCAAACATTGAAGTTTCTGTTCCATATTATGGTAAAGTATATTCCCGAGTTTTAACTCACTATTTCGCATGCTAGAAAGTCCTACTTTACTTTCTTATGGCACATTTGGATAACGAGATTTGTTAAGTTCAACTAATTATGATTGTGTTGAGAGAAAGAATTATAATTTTTTAAAATAGCATAAATAGAGATCTTTGGTGTAAAGAACCGTCCATTTAAATCAAAACATAAATTATACTTAAGAAAAGTAATTTTTGTTTATATTTTTAATTGTTGTTTTTATCCAAATATAATTATTTGACTAAATATGTATTTCTTTTTCTTTAATCTATACAGGCAAAAGGAAAAACTCGCTAAACTATTGTACGGTGACTTGTATGACTTTATCATACAATATATAAAATTAATAGTTTAGCTGCATGAGATTCTATTTGATCGAGATCGATCGTGTCTGCATTAAAATAAAACAAGTTAGCCAGGATTTCACAGATATTTCGATAATATCATATAAATAAAAAATGATATAAAAATGTTGGTAACAGCAGGCTATTCCAACACTAGCGTTGCGACATATATCATCTCTATCTCATCCGACGTAGTGCCACTGGACACACTACACATGCGTCAAGTTCGTGGATTCGCTTGGCTGGATTGGATCCATAGGCTACCACATGTATAAGGTTTATCTATGGGCTGGCAGTGGTTTGGCGTTAGTGAGTTGCCACATGTATAAGGTTATCTATGGACTGTCACTGGTTTGGCGTTAGTGATGCCGAGTATTACCGGCTAACGGCCGCGGTATTGTGCTAGCGACACATAGGTCCCTGGTTCAAATCCAATATGAGGCTGAAATTTTTAATTTATTTAAAATTTACACCCGCCTGTATATCAGCATTTACTATATATACATTAATCTTTACGGTAAGTCCGGAAAGATACGGGCTGTCCGTATATTCATATCTAGCAATAAAAGTTAGTTAGGAAGTATGTATGAAGTATCATAGAAGAGCTATTTTATAACCAAATAATTTAAAAAGAATTAACGATAACCCAAAACTTCGGTTAATGAGAACCTCCTCTCGAGAACGTTAAATAATAAACAATTTCAGACAAAAGTTATTTGGTTTTAAAAGGGCATTCCTATGATTATGGCAATATTTTCCCCATGTCTGTATATACTCTAAAAGCTTTACCCTAATTTTCAATACAGCCTATTTCGCACATTTCGTCGTCGATTATCCTTAACAAAGAATTTTCATATGTAACCACTTTTTCTCGATATTTAGTCTTTATTTCTAGTTATCGTGGCAAATTTCAAAATATTATTATTGCCATGTTATTGTTTGTAAATTTAGTATTATGGTACTGTATCAGATGCTCGTTGACACTATTATACAATTATCAATTTGGTGATTTTTTTTTCTTAAAAAAAACGTTGCGGGCGGTTCTGGTATACTTTAGGCACTAACAGAGCGTATTAATGTTGAATGAGGCTTACTGAAAGGACCCCTATTCTTTTCGCCTAGTGCTATGGAAAATACAACTTGTAAAACAATTTACTATCTACTCAGTGTAATAACGGCTCAAATCACCAGAACTATAATTTAGTTCACTTTAAATACATTTTTTCGAGTTCGGTTCTCATACACCAGCATTTTCTGAAGTGTTTCATTAAATCGTGAACAAATAATTTATCACAAAAATATTTATGTTGGTCTGTAGCGAAAGAAAACAATAACGTACATATACTAAATGGTCCATCGTAAATTTTTAAACTGATACCGAACGCGGATTCCGAACAAAAGTATTATTTCAAATGCAAATTGACTATAAAAACGGTATACCGCCGCTGCTGCGGCCATGTACGCCGCTTCAATAAACCTCGAACAAAAAAAAAACAAGAGAAGGCCCGCTCCGATACCGGCTTTATAAAAAAAATCTAACAACCATCATAAAAAATTACAAAAAAGTATCCATACGCACATGGGGGGCGTTTTTATATATGTTAATTCCTAGGAACCTTCTGCCTTTTTTGTACTTGGAATATTTTTTGCGTATAGGCTAGTGGCGTTGTCGGCAAATTGACGAGGCATGCATATTTATGAAAATAAATTGGGGAACTCGTCGCGGTTGCCTGACTTCGCACAGAGTAAATTGTAACGGAAACACTTTGAGAGCCTTTGCGCGCCCATGTTCGGATTTTGTTTTCGTCTACCGGCTTTTTATATGCCGGTAGACCAGGAGATCTCATATCTTTTTGGATGAGAGCTATGGAAGAGTATTAAAGAAGCTGTTGAAAATTAAATCGGCCCGACTAAAAAGCATTTTATTTGCATGACGGCAGCGCCTAATGTTTTGTTATTTGTCGAATATAGCAGGAGTGTCATTATGTGTCTCTCATTTCATTTGCTTCTCCTTATACTTCTAATGGCAGCTCGTCGTGGGAGCCCTGTAGTAGTTACTTGCATTACATACTAATGATAAATGCATTAGATGCAGTTTTCAGTACACCAATAACGCAAATTGACTTGTGCGCTGTAATCTAGAGCTTTTCAATTCACTTTTAGTTCCCTATTCGTTTTACAGTAGTTTTGTGTGGAGTAGAACAGGGTGGTATTTAAGATAAAAAGTAAAAACCTATTTCTTTTTATATAGATAAATGTCTACCATGCAAACGGAAATACCATCAATACCATGATCTAAGTAAATTTAGCTCTCGTCCCTTTAGTACTATTTTATGATTTGTTTTGAAACTGTATTGACACATGTTTGCAAGTAATACAACAGTCCGAATTAAGATGAATATAGCTTTAAAGATATTGGAGGAAACACAAGGTACATTTGTTTTCTTTCTGGGCAATATCTTAATTTACACACATTTATAATTATATATACATAAAAAGAAGCAAGTAGGGTGACTAATTACAGTACACATTCAGATACAATTTGTGTATAATAATTACGAGTCATGCAAACTATTATGAATGATATTTCAAAGAATACTTTGGTAAATGGTATTTTATATGATCGTATGTCGCAATAACATATATGCATACGTAAATGTATATTTATCTAACTAATATCAAATAAATGAACGTAGAGCAGCATATAATGATTGTAATGCACGTAAATTCAAGCAAAGCATCCTTTGATGTTAAATTCAATGATGCACTATATATTCGAAAATCGCAATGCCGGCGAAGCCACCAAAATGACAAAATAATCCGTCGGGTAGCTAAATTGACAAAACTGTAGTATCAATGTACTAAATACCGCAATAGAATCCGAAATCTTAAGTTTTAGTGTGGTTTAAACTTGTTGGTACTCAGAAGAATGTAAGAAACAAATTGTAAAATTGTCCACCTGTCACTCGTGAGTAGATACATATTTCTAAAATCTGACTAAAAAACTTTAATTCTATATCATCGTTAGTTTTTTCGACATATCTAGTGTAATATCATAATCTAATAATAATAACTAACTAGTTGATAAATTATTTTTCAACTTTTTTCTTTTTGTTCATTAATCTCAGGAACAAAGGCCGAACGAAAAAAATATTTTGTTTCGCATTTATCACTTAATACCTGATGGTGAACATGGTAATTCATTTTTTTTGGGTTATACAAATTGGGTAACACAAAAATAAAGCTACGCCTCATCTAAAACCGACTTTAGAAATTCGACAATTGCAATATCTCTTCTTCTCCTGAATTTATTTGTATTTATTACCTAACATTTGTGCATAACAAATTGGGCATACTCAAAAATGCACAGGAAACCGGCAACAGAAAGTTTTAAGCGAAGCACTCCGAACAAAGTCTTGTAGAGGTACTTTCCAGTAATTCTTTTGTTTATCGTCACGCTTCAGAGGCCGGCCCGGATGGTGAAACAGACGCTAATTTCATCCATAATGCATGGGGGTTGTTCGCGTCACGAGATGTACCCAACGCAAGCCAGATTGATAAAAAAAACATTGCTGGCCCCCATCCAGATTTCCATCGTAATAAAAATGATAATTCCGAGTGCCCTGTGGCTTCGTTTAATTCATAGTGGGCCGGTGATTTTAACCTGGGGCCGGTCATTAAGCGATGTTGGTCGTTTCGTAAGACGCCGCTAGGTGGAGCCTGAGTGCGACATTATTTTTGTTGAGACATTCCAGCGCTTTTCATTGCCGCCTGCTTAAGTGGACAGGCTTTTTGGGGCACCTTTCTCGGAATTTATGTTAAATTGCGGCCTTTTAAAATACAGCTGTTCGGAATTAGCCTGGTTTATTGTTTGAAATGAAGTACAGAGTTTCATTTGAAATGTGTATTTTAAATAAACTGATAAAAATAGGGGTCTCTCTGTAAGTACCACTGAATCTAATTGTCTATTGATTCGATATATACGTTTTACACATATAAAGATACAGGATGATTTTCTATGTAGAGACAATATTTAAACTATATACGGTGTTGTCATAATTATAACGTGACGTTAAATTACACTGGTCCGATAAATTTGAATTTGTTGTCGGTAACTATAACCTAAATATACTTTTCTTTTGTGGTCTCATTTTTCCGTAATTTGGAATTTAAAAACCTAAACCATATTTCAATATAATTGTTGGTGTTGGTAATAAATAAATCAAAGAACTTTCTTAGAAAAATATAATTTATTTATATTTAATATTCATTTATGTAACAAATAACATTTTTAGGCCGGTTTTATAGTATTTTTTTAATTAGTACACTCATGAACGGAAAATTCCGGATACCTAGGTATTAATTAATTGAAATGTAATATTTGGTAACTTTTGAACTACTTCACCGATTTTAAGATTTGTTCGGAAGATTGGAAAGAACATTATGAGAATAATGTTTAAAATGGTGTGTAAAGAACCAAAACGGTGTTTTGTTGTGTAAGTTCGTGACATCCTAACCAGTAAATAAGGACATAGTCTCAAGTACTCTATTACAAACATTCATTTATTCTTATCATTATGTTTTTATGATTGATCACATCTAAATTTTTATTGAATAAACACAGATATAAAACCTTTGTAATCTATGTGCTACCAGAGAACTGGCGAAACTGTGGTTTTGCCTGTAGCCCAAATATTATTCCGTATCCCTCAGGATCAACTTTTAACGCCTATTCATGCGATGCCATGTCGACTGCGTGCTGTTTTAATAAATAAATACTCTAAATTAACAAACATTAACTGCAAGGTCCAACTACATTTAAGTTAATGGTGTATATCTAAAAACATTCAGATACTGGATCAAAAAACAAAGTGATTTGCTGATGTGTGGCCACAAAATGTTACATACAGCACAATACAATTAATAACACTGGCCTACTGATTTAAAATCAAATATCCATTTTTTCCTGCACGTAGGAACACCAGAAAATTAAATTTTAAATCTTAATAACGAATACTAAAACGGCTACAGCATTATGTTTTAAATGAATTTTGTTATCTTTTCGGCCTAATAAACAGTACTCCCCATTTTTTATTTGAAATAAAGAAACAAGTTTTTGGTCTTACAAAATATTTTAATGAGTAGTACATGTTCAAATTTTGAGAGCAGCATTCATATTAGAGACAATTTAATAAGGAACTTATATTCAGAAACACACCTTATGGAATCTACAAAGGGATAAATGGAATCGGAATATGATGTCAACTTTAGAAACAGGTTAGGAAAAGTAGTTCGTGTAGGGTATCATAGCGCAGCTCTTGTAAAACCAAATGGTTTCCTCTGAAACTTTTTCTATTTAACACCACCGAAGAGTTGGTGGAAATTCAAAATTCATTACTCTTTTATCTTCTTCACTAATGTTAAATAAAGAAAATTACGGACGAAAGTAATGCATAAAGCAATCTTCATCCTGCTCCTATAGCGTCTGAACGGTACGTTTTCAGACATAATGTTGCTTTCAAAGTTGGTGGGCTATCAACATGTGTATTTATTAACAATCTGTATAAAAACACACCCTGCACATTTTGTAGTTCTAAAACTCATTGAGAGTAAGGAAATAATTCCCAATCACCAATTTGGTTTTAGAGAAAAGCATTCCACTATATATCAAGTCCATAGAATAACGGATATCATAGAGATATCATTAGAAGAAATGCTTATTTGCTCAACAATCTTTCTTGATGTGACGCAAGCCTTGATGCAAGGATTGATGCACAAACTAAAGAATACTACCTTTACAATACGTGCAACTGCTAACATTCTGTATATCTGATAGACCATTCCGAATAAAGCAAATCGATGAATACTCGGACCTTAAAGAAGTAAAACCTTGCCCAGGCGGGGTATCTTGGAACCAAACCTCTATCTACTATATACAAGTGACCTACCACAGCTGGAAAATGTAACAGACGCCACATTCGCAGGTGACACGGCTTTAATGACAGTGAGATCAACGAGAATCTACTAGAAATCTTCAACAAGCTAGTAATAAAATATATAAATGGGCCAAACAATGGAAGACCAATCTCAACGAACTGAAATCTGTCCACACTAATATAGTGGCCACTTTCGGTCTTGGTTGCGTTTTTCGCCTATTTCGCAACATTTTAACGCAAAATCAGAATTTGCGTTTTGTAGCACAATACATCTACTTTCGAAATACGTTAAAAAGAATTATAATCAGACCACCTCCGACGCATCCAGACTCGCCGAAAGATATTGCATAAAAAAATTCAAATCGGAGACGTGCAAAAACTAATCATCTGACAACCCCTGGATTGTGCACACTCAAAGTACCCATCAGTTGCTACTTTCTCGCGGAAAGCCTGCGCTACAACTTGGCGAAAATGGCGGTTATAAATTTTAGAAAAACTTTTAGAAAAATTTTCGCGTCCGTATAGGTGCATAATTTGTTCGCCTTTTCATTCCCTACAATTCTTCTGTTGAAAGCATCACGATTGTTCTATCGGTTCAGGTTTTACAAGCGAAAAACAAAAAAGAACACGATTTTTTGAGGTTTTTTGTTTATAACAAATTAAGTAACGATATTTGCGAGTCGAGAACACATCACAATACATCTACGGACTGTTCCACGTGACCTGGGACCCTCGGCTTCCTGATACTATTTTTGTCACGAACTCAGTCATTTTCTGCTCTGCCCTAAACCTAAAATTTTTAGGTTAAGACGTAAATTTGCTAACGACGTATGCTGCAACGCACAGTGAGATTTTAATCTTGTTTAACTATTTTAAATGTATATTTGATATATTTGTTATTGAATTATATTGTTTTTGATATATTTGTTGAGATCACCTGTAAACGCACAACTTCATACACCACATGTTTCTATGACAGCAAGAGTGACGCAATGCCTGAGGGCGAAACGAAGGTTTCGAAACATGTAGCCTATCAGAACAATAAATAACAGATATCAGATATCAAATATCCTTGAGTTTTATTAAGATTTATAACAATCTGGTGGCATGGAATCTTTTATTTCAACGATACATTTACATAATATTACCTAAATTGGTAATATTTTATATGTAAAATTAAACTTAATATCACTAAACACAACTTTTGCTAATGAAAGATCCGTTACAACCTAATAATCGTGGTCGCATATAAAAAGAATGTCTGTAATAACCGGTACTTATTCCGATAAGAAATCGACAAAGCGTCTAAAAAAAAGTTTTTCAGTACTTCCGCGAGCGAAGCCGCAGGAAACAGCTAGTAAGCTATCTTATTGTCTCTATTTCAAAGAGTTTTATTCAAGATATTCCCGTATCACACGGTGTATATCTATATCCTCTGAGTCTGTTAAAGATTCTTCAAGGGGCGCTTACGTACACGTATATACCTATATATGTATAGATACACACCTGCCACGGCTCATTACGCCCGCGCCTTCCAACTGCCGCTTCGGCTCGCGGATTTTCTTTGGGTTTACCCCGCGGAAACCTGTCATATCACGTAAATGGCATTGTCTCCCCATTTCTGGCGCAGACAACCTGGTCTCGCCCATTACTTATAATGATTTGAGGGCGGAGGGCTGTTTTGTTATCGGTCCTGACGTTGATTTGATCGGATTACGTGCGCCTTAACTTTCCACTCTCTCTTTCTCTCGAACGAATATTAATGTATCGTAAAATATTAATAGCAATAATTTATAAAAAGGAGGGATTTTCAAGTGAAAGGAACTTGGTGTGTATTTAGCTGCAGATTTTAGGGAAACTTTATATTTTTTGCAATAAGTGGCATCAATATTTAGACAGTATACTGTAGAACAGTGATGCGAAACACGCGGCCCGCAACGCCCTTTGGTGCGGCCCGCGAGCCCTCGCTAAATATTATATTACAATACAATCAAATTATAAACTTATATGGGCACTAGCTCCTACTTATTACTCTTATTAGGCAGCAGAGCAGTACAAATTTTTATTTGGATATTCCTATATTTCATCGTGGGCTTTCTAGAAATAGAAAGTAAATAATTTAAATCTGGAATTTTCGTAAATATAGCGTCCAAGTGAAATTTACTGAACATGTATTTCATGAATCAAGCAGTTTTCGGAACATTTTAGGCGCTAAATATGAATCATGTGTCTAAAGTTCCCTATCATGTCATTCGCCGAAAAGTTCAAATTATGTAAAATTAAAGAGCATTTTCGAAAATTTCGTAAAATATTTTCGTAAATATTGTTTTAATGGTATTTTGTTTTTTAGTATTTTGGTTAAATATGATATAGGAATAGGTACTACATATTCACGTTAATGAAAGATTTTACAAAAAATTAAAGTTTTTATGGTTGGGATTTAGTTCCCAGCCATGTATCCGGTTTTGACGATTCTTTCACTTACTGGTAGCCTAATTCTTCAGAAGAAGTACGTTGAAGCACCACTATATGGAGTTTTCCATCTATAATAAACAAGAAATAAGTGGAATGTAACAGTAATAATTTCTGAACATTTTGTTTTTTTGATTCACTTCATTATTGTAGTTCTTGAAGGATATGCAACAAGAAGAGTAATAAGAAAATAGCACGATTTCAAGGTTGATTTTCTCTGGAACCGCTAACCTGATTTACATGATTTTTTTAATTCATATGTCGGTTGATTCCTCAGCTTCAAACATAGAAAGAAATAATTAGTGTAAATGTTTGACAACTAAAATTAAAACTTCGTAAATATCATACGAATGGGGGTTTGATAGCGGACTGGACTGTGAAGGTGAAGTCAAGTTTTTTGTATCATTTTCGTACAAATGTAAAACATTAACATTTAATGATCAGCAAATTTTGTAAATAGAGTTTTTAGGTAACACTGAAGTTCAAATGAAAAATGTTTGATAAACAAATCTTTAATATAATGTTGTATTTATTTTTCTCCGAACTTGTGTTCGCACGTAAATGTATAGGTAAAAGCATAAGTTTTATGCGAGTCATCCAACATACAAAAAATTAACAACGTAATAAAATTGCCAAACATGGTGTAAGTACCATAATAAAATTGTTATTCTAGATTTTCATATGTAATTTAAGGAAATGTTATTAAAATGCCAAGTTGTGGGTTTATGAAGACTTCATTTCTAAAAATACCATAATATATATTATAAAAAAAATGATGCCAACAAGTTTCCAGAAAAAAAGATCTAGAAACAATGTATTTTCTTTTAATTTCAAAATCAAAACTTCAAATAAGACAAAATTGTTGTATTACCAGATCACTTTTTTCAGTCTTTTTTTATATGCGGCCCACTAAACTTCAGATCAGAATTTTTTGTTTCTTTCAGAATAAAAAATTTAAATGTGACCAAAAATTGTATTACCGGTCAATAACATATTTAACGTTCTTTTTTGTATGCAGCCCGCCGAAGTTTAGATCAAAATTTTGTGGCCCGCGCCCATAAATGAGTTTGACACCACTGCTGTAGAAAACACCTAAAAAACTAAATTGATGCTAATTGATATCCAAAAAAAGAGTCAATGGAGGTGAGGTGGAATGATACCGTTTTCAAACAAAACACAAGGGAAATAGTGTTTGTAAATGTGTATGGTCGATAAGGCCGTACGTTAATGCCTGGTAGCAAAAGTGAGCAAATCGTGAGAAAAATTGCGAAGCGACGCAGTCGGGTAGAAGATTCATCGCGTCAGTTGATTAGGGGCAGTGGAAATAGCAATCATGATGCAACTGGTGCGTCGCACACGGAACCAGGAGTCATGGTGGCCCATCGGATTAAGTTTGGGTTTCGGGTGGCTTCGGTAAAAAGTTATTACCAAGTCCCCAAAATATGTAAAAATGACATCTGACTAATTTCTGCGCCGGGTAGTATGCAAGAGTCAAGTAATAAATTAAATTTATGAAATAAATAAATGAAAGCTAACATTGTTTCTAAAGTTTGCACCAGTATCACTAAGTTGCGATGTTCTTTAACTCTCTTTAGTGTTTAATTAAAAAAGATTCAAAACTTGTCGAACAAGATTTACTCGGTTTTACACGACTTATTTCAATCCGGGAAATGATATTGGCACCAACTTTCGAATCAAAATAAGGTTGTGTAAGCCGTTAGGTATCACATAATAGCTTTTCCAAAAGTTTTGTATTAACCTTTTTTTTTACTCAACATCACTGAACAGAGCTAAACCTAGTTGGTGATATTGGTACCAACTTAAAAAAACATCATAGCAAAGTCGCTTATGTGGGGATATCATTGGACAGTTCTTATAAAACAAATAAGTTTACTCTGAAACCTTCTTTTTTAACAGCGTTAAAGAAATAAAGCTGATATCCGATCATATTAATTCCAATGGGTCACCCAGCATCTCTGGACGTCATGACATAACGGGACACCTCGTATACCAAAACCCTGAAAGATGAAAACACGTTTCAATGACTGTACAACATATTCTACAACTTTCTGTAGTGTCACCCGTATATAAATATATAAAAGCGCACAAACCCGCTACATGAGAGTGTTGAGCCGCTTGAGGACATACTTCCAAAGTCATCCGCGATCTGATATTTTGCTGTGTGCCCTCGATCGCGTTGTCTGGCGGTTGGCAGAAGGGCGAGCGTACGATCCTACAGGAGCAGTAAACGATTACGTCGCCCCCGAATTACACCGCTGAAAACTTTATCAAAAGTTATATTGCGCGTCTCGACGCGTGTTTCACACCGTGAAAGGACGTGAAGCGAATCTGGGCGTCATTCGCAAACATTATCTCGCCTAATACGCCGGTCGTTACATTTCTCAATGGCCTTTTTTTCGTTTGTTTCGGTCTCGTATCATTATTATCCTTGCGGAGAATGCGAGATCGTGATATGCCGGCGACTCCACCAAAATATAAAGTAGCGTGGAAGACGCGAAAAAATGGTTGTACTTAACTAAATGGCATGTGAGTGGTGTACGAACAATCTCAGATATCAAGAAATGCTAAGAGGCAATAATATTTTTATTTTTTTTTTTTTGAAATTTTGTGGAAGGTTAAATGATAAATACTAGAGTTTTTAAAAAAGGACGATGAAGGTATGCTCCAGACAGACACACAGAGGACCTGTAGGCTGTTATTCTCGAACCGGCATATGCAAGATGTGTACCCGAATTGTATGATCTTATTTTATATATCACCAAGCGTCGAGTGCTGTGTGACAGGTCGAACGCATTCTTATAGTCAAATTTACGGGAATGCCATCTTTTGATCTAGTCTGTCTATAGAGTCTAGTTGAGGCAGCGACCGGCCGCGAAAAGGACGTAAAAGCCCGGATATATTTTATGCAATTTTATCTAGCTAGTGATTATTAATTAGTTCACTGGAAATATGTTTTATGTTTTAGTATATTGCGTCATGCAGACATTTATTGGATGTAATAGTATCTTATTTAACTAGTGACTCGTAAATCGCTGGGGGTAGGTAGATCGCCGAATTCCTAGGCCGCTGAAGTAGGTTGATTGCCGCAATAGGTATAGATCGCCTAAGTCAGTAGTTTGGTGAGGTAGGTAGATTATCGATGAACTTAGATGGCCGATGTTATAAATTGCTTAGGTCTTCACAATTTCTGTATATCAGCGTATAGTGGATAGACTGCAGATATAAGCTGATCGTTAAATGAAATAGACAGCCTACTTTTACATAAACCAACCTTGTACGCATCTCTCAAAATCTATTGGCGCGACACCCAATCATATTCACATTCGTTTATGTGGGCACTCCTCGCTGCGCTCGTCGTGCTCGATAAACGTATACTCAAACTTATTGTGAGCAATATTGTGGTACTTATTGTGAGCAAAACAATTTATTGTATTATATTCTACCCTGAATTCATAATGGACTAATTGTGACACTGCTTTCAGTTTCATAATGAAAGCCGTAAGTAACATATTCTAACATATTCTAAAACGGCTACATAACCTAACCGTAATTTCTCAATTTCCAGGAGGGACGGATTGGCTAGTTGTGCGCCAAAATACTCATACTCTAACTGAACATTTACGGAACTTATTAAGTAACGTGTTACCTTCTGTTTTGGTTTCATAATGAACTAATACTGCTTTAATATCATAATGAAAACCGTAGGGACAGATTGGCTTATTTGGGGAACTCCACGCTGCGCTCGTCGTGTTCCAAATTTAAAATTAATTGAGTATACTAATTCCAATGATTTGTAACACTCGCCTTCGGCTCGTGTTGCGAACACTATTCTCATATGGAATAGCTTATATTACATGGTCATTATAAAATGTAAAAAAATGTGTGGGGATATAGATATATAGACACCTTCTTATTATAAATTTGAAATTTTAATTTTGCAAGAAAGTGATACACATTAATATACAGAGTTTAGAAATTATTTGAGTTTCTAATCAACAACGCTCAAATTGTTTACAACTACCCCGGAATATCCCACACTTTTTAAACAATAGAACACTGAGCACTGAAACGTCAAATTTTCGACAGAATACATGCATTTCAAAATACATTCAACGCTAAAATGCTGTAATCTTAAAAGAACAATTACCTCGCTTGCGGTTCGTGTATAAAATTCATCATTTTGAGATAGCGCCTATAAAGAAACGGAAAGTTGGAAATGAAAAGTTACAAATCGCAACACTCTGTATATAGTGCAACATTATCGAAAAAGAATAAATGTAATAATTGCATGCCTATAGAAATTTGTACTGCGCAAACGAATTTTGTTTACACAATTAAATGTCGCCAATACGAGTAATTTGCCACACGTTATACTAATTTCTCGCAACACCCTGTATCTTATATGACTAAAAATTAAAAAGTGTAATGACGTATACTTCCTAATAATATAAGAACTTGATTAACAATATAATAATTCTAAGCCGTATTTGCGTATAAATAAACACCCTGTAAATTACGGTAAAACTCTCAATAAAATTTTAAATACCTTGTATAAAATGTGCTTTCAATTAAAAAATATTATTTAAAAAAACTTGCGTCCGGCCAGGTGTGACCCTCGCCGCTGCCTTCCTAAAAAAGCAGTACCTGTGAATTTCTCCACTGAGCGACATAGGACTACAGAAGTGAAGTGTAATCTCGCCTAAGTATTAGTTAACCATTGTCAAAGTTACTTCTGCTCTGATTTTGTGATGAAAATTGCGAAAAACTAACCTTCCATTTGTAGAATAGTCGCCTAACTTGCCGTAAGAGGCAATCTTAAGCCACTTTATGCACGGCATTGAAAAAAATCCCGCATAATGTGCATCTAACCGCATCTAACCTAACCTTCATCCGCTCGATTGCTTCTAATATAAGCAAACTTTCCAGGAGTCCCTTCCCCTGAAAAATACACATCTGGTAGACACATACACCATGTCGCGTGTCGCTTAACCGTATTTTTATACATTATTATCCGTTTGAACGTCTTTTCGGTCCACACCGGACTTAAATCTGGCTACTCGCCTGTCATGTCACCGCTGTTGCTTAGAAATCGACCGATTTGACAAATTTTCTGACGTTTCTAGAGATACACTCAAAATTTTAACCGATTTTAGCGAAAATCGAAAAAAATTTCTTGTTTCTCAAACTACATTTTTACATTATCATTTCTGTAAGGGTTAAAAGAACGCATGGGAATAGGCGGTCTGGCATGATAAAGCAAAAGTACGATGACATCCTTTGCAACAGGAATATTCGCCCAAAATTGTCTCCGATTACTTTCACGGTTTTAGTAATAATAGACGTGGGACGAGCACATAATTAAGGTTTCATACCCGTTAGTGCGAGTGAAATACGACGTTTTATCTACGACTCATAAATTCCATTTCATATAAGATATTTGAAATGTGTTTGACAATAGTGGCGTGGCTAACCTTCAAATAACTGTCAACCACGTACGTTTTGACAAACTTGGCAGTACGTTCGCATAATGCTGACAGCTCCTTTGAATAATGTAGTAATTATTCAAACGGACTGTCATTATTATACAAAGCTACTGTCATCATAATCATCGGTGTGTATCATGGTAGAGATTATATAGTCATAGATACATATGCAATGAACTTATTATATGTCAGTCGTAGATAATAGTATATTATTTGACGGGCACATAATTAAGCATATAAATCGCGAGTATCAAGTGTATACGCTAGCCGTAGGCGAGCGTGTAATCACGCGAGCGATTATTAAAAGACTGACGATTATCTTCTTGTTACGCTACAAGGGACAGACAGATTATGAAATTTTAAGCCCTATTCGCTATGGTGTACCAAAAACAGTTGCTGGCTATTGGACTATTATTTACTTTTGTAGGTTTTTCTTTGTAAAATTTTATTAACTCTAAAACATGTGTATAAAGTTCTAAAAATAACACATAGACCTTGACCGACACGCATTTGGCGGATACGCATTCGGTTTTCCACATTAGCCATTAATTTGACACGAGGTTTCGGTTTTTCGAGGAATATATTTTCTGATTTGTGATACAAATTCAATCTGTCTACCCAGGTAATATTTTGTTTTATGTATACGGACCCACATTAATGTTTTGTTACGAAGAAAGTCTCAATATGTTTACTAATATAGTAATTTTAATTGTAGGTTATGTACAACTTGAGGATTTGTGAAACAATATTTTGGATCTACTTATGTTTTATTCTAAGGAAAGGGAAATTGCTGACTGTAAGTTTCTGTTGTTTTAAAAAGAAAAAGCACAAATTGTTTTGTTTCAATGTCAGTTATTTGTTTTATTTCTATTATAGAGTTAGTCCGAAGATGCCTTTAACAGGCGAAACGCGTTCCTAGCAATCATTAAGAATTAAAGAGCTGTGAAGAACAACACCCGAAGTTTTATTTTATAGTCTTATGTGTTGCCCGACGGAGTTCCTCTTCTACCTATGTGGCCCAGGGAAGCCAATTCTCATACCCCTCTTATTGGCTCCCTGAGCATCAACAATTTTATTAACAATACCAAGCGTGGCTACATTATTGAACTACGGATAACATACCTACTGATGCAACGAAAACCATAAAACCTTCCGCTGTACCCGTTACATTTTTCAAATCCCGAGGTTTCCGCTTATTTATATTATATCCACCAGCGGCGTACGTGCCCATACATGCCCCAAAATTCCACAGCGTCGCCGGCGTACCGCTTTCTAATTCGCCATAAATTCGTCCTGTGATCCTACCAGGACGCGACCTATCCGACAGGAGCGTCGTCGTCGTGGCATACCGCGACCGACACGTACACATTTTACATTTAAATGCGACCCGTCGGATGTTGCGGGTAGGTAGATTTACAGCCTTCCGGAGGCCGGTGAAGTGGGTCGTAATAATCGCGACCCGATTTTTGGCCCGCTAGGGACTCGTGATCTTCATATGTTTTTCTACTACTAACTTTTACGATAGTTGTAAAGTGGAAGCTAGGGCGTGATAGCTATATGGTTAATCAAATTCTGTATGCAAAACGCGTGATTTTAGCGTTGAATATAATACTACTGCTATGCAGTGAATGTAAATCCTGAAGTATCAGGTAGTACTGCGCTGGGCATTCTATAGAAAATGTAATTCTTTTCTTTAAACTGTTGTATTTTGTTAGCGATTGGGTTAATTACATATTAATATAGGTGACATAAATTCAAGCATAACTGTTCCAGTTAATGGAAAAGTTGAAGAAGCAGTTCTCGTTATTTTGCTTTAAATCCAAACAACGACACACTTGACATTGGAGTCTACTATCGGTTGCAGAAGTATGTATTGAGCCCTGTGTTTCGAGGTTCATAACACTGCAATAACTGAACAAAAAAAATAAAGTGTTTTATACTCCTAAATCATTTCTACATTACATGATTGACTATCAAAATTTTCTGCCCATAGGTTTGAAAAGAAGCGCGAGAGAAACGCAAAAATTTACCCGATTTTATCACTTTTTAATAAACGCTCGTCTTTTATGTAAACTCATTTCAACCTAAACTCGTTGAGGCCATTAGAGAACGATGCACTTACATTTTCAAAATTGGAATTAAATGAAAGGTGATACCGAATTTTACTAATTTTCATTCGCCAAGAACAATTTAAAAAGTGATTTTTGAAGGTGTTTTTAACCAGTTTAGATTTATCATCCTGTTACTTGCAAAACAATAGAATACATCAAATTTATCTGCATATATCGTAGTGCTTATTCAAGTAAGCAAGAACTATAAATTGTGGATCTTTAGAACAGGTAAGAAGTACTCTTGGTCGTAGTACGTTGGCACACAAAAAGGATATTGGGACAACGATCAGGTCAATAAATCACAACCTTTTCAACTTTGCAACGTTTTGACTTTATTTAAAGTCTTCATCAGGCAAAAAAATGCTACAAGAAACAGCGCAACTGATCACAAATGATCAAGGAACTACATTCTGATAAAATCCAAAGCATAAGCGAAAATTCTGGAAACAAGTGAACAGCAAAAAATTTATATTCTTATATTTATTAATAATAATAAGGAAGGGGCTTGAAAAGCAACTTGAATATAAGGATCTTTCAACTGAACGTATGTGGGGAACAAGAGTAAACATTGTGCCGGTGATTGTAGGTTCAGTGGAAGCGGTTACTCTAAATTATGTTAAACTTGTGAAGGAGTTCCCGTGCAAAATTACGCCCTTGGAAATTGAAGAAATTGCGGGTTTGGGTAACGCAAATATTTTGAGGAAAGTTTTATCATCCTAAATTTACTACTACCATACTGCTTATATATATATATATATATATATATATATATATGCAAGGAGTCACTGTCGTCCGTTAATAATTAAGGTTGGATCTCTAATGGGAATTCGACGGGAGACTTAATAATGCTACAACTCTTCAATCATTAAGCCAAGCTTTCGGCGTATTTATTTACCGCCTTCTTCAGGGCACTATTAAAATTACAACAATTAATTACTAAACAACTACAATATTCTAACAATTTCACTTACATGGTATGTGAGGTTAAATAATAAAATGGACATCTTCACAACTAGTATTCCCTACTTTGCATTTTTCGGCTCAATTGTCACAGCTTAATTGACATAGCCCTCCTTTTCAATCTTAATATAAAACACTGTTGCTGAAGGCGATGGACTGAAAACTGCAGGTGAACGAAATAACTATACTACCATCTTGTGGCATGTGTACTGATTTTTTTGTTTAAAATATGTGTTGCCAATATCCTGACCCCTTTATCCCCATCCACACAGAACCAGACTTGAATTTTAAAATGTGATTGCATTTTCAAACAAACTATTATCATTTTGACCATTTTCTGATTTATATTCTAAAAGGTAGGTGTAAATATTACTTAAATTTTGTATATCTGATCTTCTATTAATTGAGTTGTTAGTTTTATGTATGTGATACATCTCTAAAAAAGATCTTTTGAGGTAGTTAGTTTCCATGCTTAATATTTTGACTTCATTATAGTTTATTTTATGATCTTGTTCATTTATGTGTATTGCCAAAGAACATCTCTGCAAATTGTTTTTACTATCGCTCTTATGTCCAGCTATCCTACTTTTAACAAGTTGAGATGTTTGTCCCACATAATACATTTGACAATCAGAACATTGTAGCCGATAAACGACATTTGATTGTAGCAAAGGAGGTGTTTTATCTTTTAATTTACTAAAAATTGTGTTGATTGTTTTTATACTTTTTTTAGCTATCATTATGTTTTCTTGCTTGAAGATTCTTATAATTTTATTTGTTAAGTCAGTTACATCTACCATTGAACCATACTTCCTGCTTTCTGAAATGTTCACATTCTGAGCCCTGTTTAAGTCATTATCTACTACTACTACGTTATTTTCACGATTTGAAGTTCTATACAACAAATTAGTTACTAGTGCTCTTGGGTAAGAGTTCTCTATCAAAACTGCCTCCAACCTTCTTAAATTTTTTAATAAATATTGTTCATGACTGATAAGTGTTATACGTTTTTTCATTTGCCTGACAAAGTTTACCTTCACTCCCACTCCGTGTTGTGAAAGGTAATTAATATATCTGTTGGATGACGTGGCTTTCTGATACCAGTCTAATTTTAAATTTCCTTCAGCATCTCTGATCACTTTTGTATCAAGAAATGGTACTCCGTTGTTATTGTCCTCTCTTTCGATCGTAAACTTTAAGTTTTTGTCAAATCTGTTAAATGTTTCCAGCATTTCATCAATACCACTTTCAGGCACAGCCGTAATCAGGTCATCAACAAATTTTTTCACAAAGGGGACCTCAAAGGAGAGTTCTGGCAAACATTCGTCAAGCAACGCATCCATAATGTATTGTGATAATATTGGACTCAGTTTTGACCCCATGGCACAGCCAAAAATCTGTAGATAATAACTATCTCTATAAGAAAAGTAATTGTTATCCAGCACAAAGGTTATCAAATCCAGAAAATGTGCCTCCGTCATGTTATTTGCGTATTCCCTGATGTTGTTCCAATTTTCATGAATAATTTTAATTGTTAGATCTTTTGAAATATTACCAAATAAATTTACCACGTCAAAAGACACTACTCTATAATTCAATGGTATCTTTTTATTTTTCATGAATTCTGCAAACCTAAATGTGTCACCTGTGTAATATTGATTATCAGTATTATATGCGTTGTCTAAAATTTGTGCAATGAACTGAGCAATGAACATTGTGGGGCTTTGCATTCCTGACACTATGGGTCTAAGAGGCACATTTTCTTTATGGATTTTTGGGTTTCCATAAATCCTAGGACAAACTGCATTATAAATTTTAAATTTTTTCCCTTGTTCTGGAGTTAACACTTTCCTCTCTACTAAATCTGAAATTAATTTATTTGCTTTTGTCTGTATGGTATGGGTTGGATCTGACCTAATCATTTTAAAAACTTTAGTATCTGTTAATAAATTTAGCATTTTGTTATTATAATCATCACTGTACATTACTACTGTTGTTCCTCCCTTGTCACTTCTCAATGCCATTACCTCTTTGTGCTCTTTTAGAAATTTTTTTGTCAAGTTAAAATCTACATTTAATTGTTGGGTCTCTTTGTTTTGGTAAGATAGATGGTTTGTTATTACGTTTGTTACTTTGGCTCTACACATATCTCTCTTATTGCCATCTACTTTACTTAAAATGTGTTCAACATCTGCTAATAATCTGTCTATTGGTATTTCATTATTCTTTACTGGAAGAGTGAATTTAGGTCCCAGTGCCAAGATGCCGGCAACACCTTTGGGTAATTCCACCGTTGTGCAGTTTTTTATCCACCTATCCTGAACAGTTACATTTTGAATTTGACTTTCTTGCAATTTTTTTATTTTATTTAAATTTGATTGTCTAATTTTATGAAATTTCTTGTTGTAAAATACTATTTGTCTTCCTACAAATTCTCTCAAAACTAATTCACTAACGTTACTTAAG
This sequence comes from Melinopterus prodromus, assembly GCA_964023965.1. Classification (NCBI taxonomy): domain Eukaryota; kingdom Metazoa; phylum Arthropoda; class Insecta; order Coleoptera; family Scarabaeidae; genus Melinopterus; species Melinopterus prodromus. Next base: position 72,663,898 of record OZ030390.1, read on the forward strand.
CTATTCATAATTGATTCTTTGTCTTTCTCCAAATGATTAATTTTATTTATTGTATATTGAATTTCAAAATTTAAAATCTTAATAATTAACCTGCTATCAAAGTCCTGAATGTTTTTCATCAGTTTTCTCTGACGAAGAAAAGGACTAAAACCCAGGCACATTTCCCAAAACACCAAGCACCTCTTTCAACTTTTCGACACCAGGCAGAGAAAACTGATGAAAAACATTCAGGACTTTGATAGCAGGTTAATTATTAAGATTTTAAATTTTGAAATTCAATATACAATAAATAAAATTAATCATTTGGAGAAAGACAAAGAATCAATTATGAATAGCTTAAGTAACGTTAGTGAATTAGTTTTGAGAGAATTTGTAGGAAGACAAATAGTATTTTACAACAAGAAATTTCATAAAATTAGACAATCAAATTTAAATAAAATAAAAAAATTGCAAGAAAGTCAAATTCAAAATGTAACTGTTCAGGATAGGTGGATAAAAAACTGCACAACGGTGGAATTACCCAAAGGTGTTGCCGGCATCTTGGCACTGGGACCTAAATTCACTCTTCCAGTAAAGAATAATGAAATACCAATTGACAGATTATTAGCAGATGTTGAACACATTTTAAGTAAAGTAGATGGCAATAAGAGAGATATGTGTAGAGCCAAAGTAACAAACGTAATAACAAACCATCTATCTTACCAAAACAAAGAGACCCAACAATTAAATGTAGATTTTAACTTGACAAAAAAATTTCTAAAAGAGCACAAAGAGGTAATGGCATTGAGAAGTGACAAGGGAGGAACAACAGTAGTAATGTACAGTGATGATTATAATAACAAAATGCTAAATTTATTAACAGATACTAAAGTTTTTAAAATGATTAGGTCAGATCCAACCCATACCATACAGACAAAAGCAAATAAATTAATTTCAGATTTAGTAGAGAGGAAAGTGTTAACTCCAGAACAAGGGAAAAAATTTAAAATTTATAATGCAGTTTGTCCTAGGATTTATGGAAACCCAAAAATCCATAAAGAAAATGTGCCTCTTAGACCCATAGTGTCAGGAATGCAAAGCCCCACAATGTTCATTGCTCAGTTCATTGCACAAATTTTAGACAACGCATATAATACTGATAATCAATATTACACAGGTGACACATTTAGGTTTGCAGAATTCATGAAAAATAAAAAGATACCATTGAATTATAGAGTAGTGTCTTTTGACGTGGTAAATTTATTTGGTAATATTTCAAAAGATCTAACAATTAAAATTATTCATGAAAATTGGAACAACATCAGGGAATACGCAAATAACATGACGGAGGCACATTTTCTGGATTTGATAACCTTTGTGCTGGATAACAATTACTTTTCTTATAGAGATAGTTATTATCTACAGATTTTTGGCTGTGCCATGGGGTCAAAACTGAGTCCAATATTATCACAATACATTATGGATGCGTTGCTTGACGAATGTTTGCCAGAACTCTCCTTTGAGGTCCCCTTTGTGAAAAAATTTGTTGATGACCTGATTACGGCTGTGCCTGAAAGTGGTATTGATGAAATGCTGGAAACATTTAACAGATTTGACAAAAACTTAAAGTTTACGATCGAAAGAGAGGACAATAACAACGGAGTACCATTTCTTGATACAAAAGTGATCAGAGATGCTGAAGGAAATTTAAAATTAGACTGGTATCAGAAAGCCACGTCATCCAACAGATATATTAATTACCTTTCACAACACGGAGTGGGAGTGAAGGTAAACTTTGTCAGGCAAATGAAAAAACGTATAACACTTATCAGTCATGAACAATATTTATTAAAAAATTTAAGAAGGTTGGAGGCAGTTTTGATAGAGAACTCTTACCCAAGAGCACTAGTAACTAATTTGTTGTATAGAACTTCAAATCGTGAAAATAACGTAGTAGTAGTAGATAATGACTTAAACAGGGCTCAGAATGTGAACATTTCAGAAAGCAGGAAGTATGGTTCAATGGTAGATGTAACTGACTTAACAAATAAAATTATAAGAATCTTCAAGCAAGAAAACATAATGATAGCTAAAAAAAGTATAAAAACAATCAACACAATTTTTAGTAAATTAAAAGATAAAACACCTCCTTTGCTACAATCAAATGTCGTTTATCGGCTACAATGTTCTGATTGTCAAATGTATTATGTGGGACAAACATCTCAACTTGTTAAAAGTAGGATAGCTGGACATAAGAGCGATAGTAAAAACAATTTGCAGAGATGTTCTTTGGCAATACACATAAATGAACAAGATCATAAAATAAACTATAATGAAGTCAAAATATTAAGCATGGAAACTAACTACCTCAAAAGATCTTTTTTAGAGATGTATCACATACATAAAACTAACAACTCAATTAATAGAAGATCAGATATACAAAATTTAAGTAATATTTACACCTACCTTTTAGAATATAAATCAGAAAATGGTCAAAATGATAATAGTTTGTTTGAAAATGCAATCACATTTTAAAATTCAAGTCTGGTTCTGTGTGGATGGGGATAAAGGGGTCAGGATATTGGCAACACATATTTTAAACAAAAAAATCAGTACACATGCCACAAGATGGTAGTATAGTTATTTCGTTCACCTGCAGTTTTCAGTCCATCGCCTTCAGCAACAGTGTTTTATATTAAGATTGAAAAGGAGGGCTATGTCAATTAAGCTGTGACAATTGAGCCGAAAAATGCAAAGTAGGGAATACTAGTTGTGAAGATGTCCATTTTATTATTTAACCTCACATACCATGTAAGTGAAATTGTTAGAATATTGTAGTTGTTTAGTAATTAATTGTTGTAATTTTAATAGTGCCCTGAAGAAGGCGGTAAATAAATACGCCGAAAGCTTGGCTTAATGATTGAAGAGTTGTAGCATTATTAAGTCTCCCGTCGAATTCCCATTAGAGATCCAACCTTATATATATATATATATATATATATATATATATATATATATATATATATATATATATATATATATATATATATATATATATATATATATATATATATATATATATATATATATATATATATATATATATATTACTATTTCATCTTTACCTTCCTTTAATGTATATAACAATTAACATTACTTTTCAAAATATATTAGTGTAATTTTTGTATTTATCTGTTGTATCTAAACTATATTATCTAGGTTTAACATATTTAATGAAATGTCTCAGAGAGTTCCAATAAACAATAATAAAAAATCATTTATTGTTAAAATATAAATAATAATTTGTAATGTTACAAGTTGACTATTAGAAGTAAGATTTTCTGATATAACATGGAAGTATAGTTTATTAACGTTCAACTGTATATACCGTTGGAGCTAGTGCCCGCACTATGGTTACTCTAGAGTCTAGATTGTAGAATGTGCTTAAAAGATTAAAAGAAAGGCTACAAAACGTTTGGGGGACTCCTGATTTATAATTTAAAATTTTTAAAATGAGTATTTTGAATCGAAACAAAAACATTATAGTGATGCATGTAGATACGGTTTTTTACATTTGGACGACAGAATAGTTAATGCCAATCGAAATACTCATCATTAGTCTAGCAATATGTTTTTCCATTGCAAGTTTTCAAAAATTCATATAACAGCCAACAGCTAGACGATGGTGCAATTAGAAAGGATGAGCCGCTTATTCGGACCGGTGAAGTGGGTCGCAAAAATCACGACCCGATTTTCAGCGGGCCAGAGATCACATAATTCCCCGTGATGTTTCGCGATCCGTAACTTTTACGTTTTTGGGGGTGGGGGAAATGTAAAGACTCTCGGATGACGCGTTGCTTTATGGTCTTCCGCCCCGATTGGCATCTGTTTCGTTTGATGGGAATAGCGATAGCGACGAATACGACGACGGCTAGACGATTCCCTGGTGCAATTAAAAAGGATGAGCCGTCTTTATTGCAATGTCGTAAAACGGGTATGGCGGTGGATTGGAAAAAAAGAAAAAAAAAGTAAGGGACGGTTGGTAAAAATGGTAGACTGGAGGTAATTTGTACCAGGCTGTTTTTTGTTTGTTTGATTGAAGATCGTGAATTTTAATTGGGACTAGGGTTCAAAATGGCCATTCAGTAATGACGATATTAAACAAAAGAATACAAATAACGTTGAATGTTGTGAGTAACAGGATATTCTCAAAATAACGAGGGCTTCGAAATGTTCCATTTTATGCTACAAATGTTTGAATATCAGAAAACAAGTATATCACAATAACTGCGTTTTTTTAGTACCTAGCTAACTCCTCATTTTTTCGACAGGATATTAACGTATTTGGCGTATTTATAGGCAGTGGTTGCAGGGGCGCATAAAACGTTGAGGGCGACCGCAGATTTTTTTTGTAAATGAAAGATATTCCAAGTGCGTTGGCCGCTAACCGACATTTTTACAGCGTGCTACGAGCCTATGTATTTCTTCCATTAAAAAAAAAGACTGCGTGTCGCCCGCAAAATTTTAACCGTCCGTCTAACCATAATCTTAATAAAAAATGGCTATTGATTTACAAGTATTAGTATTTACTTTTTTATTATGTAATTATAAACCTTAAAAGTTCTGTAATGGAATATGTAATAGTGTATGAATGTGCGTATGAGTGAATAATCTTAACTCAGCATAAAGTAGCAATAAGTAGAATGTAGGCATTATTATGTATAACAGTGTTATAGTCGATGTACTGGAAGTATCATGTCAATATATGTATTATACTGGGCGTAGTGTGTAATCTTATCGACCTGCCTCAACCATCCCAATACAGGAAATTACACTTCATAAGATAAAAAATTCGGGAACAGTACATTAAGTTGAAGTTTATACGTTAATCTATAAACTATAGCAAATTAACAATATACACCGTGCTAACAGTTATAATTTTACCACTATTAATTGGTTTTATTGGAGGGACAAACTCTATAATGATCGCGATTTTTTAACGCACAAGCGACACCTACTGCGTTAATTGCCGAGATTATTAATCGCCATTTAATATATTACTTGGTTACAACACCTTTTTCGTAAATCATATTCTTCTGGGGGCCAACATAGATTTTTTCGTCGTTATCATTTGACGTTATGTGACAATTTCCTTACTGACAGATCTGGATGATTTTGGTTGGATTGTTTTATTTTACGTATGTTCGATTGGCTAAAATAAATTTGTTTGATTGGCTATAATAAATCATAAATTAACAGAAATCATGCGTTTATCGAGATGATTAATAAACGATTTTCCATTCGCTAATAGTTTTATCTACGACGCACATACATATAACTAAGTTCATTGCATACGTATCTATGACTATATAATCCCCATCATGATACACGCTAATGACTATAATGACGCTTGCGTTGTATAATAATGACAGTTCGTTCAAATAATTACTTCATTATTTGAACGAACTCTCATCATTATACAACGCTAGGTCAAAGTCTGTCAAAACATACGTGGGTGACAGTTGTGTGATAGTTCGCCTTGCCAAAATTGACAATAGTACATTATTATACAAGTTTTATAAGACGTCAAATTGGCGCACGAGTTGTTCCAAATGGAACGAGTGCACCAATACGTCTTATAAAACGAGTGTAATATATAGTATGTTTACTACTTTGCGTCATTAATTTTATATATTTAGAAATTGTGGTTACTATATTGCGCTAAATTAGAATCTAGGGTATTTTCCGGGTACCACGTGGCAGTACTGTACTAACTGTCAACTTCGTAAGGTTGGGATAAAATCCTGACAAAATCTAATTGTGAATAATTTTATTCTACTTTAGCCTATAAGTTTTAATAAGTAATCAGCGAGGTCGCAACGATGATCATAATGGAGCTTGGGGCAATACTTTTAACCCTACTGTGATAAATACATGAAACATAACCTAAAAAGTTACCTTTAAAATAGTGGTTTTGTAATTATAATAATCAGAATAGACGTGTTTGGCGGTAACTGATTAGTTACTTCAAAGAATAAGAAAGAACTTACTAAAGAATTTTTATAACGTTTAACGTTTAATAGCAGTTTCTACCTAGTACTCGCTTATATAAGTTTACACGTACAAATAATTGAAAGTAAATTGTAATTTCGGTGTAATAATGTATAAGAATAATTTATACTTAGTAAAATTACATGTGATGGAGGTAATACAAGTACGTTGCACACAACCAGAAATAAGACGAATACAAAAGCGACGGACAAAACGAGTACGGTATTGAACCGAGCAGAATTCGGTCACAAAATGTAACCGAAAACTTATACTTTACATAAACGAGGAAATCCTCAACACTTTAAATGTACTATAGCTTCCTACGTGTATGCTGATATTCAATAGACTCTTTATTGCGCATATGTAATCCCGCAGCAGTAATTAAAATCGTTCATATGTACGATGTACGTTTGATCTTCGCACAATACCTTACTAAAGTAAATGTGGTCCTAAATGTGGTTTGATGAACACAGCAAAACTAAGAACGCCCCAATCCTTTGGCCATACTATAGCAGGCTACACGCATGTTTAAATATGTACATATAGAATATGTATTGATATTTCGCAGTTTATGCCAATTCAAGCGATTTAAAAGGAGCACTGTGTGGTTATGTGTTATACGTTTGACATATGGCATTCAATGGCATTTGATATCAATGTGTCAATGTGTACCAATCTTAGAAAAAAAATACTGAAAACGGTGTTACAATTTGGTAATTGTAACACCGAAAACGGCGTTACAATGTGCGCATGGTGAATGCACAGTAGAAAAATACATTTATAATATTTGATATAAAATGGAATTTATGAGTCGTAGATAAAACGTTGTAAACGTCGACTCGCACACAACGGATATAAATCGCTCGCAGGTTTAGATGCTCGCCTACGGCTCGCGTATAAACTTCATGCTCGCGATTTATATCCTTAGTTATGTGCTCGTCAAATAATATACTATTTCCGTCGATCGTTTATATATGAGTTACTTAGTGAATATGAAATCGTTTATTAAACATTGTAGCCAATCGAATATACGTGACATTAAGCCATTCAATCGCTTAACGCTATAGCGTTACACAGTCTCGATCATTAATCGCTCTTTTTAATACACTCGCTGGTAAAATAAATATTAACCTAATAATGATTTTAAGGTGTAAACATAGTAAATTTTTAAAGAGGATATAGAAAAATTCGACCAAATCTACGCTGACTGACCTACCCATTCATTTAAATCGTATAGTAATGAGATAGTAATGAGATTCACAAATACATCTTGTTACTACATCTTGTACTAACTTACCAACCTGTCATTTCTTTTAAGTTTACTATTAAATCCAGTGAAACGGTACACTTAAAGGTAAAAGGTAAATGAAAGAGATGGAACAAAATACGCTGTGAAATAGTCGTATGTACCATTCTCATTAGTTTTAATCCCATTCTCACTACGTAGTTAAGACTTAATAATACCAGCCCGCCTTGCTGATGACATCTTGTTAGAATTCCTTGGTGGCCTCATAGCAACAATGATTTATAACACAGTACGTATCCCCATTTCATTTGCGGTCAACTGCCCTACAAGGGGATCCTACCCTTGTACATGTTCCATACTTGTCTTCGCCTTATCATACAGACGGTACCTACACTATGAAACACAACAGACGGGTAGCAACTAATGACCGCAAGGAATTTCGGGTATTTGAGGGACATGCCGTTATAGCCAGTGTAACGCACGATTAAATTAATGTATGGCTATCGTCGCTGACCGTAAAGAGTAAGCTATTGCTGTATGAATTTGGGATGTTCAATAAAACATTTACGTGTCTGATCTCGGGTTCTGTTCTTTTTACCGAATACTATAAAATAGCTGGACTATAATTTAAAGATAAGACATTGGTGGATCGTAATCTCAACTGCTTTGAATAACACCATCATTAAACCGGACGCGGTCATCTGGGCTAAAGACAAGTGGGCGACGCACAGTGGGGTATTTGACCCAAAAACCTGGCCATTTTTTTGTTTATTAGTTATAAGTGCCCTAGGTGTGTTGTTTTATTTATGTATAGTATTTTATTCTTCATACGAAGTACTTGAAGGTTAATAACCCAATAAACACAATAAACCAGTACAAATAGGAAAGGAGCAAACTGTATTGAAAATTCTTCTTCACTGTAGTACACCTAGTGTAAACTAATTACTCCCACAACATTTGCCATCAGTATTTTTTTGTGATTTTATTTCCATCAAGTTTCACACAATAGAAATTTACAAAAATATGTATTGCTCCTGTTTAAATACGCAGCATAGACGGATTTAACATTGAACAATACATGTCGTTGCTGAGTTATATGAAATAGTATTTTTAGGTCTGTTATGTTGTACGAAAATCCCGAAAAAAGTTTTATTTGTTAAGACCAATGGTAAAGGAAGAAAATTAAAATTTACACCAGTCGATATAGTGTATTAAAACAGTAAATACGCTATTCATGCTATTTTCCGTTTGATACATTCCTTTTAAGACGTGATAGTAGAGGTAATTAAGAACCTATTTAACAATATTTATTTCTATAAAATTATTATTTTTAGTATTATTTCAAAATGTTCCCTGAAAATTATCGAAATTTGATTATTCAAGGTGAAACGATATTTTTTACTGGTATGACCCTAATACGTGTGTTTTGAATCCGGACTCGCATTCAGAGCAAACACATTTATAAAAACGCCTAACCAGTTTTCATTCACAAGCTATTGTCTCTCCTCAACAATAGTCCATGCAATAAACTGTGTATGCGAGTAGGTGCTTTCGATTTTTTTCTTGCCCTGCATATGAATATCACATACAGTGATGCATTCAACATAAAATTGTCAATATCTCGACAACTGTAACCATTTGTATATAAGATAAATATGGTTAAATATGTTCTAAATTACCTCTACTATCACGGTTTCAAGGGATTACATCAAATTACATATAATCCGATACATCAATTTTTGGACTTTCCTTTACAACGCGACAGAAATAAGATCCCAAAAACCGCATCCGCAGCAGATTTTGTAGTAGTTGCAATGTCGAATATGTGTGCTATAATTTGAACCACTTTCAAGTTCAATTAAGTTAAACTATAAACTAAAACTTAAAACTAAAACTTTTGATTAGTCTATTTTACTGTTTACATTGACTGGAACGACTATTTAACCTATCCATGCACGTTTTCCGTTTTTTCTCCTTTTTGGTGTTGCCTCCAAGTCCTGCATATCATTGCAGTAATTTTCCGATGCCTGTACCGTTAGTACTTTTGCGAAGTTCGGATTTGAATATTATGTGCTGAGGATGACAGTATGAACTGTCGAAACATGTTCACATAGTATATCTAATAAACATTGCAAAGATATAGGAAGCTGCTTTTCTACTATATAAACTAAAACACTTAAATTATTCATAGAAATGTTTTTCTTATAACAACAGCTGACGGACAACTAGCCTAACCAGGTTAAATAATGTTTTATAAGAAATTAAACCAAAACATTTTTTTAAATTTTAATTGTGAATACCAAGTTGTATTAATGCTAAACAAATGATGACATACATATAGTTAATAAATATTTTTGTTCCTAAGAATATGAGTAGGTAACTGTTACTATGAAATAATATATGAATTATTTCCTGTTAATTGAAACAATTGAAATAAACGCCGACCATACGATGAAGCGGATAAAAGAATTTTAAGAAAAGTCATCAACTACGTAAGGAAATTTTGTGTGAAGGTGGAAAAGAATTCTGTGAAAAAGAATTCACATAGGTCCAAAACATTGGTAATTTAGTACATCTTGACGACCTGAATGCTATACCAAGTTTACTCCGCCACACTGTGGTAAGTATCTTCAACCGGCTACATACAAAATAAAATAGTATTTATTAGTAAAGCTGTAGTGAATAAAATAAATCAAATCGAATTCTAAAGCTAATAGTTTTGACGTTAAATCATGATGTGATTATATGAGTCTATTTTACAAAATATGATTTTTGTTTGTCTCAGAGCTGAGAAAGTAAGTACTAACCTACCTATGAACATACCCCGAAAAAACACAACACTTGTTCGCAAAAAATTATAAATATACAATAACAACAAAACACAAGTGGCATCTAGGCAATGAATAATCAGCGTATACCCATAAAGTACACGGGGAAAAAACGACTCATTGGCCAAAACCCAATTAAATCAGGCTAGAGGGCGTTTATTTGGCAATTATCAACCATTTTCACCGATTCATAGCCACAAGGACTATTAAATAAAATTTAATTTTTTCGTTGCCTTGGTGATAAAAATTGACGACCGAAATGTTTTTATATTCAGATTGTCATCCTGATTGAAAATACAACACAAACAAAATAAAGTGCCTTTTAAAATTTCAATGATGACGTAATTGCCGAAAAAACTGGAAGTCAGGCTAATCTCAAGAGTATCCCAACAATTGGCATTTTTGGTTCATTAGCACTTCTCTTAATGTCATTCGTCCTAAATAAAAATAAAACAATCAGATATGGCCAGGCACATGACTTTATCATACAATATATAAAATTAATAGTTTAGCTGCATCAGATTCTATTTGATCGAGATCGATGGTGTCTGCATTAAAATAAAACAAGTTATTTTTTACGGTAGGGGGTATTTTAACTTCAGCACGGCTAAAGATAATTTTGTTACTAGTTACTATTAAAGTTACATTTAAGAGAATAGGGCAGTTATTTCAATCAATATCATTTTTTTAGCTAGTTCTATGAACGACAGTATAAGGACCATAATGAAAGAAACTGTTTCTTGTCTCAAACAATATTTATTCAAAAGATTTGATTGTACCTTTACAAACATTGAATCAATCAACGTGTCAATGTTCCATATATTTTGTTAACTCAAATAATTATAGTAAAACTATTACCATATTTAAGCAAATTATGTAGTGTTATGATGTTTACTGTTATCACCAAAACATAAAATAATATCTGTATACGCAATCCAAATCACAATCACATTGCCAATTTCTTTCAATATATACCCAAAACCAAGAATTCGATTTCAAGAATCGATTTCACGATGACGACAAAATTTGGTTTTAACCTCCCCCCCCCCCCCTTCGCTTATGTCCCGCTTGCAAATTCTCGTCCCCTTCGGTAAATTCCAATATATTGAGAATAAAGTATATGTCACCAGGAATGTTAAAACCGACCTAACGGCCTATTTAAGTTAGCTCGGCGTTGCTGTGACCTGGAGTGGGGAAATTGACCATACTGACTGAACGCTGTTTGATCGGTTTTAATATTCCCGGCCACAATTGCTCATTTCTATTCGATCACCCAGTAACCAATATTATACAACTTCATAGACAAATATTTTGTTAATATTTTGTTGGCAAGTATAATAGAGAGTCAACATTTGTCTTTTAAAAAGCGAAACATTAATTCTCGCAACAAAATATAAGTTAAATGAGTGCAAATATAACGCCCGCATGTCCGGGAAATAGCAGTTAAAAACATCTTCAGTAAATTACGCCTGAGAGCACTTCTCCAACACAAGCAATAATAGAGGTTACAGAGGTTGCTCAATTCAATTCTGAAGAATTCGCTTGCAGCTGAAAAGTCATAAACTAGGCTAGATTACCATTATGCCGGATGCGCCGCGACGAGTTACCGTACTTACCGTAGTCATAATTCCGGATGTAAAAGATTACAAGAATCTGAATACTGGAGACATTATGTTAATACGGTCTTTCGTCCTTCATTTCCCAGTCCGTTATCTAAAATCCAGGATAATGGAACGGCACGACTAACGGATGGTAGGCGACGGGCAAAAGGACAGACTTAAGGCGAAGAAAGAATAAAAGGCTGATTTTGGAGCCGTCGCGTAACCGTGTCTGTTCTTAACCTGTTGAGCGAACGGACGTCGGAACCAGCAAGACGGGCCCAGTAAATCCGAAAAGGAGATTATTTATCGTACCGTTTATTCCGGCAAGGAAGTGCATTTTTCGCCGGTGCCTCTTTGCAAGCCGACCGTCCCCGGGGGTTCCGTGAGATATTTACGGAAATATGACAGGGCGGGGAGCAAGGACCGGAAGGCATTAGCAGTGGCTTCCCCCGCTTAATTCCAACGAGTGGTGAAGAAAAAGAGTATAGTAAGTTTGTGTTCTGCATCGGCACAATACAAAACTTAATTTAAATTTAATTTGGTGTTTCTGATAATAAAATAACAAACAGGACGATCTCGAAAAGCTAAATGGAAGCTACCTTAGAACAGATACCTAACACTACTAAAGTCATGTTTACACACGATATTGTTGCTTAAATAGAGGATAGCGATATCAAAACTGCAACCAATTCGACAAAGTAACAAAGTAACAAACGCAATCCGACAAAAAATATAGTTGCCTATAAAGGATTGCGTCAGTTGTTGCCTGTAAATGACAGTCTACACAGGAAGTTTGTGAACGCAACAGTGATGTCTATGAAGTGCATCTCATTAAAATGATGAAACATGAAAACACTAAAGTTGTTTGATAATAGGGGTCTTGCATTAAGTCTCAAAATTAATAATTAGTTCGCTCTATTAGTGACAAATGTATACCAGAACTGTCCGCACATTTTTTTAAAAATACAATCGTTTCGTACACAATTAATAATTTCAAGGGAAAATGGTTATTATGGAAACTCGTCAGTAATGTAGAATCAACTAAAGAAGCGAATGATAATTAACCCAGGTGAGGATAATTTTTGTAAAAACCACCTCCGCCTGGATTTGAACCAGGAACCCACCAATTTCCGATTGACAGCTCTCCCAGTTGAGCTACAGAGGCTGTGGAAATTTATAGGTTGGACGTATGTACATACGTACGTCTTCTCATACGCCTGTTACTTTTGCCAACACGCAACGTCCTCCAAATACTATACAATCAAGTCGATGCCGTTCTCGTGCCCGTAGGACCTTTTTTTCGGCCGCTCTATAGTGCCTAGGCTCGCTGAACTTTTCACCAACGATATGACGTCACGGTGCGTTTTGGCGCGCTCTTAGTCCGGTTTAAAATTTGATGTACAATAACAAATGAGCGCAACCATATTAGGCGGAAAAAGTATACACACGGTTTTCTTACCACCTAAGGATTTTATTTGTTAAGTTAGGTAAAATCATGCAAGACCCCTTTTTTGTAGTTCGTTCCAAAATATAATAAGCTAAAATTGTAATATGTTAACTGCTGTATACTACACCTTCCATCGAAAATTGGTGCACCCCCTTTGTAAAACAGGATGGACATACCTGGAACAATCATAAAATAAGCAATTAACGAATGCATTAATCAAGAAGTACACAATATTATATTAATAAGTAAAATTAAGAATAGGATATTTGACTATTATAGGAAAACCATCTTAGTGTGTTTATTCCTTCACTCTACTTTGTAATAGCATTATATTTGGTAATTATTTCCTCACTATTTCATAAAAATGAGCGTTATAAATTGAATCACAAAAAATCCCCCCAAAACGATAGTTTCTGTTGTACGTAGATCACGTGATTCTTGTGACGTCACACGATACTTGATGTCCAATTGGCCCATATTGGTCTGTAAGCATCTGCTTCGTCGCCGTTTGGTAGTTGTGTTGTATGATGTGTAGTTTTCACAATTTCTACATCAAAATGGGATATAAATGGTGTATAACTCTACAATGTAGAAATACGTCAATAAAAACTCCGGATAAACTATTTGTAGCTGTTCCGCAAGATTTGAAACTGCGAAGCAAGTGGTTGAGACTGGCTCGTAGAAATCCAAATGAAATAAACAGCTGCCAATAGAAGAGTTTTTGTTGTGAAGATTACCTCGACATAAGTAAAACTGACTAGAATAAGTTATCTATCGTATTTTCGACCCAGGTATAACTACAAAGTTATGCTTCTTACATGGCATTTTTTGCACGTTGCTTAGTTCCGGAGCGTAAAAATAAGGATTATGTTTAAAGAAGAATCCCACCATCAAAGCGTCAACATTCGGTAGATTACCAATAACCGTTTTAACAAAGTTGTTTTCTATTGTTTTTAAATTAACGCAGTACATTCAAACGGGAAATTCATAAGCGTACTAACGAATGAACTCACTGGAGACTGAGCCAATTACAGAGCGTTTTCAATTACAAGATAGGTAGTGAATAAAATTCAATTTTAATTTTGGTTTTTAATAGAAATAAAGCATATTTTTTTAGTAGTAACGAATAGGTTCCTTATAATTACGATGACTATAATACAACCCATATTTTTAATATAGTCAAATACCCTATTGACGAAAAGTAGAAAAACAGTACGCACGCTCGTCTTATAATATGACGTCTTATAACACTCATGCAATGTACAGGCTGTTTCCAAAATAACGGCTAACCTTGAAGGAGCATATCCACTAAGGACAGAGAAGCAATTTTGGTCAAACAACCTATAGTCTATTTCAAAGCTTTAAGTACGAACAAAATTGTATTCAATAAATACTCTATAGGGCCGGCCCTGGTGAATAGCCGATTGCGGACGACCGAAATCCGGTTGCAAACATACGTATAGACATCTACCAATTGAAAATGAGAGATATTAGTACGTATCTAATCCAGAAATGTGATGGCGCGGCCGACAAACTTATGTCGCGTTCTAACCATTCGTCGCATACAATTGCCATCCATCCATCTCTGGTAGCACACAAATCATAGTACACAAACACATACACATTAGGATTCCACAATCCAGAAGATAAACCAACAAACGGCTGTCCACATATGAACCTGTCGAATGTAGGTCAGTATCGCTGGCGCTGTAGGCATCACGCGAAGGTGGATGGAGACAGATATATTGCCGGCGGCGGTGATGTGTCACCAGTTGCACCACAGTTGTGGTGGAGTGTTGTCGATTTTCTTGCGCTGAGCAGGGACGGACTCCGTCTTTCTTTAGTAATTTTAAGAAGCTATTGTTTTAATGCGACAAGATCATATAACTCACAAGACAAAGAAACAAATTACGGTTATCTTCTTGATCATTTAAATAAAGGTTGCCTTAAAAATTCACGAAGGAATGTGGTAGAGTGTGGATTTTACGTTTGATGTTTGATATCAATATCACTAGTCTTAGAAACCTAAAAGTTACTTAACAAGTATTATAATTTGATTTACCGATTTCAGTGATATTCAGTAAAAGAAATCAGAAAAAGCTGTCCATTGGCAGACTATGACCGTTTATACAGTCTATACGTATATGCTTTAGATACTTTCTCCTCATTTCAGATTAATGTCTATACAGGATACCTCAATATAGTAGTCTCTGCTGGTGAAGATATTATAAAAATGATTTATTAATTTTCACAAAATTAGCAACTTATAGAAAAATATCATTTTTCAGTTTCTCTTTTTATGAGTTTCATAACAGACGATACACTTTGGATACAGGAGATTCACAATGTTGGTTGTTATTTTTCGGGAAATCAAAATTTCAAGTTAACAAAAACTTGTCTCTATAGGCGCAAGTATATCACAAAAAGAATCACTCTAATTGAACAATCTAGGTCTCCCACGAAAGGTCTAGGGTTTAATTATAACATACATAACAAATTAAAAAAAAGGACACACAGAGAAATAAATTCTTCACTCAAAGCAATACCGCACGCAGATATTTTCTCCTTTGGAGAATAAAGGGATAAGATTAAATAAAGAATTCTTAAATGAAAGAAAATGTTTTAAGCCAAGTAAATATATTAACTTTAATTTAGCAATACCCGCAAGCATATAATTTCCTCACGTTTTGAGAATATACTTCGCTGTGTGTATTATTATTTGTCGATAAGTTTTTTCCGGCAACAAAAGTTTCAATGACGTCACATTTATGTTTGTTAAAGAAAATTGGTTCAAAATTAATATATAAAAATTATGTTTCTTTACCTACTTGAAAAGGGAAACGACAGCTGATTAGAAACACTGGTGTGCGTCTCTTAATTTTTAGTACACGGTTATAAATTCCATCGATCCAAGTTACAGAAAACGTGTGTTATATTTTCTGAATCAAATTGATTCTTTACTGTTAATAATACATGCTTAAACTAAAGGTCATTCATCCACATAAAGAGAAAGCTTTACTCCTCAGCAATTTTGCAGCGGTTTGTCGGAAGCCGCTTCCAATTTATACCTGAGCACATTAAATTCTAATTTGCAAATAAATGGTACTTTCATCTGCATCGACTATGATTAAATTGGCTACACCGGCATGCCAGAATATGAATAGTAAATTTCGCGCCATTTCAGATCTCGCGTGCGTAATATTCGCCAGTTTGATTCCGAACTCTCGGCTCGGTATTGGAGTTGATTTATGCTTAGGGGGTTGGCCGACTGTTGGAGGGTGAAATGGAGCAGACCGCGCGCTCGATTATTCACGGCGGAGATAATTGAGCTGCTCAGTAGAAACTATTTTAATATAGGGCGCTCCAAGTTAATATTACAACAGTGCCAATGCAATGTTGTATGGAAGCGGCATGGCAGTTCCTCCTCTCCGAATAGTTTCGCATGGAATTGCCAAAACTACGAAATGTATGAGATTACGTATCTATCTCTATGTAGATATGTTAATCGAATCGGTCCATATCGACGATTACATTCCAATGCGACTGGAATGTTACCATAGTACGTACAAAGCACATACATCGTAACTCCACAAAGTGAGCTTCCAGATTTTTTTGTATCAATAGACAAAATATAAATTAGTTTTCAAGGTATACAACGAATCATATTATTCTATTTAAATTTGCATTACAATCAGAGCATGCCAACAATACTTTTGTATAAGTCGGAATGTAAACGTCGCCTTACCAGAAATATCTCGTTTCGATAGAAGGTACCCCTCTGTTTGATGGCTTATAACTCTAAAAGTACAAAACAAGATCAAATTAAATAAAGTGTATTGTACTCTGAATCATAGTTACATAAGATGTAGAAATATATTCATTACCACATTTTCTGCCCCTTGGTTTAAACTTGAGCGCGATAGAAGTGAGATCAGATACCCGAGTTTTGAATTGTTGAATTAACACTCCCCTCTGCATTCTTTTTCTCCAAGCCGTTTACCACAAAAATTTCAGGTTACATTTAGAACCTCTGCTGTACCGTGTTTGGCAAAAAGTTGGACAATTAAATGTTTAAAAGGTTCAATGTTTTTGTATTAACTTCTCAGAAAATTTATTCTTCATTAAAACTTCTGGATCGTCTCAAACCAAAAATGCAAATATTAGAATTTATTATCCTGCCGCAGGCATGTACCGGGTGTTACATAAACTGTGAAAACAGTATAGTATAGTACCTTTATTATAAAAGCTCTGAAAAAATGTTTTTGTTTTTGGAATAACTGTTTAAAATATTAGGTAGGATTATATAATCTCTTTCGTCATTGCATAAACACCCGGTTGAAGGTGACTATAATTTCATATAATATCCATGGTCCTTGAACTCAGCTCCCGTCTTCTGTAGCTTAGTTACTAATTAAGCTAAGAGTTTGACATTTTGCAGGCTTACCCTGCACTTCAAGGCACATTTCAAGAAATTATTTTTGATTATGCAGGCTGTCCAAAAAATGTGCAACGCCAAGGTAATATATTTTTTGAATTGCATGCTATATATTTTTTTACATATTTGAAAGCTTTTTTTGGTTTTCTACATACCACCAAAATTTTTATGAAATTGGTTGAGTGACTGCAGCGCAAAAAAATAGAAAAAAAATTGATTTTGCATCGTTGGCTTTAAAAATCAATAAAAACCACAGAATGCACCTCGTTAATAAAATTTTGCGACGTGCTTATTAAGTTAGGTCTAGTAGTCTCGTTAACGAGGTGCCACTAATCCAAATTATACAGGCTGACCAAAATCTAATGTCAAACTTGTCAAACTTCGAAGCGTGTTATTGTTCTTATTTTAAATTGGAATGAATACATTTTTTTATGTGAAACGATGCAGAATTAAAAAATAAATATTCTAAATAATACCTCATCACAATTGCCAATATTTTAAAAGTTATTCGCCAAAAACTCATTTTTCAACGGCAATTTTAGTTTATACATATCGCACGTGGCTTTGAAAAACAATTTATTTCATAAAATATAACACAGAAGTATTTGATATTTGAGTGTACTTAATTAAGTTCAAAATATCCATGTCCTTCGAGGCGCAAACGAACAGGCGTAATAGTTTGAAAGGCGCCCCGGATTATTTCTTGCATGTTTTCTAGTGTTGTTGGAGGTTCAGCATAAACGATGTCTTTAACGTAGCCCCACAGTAACAAATCCAGTTTCTTTAAGTCCGGTGATCGAGGTAGCCACTGGTCCTCCTCTTCCAATCTACCGATTTGGGAAGATTTCGTTGGTGTCTGACATGTAACGAGTAATGTGCTGGATCTCCATCATGTTGCAGCCACATTTCCGCCCTTACCGCTATATGTAAATTTTGCAGTAAATTTGGCACTATATCAACTACTTAATTAAGTACACTCAAATCTAAAATTCTTCTCTGTGTTATATTTTATGAAATAAATTGTTTTTCAACGCCATGTACGATATTTATTACCTAAAATTGACGTTGGAAACGTTGAAAAATTAGTTTTAGGCGAATAACTTTTAAAATATTTTTTAATTCTGCGTCGTTTGACCTAAAAAAATGTATGGGTTCCAATTTAAAATAAGAACAATAACATACTTTGAAGTTTGACAAGTTGACACTAGATTTTGGTCATCCTGTATAATTTGGATCAATCACACTTGGCTAACGAGACTACTAGATCTAACTTAATAAGCATGTTGCAAAATTTTATTAACGAGGTGCAATTTGTGGTTTTTATTGATTTTTAAATCCAACAATGCAAAATCATTTTTTTTTGTTTATATTTTTTTACGCTGCAGTCAACCAACCGATTTCAATAAAATTTTGGTGGTATGTAGGTAACCCTAAAAGACTTCCAAATATATAAATTATTTATAGCATGCAATTTAAAAAAATATATTACTATGGCGTTGCACATTTTTGGGACAGCCTGTATAATTAAAAATAATTTCTTGATATGTACCTTGAAGTACAGAGTAAGCCTGCAAAATATCAATCTCTTAGCTCAATTTTATGAAGAATAATATTTTCTGAGAAATTGATAATAAAAATGTTAACAGTTAATAAAAGTACTCGGTAGGTGGAATGAAGAAGGTGAATATAATTTCGAATTTGGTGACTTCTAGTATATCTAAATACTTTTTCAAATAACATTTTTGCATAGCTTTGAACATAAAGGTAATTTACTCTTTAGTTTTTCATTGTTTGGTAACACTCGGTTCATGAAACCAACTACTTACCTTCTGATATTTTGGTGTTAGGTTTAAGACAATCCTATGTAAGTTTTATAAAGAATAAAATTTTCTGAGAAATTGATAATAAATATGTTAATAGTTAATAAAAGTATCCGGTAGATGGAATGAAGAAGGTGAATATAATTTCGTATTTGATGACCTCTAATATGTCTAATTACTTTTTCAATAGCATTTTTGCATATTTTGCACATATAGGTACGTTACTCTGAAGAGTTTTGTTATAGTTCGGTAACACCCGGTACATGCAAGCAGATAATTACAATCATTTTAGGTTTAAGACAATCCAGAAGGTTTTATAAAGAATAATATTTTCCAAAAAGTTATTAATAAAAATTGTTTCCATCGGTGTCCAACTTTCTGCAGGACTCTGTATTCAGTCGTGTTTGGTTTCTTAAGTTTTAAGTAATAAAGATTGTCACCAAGGTTTGAATTTAGTAGCATTTCAGTTATTTTTTTCTGTTTATTTTGAACACCGAAATAAACTTGAACAATATTATGCGACGTTAGACTTTCCGTCTAGCTACCTCACTTCTACGTGATTCTTTTTCTATAGCCCCTAATAAAATATGGCATATCCCATTGTGCATATCCCATTATCGTGCTAACATTCGTCCTGAGATATCCGCTTCCATCAAAACCTTGTTTACAATCATAATTAAACATATTTACTTACATTAAATCTTAGAGACCCTCCTTCAAACAAGAAGTCAATATGCTATAAACGATTGTTTGTACAAAAATGGACAATTTATAGAAAATATCACGAGTTATAATTTTAGTATTAACTATTTCCCCGAAAAAGTTATTGCTTTCGAGAAAGCGCAGCTCTACGTAGGACATTTGTTTTTTTGCCTTTCTAGTGGTTTTCTTAAGTTTAGCCGATAGAAGAAGACGCAACGTTCACTTCGGCTATGTTAGTTGAGTTTTGACTGTTTTAAAACTCATCCGATTCAGTGCAAATTGAAACAAAAATTGCTAAAACAAATATCGCCAAAAAAATCATTTTTTGACCATCGTTGTTTTGAAAATAATGTGAAGGATTCCGATAGATGGCGCATTAGTTTCTTGTCGTAAGAGAGGTCTTCTAGAAGGTATATAACCACTTACATGTCTATGCAGCATCAGTAATTGTCCTATTATACCTTCAATGTACCTGACGTAGAAATGTTCAACAGTTCTAATATTGTTGGAAAGAGACTAAGAAGATGTATCTTCTTGTCTCATCTAGTTGGAAAATAACAATATTCTTTTTGGATGCGTTAATTGCATTCCATGTAAAATATTATTGCTTTCATAATAACATGTTCATATTTTAAAAGAAGTAGGTGAATGTTTAATACAAGAATGTGATCTGATTAATCTAACTACCCAAACTATTGATTTAAAAGAAAAAAATCTTGAACGATATATTCTTGCGTATATATAAAACAACCGTTTTGGCTTAACAAAGGTTGCTTTGAATTGAGACAACGTTTCGTTCTGTGTAGTCACTCATCACTCATCAGGTACGTACCTATTATCTGTACTACATGAGGAAGACGTCAATAGTTTATGTTTAAGATGATATTGTCGCTTATCACCATTATATCATATTTTTATTTCCTGAATGGTTTTTATCTTATATGCATGGATTCGCCATTTACCAGTCAGTAGAAGTAGACTCTTACGCAGATTAGTCCAGTCATTCTAGATTTTAATTCAGGAAATGCAGTTGATGCAACTGATACCAATCGAAAGCTTATGGTCCTCGTAGTACGTAGACATATTAATATCTTTAGAGTTATAGTAATAGGAACATTTTTAATTAACGAAAAACGATTGAACAATTGTGCCTGTCAGACATTGCAAAACTAAGAATACCACACTGTAGCAGACATGACTTAAATATGATTTTGAACAGGAGACAGAGATTAGCAGCGTCCGAAATCGTGTCGTTCTAGAACTTGTACTTTCTGCAGGAAATCAAAATACGTACTTGTTTTTTGCTTGACTTTGGTCTGAAGACCATTCTTATTAGTATTTTTATACTATATTATATTAATTTCCTATATTTAAGGATTAACAAAATTAAAGCATTCCTTCATTTTACGTCATTATCTAACCGCAACCATTAATATAAATCCATCCGGAAAGCACGTTTCCCTCATTCTCACTTCAACTGCGAAGTAACGGTCAACCCCGAGGCTGGTATCCGGCAGGAAAAGCTTTTTTCAGTTCCACGGTTTGGAACGTGTTCCCGCAGGCCATTTCATTCTTCTTTTCATTGCATTTCTAGCCGCATCCGACCAACCGGAGTGAGGGAGAAAGGATCTAGGGCCTGGTATAATAAATTAAGCCCCGTGGTGGAAGAAATTTGAATACGGACTCAGCAGGCTCG
The DNA here is from genome assembly GCA_964023965.1 of Melinopterus prodromus. Lineage (NCBI taxonomy): Eukaryota > Metazoa > Arthropoda > Insecta > Coleoptera > Scarabaeidae > Melinopterus > Melinopterus prodromus. The sequence goes on from OZ030390.1 coordinate 72,685,703, forward strand.
CCTACGGCTCAATTCCCGATATATATTATATCTGTTCGGTAGACAATGCCGAATTAGTCCCGAAGGTCGGGGAATATAATCCGTTACGAAGACAGGAGAAAGATGGAATTGACAATTTGCCCGGATGTCCGGATTTTCGAGGACGGTCGCGTCGCTATTATATTCGTCGGTCCTTTTAAAAGGATCACTTTTGCGAGGGATTTCAATTATTTCTTGTTCCTTTTTATGTGGTTGGTACGGGCTGTTGTTATGGCCTAATTGTGTGCTAACCAAGCTTTATGAACATAACGTAATGATGAAATATTTTATTTAGGTATTTTATAATAATTAGTTTTTATACTAACGGCTACAACATATTTAGAAAATACTGTGCCCAGACCTACGGTGGTGCCGAGTGTATCCTATACTATATTCCTTTACACGACATTGGGTCTGTCCCACATAGCACTTACCACATTTGCATATCTCATAATATATTTCATACAATTTTTGGCCCCTCACCATAACTACCCAAAGTTTGGTGAACACGCCTCTCAAAACAAAAAATGAGCTTTTCCACGTTCTTTTCCGTTTACATGTTCATTTTCAAATTAAACCGTGTTGGTTTTTCGTGAAAACGCATGGAAATTGAGTTTAATTAAAATGGTTTAAATACATTTATGGTTAAATGACGCTTTTTACCGCCTTGGGACAAATTTACCTAATGAATGTCATAGGTCGCGTTAGTTTAATTGCCTAAAAAATCTGACCGGCAATCCGGACTTCTGGGTTCTATCCCAAGCGGGCTCAAGTTTTGTAATTTAAGGAAACCTAGATGAACGATCTATTGGACCCAAATATGTACCGTAAAATTGCGAAGGATCCAACAGATAAGATAGGAAGGCGAGTGAGGGAATTGGTTAAATCATCATCGATTCCCGAACAGGAACAAAGCAGCCTTTTTGTTCAAGCCCCTAAATCCACAAGGATAACGTACGTACCTTTGAGACCAATCGTCAGCGCAATAGGCTCCCCAACCTATTTGTTGGCAACATACTTGTCGAAAACCATCCAACCGTTTATAGGACAAACTACATCTTTTGTCAAGAACTCTGAACATTTTATTCAGATTCTGAAGGAAGTTGTTATTGACCCGCAAGGATATACTCGTAAGTTTCGACGTAACATCACTCTTTACGTGTGTCCCGCTTAAGGAGGCAGTCGAAGGCCTTCAGACAACACTTGTGCCCCTAGGTCTACCAACCGATGTACTAATTCTTGTAGATATGGGCGGGAGCGATGTATGAGCAAAAAGAGGGTACTGCTATGGGATCACCTCATTCGCCGGTAATCGCCAATTTCTTCATGGAATTGTTTGAAGAAAATGCCATTAGGCCAAGTCCTTACAAACCGAAGCATTGGGTCAGATATGTTGATGATACCTTTTGTAGTTTTGCCACTCGGGATTCTACTTCCATACTAAGTCATAGACATAAACCATTGCGGTTAGTTTTTGGTTCACATCAACCGAATGATTACCAACCACGTTATGCATGGTTCCTTTTTAAGCAGTCTGTAGGTGATATAATAGTAAAATAATGTAAAGATTAAGAAATGACTGGTATGCCTAATGAAATATCTTTTTGCCGTATTGCCTTAGGCATACTAGTCATATACCTACTTAATTAAGAATGAGTTTCCTGTTCCACTTCAAGCCAGACAGATTATATTTCAAACATTTTTACTACAACGCTTAATTTCCGAGTTATTTAATTGCACAGGTTAGATGCACCCTCTATAGTAGATAATCTTCAGGATTACAATTTATTTCTCAATCAAGGACGTAGGTTCACACAATCTCTCTCCCCTAACGGCTGTGATCAACGCAGGGCATCAAATTAAAAATCCTCCAATCGAACCTTCCCACCACCGACGACATTGATAAACTTTTTCCCGTATCCACACGTTAGAGTGCCTCTCGGAAGACCTTAAGAACCACTCCTCATGTGGATAAGCCGCTCGTATCCGAACAGGAAGTCGCCCTCGTAAAATTTAAGACGGCGGAAGACAAGATCCGACCGACCGCCAGAGGTCGTCCGTAGTGCCATTCGACAAATGAAAGTAGGAAAAGGGAGCGGAGCAGTAGAAGAAAAGAAAATTTAATTTTGTGGCGTCGGCGGCTAGCGTCTAGCTAAGACCGTAATGAGATCGAGTAATTTTCCAAGTGCGAAGACATAACGACCGCGGCTTACGATGTTAAGTTGTGTAGTTGTATAGGTCTGATGGTGATGGTTGTTCTCGCCAGGTTTCAGTCGTCTCACCCCATCCCTGCACTATGCGGAGATGTACGACCGAAGAAAATCCAATAAGGGAGTAAATCGGTTTGTGCGGGAAAATCCGTTTGTAGGTAGTTGATTGGTCAAAGAGAATAATGGTTATTTACTGTGCAGGGTTTTGATTTTGATGTTACCAGACGAGATCTTGGTGACTACACATTAATTAGATTATCTCGTAGCCTTTTTTTAGAACGCTATGGTAGAACCCTAAATTAGCTAAATAATTAGTATGAAAGATGCTAGATTTTCCCAGATTTTTTTCCAAAACAATATCCATATAAAAATATCTTGGTGATTTGGTTTACGACTTTTGGAGTTAAATAGAATTGACAGCTTTTGAATATCTACCCTTTCTTTTTTCTAGTGGCTTACTCTAGGTATAATGGATGTAGAATTCGCATAGCCATCATCAAGGGTTTTGAAAAGTTGAGATTATAATATCAAAAATTGCAGTTTGGTACTACTGTGTAAATTTATAGCACCTGAACTCAACGCATTCAGTAACAAAAAGATATTTCAAAATTGATATACGCTTTCGAAAAAATAATTGCTAGTTATACCGGGAAAACTAACATGATGTTTTGGTGGTCTAATGACCTTAAACAAATTCTCTACTTTGCTATTAAGTATGTCCTACAAAACAAGCATCCATAATGAGCTTAATTTTACAACTCTCTCATGTTATACCAGCAAATTATAAATGAAGGGGTACTACTTGTTGTGGTAATGTATATGTATTAATTGTTGTTGTTCTGTGATAGAATATGCCTGACATATATACTCAGACAAGTAAAGTTTTGAGTTGAAAAGAGCATGTAAATATATATTTGTACGTGAAATTTTGTACACTACAGAGGAGGGTGTAACTTAGATCTATTATGTGGTTTCAATTTTAGCTTTCCCGCTCCGTAAAAAATCGGAAAATCTGTCTATTTTATGTCAGTTTTGGTAACGTATTTGCGAAAGACGATTAAAAATATAAGAATCTAGCACTAGACGGAACATTCTCTGCTTTGCTATTAAGTATGTCCTACAAAACAAGCATCCATAGTGACCTTAATTTTACATCAATTCTCTCATGTTATACAACAAATTATAAGTGAAGGGGTATTACTTGTTGTGGTAATGTATATGTTGTTGTTGTTCTGTGATAAAATATGTCTGATTTAAGTACTAAAAGAAGTAAAATTTAGAGTGAAAAAAGCATGTAAGATATATATTTGTACGTGAAATTTTGTGCACTTATAGAGGAAGGTGTAACTTAGATCTATTATGTTGTACCTACTGCTTTCAATTTAAGTCTTTCGTCTCCGTAGAAATTCACAACTTTAGTCATTTTTATGTCAGTTTCAGTAACATATTTATGAAAGACGATCAAAAGTATCAAAAATCTACCACTAGATAGAAAATTATATATCTTTTATCTTTAATTTGGCGTATTACTTTTACGATTCTGTGAATTAATAGCTGAACCCCCCTCTAGAATGTGTTTTGCGAGTAGAACATAAGGAGTAAGAAATCCTCTTAACCCTTATCAATTCCTTACATTATGTTTTTTTTTTTATTTTTGCCAATATATGAATTTGTAAAAGATATACAGGTACGAGTAAAACTACGGAATTGGCGATTTTTTCTCCTGCATTTTAAACAAATTTATTTAAATTAACTTAGCACTTAAAAATTTTTAAAAACATTTTACATCTTATTGCACCAGGAGGAACAAATGAACAGATGGTAGTCTAATGTCATTTGACCACAGTTCTTAAAGAATCTTATCAATTTTTCGCCATGGTATTAAGTAGTCAATACTATTCTGAATGCACGTGTAAAGTTGTCAAAAGTTGTCCACGATGCAGAGCCAAATTACTATCAGTTAATATCCGTAGCAATTCGATAAATTTTCACTGCGTGCTGTTGTTGCACATAATATCACCTCCACATAATAAGATTATGTATTCGTTGTTAAAGTTAAATTTTTTATCTATCAATTTATTTATAACAACCAGGAGCAAGGTTGTTTAACTTTTTTGTTTGCTCAAATTCGGGAGTTACCAGTTTGAAAGCTACAATATATTAATTTATGATATGTGAGTAAATATTTATTTAGAAATTTGTTGTTGTTGTTTGATACGTATTTTGTTTCCTTTTTTGCTTTGTATTGTTAATATTTCAAATGGCTGTAACTTCTTAAGGAAAAAAAAACAAATACGTCTATATAAAACAAAATATGCTGCGAAAATAGTGGGACCCTCTATACGTTATTATAAACGATCATAATAATTAAATTTTCTGCACATCGTTTTTAGTGTTCATTTTAGAGTTCATCATTAAATGAATTAATTTCTGGTATTACAAACAATATCCTAATAAAATTACATTTACTCCCAGTCGACATTTTAACTTTACCATTCTGCCTTGGTTGCTGTTTCGCTATATTAAGGTACTGATACCACAATGTATGACCACATTTAAAACTGTTCTTCTAGTTTAAACTAAAACAAACATATTAATCTTGGCAACAATTATTGTTGCGTGTTTGGTGTTTTTGGGGCTTTTTATAATATATTATTATTTGTAATATATTAATTATGTTTTAAGCAGCCCGTCACAAGTGCACATTTTTATCAATATTCTCTTGTACACTAGTATACCACACACAACCTGTAACTGTTTGAATTTATTTTGAAACGCTAGATTATATCAATCACATGCATCGCAATATGAAATTAAATTTAAAAAAATAAATACTTAGCTAGTGTCAAGCTAATGTCGCACACATGCCTAAACTGATAATACTAGTGACTAATTGCTGTGTAATATCATATATTAAACATAAATAACTATAAATAATCATAATGACGTTCATTAAAACATAAATAAGTTTAAATAACTAACATAATAATCGATACCTACAATACAGTGTAAAATCAATAATCGTAAAATATTTAAAAGGTTCAGATGAAACTTTCTTCAACTTCAACTAAGTGAAGCAAAAAAATTCCCAGACAAAACTTATTTGGCTGTACACCTTTTAAATATATTACCTTCATTTTTCAACACTCTGTATACGAAACTGTAACCTACGCTAACAAGATGAATTTTGAACAACAACGCAGTACTTCAAATACCGTTCACAGACGAGACCTACTCAACTCGACTAATGAATACACTGTAGGAAATGGTCCAGATTAGGGGTCATTCTAAAGACACCAGTCGCTTTTGTGCAAATATCTAATTTTGATATTTCTTAACATTATTAGCGAAATTTGTCATTTTTGTATAATACGCCCATAAAGATGGCTACAATGGTCCAATGTGATAAATAGTAATATTTCGTTAAAACTGTTATAGCAGTAAAACATGTTTTAACGTGGTCAGAACAAGCTTTGCAAGCTAAATAATTAAAAGAGGTAGGCAGTACAGTTCAATGTTTGCAATTATAATTAGTTCTACCAACGTGGTTATGATTTTCCTCATTGTTATGTAATTTACAATAATTATTTTCCTGTCGACACCCAAACAGAAAAATGACTAAGTCGCATAATCGTGTAATACAGACATCAATATAACAACAGGTACCTATAAAAATCCAATAAACAAATTACTGTCTAACACAAATCTGAAATATTACCCAAAATGTACCAAAAATATCCTATTTCCCCGGATAATAAATTATTGTCATATATGAGCTAAATTGTCATAATGAATAACAGTGGCGCCTCCACCATATCAACTCTACTGGTTGGTTACCTGCTATGCGACTGTTTCACGTAATACAAGCAGTGTATTAAATAAAAACGTTAAGATTTACACCCATCCTATGCGCTGAGTAACGCGCATTAGTTTGAATTACCCAGCCATTATATTAAAAACTTTATAACCTCTAAATCTCGTAACGCTCTAGCAATATATAGCTGTTTTTACAGCAACACCGCAAACGTACCGTCAATCTTTCCGCCACAGTCTTTATTGCGGTTCTGTTTCATCGTCCAACACTTTCATAGGTTTATCCACCGCGGGCATAACGAACAAGGCAATAAACTGACTCTCTCTATCTATACTGCCTTTCTTCTATACTATATCTCTCTCTACCTCACTCCGTAGAGAATTAGGTCTTCATTACAGGTCTTCATAACGGTCTGCGTATTTAAATTATCGCCCTCTAGACGTAACGACGCGAACTTCTCGCCCAAGCTTCCCCTACCCCCTCAAACATCATTAAAACTTTATAATTTTTTACGACCCGAAGTGCTAAAATGCCTACTACTTTATCAATTTTGGGGAAGGGTGGGAGTTTGTGGAGGGGGCGATGGGCGTTGATGGTGGGTGCTGTAAAGGAACACATTTCGTGATGATTTACGCGCCAATTTCGCGGGACGTAAGAGTTCGGGATACTTCCGTTAGGGGACGCTTTTAGCGCGAGTGGCGGCCGCCTCGTAAAAAAGTAAGGAAGCGGTTGTCGGGCGGATTCACTGGTGGAAAACAGTCATTTGGAGTTGTCTACTTGCTGCATTGCGGCTGGTTCGTTGAAAGGACGATGTACTAGCAGAAGTTTGGCTTGTCAACGAGGTGTAATTCTCTTTTTATGTAGCACAATGCAACTGATGTTATTTATCTTATATCTTTCTTTTTAACTAACCAATTTAAAATAACGTGGAAAAATTTCTCTTTCTGCGAACTAGTTTTATCTATATGCAGTTTCAAACAATTATGTTCATCATCAGACCAGCTGAAAAGGCATGACTAAAGTTGTAATGTTTTTTTTGTATTAACTTCGCTGTTACAGATCTCTCCAAAAGAACTTACCGTCTGGTTCATCTTCGGCAAATATGAAAGTACATAACGAACATGTACTAACAATCAAAAGAGGAAAAAATCTTGACTAAATGTTATCTATATGGGAACAAATTCACAGTTACTTGATAAAATTCGTGTTTTCTGCATAACGTAAACAACATTAGTACAATATTTTGCTTCCCCCAGATGGATATCACTAGCGCGTAGTATGATAATGGGCGAAAATGAGTAGCATATCCGCGGCTTGCATTCCAGTCTGTCCATCCAGAACAGTCTAGCTGAATAGGGCTGGCTTGAACCGTGGGAGCCTATGCACTCCCAAGACAAGGCCCATCTCTGTATATGACGCACGTTATCACGTGACACCATCCAATAGAATGTTATCGAAACCAGAGTTTGAGACTGGTTACGGGACCACCGGCTTAACGTGCCTGCCGAAGCACCCAGGGACTGTGGAGTGCAAGGCAAGCGCCGTACCACTTCGCCACTCCGCCTACATGCGTAGCAAGTAAAGATGTTACTAGAGTTAACCTAATCGTGTAGCGACAAAGTCGAAATTTGTGGGAAAATTTCGATTGTTCTGGCTTCTTGTTTTGTTTAAGATAAGTGGACTGTATAAGAGGGATTTGGGCTCACCGGTGGTTGCTGGTTCTGAAGTCACCTTGACCGTAAACTTAATCCTGGTCCTCCTGTAGGGTTTGAGTTGCACTCTTGACCAGCGGCTAACGTACACTCGTGGTAAGAGTCTAATGTACACTGATAACCGGTTTTCAGTCGGAGGTACGGTAGTGTGTATATACACAAAACACTGAGTTTGCACGGTGAGGCTGGGATCACTTAATTGCGTCACACGCGAGAGAGTTGTCTGGGAAACGCATATGTCTCACAGTGTGGCACAGAATACGTCACACAGATACACGTATTTGGGACACAAGGGGTGCGTACAGCAGGGTAGAACCAAGAATACAAATATGCGTGACACGCGGGAGGTTCTTGAACTATAACACGTCCCTTGCACTTGTGATAAGTCGAATGCACTCTTGACCAGCGGCTAACGTACACTCGTGGTAAGAGTCTAATGTACACTGATAACCGGTTTTCAGTCGGAGGTACGGTAGTGTGTATATATGGTGGGAAAACCAGAACAACTTTTGATAAGAAATAAATATCCAGAAATATGTTGCTGTGCCCGCAACAAATCGTTTAACTTTATACGCGTATGATCTTATACAATTAACCATTTGCTTATTTAAATCAATTTAATAAAACATTCACATTGATTTGATCTATTATTCAAATATAGAAATAAATTACTTGAACCATAATGATGTTTCCTCAATGTAATTAAATCTTAACATCTGCTTCTGCATATGCTTTATTTGGTCACAATGAAAGATGTAATGATCCTACTGAATAAATCGGTTCTACAAAGTAGATGTTGTTCTTCATCAGAAGTGCGGTATAGTAATTTTGACAAAACTCATTCTAATTAATTAATAATTTTTATTTCAAATATATGTATTTATTGCTTGAATATTATATTTAATTCCGTATATAGGATTTTATACCATTTACTCAATCTGAAGCAGATTTAATCATTTCAAGCATTCCTTTTTATATGTGATACATACTAAATACCTAAGTAACAGTCAACGTTGCGTACAATGCCTAGCCAAAGTATAAAAGATCATTGTTATTTTTTACCTTGCCAATTTTCACAACGCGTTGCAGTGCCTAGGCAGTCTGCAGAATACGGAAATAAACATATCCGGATTTTTTTTTATTATCTTTTTCTCTGAAAGTTTTAACATATTTTATTTATTTTATAAAGATACTAGTTGGCTAGTTATATGGAACCACTACGGCAACCGTCAACCATGTAAATTAAAAAAAAAATACTTAGCGATTCAGAATAATATGTGAATTTTGAACAGTAAAGTACCTGTATTTTCATTATAACCTTTTTTTCAAAATTTATTTGGAAATGTTGTATAGAAGTTATATAAAAATTATATTCAAATATGAAGTTACAACCACTTACCTTGATTTTGTTAATTCTTTCTTTTATGACAAATATTAGTAAATGCTCTAAAGGGTTCAGTTTAATCTATTTTTTAGCCATTTGAATACAGTTTTTACATTTTTTATTATTTTGGTAAGAAGTGTGAAATTGATATTTTACCCTGTTGATCATAATATAATACAAAAATTAATACAGGAGCGTGTCTTACATTTAATTCTATTAATAGTAATGACTTTGGATATGTTTATAATAGTAGTTATCAATTTACAGCAAGCGATTATCTCGATGATACTGATATTTTCAGTGAAAGACCTCCGGACGACCAAATTGCGCATTCAACCATTTCGAGGATTCTAGACTGGGTACATTGAAAATCTCTTTAAGAAACACCACATAAAATATGTTGCCGAAAATAAGGAACCAAGTTTATCAAGTTTGCTTCTCACCCAATGCAGTTTTCTGGTTATCGTATGGATGGTTGAATGGGCAATTTGGTTGTTCGGATGTCTTTCATTGAAAATATCAACAACATCGAGATAATTGCTTGCTGTAGATTGATACCTACTGTTATACATATATCCAATTTCAATAATATTAATTCAATTAAATGTAAGTCACGCTCCTGTATTAGTTATTGTATGACCAATTATTATCTACAGGGTGAAATATCAATTTCGCACCAAGAAAATGAGTAATTTTGTGCTAGATCTAAATAAATATTAGTTATCATACCAAAATAATAAAAAATATAAAACATTTATTCAAATTTGTTTAAAATAGATTAAAAAGAATCTTTTAGTACTACTGGCATTTAATAATATTTGACATAAGTAAGAACTTGAAAAACAATAAAAAAAATTCAGGCTTCATATTTGAATATATGTAATTATAGTTCGAAACATTTCCAAATAAAGTTTATGGATAATAATATAAATAAAGGTACTTTACTCTTATCACAAATTCATATATTCTGAATCGCTAGGTATATGGTATCAAAATTTACATATTTGACCCTTGCCGTTTTGGTTTCATACAAGCCGCCAACTTTTCTAAAGAATCAAATTTGATGGAAACCTGAACGGATAATGAAAAAAATTCAATGTAGTGCGGACTTTCCTGGACATACCGTATAAAAAAGTCTTACTTGGATTTGATTTTTTAAATGTAAAACCCTTGTGCTATGGGGACTATGGGGAGTCATTTGGAATAGGGTCCTATACGGCTTCTTTTAGTATAGCTCTATAAGCACCAACTGCAAAACAGGTGGTGGGTGTAGTTATTCTAACAACAAAAGTTCAACATTAGTTATTGTTAGAAATGTGTAAGTGTTAAAGTGTGCAATTCTACTACCAATAAGAAACACTAAAAATGTTACGTTGATTGGAAAATAACTCTTCCCTCCTAAACTAAATCAAAAATGTCATATATTAGTAATTTTTTTTTCATCATCGTAACGGATAGTCCTATTCAAAATTTTTGCCGTTACTTATTGATATGAATAGGAACACCTTACACAATTTAATCCGATAACTTTTCTTTTTAACTTTTGCAAAATCGAAACAATAAATACTATTATGTTTTATTTATCTGAAATTTATTCTCCATTTCTTTTTGTATAGTTCTTTGTTTTTGTACTGTTGACATTGACAATAGACAGTGCACATTTGTAGGAGTGACCGTGCGACCACCAGGTGTACAAGATCACGGTTTACGTGCTCAAAGAACACGCATGCAAGTAAAGTAATGTGATAAGCAGAGACCGGACACTACGACTCATTTTAGGTTACGTAGGCCTATTCGTTCGGTTAGTCTTCTATTGATAGTGTAATTTACTACGATACTAACAAATATAAACTATAATTGTTTTTTTTAATACAGTGCAACCTCGATTATCCGGACAATTAAATGCAAGGGGGTGTCCGGATAATCGATTTGTCCGGATTACCGAATATTGCTTCAAAATTGCTTAAATAAGATTATCTGAAGTTTTGATCAATTTTAAGTCATGCATAGAAACAGTGTTGACGACTTGGTGTAATTATCACTAGAATTTATATTAAATGGCGCAAATTCCCGTTTCTATTGCCGTGGTTGAATGCAGTGCAGTATTAAGTAATTCCACCTAAGGTCAGCAAAATAGAACTCATGCACTTAGGTACTAATTTTAAACGATATTATACATACTTGTGAAGTTTGCTTTTATTTTTATTTATATCGAAAATCGTAGATTTTCCGACGCTGTATTGAGCAGTAATCGTCCTAATGGTTAGTCCATTATTAATTAATTGTATTATTTTGACTTTTTGCAAAGCAATATGTTTCCTGTTTGGCATTTTTGCTGTGTACACCAAACAAACGCATAGGCACATATGTATATGTACTACCGCTTCCGTACGTAGTCAGGCTTTCAACAAGCCGCTTGGACCTACATGACGGCGCGGCGACATGGCCGTTTCGCCGGCGCGGCGCGTTGTCCGGATTAGCGAGCGGTGTCCGGATAATCGTGTTTTGCAGGGGGTGTCCGGATAATAGTGTGTCCGGATAATCGAGGTTGCACTGTACTAGAAAACCCAACAACTCAACAACCGCCGCGCCGGCGCCGGCCGGCCGGGTTAGAAAATTGTAGCATAACAGTTAACACCAACTAAATAATTATAAGCACTTGTGTCACTGTCATATAGTATAGTACAGTGTATTCTACCGTCTCTTGATAGCCGCTTCAAAGAAAATGTTCATTGTAGTTATAAGTATAATCTTTTCTTTGCAACTTATTTCTTCCACTATAAATTGGAAAAAACATATTTTTGTTATATCAAGACCTGACCTAATCGGAAACTTTTGCAGTCCGGATTTATAATCAGCAGTGCCTTTTTTTCAAAAACCTCTAATCACAAAGTCCATGTTCCAAAAATTTGACATAACGGGAGATGATTTTACCAATTGTTGTAAGTTGTCCACTTTCTGAAGTAAGAGTAAACCCAAAATTATATTAACATTAACAGGATGACGAAAATATCGAAATGTTGTCAGATAATGACGTAACTACTCATTCCGTGTATAATGTGTATACTCTATATAAAAACCAATATCTCAAATACCATTTTTTCGTCTACAATCGCATTCCTTCCTTACCAAAAAAAAGATACGAAACCCCGGCATAGACTAATAAAACAGAATCAGTGCCGTGACTGGAAGCAATTAAAGACGAAACATTTCGACTCGCCGAACAAAAGAGGGACGATTCGGCGGAGACGAATAAAAAAGAACCTTCGGGAGATCCGGGATCCAATAATTAAAACTTTCCATACGTACACGCAAGGGGGAGCCACTTTTCTTCCCCTTCCCCACGCTTCTTTCATCAACTCCAGCGGCGTTGGAGGATGAGAGCGATCTTGTTATTTTTCGAGAGGTCGCCGATCCGGCGCACAGGACCAACTGTTTGCCGATGTGTTCTCTATTTGGTTTGTGTTCGTTTTTTGTTCGCTTTCGTGCCGGAATGTCGGGAACAATGGACCGAGAGCTGAAGCCGTCGCGTACCCGTCTAATGCGATGGAGCGCACCTTTTGTTTTCCACGGCCCTCCCGATTTCCCGACGAGCCCTCCTCCCACATCCGAATCTGATAATTCTGTAGCTCAACTCGAGGGGGGTGTTTTTGTGCCGATGTATCTCACTTACTTCTAGGTAGCTGATCTAAGAAACGTGTTCTTTTCGCATTCCCAGTTTCGCGTTTGTTTCGCTCGAATAAAGAAAACAGTTACGTTAATTAGATTCTTTCAGGTATTAGACTATTTTATAAAGTTTCCTATACAGGCTGGGCAATGCTGGTATCGTACAAAAGACCAACAAGACAGTTATTGAAAAAATGAATTATTGAAATGGTGCAACGTGATCTTGGCGTGTATATGTGAATTTGTTGCGGGGCTTTCTATTATTATATAGTTTTTTCTTAATGTCTTGGTCATCATTTGCTAGTAGTATCAGAATCAATTTTAATTTTAAAATCGAATAACCATGAGCATTGCCTTTATAATTATAGTTTTTATCTAAGATAGGTATACCTAGTTTGCTATGATATAACCCAAAAAGGTAGGTAAATTTTACAGTCGACACAATTGAAAAATATGTTTACCACTGACGTTTTCTCAAGTTCATTTATTCACAGTAAAAGGGTAAACTGTAGTAAATGTACGGACTTACTAGTGAGTGCATGCATTTACTGGCCATTTTAGTAAAAGTATCAACTCAGTATAAATATGTATACTACTCATAGTAGCTGTATAGACTCTCTAGACATTTAGACACTGCATACACTTGCTACAACGGAGCAGACACGGTATCTAAAAACCAAACTTAAAAATAGATTTAAATAAATTTGTAATAGCAACATTACTTGAATTTTAATGTATATTATCTAGAGTACTTCTACTTCTATGAGAATAGAACTCACAAGTTTGTTGAATTCTATTTTCAGCTAAAATTGTAATGTTTTTTTTTTATAAAATAAGTTATTATTTGTATATATTAGTTCTAGCACCTAAACCCTGGTTTTAAAATTTAAAAAGTTGGTCACAAAACAGGTTTAGAAACCGACAAACCCAATTTAGAACCCACTGCAACAGCTCAGTATAGAATTTCATCAAATAGATGGTCGGTAACACCGTTCGAAGCTAAATGACTGTTGGTGGCAACAATGAAACACAAAAACCCAAGTGGAAAATTATTCTGATATGTAATTTTGTTTTGAAAATATAATTAGAAAATATTCTCGACATCTTTTGTTTAAGAAAATCGAAAGCTGTTTTTATCTTTTTATTGCCATTATCTCGGTAATGGCATAGAGTTGGCCTATACCATTTTTTTAAAATTATTTTTGTTGTAAAATTTCTCATTATAGTCTTTTGTCAATGCGTTAGTTTAGGCGTTATTACCGCACAACACTAATTCCTCTACCCCACAGCATTTTTTACCGCACGTACTGAGACAGAAATTGATAAATAACTGAAGATGAGGATTTGACTATCAGAATAAACTGGTGTATGTTCATGGAGGGTTGTGCGTGATACCGCCTGAACTAACGCATTGGCAAAAACACGATAGGCCGGTGGCCATTTTTGAGATAAACTATAAATAATATTTCGTATTGTTAAAACAAAAGGCGCCGGTCATATTTTGTAATTATAGTTGCAGAATTTTTAGTTTACTAATGTCAAAAGTCAATACAAAAAAATACTGGATGGTCTACCCCGTCTGAGCGAAATCCACTGATTTTTCATCTCTAACGTCTGGACTATATACTTTGTAAGTAGAATCTAAATGTAAAGGCATTAGTTCTGTATTCTGTCTAGTGTTTGAGGAAAAAAAACCTATACGAGAATAAGAGGTCACTTGTACGGTTTTCTCTTTGTTGGCAGGGATAGTAATTTATCTGTACTTGTTGTTCTTTGTAAATAACGAGGTAATAGTTACAAAGACACAATTACTTTACGTAAGAGTAGGAATAAAAGATTACTCTATTTTCAATCTGTTAAATAGGCTAGTCCTGTAGGCCCAGAAGTCCCACAGAATACTTCCACAGAACATCAAAAAAATTCAAACATTCTAAAAATATGATGGCAAGATTTACCGAGCGCGATAAAAATTCAATACCGCCCCAAACCTATGCTTCCGAACCCCTACAGACATTTATATCCGTACCTCAACGATTCGGACAGCGCATAACTCCACCACGGTAGTACATATCGACTCTGCACGGATTACGTCGGTTTCCTTGCCCACAGGCAGCGTTTCGCGCGCGCGGTCCATACAACAACGAGCAGGCGGTCACGGCAGCCCGCGATTTATTGGTTTCTTTGTATAGCGCGAGCTCTGGCAACAATAGCCACCCGAAACCCGAATCGGCTATAATAATTCATAGCAACGCGAAACGTTTCCACAACCACCGCATCGGCCCACTAGATAGAATCGAATAGATAACGATCACCAATTTACAGAGCTGTATGCGCTACGCCAACTGGACCAGCTCGGAGCTGAAGTATGCACTTGAAACCTTAAATACACATTCGATGACCAGTGCGTGCCGCTCCAGTTCAATAGTGGACCAACGGAAAACTCGCATTTCTATGTTACCCAGTATACTCGGTAACATAGAAAAGCAAACACCAAATTGGAACACCTGAAATTTAAATTTAGGTGAGGAAGCTGGATGCCAATAAACGTTCTAGTTTATATCAAGCAGTGATGTGGGCCGGGTAAATACCAGGCGGGTGGGAACTTATAAAATGAGTATTTACCGGAGTATTTACCCTTACGTAGGGTAAATACCTACATTTTTTGTTATTATAAGTTTTATCCTTAAAACACCATTTAACAACATTTCAGCGATATTTATACAGGGTGTAACACTTTTTCCCCTCAAGAACTATTTCTAGATGTAAATGTCATTTTGAGTATAACTTTTCATATGGACCTAATTGTTCTCTCAACTCCAAGTTGCAGCCGCTTGAAATATTAAGTAGGTAAATAAAGAAAAATAAACAATAAACTGCATATCAAACAATGCTAAAACTAAGAAAAAGCACAATCAATACTTACAACAAAATTAAAAGTTAATAAACTGAAGTAATAACTTCGAAATGTCAAAGTTAAACTAAATAAATAAATGAACGAAAACAAAATAGATATGAAACTTTTTAGAAATTTCTTTCTCGATAAGTAATTGTCATTCTGAGTATAAAGTTTCTTTCATGCCGACTTATTGGTTTTATCAATTTCTACAGAAGTTAAATTATTTAAAATACAGTTTTGCAATTATTTTACAATCATTCAAACGGTGGTATTTTTTAAAGGAAGAAATAAACAAATAGGTCCACATGAAAATTTTTACTCAGCGTGGCATTTACTATCTGGAAATATGTTTTGCGGGAAAAAATGGGACACTCTGTGAATGTGTACTCTTCTATACAAATGATGTCAAATATTTGAGTTATATAAGAACATTCACTACATTTAGTTGGATTCATACCAAATAAGAAATTGATTAACAACGACAAAAGCCGCTAAGTTGACATACTTAACATATAATCATAAGTTTCTGCTAAATCTGCTTTGATAACAGAATCAGAAAATATGAAAGATTCACACGATCGAACGCACGATGATGACAAGAAAATATTCTTTGTTTTAAAAATGGTTTTATATTTATGAGAATAACCTTTATTAATTAATTATTTAGTAATTAAATATTTCCTTTTTTTGCCATTTTTATTAACAATATTATTGTATATAAATACCCCTATACATTCATACTTTGGGTAAATACCCGGGTATTTACCTACCCTTGATAATAAATACCCGGGTATTTAACATCACTGATATCAAGTAAAGTGATTTACCACTGAAAATACTGAAGATACATCTTCTTCGAAATATCGATTGTCATTAACGCGGTTTCCACCCGGAAATCAATATATATTAACAATAATTGCTTTTTGAGCCTTTTTCTGTGTTAGGACATCCTGTTTGTTGATTTGAGATTACACTTATTAACCCACAATCGTTTCTTATTCTACTAATGTTCTAAAAGCCCTAAAGGTTTGACTGATCTTGATAATTGAGTGATGCTAAAAGTAGATTTTTTCCTTATAAGGTAAATGCAATTCGACTTCTTTTTACATCGCTACAGGATAACAGTAATTAAGAAAAAATCTGATGTGGCCAGGCACATGACTTTATCATACAAAATATAAAATTAACAGTTTAGCTGCACGAGAATCTATTTGACTGAGATAAATCATGTTCTGCATTAAAATTAAACTAGTTAGCCAGGATTTGACAGATATTTTGATAGTCAATAGCATCAATAGAAGGTATTGTCAAAGCAACAGCATTTGACACTACCTACTGTCATCAGAATAATAGTTGTTTATCTCACAAGTGCCGAAAGTACGGAATAGCGCGACGAGCGGTGATGCGGCGCGTCACCGATGGCGGAGCGTCGCCGTCGCATGTGAGCGGGTCATGTAGTTTTCGGCAGGAGTGACATCAACGTTTTTTGTGTTGCCTATTGAGAAATAGGTATTTAAAAAAAATCAAAAATGATTATTTTTCTGAATAGGAAATGTTAGGTTTATACCACTTCTACGAAACGTCAAGTTTAAAAAGTTAATTCAAATTCTGACAGATTTATATTCATTAATGACACTGTAGATGTCACAGCCGTACCAACATACTAAAATATAACTACACGCATCGCTATACATTATTTACTTTCTCAATTTATCGCTTTTACAATTAGACATAACAACGGGTTGACATGTCTTATCAACAAACAATCAAATTGGTGATTTTATTTTATTTGAATTTTGTATTTTGTGCTTTGCCGCACTAGAGCGGCAACGTTCCATAGCAGTTCTCCAACCTCTGATGAAATCAGCTGTTTTCGAGTGTGACAGCCATAGACATTTCTGTGGTGACAGCACAAACAAATATTTGTCAAAATTCTGGCTACTATGTATTTTCATATCAGTGCAGATGCGACCTATCTCCATCGAATAGAATTTGCTCTTGCAGCTAAACTATTAATTTTACCAAAAAGTGTCATAGGCATAAATTATTCAAAATTTCCTCTACTTTAATTTATTATTTAACTATTTTGACGAAATTACAGAAATGGCGGCTCATTTGCAAAATCCTTGAAAAAGGTTTAGAATAAACTACCAGTTCCTTTGGACCCTTTTGAACCAAAAGCTTTTCAGCTCTAAGTTAGGTCATGAAACTTCTAAATATGAACTTTCGTCCCGATACCTTTAGTAGTTTCTCCGGAATCGTCGTCACAAAAATCGTTTACACACACACACACACACGCACACACACACAGACACACACACACACACACACACAGACATTTTTTGTACCTTGGTCAAAAATGTTCAGGGGACCCAAAAAGACCTATTTCCGCTAAAAACTCAATTTTTTTTTTGGCATGATTACAATACTTTATTATACTGCGTATGATAAAGTAAAAAAATAATATTTATTTAGGCTGACTACAGATATGCTTGATATTTTCATTATAATACGGTGTACTACTCTTTCAATCACTATTATTTACTAATTTAGGGGTGTCGGAATTAGGTACATGTAAATATAGCACGTCCTTGAATCAGACATGTGTGTCGGAATTGCGTACATGGTTAGAAGTAATACATATGGCTCTATTGCTGTCTTTACACACAAAAATAACATATTTTACATCGTTTGCTATATTACAATTAATTGTACGCATTTTGTCCAAACTCCGGCACGAGTGTCGGAATTACGGGCATCAATAATCCCTAATTATTACACTAGCAGCAGAGAGTTGCGATTTTGGCATGAATACACCACCTTTAGAATTAACAGTTGATCATCTCATTGAAAAATCATTATTCTGGCCTGAAACACCCAAATAAAGTAAAACGAAGCTGTTCTTCTGTAACATTATTATCTAATGCTTGGAGAGAATATTTGTTAATAAAAAGAACAAAGCACAAAAGAAAATCATTTTTTATCCTACACGATGCGAAAATGTCGTTTTCGCGTCTCTATGGACACACGAAAGATGCTATTTGCTAGCCAGCCCCAGCCCGGCCTGTAATGAACACTTTTCGAGGCTAGCCCGGAAAATGCAATATCTCTGTCCAATCAAAACACAGTTTCGATTCGGTTTGACGTTTATGATTAAAACGTCAACGGATTTTATTTGTTAAAAGCCAATATGTCACAGATTAGTCTTTAGAAACGGGTGATTTTATTACGATATTTGTTGTGTAGGATAAAAAATTATGTGTGCACCACGCCCAGAAAGTGGTTTTCTGGGCCTCGAGAAGTGCCTAGGTTCGCTACGCTCGCCTGTGCAACTCTTCTCAAGCCCGGAAAAGAACCACTTTCTCTGCTTGGTACACAATATACTATATTATAATAAATATAATATTATAATAAAAAGCTTGGCCAAGATAAACACTAAAAATTCCTGATGCAAGAAACATTAAAATCCAGATGAGGGAGAGAGGGCAGACTGAAGAATGACTGAGAATTAAAAATGGTAAAATATAAATGTTTAACATTTCTTAATAATTAAATCGTATTTAAGAATATTTAAAATACTTAATATTTACTTGAATGTTTATATTTGTCGGAATAATGTACCACAAGTGTCTGATTTAGGAGCACTGTCTGAATTTTAAGCATGCTACACACCTAGGAACATGTCTCAAGCGACGGTATCTTGAGACTGTCTCTAGAGACGTGTCTCGCTGTGTGGAGGTAGGACTTCGCCGTGCAATACTCGATACTTGTCTCAGTCTCACAAATTTTACGGGAGACCAGCCACCAAAATACATGTCTGCGATACTGGTCTCAGGTACATGTCAGCTACACACCCAGAGTCCGTTTTCAGAGCCCTGTCATGAGACCGTTTCCGAGGCATGCCCCACCACTCATCCTTGACAGTTTCTCACCGCCGCGGGACACGTCTCCGTATCCCACCAATAGCGGGAGGCATAGAGACCAAACGAGTGAGAGAGACAGAGCTTACCTCGCCTGTTTTTTCAAGCGTTGCTTGGGCTCGCAATTCGGGTCTAAACACGATTCTAGTTTTTGAAAATATTCAAACGCAATAACAGATCAAAATACACAGCGTCGTTTTTGGGAAGAATTCCTTGAAAAATATAAGCAATTACCACCTCTGTGAACTAGCCCCCCCCCCCACATATTGATTTTTACAGTTTTTTTTGCTTAAATCGTTTGATAGTGTTTGATAGGCTATTCCAGAGGTTTGATTGTTTTTCGTTTTTCCGGAAAACAGAAAATAAAATTTGGCGTGAAGTTAGCTCCCCCATGTTTGAATTGTCGGGGTTTTTAAGTTGCAATCGATTGCTTAATGTTTGGTTAGGTTTGATTGTCCATTCCCGACTTTGATAGTTTTTCGTTTACCTGAAATCCGCAAAATTAGAATTTGTAGGTTATGTTATTGTCCGAATTTATTCCTTTCCAAAGGCTATTTTAAGCGAGAGTTGTTTGGTTGTTGTTTCATTATTCGCTTGTTAGTTCTGAACGTATAATTCTTCTTAGTAACGGCATGATTGATAATATTGTAAAAATTAATGATCCTTACAAATAATATATTAATAATGTTCGAATTTTCGGGTTATTGAAGTTGCAATTGATTGCTTATGGTTTGGTTGGGTTTGATTGTCCATCCCCGATATTTAATAGTTTTTTGTTTTCCTGAAATCCGCGAATTCCTGAATAGCGGATCGCTGATTTCCAATTTCACCCCTATTTAAAAACGAATAAAAAAGCAAATTTTAATGGTAGCAAACCATTAATATGATATTTTGTTTCTGTATCGAATCATCGAATCGTCGAATCATCTCCAGTAAACACTATAAAACGTACGAATGTCCATTCTTAAATAGTCGAAAAGGTCGGAGCAGAAACTTCTAATTCCTTTACTACAGACATGTGCGAAAATTTTATCTTTTCCATTAGCCATTTCTTGCACCAAATTTTTCGTTTGCTTTCCTTTTTCATATTACATATTGCCACAATTACACCCATGGTAAATAATTTTTTTCTTGAAGGATGCGCCATCCTGCTCTTTAAGTAACTAACGTGCCCGTACCCGTACTACGTATTCCGTGAGATATCAACTGCAACTTATCGTAGTGTGTGTATAGTACGCAGGCATCTTGAAACATGTATCTGGGGACGGTCTCAAGATACCGTCTCTAGAGACCGTCTCAGGATACGGTCTCTTGAGACATGTTTCTAGGTGTGTAGTATGCTTTAGTTTCACTGAGGTGTCGGATTTTTGACCAAAATATAAATACTACTGTTACAAATGCAACAAAAAGTCCTTAAACTATCTGAACATGAGGCGTTTACCGTACGAGGTTTTCTAGTTTGACCGACGATACAGTTACTCTAGCTACTACGCATGCAATAGAATGTAATTAAATAATCAATAAGACCAATTTGTACATAAAAGCTTGAGTAATTTATTAACTTCGTGAAAATAGAAACTTTGCACTATTTTGGTATTTGACCATATCCAACGCATTTCAGAAATGTAACATTGTAAAAATCAATAATAAAGATTCGTTTCGATTTTTAATTCTTTCCGGCTCATTCCGTCGACATAGTTTATCTTTATTTGAAAGTGATTCGTCCGACTTCCTTTCTTGCAAATTCATCTAGTATAAAAAATCTAGTATAATTGCCTACCATTCCATTTCGCCCAGGCTTGTCGGTAAATGTTAGAAAGGTTTCTATCGATCTTTGCTCTAGTGCCAATTTGTATTGGTTGTTGCAACGGATTTCTGTAGTTTAGGAACTGCGCTTTTATTTATACGCGGCGGTAAAAAGCAGTAGGCGCCTAGACTCAGTTCTGAAGCAGGTAAAGTCAATAAATACAACTCTGCATTTAGGAGAGGCATTGTTGTTTAATCATGATCATTAATTTTTAATATAAATACCTATCTATCACACTTTGCACATGTCGCCGGCCGGCCGTGGTTATCGGTTAAATAACTATTAATGATTACTTGCTTTCTTTCAACTTTTCATCAATTTTAATTATCACTTATTAATTTCTATCGTTAATGGTGTTTGTTTTTCCATGCCACTCAGTGTATTTTGAAACAATGTGAGCGTTTGCAGGTTTGGTTACTGCTGCAAGTGGCTCTCCGTTTGTTTGTGGAAATTGAGGCGGAATTGTGCTGAGTACGTCATGTGGAAAAACAATGTATGTGGTGGGGAAGGGATAAAATACGCGGTAATTCTTTTTATTTGGTAAAACCAATTTTGGTGAATTGTGTTCGTTAATCTGATTTAGTCGAATGCGGTAAATGTAAAGACGATTTGGCCTGCACATTGCACAACTAGAAATGGTGGTTGAATAAAGAATTTTATAAACGTAAATAGGGACAGAGTATTTTGTAAATTAAAAGCACAATGTTGCTTTGTTAGTAAACTATAATAAGTACGTATATACTACCATCTACAATCGCCGAACAAAATATGTTACACCTATAGAATACGATCTTATTTACTTATTAATTGCTTAAAAAATGTATGAGGCATAAAGGATCAAAGCCAAACATGTGACATTTTTATATAAATTGAGGTATAGTGTCTATAAGAATCCGAATTAATGATACTTTGAACCCGTCACAATTTTCATAAAAATTTTATTAATTCCAGGCCCTTTCTTATGATGAAGGTAATCTTGGTATTAAAATCGGAAGGGTAGGCAACTGAGTTGGGAACTCGGGCATATCGTTATTAGTCAATATAAGAGCAGTGCACAATGGCGATAATGCAAATCCACATGAATCAGTTCTTATACAGGGTCTCCCACGACGAGCTGCCATTAGAAGTATATGGAGAACCAAATGAAATGAGAGATTGAAAATTTGTGGACTTATATTGTTGGACACGATTGGCTCAACTAAAATATTTTGATTTTTTGTTACTTCCGGTTACACCGGAAATGATGTCAGCTTTTGTATTTCAAATGGAACAGCCTGTATTTTATGGCATTTTTTAAATCATCATTAAATTTTAGATCAATTTTATGTTACATTCCCTATACCTAACATGTGTCATTTTTGAGATATTTATTTTTTTCATTAAAAAATGACAGCTGCACGCTTACCTTCAATTACTTATAAATTATCCCGTGTGACCGTTGGAAAAAAGTTGTCTGGCAAAATTGTTGTAAAGGTAACGTATTAACGACACATCGGTAGAACTCTTCTAAAAGTTATACAGGATGTTCAAATTATAAGATCAAAATTGAATTTGAGAAAAGTACTAAAAGTCGATTTTTTTCAAATGGCAACCCTGAAATATGAATACATTTCTCGATTCTATGGAAAATTTTAGTTCAACTTTGTGTACAATGTCCTATACATAAATTGTACTTGTACCTACTGAAATCGATTTTTAAACATCACAGTAGAAACTGCAAACGTTGCCAAATCTAGATTGCGTTTGAAAACAACTGAACAATTTGGAATAAACAGAATTTTCTTAAACAGTTTTTTAGATCAATTTTCATTATAATTAATTTAGTATTTATAAAATTATAAGCCTATAATAAAACACAATATTAAAAATAAAACAAAATCGTAAAGTAAATTAAAAAACTGCTCATTCTATTTCAGCAACTGTTCAAAAACGTGGCCGTTTTTCACTAAACATGCTTCAACTCTTTTTAACATATTATTGTTGGTGGCGTCCCTGATAGAGTTAGATAGAGTTAGATAGAGTTGGGTGGCTTCAAATGGACTGTGCTCCAGCACAAAGAAGTATTGCAGTAAGAGGCGAGATGTTCGACGATCAGTGGATTGCGCTTAATGGGTCTTACAAATATCCAATTCCCCCGACTTGACGCCAAGGGATTTTATTATTTGGGGAGCTATTAAAGACGTAGCTTATGAGGACCCAATAATTCATAAGGAGAACATGAGTTACATAGAGTTCGAGCTGCTTTGAATGAGTTATGTGCAAACTCAATAAGGCACGCCACCAACACTAATCTGTTAAAAAGAATTGAAGCATGTTTAGTTGAAAACGGCAACGTTTTTGAACTGTTACTGAATTTGAATTAACCAGTTTTCTTTTAATTTACTTTACGATATTTGATGATTGATGATTGTAGGCTTATAATTTTAGAAATACTAAATTCATTATAATGAAAAATGACCTAAAGAACTTGTTTAATAAAGTTCTGTATATTATAAATTGTTCAGTTGTTTTCAAAAGCAATCTAGATTCGGAAATATTTGCAAATTTCTACTCTGATGTTTAAAAATCGATTTCAGTACGTACAAGTACATTTTAGGTATAGGACATTGTACACAAAGTTAATCTAAAATTTTCCATAGAATTGAGAAATGTATTCACATGTTAGGGTTGCCATTTGAAAAAATCGACTTTTAGTACTTTTCTCGAATTAAACTTTGACCTTATAATTTGAACACCCTGTATACATTTTAGAAAAGTTCTACCGATGTGTTGATAATACGTTACCTTCACAACAAGTTTGCCGGACAACTTTTTACCAACGTTCACAGGGGATTTATAAGTAATTGAAAGTAACCGTGCAGCTGTCATTTTTTAATGAAAAATATGTATAACTCAAAAATTACACATGATAGGTATAGGCAATGTAACATAAAATTGATCTAAAATTTAATGAAGATTTCAAAAATGCGATAAAATATAGGGTGTTCCATTTGAAATACAAAAGTTGACATCATTTCCGGTGTAACAGGAAGTAACCGGAAACTCAAAATATTTTAGTTGAGACGATCGTGTCCAGCAATAGTCCACAAATTTTCAAGCTCTTATTTCAATTGGTTCTCCATAAACTTCTAATGGCAGCTCGTCGTGGGAGACCCTGTATTATCAATATAACTTATATAAAACCAATCAGCTGGTTACCCTGTAAACTTTAGGTAACCTACACTAATGGGCTAAAGTCTGATGTAGATTTTTAGACTACTTTTTACCTTCCGGATCAATTCTTGATTGCCATTTTGAATAATTTGTTACCAAGTGATTATGAATACCTATTGTTGGTGTAAATTTTAATATGGCATTATCTCAGGATGAGACTTGATTTTATATAGAACTTTCATAAATAAAAATAAAAAATTGAATTTTAATTAAACTTACAGTTTTTCGCAATAACTAGAAGCAAATTTTGCAACATTTTCCTAGGTGCTTACTTACGTGGTCATGAGCATGTAGACACGTGTTTATAATATATCATACTTTCTTTAAATATCAAGCCTTTCAAACATAAAGAAATTGTGGTCATCAAAAACTTCTAATGGAACAGTTCCGTGAGACATCCTGAATGTAAGAGATTAGAATTTACGAAAATAAAGACCTTCTTTTTAAATTTTGAGGTAGTAATTATGACTACTATATACTCAACATGTGGGTTTTCCAAAAATGTTTCATCCGCGTACTCGTTAGTGCGGCCGACCCTAGCCAGCGACAGTGGTGAGCAAAGCTTTCCCTCGTCAAAATAAGTAAAACACCGAGTAGTACGGTTCATTCTGTTTATAGAAAACCGCCACAACAATGCGGGTGTCTTCAGCCAAATAGAGGCGGTCCTAGTTTGTACACCGGAATAGATGGCAGCACCTTACAACAGCTGATTTATATCAAAACATGCCTGTTTTTCGAATATAATTTCTCGTGATTCCATGCAAATTAACGTCTGATTATTTTTTACTGATGGATAAAAGACTGGTCTAGATGCTCACATGGAGTTTTGATCAGAACTCGCTTCTACTTTGCCGCTATAAATTAGAGAAAATAGGTGACTTTTAGCGTTTTTATTTCTAGATGAATTCAGTAAAAATTTGTTTTGCTCTCGATAGCACCTGGATCCTTTCCATATCTATACTATATCAAAATTTCACGATCATATGTCAGAGGGATACCGGGACGTTTGAGTTGATAAAATGCACTAATTTTTAGCGCTGTACAAGCCGCCTTAAAAGCCCCAGAAGACGCACACCCTTACAAGCCGGTGGAATCCTATTATAACCTTTATTTATATCTTACAGTAACCGAAAGTACATATACTGTAACGAAACTCCGTTCGTTATAAAGAAATGCATGTTTATTTTGTTAGTAATAAGTTTTTATGATTGTATAACTTTTTACTTGTATGCATTTATTTTGGAGAATCCTGTTTTTATATATTTTTGAACTCGTATGAACGTTCGATATGTAACTGGTCCCGAGACTGGTTTGCTAGGCGATTCTCGTATAGTGTTTTTGAGCCGCCCGGACGGACTTGTTTTCGTGAATAGTGGGGGTCGTTTTGACGGTATAAAAGACCGGCCAGTTCCCTCTGGAGATCAGTCTATTTTCGTTGGCCCCTCGTTGCTGATGAGATAGCTCAGAGAGCTCGTCGTTGGCCCTTTGCATGCTGATACGAGCCCTTAAGGTATTATGTGATGGCCCTTTGCATGCTGTTTATAATACGTCGAACTGCTTACCTCTGCTAGCCGTAGTTGGCAAGGTAGTTTTCCAGATATATGTTTGTTTCCAGATATCACCGAATCGGGAATATTTTCCCGCCCTGTTAACCTGTCTCCTGTAGTAATGTTAGTTTAAATAATATCCGAGTCCCGCCGCCGAAGTAAACTATAATCGCAACCAGTCATTTCCAGTAAATGGCATTTACCTGATTTATGTAAATGATTAATGGTGAAGAATACATTTATTACTTTATTAAACCATCGTATTTTATTCCGACGAACCTAGGACCTACGAGCTACCTATTACAGGGTTAAATATTGATATATTTATTGTGTAACGCCTCCATATTGCACCAGAGAAAGAGGTGCGTTACATAATTGGCGCCCGAGCAGTTAAATTACCGTCTTAAAGAATTTAAGATGCCGAGTTCCGACGCCAGTTCATCAGCCGGAAAACCGACCCCAGTGACATGGTTCCATTGTTTATCAAAAGCCGAAATAGAGAAAATTCTGAGCGGTTTAGGATTGGACGTGTCTGGGAATGTAGACGAGTTACGAAAACGGTTTGCGGCGTATCTGAGAGGCAAGGGAGCATCAGTGGAAAACAAGCAAGACGAAGGCCCAAGACGCGATAGTCTTAATGGCGGAATGTCCACTGCATCAGTATGCCAGCGTATCAGTAAGTGGCGTCTAAATTTCAGTGGGGATAGCGATGCGATTTCGTTCCTCAAAAGAGTTAGAGATTTCCAAGAAAACTATGAAATTGCTGGAAGCAAAATGTTAGTAGCTTTACCCGAAATATTGAGAGGCAAATGTTTAATGTGGTACCGTAACAATAAATGCTTTTGGGAAACATGGAATGATTTCGTGGAAGATTTCAAGCTACAATATTTCCCGCCCCGATATATTAACATAATAGAGGAGGAAGTTTGGCCGGAAAGCGCTACGGTCAGCAATGCAGTGACAGTAAGGTTAGATAACCCAGAACGTCTATGTTTGCGATACGGCATTGAGGAGGTTTCAACAGAATTTGATACGATTGACGATATTGAGAATGAAGCTCCTTACATGACTGGCAAACTAGAATATTTGACTCCCCGATATACTCTCGCATTAGAGGAAGGTGTTAGGGTCAACGGAGAGAGTTATCAACCGAACGTAGTATCAACTGATTCGCAGAATGTCATAGATGCGACTGCAACCGTTATTCAAAGTACTAGTAGTTTAAAAAGGTATAATTCTGAGATAGAGTTTTCGACTAATACTAATGATAGTGGCTCTGAAATAAATGAGAAAAGTAACCTGTTTAAACTCGACGAGATAACCAAAAACATCATGAAGCAACCTGAGAGAGGCAACCGAGACCTCGACCGAAAAGACTCAAAGCGTGAACCTGATCAAGAGAGTTCAAAGTCCACGTCCAAAGAGGGAAGGGAAAATCCTACGGAAACCGCCGAGGATGACGCTCCCGAAGAGAAGGACAAGGAAACCGGAGAAACCGAAGAGAGTTCAAAGTCCACGTCCAGAGAGGGAAGGGAAAATCCTACGGAAACCGCCGAGGATGACGCTCCCGAGGAGAAGGACAAGGAAATCGCCCAGGAAGCAAACAACGAACCAGGAGAAATCGAAGAGAGTTCAAAGTCCACGTCCAAAGAGGGAAGGGAAAATCCTACGGAAACCGCCGAGGATGATGCACCCGAGGAGAAGGACAAGGAAACCGCCGAGGAAGCAAATAACGAACCAGGAGAAACCGAAGAAGTTGCTGAAGGCACTGCTAAGAAACCGGATGCTGACGATGAGAAAAATGAAGAAGTAGAGTTGAATGATATAGAAGAAGGAAAAGCCGACAAGGAAGACGATAGGGTGACGGACTCAGATGATGGGAAGAAGGGAAAAAGGCAAAAGGAATATAGGAAGAAGAAGGCACCGCGACCGGCGATGCATCTACGATGGTGTCTCGTGGAAGCGCCTCGGTTCTCCCGCGACAGTGATGGCCGAGGGATGTCCACGACAAAGCCTGTCATGAACCCTATCCAGTTCCTAGAAAATACCAGTATCCCCAATACAAACGCAAAGTCAATATGTATTCTTCCTATTTGTTACAGTAAAAGATGTCAACGAATTTTGAGTTACCCCGAACGCCCGTCCTGGAAATACCTCCAGGATCGAAGGAAGATCTACACGAAAAATTTCCCAGGCGGTTTAAGACGCCAGCAGAGGGATCTATCCGTCCAGCAGCTCCCCCAGGCTGGTGCTATCGGCACCCAAAAGCCGAATACACCAAGGAGACCACAGCGGCAGGCGATATATACACGATGCTACCGCTCCTACCCAAAACCGAGCAACGCGCAGCTCCCCCAGGCTGGTCATATAGGTACCCAAAAGCCGAATACACCAAGGAGAGCACCGCAGACGGCGATATCTTCACGATGCTGCCTCGTAGCAGTACAGTAGTTGCCCCGCGATAGTGACGTTTTACTCCCCCGCGATAGTGACGATTCCACGCGAAAGTGACGTTTTCCCCGAGTGAATTTCCCGCGAGAGTGCCGTGTTTATTTTTTTCTCTAAGTTTTTTCCTCGACGTGGGGATGGTGTAACGAAACTCCGTTCGTTATAAAGAAATGCATGTTTATTTTGTTAGTAATAAGTTTTTATGATTGTATAACTTTTTACTTGTATGCATTTATTTTGGAGAATCCTGTTTTTATATATTTTTGAACTCGTATGAACGTTCGATATGTAACTGGTCCCGAGACTGGTTTGCTAGGCGATTCTCGTATAGTGTTTTTGAGCCGCCCGGACGGACTTGTTTTCGTGAATAGTGGGGGTCGTTTTGACGGTATAAAAGACCGGCCAGTTCCCTCTGGAGATCAGTCTATTTTCGTTGGCCCCTCGTTGCTGATGAGATAGCTCAGAGAGCTCGTCGTTGGCCCTTTGCATGCTGATACGAGCCCTTAAGGTATTATGTGATGGCCCTTTGCATGCTGTTTATAATACGTCGAACTGCTTACCTCTGCTAGCCGTAGTTGGCAAGGTAGTTTTCCAGATATATGTTTGTTTCCAGATATCACCGAATCGGGAATATTTTCCCGCCCTGTTAACCTGTCTCCTGTAGTAATGTTAGTTTAAATAATATCCGAGTCCCGCCGCCGAAGTAAACTATAATCGCAACCAGTCATTTCCAGTAAATGGCATTTACCTGATTTATGTAAATGATTAATGGTGAAGAATACATTTATTACTTTATTAAACCATCGTATTTTATTCCGACGAACCTAGGACCTACGAGCTACCTATTACAGGGTTAAATATTGATATATTTATTGTGTAACGCCTCCATATTGCACCAGAGAAAGAGGTGCGTTACAATACATATGGATAACTGTTTTGGTTAACTTCCTATCGGTTCTGCATACAACAATCATGTATCGTTATGGTTGAACCACAGTATGAAGCGTAAGTTATCCTGCTGGATAAAAGAACCAAATTTGTCGGTACATTTAAAATTATCAGCAATCATTAAAATGATTCAAACTTGCAACATTATCAAGGTAGGTACATATGAGTTTGCAGTCAGTAACATTTAGGAAAAAGGTTGTAAATAAATTGAATTCAAAAAAAACAATATAAAGTTTGACGATCGGCATAACCCGGAACAATTCATTTTGCAACATAATATACAAATAAAATTTCTAATTTAATTTTATAGTAGAGATCTGGGAACAAAATCACTGCCTGTCTGGCAACATGGAACTAAATGAAAACGACAAATCATTCGATTTTTCAGGATACGAGTACAGCGCAACCGAAGCTATAGTGTTCGTGTGTACTCGGCCCCTCCACAATCCAGAGTACGGACGATAATGCGACCAGGGATGCCGACGCTGGGTACGTGTAACACATGTACCACAGATGCACCACAATTTTTCTAAGTGATGTTGTCGACCGAAAACAGCACATTGGACAGAACACATTTGTGAGGAAACGCCCGCAAAATTTATACGACTATCGACTCAAATTGATGTCTCAAGTTTTTTTTCTTCTTAATATATCCATAAGTTGTAACCGTGATGTCTGCAAAAGATCGTATGCCAATGATGTTTCTACTATCGAAATTACTATTACCCCATTTGTCAATCTGCAAAACCACTGGTAAGCGACCATTCGATACCGTGCAAAAAGCCAAGCAGCTAACGATATATCGGGCAGATCGCTGTCATTTATCCTTTGATAGGCGACTGAGCGTACGACCGGTTTTGTTGCTGAAAAGTCGTAAGCGATCAGTTGCTAATGGCCAGACAGGAAACATCAGCAGAGATCTGCGGTTTAGGTCACTCTACGACGCGCTGCTAATCGGCCAAGTGGAGAGTGCGTATGTATAGCGCGACAGTAGGTACAAAACCCCAGAGAGCGATTGTAGCTCTTGGAGTGCCGTGCTGTGCCAAAGCCGGGCAGCATACGGGAGTGATAAGACCCGCTCTTAAAACGAAGCGTACACTCATGGAAAGGATAGGTAACTGAAATGTCCGGTATCTAAAGATTAGTCGAATCACAGATCACAACGCTCATTGATTGTTGGTCGATGCGACTGGCTACTGATCGCTTACGACTGGTTTTCTCGGCGAACGAACGATGTTAGTGTTTAGATGGCGTTTAAAAACGGAATGCAATCATAATTTTCCTGCGGCTGCATTCAAGTTATTCGCTAGACCAGCGTTCTCAACCTTTTTATCCTTGCGGAACCCAATTTAATTGGGTTGAAACTCGGGGAACCCAACAAAAAATATTAGGTATACAAGGTGTACTTTTATTCCACAATCTGTTAGATCAAGTATAAGTAACCAGCAACATGTCTGTAAAAACATGTTGCAACAGTTCTATTGTAAAAATACAATCATATATCAATATCAAAGAGTCGCATTGTAACATCCAGCTATATAGCTGGTATCAAATAACCAGGGTGTTGCTGTAGAAAGAAAAATAGTTATATGCATTTTATTCACAGTTGGGAATTATTCTTTAAGAGAATTTTGTTGGTATTTATTACATGTAATTTAATTTAATTTGACAGTATCTCTGTAACTTTTTTCACGTAATTTAGTTTAATTTAACAGTAGTACTGTAACTCATTTTCTGTACGTTCACAGACATTTTCCTCTGTACAAAAACTTCTTTGCTTTCTCAATTCCCTCAAAACTTACAGCCATTTAAAATATCAACGAAAGGAATGAAACTCACAAACATATCAGTTAACGAAAAACGTAAAACGCAAACGTACCTTTTACGATAATAAAATGTAATATAATTAATAACTTAGTTAGTTAATTAATAAGTTGAGAAAAAATATCATTAATAAAAATAATATGAATAAAGTAATAACAAGCACTGGTTTTTCAATTTCTTATAAGCTAGAGCCGTTTAAAATACGGTTTTGTGAATATTTCAAACGGCGGACGAAGACACAGTCAATATAAAGCATTTTACTCAAAATAACAATTACGTTCTGAAAAACAAAACGGAAAACACGGTATATGATTACACTGTGTTACTAGACCAGGCAATAGAGCAGAAAATGACTGAGTTCGTGACAAAAATACTAGCAGGAAGCCGATGGTCGCAGGTCACGTGAAACAGTCCGTAGATGTATTGTGATATGTTTCCTACTCACAAATATCATTTCTTAATTTGTTATAAAAACATCAAAAAATCGCGTCTTTTTTCGTTTTTCGCTTGTAAAAAATGAACCGATGGAGCAATGTTGATGCTTTCAACAGGCGAATTGTAGAGAATGAAAAGACGAAAAAAATAAACCCTGCACGGACTCGATTGAATTAATATTAACGGATGAAATTCGAAACAACCGGAAGAAATCTGCGTTTTTTCAAAAATTCATAACTCTGTCATTTTCAAAGCTGTAGCGGAGGCTCTTCGCGTGAACGTAACGATTGATAGGTACTTTGAGTGTGGACAACCCAGGCCTTGTCCGATGATTAGTTTTTGCACAATTGCGATTTAATTATTTATATGCAATATGGTTCGGCGAGCCTGGATGCGTCGGAGGTGGTCCGATTTTATTTATTTTTACGCATTACAAAAGTAGAAGTATAGTGCTACAAAACGTCTATTCTCATTTTGCGTTAAAATGTTGCAACATAGGCGAAAAATGCTTGCAAACATGACCGAAAAGTGCTGCGCGCTCCAAAACGGTCGAGTAGTGGGGTAGGCGGCCGACTCGGGGAAACGCGCAATGCGCTGGGATTACTATAGATACGCGTTTCCCCGCGTCGGCCGCCTACCCCTACTACTCGACCGTTTTGGAGCGCGGTGCAGTTTTCGATCTTATTTAAAAGCATTTTTCGCTTATTTTGCAACACTTGAACGCAAAATCAGAATATACGTTTTGTAGCACAACACTTCTACTTTCGAAATACGTTAAAAAAATTAAGATCGGACCACCTGCGACGCATCCAGGCTCGCTGAACCATATTGCATAAAAAACATTCAAATCGCAATTGTACAAAAAGTAATCATCCGACAACGCCTGGGTTGTGCACATACAAAGTACCAATCAATTACTACTTTGTCACAAAAGGCCTCCTTTACTACTTTAAAAATGGCGGAGTTCTGAAATTTTGAAAAGAACGCAAATCTTTCCGGTTTTTCAGAATTTCCTCAGTTAGTTTTAATGCGATCGAGTCCGTGTAGGGTTCATTTTTTTCGCCTTTTCATTCTCTAGAATTCGCCTGTTGAAAGCATCAACATTGCTCCATCGGTTCATTTTTTACAAGCGAAAAACGAAAAAATACGCGATTTTTTTACGTTTTTTGTTTATAACAAATTAAGAAATGATATTTGTGAGTATGAAACATATCACAATTCATCTACGGACTGTTCCACGTGACTTGGGACCGTCGGCTTCCTGCTAGTATTTTTGTCACACTAGAATCTCTATTGCCTGGTCTATACAGTGAAAAAATATACTTTTCACGAGACATCATTATAAGGATGTACTACTGTTCGGCAGATCCCATAAAAAGTCGAAAAGTTAAGAACGTTCAAATTCAGAAGTTTTCCATTATTTTCAGATTTTCTGAACTTTAATAACAGTTTGATGACCTGTTCAAATCCATAGTATTTTATTTCTATGCTTTTATTGTAAGCCCATTTCAAAATTGCGTTTAATACGAGTTTGTTTATTAGAATTGGTTGAAATTTTACTGAGTTATCAAAGTTTAATCACTGTCTTGACATTCACACAAGACAGAAGGAATATACCTGTACGGCCTGACCGTAATAAATCCGTACTCTTGATTCACATTAACTAGACATTATTTTGTTTGTTTATTACCTTTTTTAAGCCAACTTTAAGCTAAAATTAAATTTAGGTATTCAATTGATTTTGATATTTGTTGGAACACAAATTCGTAAAATTATGTGTGTCAACGATTTTGCAACTAAACTTAATGATGTGGAAAGACAAGCCTGGAATAGTTTTATTTCATTGTGCGATAACTTTCTTGGAAATAATAAAAGTTCCAACTACGCAAATGTTGTACAAGTGTTTTTGAGTTCCTACAGTGAAATAGGCTGCAACATGTCTATCAAAATTCACATTTTGCATTCTCATTTGAATTTCTTTGCGGACAGTCTTGGCCAACTCAGTGACGAACAAGGTGAACGATTTCATCAGAATATGGAAGCTACTGAAAAACGTTTTCAAGGAGAAAACGCCGTAAACATGATCGCAGACTACTGATGGTCACTTAAACGCGAAACAGATGGATGCATTGTTAAAGTATAAACGACGGAGACCGAGTAAACATTTTTAAGTTTTGTTGTATTTCTTGTTTCTTTTTTTCATAGATCACGATAGTAGCTCAGTACTGTTCCAATAAACGAGTGAAAATTTTACTGTTGATGTTGGTGCAACATATTGTGACAGTCTGGCAGGTAACAAAAAAAAAAGAAAAAACTGTCAGAATATGTTGTAAATATAAGTGCTGGTATTGTCTAATTAATGTGTATAACTACTATAGATTTATTACAGTCGGTCTGTATATTTCTTCTCCATAGTGTGATGTGTCTAGCAGGTAAATAAGATTTGATAATTCTGTTAAACTTCAACCGATTCTAATAAACAAACGCGTATTGGACGCAAATTTAAAAGGGCCTTCAATAAAAAAGTAGCAAACAAATATTACGCAGTAAAAGAAACATCAAATTGTAGTTAAAGTTGAAAAAATCTGAAAGTAATTGGAAACTTCTGAAATTGTACGACCATAGCTTTTCGATTTGTTATTGGGTCTGACCGAACAGTACATCTTTATAATGGTGTACGATTCCCCTTTCAGTTGTTTTTTTTTTATTTTGGAAGTCGAATAGAAAATAGCGGAGTTATTCATTTTTATACACGTGCAAGTACCCAAAAGAGTT
This sequence comes from Melinopterus prodromus, assembly GCA_964023965.1. Taxonomy (NCBI): domain Eukaryota; kingdom Metazoa; phylum Arthropoda; class Insecta; order Coleoptera; family Scarabaeidae; genus Melinopterus; species Melinopterus prodromus. The sequence continues at coordinate 72,720,320 of OZ030390.1, forward strand.
TTTTCTTAAAAAAATCGAAATTTTAGAGGTGTGAAAATTTCTGCTATGCCACTATGTTCAGCTCTACCAGCTCAACAACTTCCGCTATGTCTTGTGAAAAGTATATTTTGTTTTTTTTTTTTATTTTGTAACACAGTTATTAATGTACCTATCAGTCTTTGTTCTTTTTATTATTTTTATGTGTTGATCTATTAACTGATGACCTGTATTTTCACTTAGTTTTGAAATAAGCAAAAGTTCGCTGATACATACAAAACATGAAACTGCAGTAATACACGCTAGTTAATAAATCGAGATGAACATGTATGAATGTTCCTAGTATGAAATTCCACGTAAAAGATGGGAAATAAATTTTAATTATGTTGCTTTGTAAAACTTTTATTAGAAGTTCTCGGGGAAAATGACAAACAAATGCTGTAATGGAAATAATAATGTACAAAATAATAAATTTCTGGGTGATACCCAAGGCTGGTAGAGCCGTATTTTACAGAGGTTGCGCTGATGCCTATATTGCCCATGTATCCTAGCGACCCCCGCAGATGCCTACAATCTCACGAAAAAGTGACGTCAGTGGTGTCAGAACGGATAAAACATCTAGTACGCTAGCAGTTTTGCGTGTTACGAGATAGGAGTTTGGGACGTCACTGGTGGACCTCGTCCCCGCCCCGCAAATGGCTGTCGGCATAACCTCTGTAAAATACGGCTCTACCAACCTAGGGTGATACCGTCTGTTTTCAACAACTGGTTTTAATTTCTGAGTACATCCTAACAACTAGCATACGGTTAGCAATAGATCGACTTAAACTATTTATTTTTTGTGGACATGATTCTTTTGGACAAGAAAGTCATCGGCCGTAAATAGAGTTTTTTATATTTGTGTACGTGGATGTGAAAAGGGACCAGCTGTCTGGTCCAAATACACATTTTTGTTTTATTCGCTAATTAGTATTGTATTTTTTATTAGATGCATTTATCTGAACCCCGTCTGTGGTTGTAAACTCATGAAAAATGCATTTTTATTGCGAACGAAAATGGGACCAGTTCTCGATATCACGCTACGCTCTGGCGCATTACGATGTTGCCCCATACACTGGCACAAACAAATGTCCGTATGATAGCAGTTTATAAACTTGTTTGTACAAATTATAATTACAAAGTTAAATAATAATCCGGGACAATTACTACGCTTATATAAAGTTCACTTGTACTTTGTTTGTTTGTCTGTTTGTTTATTACGTTCAAATTTTGTAATAGATATTGTTCCTACTTCCCAGTATCCAATCGAGTTAAAATTATGCATATGGGCAGATTTCTGGTGACAATACATGAATCAATATAAAAAGTTGAAACATTTTCAAAGTTTAGAAAAAATTTGTCTAATCGCATTGATTTTGTGTGAAATCACATGTTTTAATTTTTATATGAATCCCACACTTTATTACATGTTCGGTCGCCATATTAGATCGGCCATATTGAATTATAAAAATCCGAAATCAGATTTGGAATCAGAGACCACAAAAGCCCTTACGAGAATGTTTAAGTCTTCTTAAGACTCGAGAGATGAAGATAACTGGTATACACTATTTTGTTGCCCCAGGCCAATGGCTCTATAGAAAACCTATAAAACTGAAACGGAATAATGAAGTAATAAATTCTACTAAAAACTTTGAAACTATTGTGGAAATTGTTCCAAAAATGTTGAAGTTAGCGTAACGTCCAAATATTCGGGAAATTATTAACTTTTAAACTTTGCAAAAGTTTGAAGCGTCATAGCGCAAAAGTTCACGTTCTGCATCAGCAACTTAAATATATATTTTTTCATTTTCTCTTTATGGTAATCGGCTTAAAATGTTGGAGTACCTTTGTCATAACTTATTCTATCTAAAAACACTCATAACTCAATTTCTGTCAACTGGTCCCTTTTCATATCCAGGCGCACATTTATATTTCCTTTTATGTACTTTACTCAAAAGTTTTCTGTGCGGTTTTCAAAAACAAAGCATTTTTTAAAGAAGAATTCTGTTCTGATTAGCCATATTAATTTTTGCATAGAATTGTAAAGTGGTTGAAGTGTATAATAATTTATTTCCGATCAACGGTAGGACACAATTTCTTTCACAGAAGCTCAGAACTTGTCTGACGGTAGGTTAGTAATGTTATGTGGAATACGTCGTCAAATCAACGGACAAAAAAGTTCTGCACTGGTTATGTGGAATGAAGGATCATATTGAAACCTACAATCCACAGTTCTATTCTTTTCTTCAAGTCAAGTTCCCAGGATGAGCAACAGAATCAAATTGATAGCTATATTTGGACCGCACATTTGTGTGGAAAGGGATAACTATTGCAAAGTTATTGACCAAATCTAAAATACATTTTTACATTTAGGCTATCAATTTTATCAGGGGTAATCATGTCAATGATATATTGATTTCCGGGTGGAAACCGCGTTGATGACTTTGAAGCAGTCGACGTTTCGCGCTCTGTTGCGAGAAGCATCGTCAAGACTAAGTTATCACTCCATCTTCTTAGAATATGTATATACGATGAGCAGACTTTTTCTTATTTAACAAGCTTTAAAACAAAATATAGCAATAAATTGTTACAGATAAGATAAAGGGGTGTTCAAATAACAAAGCATGGACTTTATAATCAGTATGGGGCATATTTTTCCGAATTATTCTTTTCAGAACGTAAATGTGAAATGCTTTCCAAGGACAAATACAAAGTTTATAACAAAAAAAATCTGTAAAGGTACAGAAAATTAATTAATGCGTTGAATCGCGTCCACATCTGACATTAGTTAGACGTTAGACGTTAGTGTAGGTAGCTCGGGCATTATGGAGGCTAATGCATTATGTGCACAAGATTTAGATTAATTTTCGTAAAACCAAATTTATGACTCAAATAATGTCAATTCATTGTCGACATTCATCGCATCGAGCAAAACATGAAACTGGCAGCCTGAACAGAATTTCTGAATCGGAATTAATTTAGTTGTCATTTGGGATGCGTCACCGCGATTTATTTGCAGCGTTGCCACGTGACCCATGGCGTGGAAGTACCTCAGTTACCGCAGCAGTGAGTGCCGTCGACAGGAAACAGAAAACCGGAAACGCGAACGCAAGAGATTTGTCATGGAACCGTTCATTTTTCCTCCTTTTTTTTGTGTTACTACCCTCTCTTTCGCTCTCTGCGTTAACTGTATCCGTCTGCATTTTTCCCCATCCGTTCCCCTTTTTAGAGGTCTTTTTTATGTGATTATGCGAGGACGAGAACCAACCGCGGCCGGTATTTGTTTTCACGGGGCGCTCTTCAGTTGTTTCAGTTTCCGGATCCGACAGACCCGACGAAATTCCGAGAAGAGATTGAATATGGATACAATATATTTCAGGCAATATTGTCGCTTTATTTTGTGGGTTTTGGCGGACAAAATACTACTTGTTGAAGGGAGCAAACAAACAGATAATATTTTGCGGGTTAAAATCGTGTATATAATAATTGTTTCTATTTGAAGATGTTTTTAATTGTCAATTTGTTTACGAAATCATGCCGATTTATAGTAGTATGTCGATATTTTCGTTATTAGACTAAAAAAGGAGTTATTTTCTGAGAAAAACAAGTGTATAAATACTGGGTGGTATACATTTCTTTTACGTATCTGTTTTTAGTTTGTAAGGTTCCTAATCAATACATATCTTTTTAAAGTGAACACAATTTTACATTGAATTTTTACGTTTTAAAACAACTCCCTGAACTGGCACTAGATTGCCTATTTGAAACCCGCAACATTTGAACTTAATGATATTAATAGTAACTCCACGATTGGTGAAGGTGTCGAAATAATAATAGTTTTTTTATAGCATAATAGGTAACACGGGCGTATCCAGGGGAGGGGCAAGGGGAAATCTGTCCCCCCCCCTCTTCGTAATTTGTTATGTTTATTATATAGCAGCATTTCCCGTAAGGACACCCTTCCCACATACATAAGGTGACCAGACATCCCGCTTTTTCACATTTTGTCCCGTGTCCCACGATGTGTTAAAAATGTCTCGCTTTTCAGGAAGATTTAGAAACTTTTGTAGTTGCCCTATACATTGTGTAATAGTACATATTTCTTGTTCCACGCATACTTTTTCAGCGTTCGATGATAGCGCAACAGTATTTTTATTGATGTAGTTAAAATATTACCCAGTAATAATCTTAAATTAATCATCATAGGTACTTAAATACCATAATAGTTATAAATTATAATAATAAGTTAATATTAATTAGTTTGTCAAAATAAATACTGTCGGACCAATAAATATAAACTGCACGTTCCATTTGTACGTGAAGATGATTTAGTTGTAAAGTCAGGTTTGTAAATAAGACAATTTTAATCGCAACTTGGTTTTAATTTGAACAAAGCAAAATCAACAAAAATAACTAAACAAAACTGTAATAATACTCATACAGTACTCCAAGAATACGGTTTAAAGTTGCAGTGATATGTAGTATTTTTTAACATTTTTTCTAGAAGATTTGATATTTTCATTTTTGTTTTGTATTTTTTTGTCTGTAATGGAATCTGAAAAAAAGAATTAGCGTTGTTTTTTAGACCGTTCCTCTTAACTTGGCATATTTTCTTGTGTTACTCAAAACCTGCAAACTTTAACATTTGTTTACATATTCTTGAAACCTAAAATATTTATTAGTCTTTCGTCATATATCCAACACAAATTTAGAGGTGTTTCCTTAGTAGCCCTCTTATGACTTGGAGTGTTTACTTCAAAATATTAGGCATGAAGTTTATATTCATTTTGATTCATACGACCAAATGTTAACAAAAAATATATTAATCTACACTTTGCAAAATGGACTTACACCGTATACATTTATTATTTGATAGTTGATTAGTCAATAGTGAAACTGAAATGTATAAACATTTATAAATCTCGAGGTAATTAATAGGTACGAGCAAATATTGTTACCCACCAAAAATGATAGATATAGATTTTTAATACCATTGCAATATTGTAGCTAACTCAAAAAACATTTATATACAGAACTCAAAACATCCCACATTTAAGTTACTTAGTTATATCATCAAAAAGGCGTTGTCTACAGAGAAGGTCGAGGAAGCATATCATTTTTCCCAAGTACCCAAAGTAATATTGCTTACATTAAACGATACAGTATAGTATCTTATAGAATGGATGTAGTCGCTTGAACGTCACGTCGTTTAGGGCGCCATAAGAATGGGAAGCCCGTTCGTTGTTAATAATTTAGCTTAATTTAATATTAAGAGCGAACAAAAGGGGGCAATCAAGAAGTGACTGAAGAGATTGATGGTTCCCCAAGCGGCCGACGCAAACGAAATACCTTCACACCAACCCCTTGGGCCTGAAATGGAGGAGGGTCGGGGGGAACGGAGCCGGGAGACTTTGATACCGGAATCGACTGCTGATGTTTTCTTCCCGACATAAAGGAGTTCCGACTTTCACTAAAAAATCCCATCCGATTTGGAACGTGGAAGTTGTCGACAATGAATTAATTCGAACAGAAGTAAAGCGATTAATCCGCGAAGGGTGAATACTATGTAGAGGGTGAAAATTGAAGGGCCGCTTTGGAAATTTAAAGAGGAAAGTTCCCAATGCTGGAACGCTAGTACAACATTAGATGGCAAATATATGGACAATAAATTAACAGCTAGGAGTTGAATAGTTAGGTAGTTCAAAGCAGTTAAGATCTAATACGGCGCAGATTAAGAAAACAGAAGGTGGCTATGGCAAACGATTGTAATCTCATATTGGGTATATGTTTTACACCTTCGTTGCCAAGCTTCTGCAGGCATACAAAAGCAATGTGGTAACGAGTGTCAAATTCTTGACCTCTGGTATCGATAACGAACAAATGTTTTGTAACACGTGAGAATTACCAAAGCACCAGATATAGTAATATGATAATGACAGTTGAGAAACACAACTTGACGAGCCTCCTCATAGTCCTCCCATAGCCTTCCTTTAGTAGCTGCTCTGATGAGTAGCTCCTCTGTAGATATCGTAGATCGCTCATTTGCGCCCTAGCGCTCTTACCGGCAGAGTTGAGAAACACTACTTGAGGAGCCTTCTAATAGTTGCTCTGTTTAGTAGCTGCTCTGTTGAGTAGCTCCTCTGTAAATAAGGAGCTCATTGCTCCTTAGCGCTCTTGCCTGCAGAGTTGAGAAACACAACTTGAGGAGCCTCCCCATAGTTGCTCTGTTAAGTACCTGCTCCGAGTAGCTGATCCAAGTAGCTCCTCTGTATAGTAGCTCCTATGTATATATAGTAGATCGCTCAGTCGCTCAGACGGGCGAGGGCAGCAGAAACCAACAGATTAAAAACCTATTTGAGCATGCATACGTGGTTACGTGTATAGCGATACGTGAGAGGCAAACAAAAAGTATGAGATATAGAATGTGATGAATGCGGGAAATATAAAACAAATATCATCGGTACTATATTATAAAGAACAGGCTCACATGCGTTCCCTTAGTATCACCTTACCACTAGAGAAGAAAACATGGAACTTATTATTTATGGATATCTTCGAGATTACCCACACTCTTATAGTCTTAAGGTCTCAAACAAAATACCGATAAATTATATGAGGAAATTTAGTGGCCCTGCTAATGTAGTAAATCTTGAAAGTTTACAGGAGAAAAATCTTTCTCAGAATATTCATTTTGAAGATAATGACACGGACATTTCCATAGCAACATCTGACAGTTCTGACATATTTCAAGAAAATATGGGAGACAAAAGTCAGAGAAGAAGTATATGTACAAAACTAGTTTGCAAGCAATCTGATAAACCATTTTGTGCGGATGTTTTAGGAAAACTCATAAATTGAATATTTGATCTGGCGGCTCATTTTATAACCGAAAATTTAAACTTAAGTGTCTATTTTTCTGTAACCATCCCGAAAGTAAGCACGAATGAAGATTGTAACATCAACGACTTTGTTTGATTGGGTGGAAATTGGGGGTACATAGTACCTATATATACAAATAATTATAGTAAATGTGCTGTCGAAGAATAATACGATCAAAATGAGAATTGCGGTAGTTGATATTCAGGGTTTCCAATTGGGATCAGGTGTCTTCATGGAGTTGAGTATCTACGATGCACAACTCCTTCACATCCTCCAAGTTTGAGGATCTAAGTAGAGACGAGAAGAAAACTGCTCGATATGTGGAGGTCCATCACCATGGATGGCATCGACTACTCGGCAGGTTTCATAGGTTTGGCGAAACTATCGGATGTATTGGAATTATATTTGGATGGAGGGGATCGTAAAAATTATAGCAACTCTGTGACTGATCAGTCTAATTGTTTTTCTTTTCTTTTTGTTAACTGACGATATATGTATACAGTGTGCCACGAAAGTCCGCACCATATGGAAAACTTTTTTATTGTGTATTTCTCAGAAAATTTTATTCTTTATGAAAGTTGGCGGCTCGTATGAAACCAAAACTGCAATAGTCAAATATGTAAATTTGGGCCCCATGTACCGAGCGATTCAAAATGTATGAATTTGTGATAAGAGTAAAGTGCCTTTCTTTTCATTACTATCGAAAAACTTTATTTGGAAATGTTGTTTAGAAGTAAAAATTATATTCAATCAAAAGTCAGAGCCACCTTGAAAAAAAAAATATTTTCAGTTTTTTCTTAGTTATTACTCTTGTGACAAATATTAGTAAATGCCAGTGATACGAAAAGGATCTTTTTATGATATTTTTTAGAAATTTGAATACATTTTTTATATTTTTTATTAGTTTGGTATGATAACTAATGTTTATTTAGAACTAGAGCAAAATTACTCATTTTCTTGGTGCGAAGTTGTTATTTCACCCTGTAGATATTAATATATTATACAATAACTAATTCAGGAACGTGACTTACCTTTTATTTGGTTAATATTAATGACTGTGGATAGGTTTATAATTGTAGTTATCCATCTACAGCGAGCGATTCTCAAGTGGTGGTAGGCGCAGTACTGCCACTTATGAAATTTTATTTTTACTGATAATATTTTAATAAAAATGACATCTATTGTTTCTTGAATTAATTATGACTGACTTACCCGTTATTAAGTTAATAACTATTACGAATATGTTAGTAAAGCTAATTTATTATCTATGAACTTATTTTATTTCTACTACATACAATTACAAAAATACATACATTAATACACATTAAAAAAAACTTTACACCGAAAGAATTGTTAAATATCTATTAATCCTGTTTCTGTGTGTGATTTTCGTCCCGGTCTATGCATAACTACATTCTTCTAGAAACATCTTTGACCGCATTACTAACAAAATTTGGTGAAATGTTCTGGATACAATCTTGTATAGTTTCGTCTAAATGATTTATGTCTCTAAATGGTCGATGTGTGTATCCATTATTTTTTAGGTAACCCCACAAAACTAAATCTAACAGGGTAAATCTAACAGGGATCTAGGTGGCCAGGATCTTAATTCCGAATTTCTGCCTATCCAGCGATGGCCAAATTTATGATTTAAAAAATTCTTGACAGAGTTTATATTGTGTATGGTCGCACCATAGAACCAAATTGGCGCACGTTGAATTAACGGCAAATTGTCCAAAAAAGGTGACAACCCTCTGTTCAGGAACTGAAGTCCACATTTAAATTTTTTCTTGCACATAAATGTCTCGTCTGTCCAAAGAATATTTAAAAAATTCTGTTCATTTCCATTTTCCGCTCAAATCAGATGGCAAAGTCATACCTGATGTCAAAGTCTCTTTCCTTTAGTCTACTTATAAATTTTGGTTTATAAGGGACACTTATTTAGTTTGAGTATTTCATGTACTGTTCATTTACTGCATTGGCTGTGTGCTGCAATTTGTCGAACAGAAGTCGTTTTAGGCTTGATTACTTCTTGCAACACTGGCAAACTTGTTTCTTCATTTTCGGCACCATTTTTTGTGGGGTTTCTTGAAGCTAGTTTCAAGAGACCGAGCCTGTTTGAATTTTTTTATTATGTTGGAAATGGTTGAACGGGCAATTTGGTTGTGTGGATGTCTTTTATTGAAAATAGCAGCAACATCACGGTACGGTCTATTTTCACCATGTATTAAAACAATTTCAACTTTTTGTTGGAGTGTAGAATTGTTTTAAAAGTTACAGCACATTAACAAATTTGCATTAATGTATGTATTTTTGTAATTGTAAGCAGTAGAAATAAAATAAGTTCATAGATAATAAATTACCATTATTAACATCCTCATAATAGTTATTAACTTAATCACGGGTAAGTCAGTCATCATGTTTGATGCTTTAGTTATTTTTATTATTATGTATTAAAATTTTATTATGTTTATTAATGTACTATCAGTGAAAATAAGTCATCATAAGTGGTCATACCGCGCGTTACACCACTTAAGAATCGCTCGCTGTAGATGGATAACTACTATTATAAACCTATCCACAGTCATTAATATTAACCGAAAAAAAGGTAAGTCACGTTCCTGAATTAGTTATTGTATAATATATTAATATCTATAGGGTGAAATAACAACTTCGCACCAAGAAAATGAGTAATTTTGCTCTAGTTCTAAATAAACATTAGTTATCATACCAAAATAATAAAAAATATAAAAAATGTATTCAAATTTCTAAAAAATATATTAAAAAGATCCTTTTCGTATCACTGGCATTTACTAATATTTGTCACAAGAGTAATAATTAAGAAAAAACTGAAAATATTTTTTTTTCAAGGTAGGTGGCTCTGACTTCATATTTGAATATAATTTTTACTTCTAAACAACATTTCCAAATAAAGTTCTTCGATAGTAATGAAAATAAAGGCACTTTACTCTTATCAAAAATTCATATATTTTGAATCGCTCGGTACATGGGGCCCAAATTTACATATTTGACTATTGCAGTTTTGGTTTCATACGAGCCGCCAACTTTCATAAAGAATAAAATTTTCTGAGAACTACACAATAAAAAAGTTTTCCATATGGTGCGGACTTTCGTGGACATACTGTATGTGTATTATTGTTATTATTAATTATTGTAGTTGTTTAATTTTCAGTATTCTTCGATTTCACTCTAATCATTGTCCTGTAAAGGTGCGCAGCTGGACAATGAAGATTCGTATTATTATTATGTGAAGGGTGCAGATAAATATGATGTTATAGTATTGAGGCAAATGGCTTATTCGATGACACATCCGCACATTATAAAATTGGAGATGATTGATACAGGATAACCAACCAACCCTGTATTGGTGCTGAACACACCATGCAAGTTTCATACATGTAGACCAATTGTTGTTGTGTGTGCCATGTTCAACTTTAAGATACTTTATAATTATGTAATGATGGCTCTTCCACAGTAATAACTGTCGATTTTATGTACATTGTCTGTTTAAATCTCTAATATAGTTGGTGAATGAATTAGTGACAATTGAGCTCAACGAGCATCTCAGGTAGGTATTATGGAGTACATGGAGCAGGCTACGTGTGTACGTAGACCTGGACTTCGCCCTAATTTAATATTTGTTATATTGGTATTTTGGTTGGTATTTATTTAATGAATGTATTTCTCATTTTTTCTTATTTAATAAAGGCATTAATTATTATTATTATTAGTACCTATTATTGGGTCGTAGACCATTAATGCTAGTCTGGCTAGGTGGAAATAGTATCAAATATACATATAATACTAATAATACAGTTGGTGAGTAAATTATCGACACTATGACATTATCAGGCGTGTGCTACATAAATTTTCCGCCACATCTAAATGGAAACACACAAGAAAATCGTCATTTGAAATATTAAATTACTATGATCAACCTGTCTACTACAAACTACAAACTACAAACACTACAAACACACAGTATCTCGTTGTATGACACGCGCCATAGGTAACATTGTGGGCAAGCACGAGAAAGATCATTTTAAAATCCTAAAAGTTACTATAATCAGCCTATATAATACGGTCGTAATCATCCCGTATAATCATAAGTTAATCTTTAATACAAATATTCCGCTACATCGAATTCAAAGAACACAAGAAAATCGTCATTTTAAAATATTAAATTACTATAATCACCTTGTATACTACTACAAATATCCAGTATGTCCAGTTTTACGACACGCGCCATAAATGGAGAGTGTGCATCATCTGCAGGGAAGAGCGCTAGGAAGCAAATGGGCGATCTACTATATCTGCAGAGGAACTACTAAACAGAGGAGCTACCAAGATAGTGAGATATAGAGGTTAGACGACACCACCGCCTCCGTCTAGGCATTAAAGATGATCTAGGTGAACATGAGACTCATTACTCATTACTTATTACTCGATGTGTTTCATATGGTATTTGTAAAATCAATTGCGACGTCTTAATTCACAATTCTAGAACTACTGCGCACGCGTAGGTACTTCATATTATATTACTACCAACGTTTTGGTTATTTATTGGATTTATTCAAATTGGGAATTATTTGGAACAGGCGTTATGCGTGCTTTTGTAAGAAGTATTTCAGAACTTTGATTCCGAATCTGATATTAGATTTTCAAAATAGCGGAACCAATATTACATTACCAAAATCAAGAAAAAATATCAGATTCGTATATTTCCTGTAATATATGAAACTTTGTTATTAATTGAGATTGAAATTCAAAATGGCATATCGAATATGGCGACAAAAATATAAAAAAAACTGAAATTGTGCAAACTTGAACGTGCGTAAACTCCTGCTATATTATGCCTGCTGTACTACTGCAAATGCAAATCTTTACACGTAAACTTTTTATCTTTCTTTGTTATTTAATTTAATTAACTTTTTAATTAAATATTGTATATACTTATACTTAAGCACATAAGTATATACAAACTTTAAGAAAGTACAAAGAAAAATGTCATCCCCTCGTAATTCAGAAACAGACGTAAACCGATTAATCCACCAAGGGAGAATAAAACGTGGAGGGTGGAAAGGTGAAGGGCGAGAAGCTGAAGGGGAGAATTCGGAAATTTGAATGCGTACACCGATACGCTCGGCCGGTGAAATTTTAATGAAGAAAGTTTAATTGAAACACGTCCTAACAATGAGCAATATCATTATGCAACGCTCTCTCCTCTCGGGTTCTAGTTGTATTTATATGTTTGCAGCCGGACGCCAGGGGTCCTGCATTTTAATTATTGTTTAGCATACTGGCAGAAAGGGCAAAAAGTTGGATTGTACGCCGTACAGTCGGTAGCTCTATAATATAGTATCGGGTTGACGGTGTTATTTATGGGTTTGCAGCACTAGCCTCTAGTGCACGGTAAAATTTCCGTAATTACATGTCAAAAACTAAAACAAGACTCCATTAAAAACGAACGTTTTCGAACAGTACAATCGCATTAAGAGAGGTAACTATTGTTGTAATTTTAAACCTACGCTTATATTAAAACTACTCTTAGTATACCTATACCGGGTCATTATAAATGATTGTAGTCGAAGCAGACTCTGAAATCAAATGTAAAAGTTTGGGTGTGCCGCTCCATTGAAAATAAATACAACTGTTCAATACAGAGTTTGTGAAATTTGTTGCATACGCTATTCTAAGTTCGATACTTGTTTCTGTAAAGCGGCAAAAATGTAGAAATATGACATGAGCATGGCCTACCTGGCCTACAATAATTTCTAATGAATCTATATAACAGTGTAGGTTGAGTCCTCACACACAAACGGCTCATTTGCCGCGCGGTTTTTCTGGAAACGCAGCGGTTCTCTGCTAACTGGGACACCAAGGTTCAACCCCGGGCTGTGGAGTTGTTAAAAAAATTCGTCTCCGACTCATTTTTGTACTCTGACTCAGTCTCCGACTCCGACTTCGGCAAAATTGCATAGTTTCTGGTGTGTGCAAAAAAAAAACTGTATGTATAAATGATTAAAAAATAGACGCACAATAACGAATCAACAGTAAATTTGCCGTGAAAAAAGCATCAGGAAAATTCAATTAACAAATTTAATAAACTAAATTGCTTTCTAGTATTTTGGTAGTATTTTTTGTTTATAGCGGATATTGTTTTCTGGCACCGTAAGATTACCAGGGATTCTCAACATAATACTAATCTAATTGTATTAATCGTATGTCTTGTACCATATCAAATTACTCAGAAAAAATGCTGAACTCAAATGGTATAACCCCAATATAGTGCCTTTAAGAAAAATAAAATTTTTATTTGTGTCCAGAGAATTTATGAGCGAAAAAAATTTAAACTGACATAATCTGATTGTAAAACAAAAAATTTCTATATAATATGTCGCAACGGTATATCGTTCGGACCACAAATACAAAATAAAATTAATTGTACTAAAAATTAAATTAAGTGCAAAATACGGGTTTTCAACATACGGGTTTTCAAACAGTCAATGCCCTGCCGCCCAATACCTTGTCCGCACAGAGCAGGGGGTTGTTTAAAAGGGAAGTAAAGAAATATCTGCCTATCATTGAGTGTTGGTTTTGATATGCTGTTGTTTGCTATTAGCGTCTGTAAATGTAATGTAACGCTGCATTATATGACTTTTTTGGCACCTTGTAAAACATGTATATAATAGGGTGGGCCTATTTTTTTAAATTTTCAAATTCCATCAAATCATATTTCAAAAACAAAACAAAAATAAACAAAATCTAAAAATTAAAATAATTTTAAAACCATTACGGCAATTCAAAGCATAAAAAATTAGGCAGTCTTTAATTCATTAACGTACAAGTTTTCCATGACCGCAAATCCCGAATTTGGAAATTTAAAAAAATTGGCCAACCATAATACATAATTCCTATAAAAAAAGTTGAGAATTTATGTTTATGATTTTGTTGTTTTTATTCTGTATGTACTTAGTTGACAATTGTCTATATCTTGTAGGGATCGCACGACATTATTAGGTACTTTATAAAATACCTAATAATGTATCCAGTCTTCTTTATTTACTGAAGCATCGGCAATGTTCTCTGTTTACGGTGCTGTCGAAAGTATACCGGACACGAAACGAGAATGTTGAAGTGACAGTCCGTTCTTAGGTTATCTATTGTAATTTTCCTCTGATAATATGCTTTGATCTAGTGTACCGCCAAAAGGAAGAACATATCACAGTTCAACCGTAATATCCTACTGAGGTGCGCAGCAACTGCACATGGCACTACTCGCAGTGCAAAGCTCTCCGATACAGTGCATAGGGATAGGTTTTATTATAATTGGGCGAGTTTTGCCTATTTAAGGTTTTTTGGGCAAAATGCATTGTAAATCCAATTGTTTATTGGAGAATTGCTGGCCTCTATTCTGTAATTTACAATTTTCTGCATTCCAACCATTATTTATTAGTTCTTCTATCATTTATTAACATTCTCTGTCGGTAATGATTTTACCTAACAAATAAAATCATTAGGTGTAAAAAACCGTGTGTCAATTTTTTCCGCTTAATATTGTTGCACGCAATTGTTATGTTCAATAACAAAAGTTTAAATCGGACTAAGAGCGCGCCAAAACGCACCGTGACGTCATAAGATTGGTGAGAAGCTCAGCGAGCTTAGACCGTAGAGAGCGGCCGAAAAAACAGAACCTACGGGCACGAGAACGGCATCGAGTAGAATGTATAGTATCTGCAGGACGTTGTTGTGAGCGTTGTATTAACGAATAAGTATAGTTGGGTCAATGGATCTTTGCGTATTGTCAAAAGTGACAGTCGTTTCAGTCTTTTCACATGTTGCAGAGAGAGTGAAGGCATGACAATCGCATCGTAAGTAGCTCTTGTCAAGTCGCCTTCGACCAAGTATGCTACGTCACACAATCACAGCGCGTTGTGGTCTCACGAATGTTCAAAGAGACAAGACCGATTTTAATATTATTAATTGTGTAGGTACAAACCGACTTTTTCTTAAAAAAGTTTGCGTGAGCCCCTGTTGAGTGAATTCTAATTAATATTGTATTTGGACTTTTGGACTTTTGTCGCCTTTGTATTATTCCATTACCATGTATAGTTATATAGCTGTCATAATCGCTCATAAAATGTCCTTATCACGAACTGTATGGTTTCGTTGCTTCAAGTACAAATTTCCAAATAAGAACTGTGCTAATTAGTAACTAAATTCTATTTTAAAAATTTTGCATGTTTAATATTATTAATATTATCAGATTATAATCGAAAATCATTTTTTGTGGATTAACTTTAATTTACAATAACTATTAAGCAGATTTGGGGTTAGTGGCATTATAGGGCGGCTTTTGTTCTCCCTCTTGTGACTTGCCATGACTCGTTTCCGACCAAAGTATGACTAGTAAGTTGTTAATGGGGCCCCTAAAATCCTTATTTCTAAATTAGTGAAACTGTAAAGGTTGTGAATGAGATTTTATTTCTGGACAATTATTGTATTATTCACAGTTTTGGTCCAACAACCTGTTTATAGGAAAGTGGAAAGTGTGCTTTTTCCTGTACAGGGTGAGTTATTAGTATCCCGGCGGTCGATAGCTACTAAATCGTTAGAAAACAAAATGTTTAATACAAACGTTGTTTTGCTCACTAGTTTGTATGACGCAAAATTATTTTCATTTATACAGGGTGTCGCATTTAGGCGTGACGTAAAATATGTACATTTTTTAAAATAGAACGCCCTGTATATTTTATTATTGTATGAACACTAATAAATTTGGCTATCCAACGGTATAGGTTGCTAACTCTCAGCGTTCACAGTACCTGAGATATTCAATTATTTTTCCAAAATATGCCCGTTGCACGATGTCCTTTAAAACTATGTAAAAATGACATCTTCGCAGATTTTGCTTTCAAGCTGTGTCAGACAATAGTCAAAGCAGATAGATGATAGTATCCAAAGATATTAGATTCACTATACAGTTATAGCTGTTCATAAAACTTTGTAAATTTGGCTGTTTTTCAAATCGCTTTTCCTTGAGTTTTTAAACGGAACATACTGTATTTTATGTGCTAGTTGAATATCGAATCAAGGTCCCTTTAATATATGGCAAATAAGTGATATGTCCAATTTTAGTAGTTTTCGTCATATTTACAATTTAGAGAAAAATGTGTAATATTATCTAAATATGTCCTTATTTTCTTGTTCTTTCTTTTTATTTGTCTCTTAGTAGTAAATCAGTAATAGTATCACATATAATTTAAGAAAAAAACGTTAATACTATTAGCGTTTATTAAAAAATAAGTCCCTTATTACTTAGTAACCTATTTGAAGCAAATTCAAAAACAAACTATAAACACTTAATAAACATTGCACAACAAGTAACTAATATTTTAATTCATATTTGGTAGTTGTTTAAAATGACGCCCCTTTTCTCTTCTCCAAGCATTAACGCGCTGTATAAAATATCTTGAGATATTTCTTAACATATTTCTTACTACTTATTTACTCTAAGGTTGTCAAAAACATTGGTTATACGAAGTTTCATGTCTTCTGGTGTAGTAGGCGCTTATTGGTATACCAGCTCCTTCACATATCCCCATAAAAAGGAATCGAGTTTGTTGAGGTCTGGAGATCTTGGTGGCCACAATGTAGGACCTCCTCTTCCCTCTTAGGTCACCGGTTTAGTTCTTGTTTTGTGCTGGTGATTAATATTACCTGTTTCTTCAAATCGCAACCGAACCCTGTTTACACTTGGTTGGGAATGCCGTCTATCCGGATATCGGTGTTCACACATTCTGGATGCTACCATATACTGTATTTCTGTCGGCTTCGCCATAGATGTAGATCACGTTAAATAATTCTTCTTTGCTATAACTATAACTCATAGTTCAGAGAAAAGACAAATATTGTTACTAATTTTGACAGCAATAACTTATTGAGTGTCGTTAGATCTCAATTGTTTGTTTCTATGATTAGTTAATGCTTATAGAATTAATTACCGTTTTTTAAGTTTTAATACAGTATTACTGATTTACAAATGAGAGACAAACAAAAAATAACGAAAAAATAATGGCTTTATTAGATAATATTACACATTTTTCTTTGAATTCTAAATATCACAAAAACTACTACAATTGGACGCATGGCATACTTAACATAGATTAAAGGGAGCTAGGGGGGCAATTCAACTACAACATAACATACAGGTGTTCCATTTAAAAAACTCAAGGAAAAGCCATTTGAAAAACATCAAAATTTACTAAGTTTTATGAGTATAGTTAATCTAATATCTTTTGATACTATCATCTATCTACTGGCGTTGACTATTGTCTGACATAATATAGCGGCAAAATTTGTAAAAATGTCGTTTTTACATATTTTTAAAGAAAATCCTACAACGGGCATATTTTTGGTAATAATTGAAGGAACTATTAGCGCTGACAGTTAGAAACCTATACGGTTTGATAAACAAATTTATTAATATTGATATACCTATAAAATACACATGCGTTCCATTAAAAAAAAAATACATATTTTCCGATGCCTAAATGCAACACCCTGTATAAATGAAAATAATTTTACTTTATAGTAACTGGTGACTCCAACAACTTTTGTGTTAAACATTTTTTTCTTTCTCTAACGATTTAGTAGCTATCGACCGCCGGTATACTAATAACTCACCCTGCATATGTCTAACATCCAGTTGACCTAATAAAGCTCCTACACTGTGCTACAAACCTGAGCTTTAGAATGGTTCGTTATGTGTGTATTTAGCATCCAAGCAACAAAACAAAAACAATCAATTTGCCTTTCGTTTACGCAACAAAAAGTTAAGCGGTTTATTTCGACGCGACATTGCAAACGGGCGTATTTTTTTTTCAGGTACATCGAGCGACCCATTTTTCATAAATGAATATAAATGTACTACGTACGGTAAAGCACTAAAATGCGTACACAGAAAGTTGTTGACATTTTCCGTTATTTTCCCCGGCAAAATACATTTCATATTTTTATCGTTCGAAAAAATTAATACGCACACACAATATCAACAAATAAATCAATTAATGCGTATCTATACTATATCGTATTGGTTTTGCATAAAATTATCAAATAACTTTATGCGATATTTTATTTTATTGAAAATATTCTATGTATAGAAAACTGGTTTATCGACGGTGAGATATTCAAGAAGAAAGGTAGTTTGTCCGTACTGATGAGGACTAATATTCCGAAACACGTGTCTACGGTTGCTTTCTTCGTATGACGGAATTGCCCGACAAACTACCTTTCTCCTTATTCTATGTAGAGTACCAAATAATCCTGTAACGTCATTAAAAATCAAAATATTGCATACTACAAACATGGGTTTGCTAGGATGCAACACAATAGGTCAGCGTTGTTATTGTTGGTAAGTAAGGAGCGACCACTAACGAGTGGCAGTAGACATCCTTATATAGTCCTTATGTAGTCGTATCCTTATATTCTTTTCGTGCTCGTTAGACCAACTGTCGACAAAGCCAGCTAGGCGCAAGTTTAACTTTAGAACTTTCTCGAATATCCAAAGTCGAAAACCGATAGAATATGCCCGGGGCTTCCAAGGAGACTGGGAAACAAAAACACCCCGATATTTGATGTCGAGATTGAGGGACATGACAAAGATAACATTTCGACTTTATCCTGATTGAAAAATATCGGAACGTATAGCCAGAAAAATAGACTTATATTCCGCATAAAGAATCTTATTTTATTATAGTATCAGTATGTTGTTTAATTTGTGGCAAGGCGATTATTTTTTGTTCTGTAGCAAGCAATTGTCATTTGATTGGTTATTGTAGTCAAGTAAATGTTACCTCTCAGAAAGCAACTTTAGGTAACCGATTTATAATTAATGGGCAATATTGGAAATTATTTACTTATACATTATTTGCATATTTTACATTAAAAAAATATTGTTTTGGGAAAGAAGTTAATTTTCTCAAAGACAGTTAGAACATGTACATAGGTGGGAGCTGTATAAATATTGGTAATACAACCTCATTCTAGAGCTGATGCAATCAATGCATTTGAATCGCAAGCAGGACTTCCATACCTGAAACAAAAAGAGAAGATATAATTTATTTTTAAATTCTTCAATCTATAAACATAAGTTGTATCTCATTATGGGACAAAGGGAGCATCTGAGAGTATATTAGTAACAAGCAACTTTGTCTAACGTTTCATTTCATTGCAAAGGTTCTTAGAAAATAGTGTGCGAAACAACACAGCAGTCAACATAGTAGGTACTTACTTACTTTATTATATTAGCGTAGACATTTATTCAGAAACATTTATATAAAATAGCTATGGAAACAATGTCCATAGTAGCTCCTTTCCGTAGCCTAAACCCTGATACTGTTACGAAGTAGTAATAAATTAATGTTATTATTGTGTTCGAGTAAAAATTGCGTACAAATATTAAGGTTAACAGCCCGAATTGTTCAATGATTACGGTGTTTAGTATGGATGCCAAACGCCGAGTTTGCACAAAAGGCAAGTGAACAACCTCTACGTTTGGTAACCTAATTAACGGTAATGACGTATTTGGGCAATTGATATAAATAGCGACACACCGGAGCATGAGGGTATTTTAGACATCCGACACCCGTACAAGAAGGCCGTGGTCGGCCTTGTCAGCTGTTATGTTGACCTGTATTGAACAAAATATACAGCATGTAAAACCACAGTGTGTGTAGTAATAAATAATAAACTTCAATAGTTGGAAAGTATTGTTTGTTCTTTATTGCATGACGATCGATTTCGACCTGATACAGGCCATCATTAGGTCAATAAAGAACAAACAATACTTTCCATAACAACTATTGAAGTTTATTATTTATTACTACATATTACAATTATGGAAAAGGTGGAGAATTTTATCGAAATTATTCACAGTGTGTGTTTCATTTACATGCACCCTGGCCTGAAACATCCAAAGTAAGAGCTACGTAACATTGTGGACGCGCAAAATGATCCCAAAGGAGAACAACAATGGCTCATTCAGGTCAGGGTGGCAAGCAACAAAAGCAGTCAGAGAAGAAACGAAGGAAGAGGTATAATTACAATGAAGCAAGCGTAGAATTAGCTAAGAAGAAGATTATTATGGGTCCAGCTGCATACTCTAGTAAAACTTCTCCACCCCGCTCCCAAGGAGAAATTCTCTGGAATTTTCCGCTTAAGCAGACGAATATTAACAGACGCCGGTTTAAAAAAGATATAGCAGATGTTAGTATTTGTATATTTATTGTGCTGGTAGTTTAACTGGTTCATAGGAAGATGACGGTGACGTATGAAAGTATGTGATTGCCCGTATGGAAGCAGTGATCCATCCCTGGTCCTCGAAGAGAGGAGGAATAAAAATTAGATCCCACAAATGAAGCGGATGGGTGGTCATCTTCAAAAAGCTGCCGACACGTGTACACGGTCGAAGTCGTTTTTAATGATGTCCCTTAAGGTGTAAATTGGTAGCGACGTCTGCGTCCGCGGCCACGTCTGGTTGCCTAGCCAGTGCCGGATTAAGCTATCGCGGGGCCTGTAGCAAATATTAACAAGACGCCCCTGGTAAAATGTAGGATACAAATAAAACTCATTTTTTACAAACTTATCTCGATTTAGCGTGAGCAAATATAGAAACAATACTAGCCAAATCAATTTTTCTAAGTAGGTAAATCACATCCAATGTTCATTAGGGTGGTGTTAATTAGGCGATCACCCCATTAATAACATTAAAGGGTGTACAAAAAGTAACGTAACAATGAAATATCTTGTTCTCTGATAAATGTATAAGAAAAACATTCAAATAAAACTTTAGGAATAGTCTTAACCTATAAATTTGAAGAACTTTTGAATATACAGTGTGATTCATTTACAAGCATCAGGCAAAAATCCAATATTTTTAAATAGACCACCCAGTATATATTTAAGGTTTTGGTACTCTATTGAATTACAAATTATTCGTGAAAATGTCGTATCCATATGTTTTTGTTCGAAAGGTGTAGTCCAAAAAAGAGAAAACATTTTCAAAAGTTTTATTCATTGTTACCAAGTTACCGTTGGCGTTGTCACAAATAGAAGTGTGTCGTCATTTATGTCATACAAAAATTATGATCTATTTGAATTAAAACATCGATCAGATCGAAAATATTGTTCAGATCGCTCAGATCGAAGAGAGGTATTCCTGAAAAGATCGACGTATGGTGGTCAACCAGATCGAAAGGATTGTTCAGATCGAAGTCCTTCCTAATCGACCATATGTGAGTGCATGGTTGCGTATTTTGCATGGAACTACTTGCGAATTAAGGCTGGACCAAATAATCGGTTGATTGGTCCGTCGAAAAGAGCAACAGTCGCTCTTTTTATTTAGAAGATCGATTTTTTAGATCAGATTGATCTTAATTTGACCGAAGATCGATCAGAAATTTCTGAGATTGAACACCCCTATTTGTGACAACGCCAACGATAACTCGATTACAATGAATAAAACTTTTCATGTGCTCTTTTTTTCGGCCCCTAACTTTGGAATGAATTAACTTATGGATGAGGTTTTCAGTGATTTGTAATAAAAAATTGAAAAAAATATACTGAGGTATTCCACTTCAAAATATCGGAGTTTTGCCTGCTACGTGCAAATAAATCATTCTGTATTTTCAAAAGTAGTTCAGATTTATATCTTGGCATTTCCATATTTTTGAATGTATTTCTTATTAACATATGACCACATATTCCCTTGTTATGTTACTTTTTGTACATCCTCCTCTATCAAGACGGCACTTTGGATGTTTGGGCAGAACTGTGTGTTAAGATCACAAGAGGATACATTATATTAGATAATACCTAGTTTTGTTTTACAACACGAATGATCAAACCCCACGGCAATCACAATATCTACAATTTGCATATCTGCTGCCTGAATACCGACAGCCCTCTTGTCTTATTGCCCGGTAACCTAACCTAAACAAAAGTTGAAAGCTACATAGTAACTAATTCAAGTCCACGCCGCCGTCAATGCTGACTTTTATTTTGCCTGCACTTGACATGGCGCGGGGCCCCCAGAGGCGCGGGGCCCGTAGCATTTGCTACTTCTGCTACGTGGCTAATCCGGCACTGTGCCTAGCACTGCCATAATAAGTATTAATACTTACCATAATACTTATTATGGCAGTGCTAGGCAACCGGACGTGGCCGCGGACGCAGACGTCGCTACCAATTTACACCTTTAGGTAGATGACCATCTCAATCCTAGAAGAAGGCAGATGGTGGGAAGATCTAATAATCAGTCCGGCGAATGAGAACGAGGCAAACCCCATACATACGTCGGCGATTAGTTTTTGAAATGTTTTCTGCGTATTTTAGCTTGTTTTTTAAAATTGTTTTGTATGTAAAATGAACTATTTTTTGGCTGGTGTGTTGCTGCCCCGTTTTGGGGCTGTAGATTTTATTCAAATGATGGCATTGCTCTGGGACCAGCAATTATTGGCTAGAAGGGTTGTTACGAAGTAGTAATAAATTAAAGTTATTATTGTATTCGAGTAAAAATTGCATACAAATATTAAATATAGCATACAAATATTATCAAATATTAAAGTTTGCTGTTTTTTTAACTGTATTGAACAATTATACAGTATGTAAAACCCCAGTGTGTTTCATTTACATCCACCTTGGCCTGGACCCATCCCATCTAAGAGCTACGTAACAATATTCCCAAAATCAAAACTATGGCCACGTTGTAAATAGTGTGCTGGCAAGGCGATTTATTGTAATGCCGGGCCCAACCATTTCAGAATTTAAAAAAATTAATAAAGTTATTTTTTTACGCTGTTAAGTATCCCCCAAGGAGTAGACGTTGAAATCACATTCTAGCCCATAAATTAATTATGGGGACTGTCCGCCATCTTGGATTTTGTATTATTGTCGATTTGCACATGTATTTTTAATTTCCCGCTAAAAAAGGTGATGAACAAATTTGTAGAGACTTTAATTGTCTACAATATTCATATAGTGAATATTTGTTTCCTTAATAGTGTAAATTGAACCACAATGCAACGATTTTTCATATATAAAGCACACTGCATACAAACATTCGCTAGAACTCCAGACAACGAACTGCAGAACTAAAAATATTATAATGACTTGTTGTCAGAAAGTTATATTATAGGTTAATAATATGGTTACATACTGGCGGGATGTAAATTTTAAATAAATAAAAAGTTACAATCACAACATGGATTTGAACCAGGGACCTTTGCGTCGCTAGCACAATGCTCTATTGAGGCCTATGACATTTGTTAGAGGTAATTGTGGCTGTAATTTTTAATTTATGTAAAATTTACATCCCGCCTGTATGTCACCATAATGTTTAACTACAGAACGAAATCTAGACATAACGTCGGCTGAGCAGTAAGTTGTGGGAAAGTAGGTCTGGTTTTACGTTTTGCACATGCAGGGGGGAAGAACGGCACATGCGAGCGATGTTGCCGTTCTTCCATAAATGCCTAGCGTTGGGGGAAACGTGCTGTATACAGAGCGAGTTACTGCGGACCGCTGTTGTTCAAAGTTGTTCCTACAAAAGCTGTTGGAAATTAAATCCTCTGCAACTTTGTTCTTTAGATGTGCCTCTTATTTTTAATAAAAATTGCTTTTAATAAAAAATGGTAAAGTATTGTAATCGTGCCGAAAAAAAAATTGGGATTTTAGCGGAAATAGGTCTTTTTGGGTCCCCTGAACATTTTTGACCAAGGTACAAAAAAATGTCTGTGTGTGTGTGACATGTGTGTGTATGTGTGTACCCGATTTTTGTGACGACGATTCCGGAGAAACTACTAAAGGTGTCAGGACGAAAGTTCAGATTTAGAAATTTCATAACCAAACTTAGAGCTGAAAAGCTTTTGGCTAAAAATGGTTCAAAGGAATTGGCTATTTACTCTTAGCATTTTTCAACGATTTTGCCAATGAGCCGTCATTTCTGTAATTTCGTCAAAATAGATAAATAATAAATTAAAGTAGACGAAATTTTGAATAATTTATGCCTATGTCATTTTTTGGTAAAATTAATAGTTTAGCTGCAAGAGCAAATTCTATTTGATCGAGATCGGTCGCATCTGCATTGATATGAAACTACATAAGTAGCCAGGATTTTGACAAATATTTTTTTGTGCTGTCACACTCGAAAACAACTGATTTCATCAGAGGTTGGAGAACCGCTATGGAACGTTGCCGCTCTAGTGCAGCAAAGTACAAAATACAAATTTAAAATAAATTAAGATCACCAATTTGATTGTTTGTTAATAAGAAATATCAACCCGTCTTTAAACCTAATTCTAAAAACGATAAATTGAGAAAATTGTAAATAAAGTATAGCGATGAGTGTAGTTTTATTTTAGGTTGTTGGTTCGGATGTGACATCTACAGTGTCATGAACAAATATAAATCTGTCAGAATTTGAATTAGCTTTTTAAACTTGACGTTTCGTCAAAATGGTACCAACCTAACATTTCCTACACAGAAATATAACAATTTTTTTTAAATACCTGTTTCTCAAAACGCAACACAATAAACGTTGATGTCTCTCCTGCCAAAAACTAGATAGCGCTCACGTGCGACGGCGACGCTCCGCCTTCGGTGACGCGCTGCCTCACCGCTCGTCGCGCTATTCCGTACTTTCGGCACTTGTTACATAAATAACTATTATTCTAATGACGTAGTGTAGGTAGTGTCAAATGCTGATGCTTTGACAATACCTACGATTTATCTCAATAAAATAGATTCTCATGCAGCTTAACTATTAATTTTATATGTTGTATGATAAAGTCATGTGCCTGGCCACATCAGATTTTTTTCCGTATTATTAGCAATAAAGAATTTATTAACAAAATATTGGCAATATGTATATAGTAGAGAGTTAAATTCTCTACAAATTAGTTTATTACATTTTTTTATCGGGAAATTAAAAATACGTGTGCGAATCGACAAAAACTCAAAATCCAAGATGGCGTACAGTTCTCATAATTAATTTATGGGCAAGAATGTAATTCCTTAATCTACTTTTCGCAGGACACCTTACTGCATGAAAAAGATTTACCTGTATTTTTTCTTGCTTTCTTATAAGAGCGAATTTGATCAAAAGTGATTGGGCTATGGCAATGAAGTGGAAATAGGGTATTACGGCGCTTTCCAAATTCTGTTTTATTACAAAGTAGGTTAGCTTATCATCACCGTTTCACTCATAAAATGCCAAACAATGCTTTAATTTAGGAGAAACGGCCTTTCGATATTCAAATAGAAATCCTACTTCTGACGTCAGAAGGAGGGATTATAATGCGAAACTTGACAACGTTACGCATAGTTATTTTATGTTGCTGTGGTGCCACCAGTTGCATAGTTCCCGCTGTTTACCGTTGTTGCATTGAGGAGTGTCCGCATCCCGCATCCGTCGCGGTCCGATAAATTCCACTCAAATGCGTTTCTTTTGATTTTTCTTTTTCTAAATATCATAAAGACTGTGACTGGAGGTTACTCAATTTTTTTCGCCGATAAATTCCTGTGTTTACGAGTGATTTCCCGTCACGCGTGGTTCGTTTTTATTGGGAGAGTTCCTGTATTTTATTAAATTCGAAATTATATATATTATTATTATATATATATATATATATATATATATATATATATATATATATATATATATATATATATATATATATATATATATATATATATATATATATATATATATATATAACCGTATTAGAACCAACACATGTGATGAGTGATAAATCAGAAAAATTATGCAAACACTGCAAAAAGAAAGTAGTATCAGCACTAATCTGCATAAACTGTAATGCCAGCTATCACAGGAGCTGTGCTTTCCAGGCAGGAGTCGTAAACCAAGACGAAAAAGTTGAATGCTGCAAGCATGCAGGCAAAAATGAGGTTATATCCCAAAATACCGAATTCAACACAACAATTCCAACAAAAAGCAATACATTGCCAAGAAGAGAGTCTGTAAATGACCCAGAAGGACAATCGATAAGTAGTACTGGTGATACGGGAAAAATGTGTATGACAAAGGTGGACTTTGAAAATATTTTGAAACGTCATATTGACCAAGTCAAAGAGGAACTTCTGAGCACATATAAATTACAATTAGTGGAGCTTAAGAATGAAATAGCAGAACTTACACTTTTGGTTCAGCAACAAAACGTACAACCAAATACTTATGCAAGCACACTGCAAAAAATCTGATGTGGCCAGGCACATGACTTTATCATACAATATATAAAATTAATAGTTTAGCTGCATGAGAATCTATTCTATTGAGATAAATCGTAGGTATTGTCAAAGCATCAGTATTTGACACTACCTACACTACGTCATTAGAATAATAGTTATTTATGTCACAAATGCCGAAAGTACGGAATAGCGCGACGACCGGTGATGCGGCTCGTCACCGAAAGCGGAGTGTCGCCGTCGCATGTGAGCGAGTCGCGCTATCTAGTTTTTGGCAGGAGCGACATCAACGTTTATTGTGTTGCTTTTTACAAAATACGTATTTTAAAAAAATAAATAAAAAATTTCTGTATAGTAAATGCTAGGTTGGTACCACTTTGACGAAACGTCAAGGATAAAGGTGCGTTCCGATTGGTAGGTAATGGTAGCTAATGGCGGTGGTAGAATACGAAATTATAGTATTTCTTACATGTCGTGATAATGACACATATTAGTTTGCATGTACATAAACATCAGTCACTAGCAATTTTCTATTGGAAATACTATAATGGCGTCTGGTACCACTGCCATTATCACTAATGAAAACGCACCTTAAAAAGCTAATTCAAATTCTGACAGATTTATATTTGCTTATGACACATCCCTACCAACAGGCTAAAATAAAACTACACTCATCGCTATACTTTATTTATAATTTTCTCAATTTATCGTTTTTAGAATTAGATATAAAGACGAGTTGATATTTCTTATCAACAAACAATCAAATTGGTGATCTTATTTTATTTGAAATTCGTATTTTATAATTTGCCACACTAGAGCGGCAACGTTCCATAGCGGTTCTCCAACCTCTGATGAGTTCAGCTGTTTTTGAATGTGACAACACAAACAAATATTTGTCAAAATCCTGGCTACTATGTACTTTCATATTAATGCAGATGCGACCGATCTCGATCAAATAGAATTTGCTCTTGCAGCTAAACTATGAATTTTACCAAAAAATGTCATAAACATAAATTATTCAAAATTTCCTCTACTTTAATTTATTATTTAACTATTTTGACGAAATTACAGAAATGGCGGCTCATTTGCAAAATCCTTGAAAAAGGCTTAGAATAAACTACCAGTTCTTTTGGACCCTTGTGAACCAAAAGCTTTTCAGCTCTAAGTTAGGTCATGAAACTTCTAAATATGAACTTTCGTCCCGATACCTTCAGTAGTTTCTCCGGAATCGTCTCCACAAAAATCGTTTACACACACACACACGCACACACACACACACACACACACACACACACAGACATTTTTTTGTACCTTGGTCAAAAATGTTCAGGGGACCCAAAAAGACCTATTTCCGCTAAAATCTCAATTTTTTTTTTCGGCATGATTACAATACTTTATAATACTGCGTATGATAAAGTAAAAAAGCTCAAAACATCAGAAAGGAAAATAAAACACCGTCAACAGTTTCGAGTCAAGTCAGGAAACCATCAACACAACAAAGTACAGGATATGATTTCAGAAAATATGAAGAAACCCAAAGGGATATAATGCAAAGAGTAATAGAACTCGGCAACGAGAGTATAAATGATACTGCACCTATAAACATAGAAGAGGATTTTCAAGAAGTTGTGTACAGCAAGAGAAGAAACTCTAAAAACATAAAACAGGTCCATGAGATAGTAAAACTACCTACAAAAACCACTAATATGTCAATGTCAATACAAAGAAAAATTAAAAAGAAACCTACAACAATGATCGGAGAGTGTACAATACCGAAAGACGAAGAAGCAAATGGATTTACTGCTAAACCCGTAGACAAAAAAGTTTGGCTGTTTGTATCTCGAGCAAGAGATCATGTCACGGAACAAATTGTGGAAGCATATCTCAACAAAAAAATAAACAATCCAAATTCAACGGCGATTGTAAAACAACTCCAAACAAGAAATCACATAAAAGACAACAGATGCTTCATGGTAGGCCTTGACTATGCACTAAAAGAAGAGGCATACAATCCAAAATTCTGGCCCAAGGAAATCAACATAGCTAGATTCAACTACACGAGAGGAAAACATTTTTTAGAAAATCACATAACAACGGCTGCAAACACGTAACAACTCCCGACACCAACGGTGCCCAATCAAAGGAAAAAAACAAAGGACAAAAAGAGCAAACAATAACCAAGCATGAAAAACATCGACAACTAACGGTGATGTCAACAAATGTTCAGTGTATAACAAACAAGGTAAAAAGCAATCCAACTTGCAGCTGAAAGTGAAGGCGCGCAATTAATATGCATATCAGAACATTGGCTTGAGGAAGAAGACGTCAACCTATACAACTTACAGGGCTACAGAAACACTGCCTATTTCTGTAGAAAGAGACACATTAAAGGTAGGAAACACACTCGGGGCGGAGTTTGTATTTATATAAACGAAGACCTGGAAGCTTATGAACTAAAACACGTAAGGGAACGATCACTTGAGATGGATTGTGAAATGGCCGCACTTCATCTCCCGACTTGCAATGTAACAGTCCTATCACTGTACAGGTCACCATCAGGAAATGTAGCAATGTTCATACAAGTACTAGAACAGACTTATAGATATAACAGCAAATAGTAAACACGACACTAGGCTGATAGTTGCCGGAGACACTAACATTGATCTCAGGATCCAAAATACAGACTCACGGACCTTCCTAAACATGTGCCAAGCATTTGGGCTGAATCCTATTTTCCAGGAACCAACAAGACTTGACAGAGGAACAAGAGCATCATGTATAGACAACATATTTTCCAACACAACTCACACTATAAAGAAGATTGTAACTCCAGGCTATGGAGATCATAAAGCTTTAATAGCATCATTTTCAAAATGCCCCCAGCAACATCTAGTAAGGTATGGAAGAAAAAATACAAAAAGGAATAGAGAAAACTTTATTGAGTACCTACAAAGTGAGATGTGGAGTAACGTAAAATCTGGGGAAAATGCCAGCAGGAAGATGGAAATGTTTATTCACACATTCAATGAACACAGAACTCGGGGTTTTCTATTGATCCCCATAAGGAAAAGAAAGCCAGTTTGGAGACCTCCCCCGGAGATTATACAAATGAGAGAAACTGTCAAATTAATGCACAGAATGCAAGATGCAAGAGGAAATGAAGAAACTCACTCAATTCTGAAGCGATGAGAAATACTATGTTCAATGTGCTGAAACGCATACAAGGAAGACAACTACAACAGGATACTGAATGCTGAGAACAATGAGCGATGAGAAATACTATGTTCAATGTGCTGAAAACGCATACAAGGAAGACAACTACAACAGGATACTGAATGCTGAGAACAAAGCGAAGACAATATGGGATAGAATAAACATGGAGACAGGAACGACTAAAAAGTCAAAAATATCAGGAGACACACCTTCTTGTGAACAGCTGAGTGAATATTACTTTAAAGAACCTCCAAAACTGAATAACCTGGTAAACAGTATGGACATAAACACTCAAAGTTTAAGAGGCACTTCCTTCTTTCTTTCTCCAACTGACCCAGAGGAAGTCAGAATATTGATACAGAGTATGAAGCAAAAACCAACCGAGGACATCTACGGAATAACAACAAAAACATTAAAGCTAGTAGCACGACAAATATCGACTCCCCTGGCAGAAATTTTCAACGAAGCGTTAACGGAAGGAGTGTTCCCAGAATGCTTGAAAAGAGCTAACGTTGTTCCAGTATATAAGAAAGGGGACCCTCAAAACTGTGGTAACTATAGACCAATATCAATCCTACCTGCGATATCAAAGATCCTTGAGCAAATACTTCAGACAAGAATTATAAAATACTTTGACAAACATAAGCTAATTTCAGGATCTCAATACGCTTACCAACATAAAAAGGGTACAACGGATGCAATACGTGACCTAATGAAGTATGTATGTTCCGCACTAAGCAATGGCAACAGATGCTCTGCACATCTCTGTGACCTCAGTCAAGCTTTTGACAGTGTGGTTCACAGCAATCTGATTCAGAAGATGGAGCAATATGGTTTCCGTGGAGCTCCATTACAAATGGTGGCGTCATACTTACAAGACCGATATCAGCAGGTAACAATGAAAGGACAAACAAGCACAATGAGAAGGATAAACGCTGGAGTTCCGCAGGGCAGCGTTCTCGGTGGTCTTCTCTTTATTATCTATATGACCTACCAAAACACCTGATATGTGACACCATCATATATGCAGATGATACTACTCTGGTAATATCAGGAGTGGATAAAACAGAGATTGAGATGAGGACCGCGGAGAGCATGCAAAGGGCGGAGCAATGGTTTATCAACAATGGCCTGACACTAAATGACAATAAAACAGAAACCATCCACTTCGAAATGGACAGATGGGAGAAAGCCGGAGACGCTGTACGTTTCCTGGGAGTGCAGATTGGTCCCCGTTTGGAATGGAGCAATCACGCAGAGCGATTGTGTGGTATATTAGCAAGAGTCACCTATGCAATAAGAAGAGTAGAAAAAAATGCGGCAAAAATTGCTTACCACTCCCTCTTTCATAGCCGTATGATCTACGGAATTGAGGTCTGGGGCCACAGCAACCACGTAAAGTCCGTCTTTACACAACAAAAGAGAGCAATACGAAGCCTAACACATGAGAGTCCGAGAACATCCGCAAGACTGCTCTTCAAACAACACCAGATAAAGACTCTTACAGCAGCATACATTTACCGTTGTCTTTGCAAACTACATCAGGAAAAAGATACAAGAACCAAATGTGGAGACCACCACCAATATGATACAAGATCCAGAGGCAACCTGAGAATCGAATATGTACGCTTGACTACAACATCCTTCCAGCAAATACCGTTGCAACTGTACAACATACTTCCCGAGAGTTGGAGACAACTCAATAATAGGCAGTTTTCTCTGACCCTAAACAAAGAACTTGTGAAGATGGTCCCATACACAATCCAGGAGTTTGAAGAAGCAATAAAATTAATAAACTTCATATGATTATACATATTGTACTACATATTATACAACATATTGTTATTTTGACGTACCTCTGTACAGAGAAGAAAATAAATGATTTGATTTGATATATAAAAAGACTGCGACTGGTGTCAGAAAGGAGCCTGAATTGGTTTAAGCCTTAAACATCATCCTTTTTCTGCACGATAAGAAGAAGATAAAGTCGTTGTTGCACTAAGGTATTTTTTTTTCACCTATTATAGTTCAATTTCGTTTGAATTTATTAATTTGTAAAATCGTTAATACCAGATTTTTGGGGTAAATAAGTTGCATAATTTCTGACGTTAAACATTAAACAACAACTCGAGACGGGCACGAAATCGTTGCGCAACGTAATCAAGTTCCACAGGTAGAAAAGTTGGAAAACTTTAGACATTGTCCCGGTCGAACTTTGCCTCCCGATTCTAATCGCTTTACTCTCGCAATTATCGCAAAGGAAAAGTTTAATTAACGTGTCCGTTCTCGCAGCATCCACCGCCACTGATCGCCGGCACTGCGTCGCGTCGGCAGGATGAAGTAGCGCGAGGATACGATAAAGAGGTTAAAATTGAATTGTTGTGCGGAGGGTTATCTTTTTTATGGCGATTTCCGGCGGACGGGAGCCGCAAATCCTTTGATCCTCTCGACGGTCAGAGGTCCTTAATTAATGTTTCGGAATGTTTGCCCCCCATCCGACCGTTTGTCCTGGACAGCTACAAGTGAAATCCCTGTACGGATTAACTTTTTAGTCGTAATTTAGAAAGATTAATTTGAACGTTTGGTGTTGAACTATTCACGAGTGTCAGGATGAGCAAGCTTCGATGCTACCATAAAAGCTATACGAAATTACCTATGTAGGGTCGTTTAGTTTTGTACATTTAATTTATTATAAGAAAATAAAATCTTTATTATTATTATTATTATTATTATTAGATATGCTTATGTTTTTATCTGTTATTTTGATTGTTAGATGTTAGAAGATTAGAAGGTATATTATTGCGAAGTAGTTTTAAAATAATTAATAATTACATTATAGAATTAACGTCACGTCGTCCAACTAGAAGCAATGAGCATTTGCTACCACAGATTCTTGCTGAAATAGCGCATTCCATTGTGGCATCATTTTGATACGTAATATAGACTTTAATAGTAATACTGACTAAACCCTCCCTCCCTCCCTCCCTCCCTCCCTCCCTCCCTCCCTCCCTCCCTCCCTCCCTCCCTCCCTCCCTCCCTCCCTCCAGACCGATACCTCATCGCAAAGATTTTGGTCTGGTATCAATGCGTATTGGAAAGAAGGTATTATTATTGGAAAGGAGGTATTAAAAAGGAGGTACAAAAGGCAAAACATCCTAATATACTTCGATAGCCAAGCTGCGCTAACAGCACTTGACAGCTGCAAAATCCAATCCAGAATAACCTAAGGACCCTCCGAAAAGTATCGAGTAGACCATACATTGGATCAGAACCAATGATAGGCGTATCAAATCAGACGTGCGAGAGTGCAACGACATAGTAAAATACTACTGACGAAAGCCACAAGACCCACAGCCGCTAAACCGGAGTCAGCAGGCTCAGGAAGCACGTGCACACCAAACAACTTCTGAAAGAAGAACCTTTGTGCAGAGTAGGGATGAGCCGTTCGCGAACGACCCGTTCAAAATGAACGGGTCGATCAAATGTCTGAACCGTTCGAACCGGCTCAGCGCTGGCAAAATGAACTAAACATTAATTCAGTGTCATATAGACTCTATATGCACTATAACGTTATAATTTACAAAATAGAAACAATAATGTTGCCAAACTCCTCTAATCTATCCTGTTTCGGCTTTCCGTTAGCGTAACACTTGCCTTGGAAAAAAATTGGCACACATGGCACTGACGTTTCTACAATGCATAATCGTTCTAAAGAGAGTTGATAAAGACGCGGATATAACATTTTGCGATCTTGCCACCATATTAATGGATTCGCGGACCGCGTAATAAGGGGTTCCTGTAAGAAATTATCTAATTCTCGTATTGCAGCTGTTGTTTGATTTGGCGCATTGAGAATATTTTGAACTTTTGAATCAAAGTCTTTCGAAGCAATTTTTTGAATGGTGTTGTATAAATTCGGTAAAATAATCTTTCGAAAATCCCTAAAAAATCTAAATTATTTATTCAAATACCATTGTCTTATTATAAGCCTTAGTAGTATTTTTATAGGATCTATTTTTTGGTTGTTACGGAGGAGGCAATTTTTATCAGCATAAACTAAGTTAAATCAGAAAAATCCAGTTCTAACAAACCAAATCATAATTCGCATGAGTTGGGCCGTCGCGCGTTGGTATATTCGCACAAATGACCTCCTGTCACATAGGGCCGCTGCGATGGCAGAACGAAGATAACAGCAATGCGCGCGTCATGTGTCTCGTTCATTTTGAACGGTTCGTTCGCTAGATCCGTCTATAACCTATATGAAATTCATTAATTTTGAACGATTCGGTCGCTCGGTCGGTCCATACGAAAGTCGTTCATTTTGAACGGGTCGGATTGAACGGGTCGGATTGAACGGGTCGGATTGAACGGGTCATTTTAGTGAGCCGGTTCGACTGAACCGGCTCTGAACTGGCTTTGCAACAAAGAAGAGGAATATATATGCTTAGCAATGACCTCCTGGAGGGAATCAAACCTTGAGAGGAAACACCAGAATCAACATACCCAAAGAAAATATAATCGGAAGACTTCTCAGCCTCATTAACTGGACGAACATCTTCGATTAACTACCTGGGACGGCGGCAGTACAACAACCCGCATGTACCTCTGCCAGACTTGCTGTAGGGGATTTGTGTTTTTGGCATAGACGCGTTGAAGAGCGCCACGAAATTATATTCACTAGAAGCAAAAATAACGACCCGTATTTTGAGGCGTCTCGCTTCGCCGTGAGTTTTTTACGTTCGGAGAAGATAGCTCAGAGTATTGGCTCGCGACGCCCTTTTTGAATTATAATACAAGACTAATCATTAAATTTTTGCAACAATATAAAGTTTAGTTTCCGTCCCACATTCATTTAAAATACCCAAATCCGAATGGTTCGTCGATTACAGACTTACTTCAGTAGGTACTTTTCTCATGGGTCATTTGTAATACCCGGCCTTAAACAAAGATATTTTTAATTTCCATGACGAATGACACCTCATAGACTAAAAATGAACTGGCAACCTATAGTGCGAATAAACGTAGGTAGTAAGTATACTTTAAGAATTGCATTGCGGTTGTAGAATCGCTACAATTTCAAGCTGTAGGTATACATATATTATACAGTATACATATTATTATTGCTCACACATGAACAAGCATCGAAATTCCTTTGTTGTTGACAGGTCCATCTTTTACCCGCCATAACGCTAGCGTTCGCGGAAATGGAGTGTCGACTTTTTTCCGCAAATTTGCAAAAGAGTAACGCGCGGATCGATCACATAATTCAATTTGTCCGCCAGGCGGAAACGGGACAGCCAGCGCGCCTGCAGAGGGCGTCCTTGTTGCAGCGCGAAAAGTTAAAATTTAACGTCTGTCGATGATTTATGCGCCGAGATCAAAGGTGCTTACTGCGGAAATTTACATTAATAGCGGGGTTTAAGAGATAGGAGATTACGTGAAGTAGGTTGGGGTTGTTGGGGTTTTTGCCTAAAATAGACGCGCTGTTCGACAAACTTAGGGGATCTGTCCCCCTATGCGGGGGGTGAGAAATGTCGCGTTGAATCTTGGCGAGCCAGAGCTTGTCCGGAACACGCGCTGAATTTATATTGAAATTATCCACTGAGATAGTGCTGGTTTGGTGTATTATAACATTGTGTCGGTGATGATAAGAGATGACATCAGGAGGAATATCCCGAGCTGTATGGAAAGTCTCGTGACAACACATATTCGAGAAGGTTAAATTGGGTTTGTGCGATTATCGGACGTTTTATCCGATTATATTCAGATAGTGTATTATATTTATTATACAGGATTATATTGTCTACCTAGCCATTCAATTATATAGCATTTCTTGAACATTTAGAAAATATTCATAGTTCGAGGAGACTTTAACGCCAAATACAACTACCGGGGCTCTAGGTTGAGTGCAACTAAACGTAGAGTGCTGAAAGTAACAAATGAACTTAGCTGTTACACTATGTCAAAAGGAAGTCCAACATACCGGTCAACAGATCCAGCAAAAACATCAGCGTAACTGTAAAAAAGTAACATTAAAATTGTGTGGACCTTCCAAAATAAAGTAGTGAGATGTTAGGAATAATGACCTCTACAAGAACCTTAAAGTGGAGTTTGTGTACAAAGAAATACAGACAATTGTGAGAAGTCACGACGATAGATTACATCATCATATAAAGTTGATGCCACCTAGCTTCTCGGCAACAGAGGATTGATCATACCACACATGAGAAAGACGCCTTTTGAGTTAGTGACAAAAATGTGACTTAGTGACAAAATCAGAGTAAGTGCTGGTTCTAAGTGTAAGTTCTAAAAGCATATACAGTATTACGTAATGCACTAGAAAATGTGACCAGTATACTAGGACTAACTGAGAGACATCAATGGTATAGTTAGGTTAAGTTATACTAATAAAATAAGTTAGAACTAAATTACTCATTAGTCAATCATGACTAGATTGTAATGTACTTATTGAATAAAAAAAGACAAGTGATTAAACATATTATTTATCTGTTAACTCATGACGCTATACATAAAAAATAAAAATTTCAGTCAAATTCAGCATTTTAAAAATATTTCGTAGTCAACCACTCCAAATACGTCCTAACCCCAGACTAGGAATCTCTTTTGGTTTTAATTACGAAAGATATTAATTACGCCCTTATTCCGAAACATATTACCGTCACCATCCCTAGTAGAATCCTCTATTTTTAAACTTCCACCCGATATTGCCGAACCCATCTGTTACGAAACCACAAAAATCCTAGAACATGCCAAACCCCCCGAAATCCCCTAAAATCGCTATCAAACCCCTAAAATCCAACACAGCCATAGTCCTCCTCAAAGCTAATAACGGCAACACTACTGTCATCCTTGACACCCGATCCTACGAGGAGAAAATGACTCTTCTGCTGAGTGACCCATCATACCGTATCCTTAGTCGTGACCCTACTTCCCGCCTACCTAGTTAAATTTCTGATCTCCTCAAACACTCTGCCATCCCAATCGATACACAACAATCCTTAATTCCGAGACTCCCGACGCTAAACTGTATGGTTTACCTAAGATCCACAAACCTAATATTCCGCGACGTCCCATAGTCAGCTCAATTTCCAGTCCTACCTATGCTGTCTCCAAGTTTATTGCCAACATCTTTCATTAATATACCTACTGGTAACATGGACTACTTCATTTTCAATACCCAACATTTTGTCCAAAGAATCCAAAACTTGACCCTGGATTCCTTATGTTCTTATTTACCAGGGTTTCACTCCAAGATCACCTAGTTAGTTACCTAACTCCTTACATCTGATAACCAACTTTCTTATTACGCTGTCATGGTATGTGCGTGTTTATCTTCAACTTTCTTCCAGTTCCTGGTAAGTTCGATGAACAAGTTTCAGGAGCTGCCATGGGTTTACCCTTATCCCCTGTTATTACCAACATTTTCATGGAGGCATTTGAACAACAAATCCTTGAATCACACAACATCAAACCCAAATGCTGGTTCAGATACGCGGACGACACCTTCGTAATCTGAGCACATGGACGGCAATCCATACGCAATTTCCTCGAATTCCTCAACCAGCAACACCCAGACATACGCTATATGGAACTATATATGGAACTAGAAACAGACAGTTCTCTCCCTTTCCTCCATGTCCTAGTATAGCGCGCACTCCTTCCGGTACCCTTGATCGTACCGTGTATACGAAACCTACCCGCACTGATAGATACCTCAATGCAAATTTCCACCGTCACCCGCTCAAAAACAAACCGTGATCAACACCCTCGAGAAAAGAGAAATTTCTATAACCCACCCCACAAGCCCCCAAAAAGAACTTGACCACTTAACCAAAGTCCTATCCCAAAACAACTATCCCAAGTCCTCGATAATTAAAACCATTTCCCAACACCTAAACCCAGCTACGGAATGCACTACCGATAAAAATTTTCAATACCGGTGGTTCGGTATTTTCGCTTTTAGAACCGGTACCTAATACCGGTAAAACACCGGTATTACTGAAACTTAATCTTTTTTAATTTACTTACCATAGGTTATATTATTATAACTAAACAACTAAACATTTATTCTTAAGAATGCAATGTTTAACGAAATTAAATTAAAATTCTTCAATAAATTACATTGATTAGTACAACTGATTATTAATTTGTATTCAAATTGATCAAAATCTTCACTACTGGCTGGTTCTCTAACTCTCTAACTCCGTATCCGTTTCGGTTGCAAAACTTGAGATATATCTGTTCGTCTTTGGATTATTCTAAACTTCAGAGTATTTGCCAATACAGTACTTATTTTACCTTCATGTGCAACAAACGTGTCAATCATGAATTTAAAATTCCTGTCTGCAACCAGAAGATTATAGTCTTTGCTGCATAGTGGTTCGACTCCTAATTTAAGTGTTGACGTTACATCAATGGTTTCAGAAATTAATAGAAAATCCTTTTCGGAAAAGACTATGTTTGAGTTTAAACCAATTAATGCTTTTTGGACACAATGCCGTAATTGATAAAACCTTTCCAACATAACAAATAAACTATTCCAACGTGATATGATATCCAATTGCAAATTCAATTCTTTTCCAACTTGTAGTTTTACATATTTTTGTAAATGTTGATCATTTTTTGTTGCAGATCTTCTGAAAATGTTAATGTCTTTTCTAATTTTTGTTACCTGCGGGGTATCCTGGTTTTCGGTATACCGGTATATCGGTATTGCATTCCCTAAACCCAACCGATATCACACCTAATCAACATCCCAACGTCCCAATTGCAACCGCCTTCCTTCCTTACGTTCAGGGTACGACAGATCGTATTGGACGCATCCTCCGCAGGTACAACATAAAAACGATATTCAAAATTCTTTCCAAACTATCGGATTTACTTCCTTCTACTAAGGACAAAATCCGTCCTCTTCTTTCCCCTGGTGTGTACCGGAATCCACGTGCGTGTGGGAGTGTCTCCATTGGCGAGAGGAAGACATCAAATTGTAGGTAATTATCTAGTTAAATTGGTATGTTGATGTTGATTTCTCAATAATATAATGCAAATTTTATCTTCAAAAACAAATAGCCTAATATTTTAATTGAATTAATAAATTTTAGCCATACAGATTCAAGGTTCTTTAATAACGCCTCATTTTGTGTCTAATTTGACTCTACTATAGATAGTTTTGTAGCGTGAGTGAGGACAACAGAAATATTTTAATCTTGCATAGTTATATGATTACACTAACTTTGCTAATCTAACAATGCGATTAGTTTTCTAATAGCTTTCGACGATTGTTACAAAGGTTATTCCGTGAAGAGTTACCGTCGAGCAGCTTTCCATATACATATGTTTCAGCGATCCTACGGACCCTCACCGTATATTATGCATTATTTATGACTAAAGAGAGTTGATGGAAGCGGTGACGCAGCACAGCGTGCGTCAAAACTGTCCATATTTCATGGAAACGTCATGGCACATGAGGGATCCGATGGTGGAAAATTCCCGATCCGCAGATGCGATAGCATCATATGAATTGGTTTGCTCGGCATACATCTCAAGAGGCAACAAGAAACAAAAGAAGATAAGTATTAAATTATAACGTAACGACAAACTATTATGCTGTCTAAAAGAACAATTAATTTCCAAAATTTTCTGCTCACTGACCAATTAAATTGATACAAAGGAGATTTGTTTGGCGTAAAGTAATATTTTTTGGCTTAATTAAACATTCTTTCCAACGATTTATTTAATTGCTTATTTAAAATGCAAATATTTTGTAATTATGTAGAGTACATGAGAGAGGTTTGCTACGGAAGTGTTCAGTTTATATGAACTATTTTAAATTGTTTTAGTTTTCTTTTGAATTTGTTCATGTGCGTCAATGGGTTTTTGTTAATGTTTATTAAATAAATAAGTAATCAAATAAATAAATGTGTTTATCTATCGATTTCAAGTTGTTAGAGTAGGTCTACTTTATAACTCTTACAGCATTTATTTCTTTTATCGTAGTCCATGCTGTTACGTGTTTCCATTGCGTGTTGGTTGATACAGATAACAAGAATTTCTCCAACTTCCTTCTGGTTGGACCCACATAGACCGGACAACAATCAGAGCAACTGGCAGAGTAGACACAACACATGGGTGCAAGCTTTATTGTAAATATTAAGAGAAAATGTCAGTCACCGGCCTCGAAAGTTCAAGCCGCGTCCATTGTACACTCCGCAGAAAATGCGGAAACACTTATTAGGGGAACGCCTGCTTCATTCTTTGAACAAGGGTTGCGGCGAAATCAAAGGAGCCGGCGGTATTGACTGTCGCCGAAACAGTCTACACCACAGCATTTGTGATTCTATCGCATACTGGCTTGATATTCACATATAATATACATACCTAGTTTTGTTCTGAAATACTTTTGTTGTATATATTCAATGCATAAATACAATTCCACAAAACAATACAGTGAAACAAACGAAACTAATTGCTTTATTATAACATTCCTATTTTACTACTATTTTGTATGTTGAAAAAATTGTTGTTTTGGTAAAACAGACCGCTTTACTTACATAAATAATTTATTACTTTACATTTATTTTTAGAATTAGTTAACTAATAATATACAGTTAGCTCTGAAGAAGCGACGAGCATGGTTCGCGAGTTCAGAAATTATTAATTTTGACTCACGGCATAACCCGGAAACTGTTTATTTTCTAAATGATTTTAGCCGTAAACATATTTGTACTCAGTTACATATTTAATTCCATTTTACGTTTTCTTTGTTCATTAAAGAATCATGTTTCGTTCATACTTGGCAGACATCGATACTTTCAGGTAAAACACATGCCATAAAAAAATCTAATTTTGTCTTTATTGATTAACTGATCTCTTTTGAATTTTTATTGGTTTTACTTTTAATTCTTTATCGGCAGACGTCTCATACAGCCACCATACTTCATTTTGAGGTGACCTTTCTTGTAATTGTCTTTGTATTTGACCTATGGTACGTATTTATTTCACGTTTCTTTATAATTTAATAAAGCTTAATAATATTATACTTTGTAGGAAAACTATTTCCTACAAATTGTAATACTTTATCTGTTGTATAGCATCGCCTATTATGAATGGACATATGGATATTTAATTTCTACTGTCCTCTCTTGACCATTCAATCAGGTAATGCCCTCAGAAAACTTAAATCGTTTTCTTTTTAATTCGCTTTTTTACTTTCTATAAAAACAAAGCTAACCTGTGTTCTTACCGGTTGACCCATTCCATAGATTTTATTTATGACGCTGACCGCATCTAATTTTGAGAAGTAGCCGTAAAGGCCGCCGTATTTTTAGTTTGCCCGTCTTTTCACGCGTCTGTCATTAGAAAAAAAAGTCGAACTAAAGCCAACCTTCCTACATTGAGTGCGATTGCCCTGAATTCGTTGCAATGGGACAAGTGTTTACTAATATTTTTTTGTATATCTAAATACCAATATATTTGATACTCTATGACAATAAATACATGATTGATTACAAATTAAATGACTTGTATTTCCTTATTAATAATTTATTTAACTCTTATTAATTATTTAGTAGTTGTAACATTGTAGGTATTGTAGTTGTTGATTATTTCTAGTTATGTGTGTCGTACGGTGACTGCACTATAAACCTTCGTAGGAACATGCGCTCCTAATTTATGAGTCGCTCTATGCTGTCTTCGTAGTGTCCACCAGGACGGCAAAAATTTATTTCTCGTATGTTTCTGACATATTTTGCTAGGCCGAAATTCATGCTGCTCAAATAGACTTCGGCAAAAACATGCTGTCCTAATTTATAAGTCGGTTGTTGCTATCTATACGTATAGACGCCACCAGCAAGGCAAAATTTATTTTTCGTGGGGCCTTCGTTTGCCGGGCACCACTACACACCTCCCGTGTCAACATGCGACCGTAATTTTGAGGTTGAGTCTTTGATATCTATGGAGCACCAGCACGTAAAATTCATTTTTGCATTCGTTAGCTTTGAGCTCAAGAAACGTATTTTGTTAGGCCGGAATTTTGTGCATATTTGTGACCGTTACTGGTAACAATTAATGCTGCTTGGGACTGTACCAGTTGAATTTGATAGGTCGACGCGACGTTAAAATATGTTATTCTCGTCTGATACACGTGTTCAAAAAAGCAGGGGTTAAATCATTACAACATTCACAACAATCACAACAAAATTGTTGTGATTTTTGTACCCAAGTTTAGCTCCGATTTGGAATAAAAAAATAACAAAAATTACCAATTATTGGCTTCTTTAGCAAGGTTTAAAAGAACGATGAACGAAGAACGAAGAACGAAAATGAAGTGTGACATTCGTAGCCTCTGTAATATACCTTTATTTATAACTTAATGTATTACACGTGAATATTAACACACAATTAAGCTCAGTATGTTTGCTTTTATGTAGCAGTGGCGGCTCGTCAGGGGTGGCAGGGTAGGCACTGCCCACCCAAAAAAAAACACGAACAAAAAAATATAAAAAATACCTATTTATTTACACACATTTTTCAATAATCAAAATATTTATAATTATCCAGTACAAATACATTCCAATAAATCTCTGTTATCCAAACTCATGATGTAATTATATTAATACCTCGGGTATTACACGGAGACTGATACTGCTTTCTCTGCTACGCACACAGATCCTAGATGGATCGCGCTCTCTCCAGCGTGCGAGAATACGTCGGAACTCGGAGCAATAGCAAACCGCGGACCCTGAGTCCGCAAGGTCCGCACATCAACCGACTTCAAATCGGCCCATAAGCGAGCATGGCACACAACGCGCATGCGCTACTGGGATTGTATCTGTATTGTGTTGTGATATCGAGGCTGTGACGTCAGCGAGCTAGCGCTGCGGACCTCGAGATGTGATTGGTCCGTCTGTCGTCGTGATGGTCATGTGTTTTCAAATACAAATGCAAGGCTTCGCGCTATTTTGTTTCCCGCAATTTTGGAGTATAACCTGTATAACGCCGTTTTGGGGTTATGTTTACTGTTTTGTTTGGTGGTTAGTTTGTTAGTGGATACAGTTGCGAGTGGAGTGATGATGTTAATTTGTTGAAATCTTGGCAGGAACACGGGAAGACATAACGCAAGTGGTAGATTTAGTAGATTTTTTATTAAAGTATAGTTTCGCCAACTTGTCTTAAATGAACGACAAGATATATGTCAAAGAATTAGGCATATAATTTGGTATTGGTATTGGTTTTTATTTGGTAGTGACTACCATAGAGTTCTTATCAAGACCGATAAATTCCATTAATTTTTTTTTGCCCACCCAAAGCAAATTTGCACGAGCCGCCACTGTTATGTAGTGGTGTTTTGTAGTACGCTACTACCTCTAGTGATTCCTCTGAAAGAAATATGATTGTAAGTGAATGGTTTGAATAATTTTTGTTGGGTGGTCTTTGAAACCCAAGAATGACGATAATGAAGGAATTCATCAACAGTACGTAATTTTATGCAGTAGGTGTTGTACACCAACAATACCAGGGTCCACGATCACACGAGCGTACCGACCCCAACATATGCAAACACACCAGTAGCTTGCATTGTTTTCGAGCTTCTTTGTCCACGGTACGATTCACCGGGAATAATTAATTTCAATTTGTCGGCCCTGGAGACCGTTTCCGGTGTTACCTGCGATAACAAGAGAGACAGCGCCCCCTACCATTTCAGGAACGTACTAACACACTGTACCCATCTCTAATTAGTCCCGAAATGCGCGTACCAGAGTCCGTTTAACTACGTTTACCATGCACTTCCGGCGCCTCCGCCATATACATACACTACGAGTTTTATCGCGAATATTTACACCGGTGGCCCGTGTATACTGCACAAAGGTACAAAAAAGGGACCGGCGTTGCCCTCATTAACACCTAATGATGTTTTCCTGTAGCACTCTGCAAATTTTCGCACAGCTGTGTGCATAGTTGGAGGTGAGTGTAGTGGAGTTGGTCTATTTGCAAGAGTAACTCACAATTATAGAGAATTATAGAGAGTAACGACGCGCTAGAGCCATTAGGTTTTAATTAAATCCGCTTACTCTCGCCGCCGAGCTGCTCGAAAATTCGGCAACATTGTTGGGTTAAGTAGTTTCGAGGTGGGAATATAAATATGTTTGACGTTTAATATGTGGATATTGCCAGAGGGATGAGATGTAGAGAGTTGAATAGAAACCTCTATGCCTGAGTTTTGTACAGTGAAATTGAGCCTTTGGCGAATGGGATCAAACTTGTTAAATTAGAGTGAAAGCCCAATCAATCTGTGCACCAAATTGTTTAGCTAACTCAAATTTGGTTATCAACTTAGCTAGACGCGACGTAACTGATTATAGACCCATTGCACTGGGATCCATTATTGCGAAGGTTTTTGAAAAAGTCCTCCTGAATACCATTTTTGAATTTATCCAAAAATATAACCTGATAACCGTATCCCAGAGTGCAAACATTAAGGGGAGATCAACGACAAAATCACTATATCTAGCTCTAAATGAGATACTATGTGACTTAAGTGAAAACAACAAGGTGGTGGGAATTTTCTTGGATGTCTCTAAAGCCTTCAATACTATAGACCATGGTAATCTACTGAGTTGGAGCGTATGGGACTTAGAGGTCCAATTTTGAATGTTTTGAAATCATATTTATCCGGCAGAAGGCAACGAGATGTCTACACCG
Organism: Melinopterus prodromus; assembly: GCA_964023965.1. Lineage (NCBI taxonomy): Eukaryota > Metazoa > Arthropoda > Insecta > Coleoptera > Scarabaeidae > Melinopterus > Melinopterus prodromus. The sequence continues at coordinate 72,764,432 of OZ030390.1, forward strand.
ACAAAGAAACTGGTGATTTGATAGCGTCGGAATGGGTAGAAACAAGAATTGGTGTTCCACAAGGTTCCATTTTGGAACCAATACAGTACATTCTTTATACCAATGATTTTCCGCATACTTCACCACACAAGATAACTATGTTTGCTGATGACGCAGCTGCGGTGTTGAAGGACAGGAATCTAGAGAGATTGTGCCAGAAAACCAAAGAAAACATTATACAATGGGAAAACTGGTTTGACTCAAACAATCTCCATCTAAATATTGGAAAGACAAAGATATTACCTTTTGGATTTAGGAGGGAGGAATGTATGAGCGTTAGAATGGGCAATAACGTGCTTGCCTCATCATCTCATACAAAATATCTGGTTATTATTGTCCTCGACTCTCAATTAACTGTTTACAGTTAACAATTAACAACTGTTGTAAGTGAAGCATCTGCATTCTGCACACATGAGCTATCGTACCTATGTTGAGGCAAAAATTCGGTATGGTGTAATCTTTTGGGGCAACTCAACATTCAGTCCTCGAATTTTTAAATTGCAAAAGTCTTGTATAAGGAGTGTTTATTACCTGAGGAGAAGCGAATCTTGTTTTATGTCTTCTAAAACCAATAAAATACTTACTTTCCCAAGTATCTACGTCATGGAGTGTGTTTGTTGTGTGAAGAGGTACTACAGTGAGTTCTTCTATATATTTGAGATGAACCACGTGCATAATACAAGAGGTCGTGAGGATGTGATGTTGAAACTACCACAAACAACGTATGCCACGATTCAGAAGGGAGTGGTTATTCAAGCTAAAAGGATATTCAATCAACTTCCCTTAGGATATAGAAAAATATATTTTAGAGTGTTTAAAAAATACTCGGTGAAAGATTATTTTGAATGTCACTTGTTTTTGTAATTTCTCTATGTATTTGTGCATATTATGTATTAGTTGCAAGGAATCGTTTTTTGACGTGTTCTATACTCTTTGGTTTATCGAATAAAGATATTAGTTTTTTTTTTATTTATTCTTTTAACTTCAAAGATAGTTATCTCATGTTTTGTTTGACATAAAAATCAATCGATTGTTGTATACGAATACGCGCGTACACACAGTCATACGCCAAACGTGTATTTCTGGGAAATGAAGGTAGGTTGTGTTTTGATTTACGAAAGGCAGAGCATTACTATGGTATTGAATACATACCAAATTTCCGCAAATGACGCAAAATATTACGTGAGCAAAACAGAATGAGGTGATCTAATGCACATTTGTGATGTAACATTTTCTGAAGCACGTCATATTAATTTCAAATTAGTATCACTATGACTTGACTAGGGTCGACAACGCTCGAAAATCATAAAACTAACCTTTTGGGTTGGGTTAGTCGTGTAAAAATGCCAAATTAAAAATAATTCTCCTGTTTGTACACTTGTTGATGTTATCCAAAAAGAAATAATAAGTCGTGTATAGATTCCCTAAGTATGCTTAAAAGCTGCATGAACTATGAACTCGAGCAAAACCGTTGTGACAACTGACGAAATTTTGACCCTACGTTTACTTTCAAGGAAGTGCCCGTCACAGGGTATTCTCTTCATATGTAATTTTGAGTTTAATGTTTAAGCAGATCATCCTACTTACTGAATTCTGCCCAAAACACGTTACTTTCTTTGGGTATATGAAAAATTGCGGGTTTTCTTTGCCATTTTTTTCAGAATATACGAGGTAGAATTGTTTATAGAAGTCGTAGAAACACTAAATGCCCGTGAATCACTCAAAACTCCCAGAGCGGATAAGCAGCCATCATGTGTAGTTGTTAATATTGTAACAGTTAGTTCATTACCTTCGCTATATAAATTATTTTTCGGTTTGTTAGTGCTTTTGTTTGAAGTGAATGCACGTTTTTGAAAAGTTATTTGATTACAGAGTTGTGTAAGACATACACTGTAAATATAAAATTGCTTGAGTTATACGGAGATTCCTCTTATTCGAGTGTATAGTTATCCGAATGAAACGCGGTTCTACTATTTAGTTGGTATGTTTATTACTCATGTAGGAATGTCTATTGCAAGACCACATTCCATACAAATTAAATCGGATGCGAATACATTCAGAGCTCCAATGGCAGGTCAAAGGGACAATACTATTTCAATTAATCTGTTTCCCTTAGTACCAGGGTTATAGCTACACACATCACCTTCAAAGGCGAACAAGGAAACTATAATATAAAGGAAGAATAACCTTCGACATCTGGTTTTGGAATATGCAAACCCGTAATCCACGTACAATAAAATGTAAAACCCTTAAATAATATAATAACTCAACCGATTTAATAAATACTACAATAGGTGTAACTGATATGCGAAAGCTGATTTTTTTAAATTGTAACTTCCATGTTTTGTACATTTCGTATTACATTCATATTGTTTTGTATCATTTAGGTTTAATGTAGTTGTCTGGTACTTTGTTAACACTAACTATTTTAATTTTGTTTAATTGTTTTCTTTATTGGCGGCAATTCGGATGTTACCGGAAGTAGTGCAGTATGTTATAACAATTTACATAAAACGCCTTGCTGAAGACCAGGTATCCTCAGTCATAAGAAAAACATGCGCACTGGTACATTGACTCCTGTATATCTTTGTTCATAGCCTTTATCGTGGATTAATAAATATATTTAACTTTATGGAATAATATATCATAAACGATGGGTGGATGAGCTGTTGGAGGTGGCGGGGCCAACATGGGCAAGAATCGCCAAGGAAAGGACGAAATGGAAGGAAATGGGGGAGACCTTCATCCGAAAGGATGGTTGACATAATTTAATTTTTTATAAATTCGAATTTCAATTAAGTTACATTTTACTTTATATATGCAATATGAAATTATAAACAACAATTTGAAAATTTATTTATTTTGCATTACAATATTTGATATACACAATTATAATAATGTAATTACTAAAAATTAGTTAATAAAGGTAATTATTATATTATTATATATCATAAACATTAAATAGGTATCTTAACACTAAGTAGATTAACATTTTGATTATTAAAATATTATGCGTTAATTCTCATAGCACTCCTGTTATCTTCCTCATCAATGTCATCTAGATCTCCATTGGCTTCATTGTTGGTATCTAGTGTTATAAAATATTCGGTGTCTTTTTATCGCTGAGCAGTCGACAAGAAGACTGAAGATCCTGTAGTTTCAATGGATTTATGGGTTGAGGTTCAATTACAGCTCCAGCTCATTCGTTATGCGATTCTTGTATCTATGCTTGCGATGGCTTAGTATTCCAGATAACTGTCTCTGATTTCTTTGAAGGCTGTATACGATACACATTTAATGCCTTTAGCTCAATCGGTAGTCAACCGGATTCTTAATAAAAAACTTATCAGTTGACAATTTGAATTTAAAAATGTGGTTCTGTTGTACCTATACCAAAAGAAAAGGTGATGACTTCTGAGGACGTCTTAATAATGGGTTTCCAGTGATCGGCTATTTCCGCCGTTTCTACTAATTTTCTCTTAGCGATGATTAAAAAGTCTTAGTCGTTAGGAAGAAATAATAAATTACCCCGGACAGGGTGAAATAGGTAATTGTATCCAACAACTTTAGGCAGTGCATTAGGATGTACACAAAATACACAGTGACATATTTTTTTCTGTGCCGTTCTTAGACCTAGTTCCTTTTCGGTTGTTAAGGATGTCTTGCTTCATCGTTTTCTGCAGTAGATAATCTTAGTATGAAGCAATCGCAAATTGAGCATGTGTCAGTTCATGGTAAACTAAACTTTATGTTAAATTTGTTTTATAAAATTTACCAATATGCTTTGTATGACACATGAATTTTATATTCTTCCAAAAAACAATAGTATAAACTTCGAACAGATGAAGCTTCTTGGCTCTTGGTTTAAATAATTGTACCTATGTATTAATGGTTAATTTAATGCTCCATTTCAGTAAATATTAGTCTATTTTCATGTAAGCCCTATTTATCCATTAGAGATTTTAAATTTTGACAGACTATCACCGTGGTGTATCTTTATTTAGCTTTAATCAATCTGTTCAATAATTCATGTTGTAAATTTTAACCCCTTTCCTTACTATAATTTCGTCAAATATACGTTTTTTGTCCCAAATAGATTTCATGAATATGTAAATACCCTTTCATCCAGAAATAAATATATTGTTGCCTCTAATGAAGTTGTAACTTATTTATTTGAATTATACAATATTTCGCCCCAGTGGAAGTTTGACTATTAACGAAACACTAATTCTAAATTTGTGGTGGAGGTATGACGAAAGACTAATAAATAATTTAGGTTTCAAGAAGATGGTAAACAAATGTTCTAATTTACTGGTATTAATAATATGGCAAAATTTGCCAAGTTGAGTGGAACGGTCTAAAAAATAACGCTATTTTTTTCGGATTCCATTACAGACAAAAGAAACAAACAAAAATGAATATATCAAAGCTTCGAAAAAGTTCGACATCTAACTGCAATTTTAATTGGGATTTGATCTATCTTAGGAAAACTATAAAATGAAATCAATAAATTGTTTATTCATGGATAAAATATTACAACGGTCGATTTTCTTCAACTTAATACGTCAATAAAATTGACAGAAAAATTATGGTAGCTAGACTGCGAATTTATTTACCTCTGACCGCTATCTCTTTCATAAATACTATCAATGCAAAGTTGTGAAAAAAAAGTAGTCGGATGTGTTTTTTGTGAGATTAGAACAAAATATTGCGCAAATTGCACAAGGAAACATGTTATTATTTATTTTATTATAACGTTAAATTAAACCGTATTCTTAGAATACTGTATGTGTATTATTACAATATTGTTTAGTTATGTTCGCTAATTTTGCTTTGTTTAAATAAAACCAAGTTGTTACGCCTGGATTTACAACTAAATCATCTTCACGTACAAATGGAACGTTAACTTTATATTCATTTAGCCGACAGTTTTGTTGTTGACAAACTAATTAATATTAACTTATTATTATTGTTATTAATATGAACTTATTATTATAACTTATAATTATTATGGTATGTAAGGTCCTATGATGAGCAATTTAAGATTTTGTTTCGAAAATAATTTCACTCATCAATCGCTTTGAAAATGAATGTTTAAAATCTTGCTAAAAAGCGGGACATTCTTAAGACATCGCGGGACGCGGGACAATATGTGAAAAAGCAGAACTGTCCTGCAAAAAGCGGGACGTCTGGGAGTCTATTTTTGGCATCTGTTAGAAGCGAATACGAGACTTCTCGAATGGTTAGGTGAGAGAATGGAGATATCGGCGGTTGGCCTGTGTTTGGAACGTATGGGCGTGGCGCGTGTGTTATTGTTCTTAGCGATAAGCAAACTTGCTCATAGATACGTTCCAAACAGAGGGCACCCTTGCCCCCCCCCCCGCCCCTGGATGCACACATGACCTGGACTATCCACTAACAATAAATATAAATGTGCCGCTAAGCTACCAAGGCATTTAACGAGGGTATATCAGCGGCGGCTCGTGGGGTAAAATATTGGGTAGGCCAGCAACGCGCAGAGGGACACATTGTCGAAAAAAAATCCTGTCCTTATATTACTACAGAAATTTAATTTTACAGAATAATATATTTCTTATTATAATATTGCGTACAAACATATGTTTTGGATATTATTTTATTTATAAAGTAGATCAATTCTTCTGTTCTTACTCCTTGCAAATCTATCTATGCCGTTGTCGTGAAATGTTTCTGTCTTCAATAATTTATCGAGAATGTTTGTTTTCTATTGACAGCAGTGCAAGAGAAGATAGTCGATCTTGTGACATTGTGTTTCTCAAATATGTTTTTATACGCTTTAAGCAAGAGAAACTCCTTTCTACCGAGCCGCTAGTTGCTGGAATTGTAGATATCAGACAAAATAATTTGTAGCACTGGGGAAGAATTTCCTTAGTTTCATTGTCACTCATCTTTGTAATCAATGTTATCAGGCTCTTTTCGTGAAAATTATCCTTATGATATGGAGAATATATTGTTTCCAATTCAGCTTTTTGCGTGGTTTTATCAAACAATGGTTTATAGATTTCCAGTAACGAATCCAATGAATGTTGTGGAAATTTTTGGCTATATTTTATAAATTGGGTTGTATCGCCTAGTTGTAAGAAGTGGAGTTTGTCGTACTCAGAAAAACGCTGCTCTAATTGTGTACTGTCCAAAATTTCAAAATATAATCTTCTGTATTTAGAACTAACTACTTCTGAAATATCACTGGCCTACGCCTGCTGTAATGACACGAAAGCGACGCGTGCGCAACGCGTGCTACAACGAACTATATACGACTGCGAACATTAGGCACGGGCCTACTGCTTGTGTATTATCGCCTATGTAATGCGCAGACACCCTGCCGCTACGCAAGTATACATACACCTCTGCATGCGCGCGAGGTCGGCCGGTGCCTACCTCGAATATAAATGCGAATAAAAATACGGCGCGGTCATTTCTGCAGAGGCTGTAAAGAAATTAAACTAAAAAATTGCACAAAAATTAACCAAATTAATTGTGTATAATAAGTATATGTTTTAATATTAATAAAAAATATAGAATTTGACACATTGTTTGTGTAGGCCGGGCAAAAAAATTGTGGGTAGGCCCGGCCTACCTTGCCTGTTCGTAAAAACCGCTACTGGGGTATATAGCAATCATTTTAAATTGATGAAAGATAATGACAATGAGGCAATACTTTATTGGAACATTACAACCGATGTTTGAAATGGACATCGGTCAACACTAAAAACTAAACTGAACTGGTGCGATGTGATGCACAAATGCAAAGATATAAATTTGACAGATCTTTATCAACCAAAACGGAAATTGCGTCATTAATATGCAAATTTGACGCCTAAATTCAAGCGTTCACATGCCGTTCGATGAGTCGGTAATCGCAAACGTCGTCGTTAGGCGAACGATATAACCTCTAATTCGAAACGAATACTCGTGGCGGCAACGTTGCTCGTGACACGTACGGTAAAATCGGAACCGAGGCGGTAGACGTTGAACGTTGATCTATAATGACATCGCGTGCGATACGACGCAAACATGTTACCTCCATTATTGGACTCGATGGCGACAAATGGAGAAACGATACCGGCGAACGCTGATCAATTTACCGATGTATCGGGTTACGTCGCGGGTAATTTCGATTTGAATGAAATGGTGCATTTGGAACGCTGATCCTGTGTTCATTTCTGGATTTGTTTATCGACCCAGAAGAATTAATCATCTATAGATATAAGATATACAGTTTAAAGATATAAACCATAAATTTATTGAGAAAAAAATGCGCCTCAGCTCTTGACAAAGTTTTCAGATCTGTACGGTTTTTCAGCAACCACCCAGTACGTTGCGGTCCGTTAAAAGACTGCGCAGTTTTTGGACACACGCTCCAGAAGTCCTCGAGACGGGCGTCAGTAAAACAGGCTACATTTGTCTGTAATCTGTACGTATATACGTAAATTAATAATAAGTGATTCGAACATCAGCAATCAACTAAAAAGAAACACTGGGGTCGTTCAAGCATGACTTGAGACAATTTTATATTGTTATCAATGTTATAGACATTATTCTGGATATTGTATAACCAGTGTTGAGCGCCCATTAGTACGTTCGGGAAAGCTATTATCTTCTCCGCAGTTCCCAATGAAGATTAGACCGTTACCACAATACCCATCTGACATTCACATAAAAAAATGCCCGGTGGCATTCACATCTTTTATAATTATTGTATACAGTGGTTCATAGGTATTGAGTACTATTGAGATGATCACTGCTCCCACCCTTATAATTAGTAATTATACCGAGTGATCTACAATTAAAAATTAAATTCCCACATACAAACATGCTAATTAAAGTAAAAATAAGAGTATTATTTTTGGATAATTTCCGAAATATCTGACCTTTTATCGGTCTACTGTTGTAGTACAAATTATGTACTGCGTAGAAAAGACAATGACATTTATTAAACATAAGATTATGGACCCAGTACATACTATTTTTTATATTAAAAATAGAGGTTGCTATCGGCTTAAAAAAATATAATTAACTAAATACAATGAACTTGCAGTCCACAATTATGTAAAAAAAATAATAAACGTTTGAATTCATATATAAAAAATGCAGATGTCCAATTAGGTACTTAATTCGTCAAATCGACCTTGCTGAAAAATATATTACTACTCAATACAAAACAACATAAAAAACATGTGACAACTGAATATCGCATGTTTTCCTGCGAAGAATTTGGATTTCAAGATAAATGTTATAAATTTTGGTTTTCTCAAAAGCTAGGCTCAAAACACAATTGTGTATCAGTGAACAGTGAATCAGTTAAATGTGTAAAAAGCAGAGCACAGTGAGTGAAGTGTTAGTGCTTCTTGTTTAGGACAAAGTAAATATAGGACATCAGTCAAATTGATGGCCAATCTTTCAGATTAGTTTCAATATGTTAAGCACAATATGTAAGCGCTCTATTTTTTTAAATTTCGGATTTTTGTACTTGTTTGCTCAAAACTAAATACTTTTTACTGTAATTCACATTCTACAGATAAACTATTATATCGCATATTTGTATCACCTGTTATTTTTTTTAATTATTTGCATGTATTGTTTATTTTTGACAAATTAAGCAACTGGAAAGATGTGAAAATGTTTGTTTTGATTATGTTAATAATTATTGTAGGTTGCAAATTTGTGGACAAAAGATATTTGTTTTTGAATACATACAAACTTAATCAATTTCACTTAATTTTGACAGTGGATAACAACGCCTAAATATTTGTTAATTACTCAACCATAACCGTGGTGCCGTGGTCAAACATCTTCATGAGCGCGCAAATGGGAGAGAAGTTGATAGTAATGCAGCAGAGAAGTAGTCACCGCCGCACCGCCAAAACCTCCTCATTTTCATTCAATCGAACATATGAATGGAACATAAGAAAAAAAGTATTTCTCACTCACTGGTACTTTCTGATACAAGCTTGGGATACATCCAGAGCTATTTGATTAAGGTATTCGCTATTTGAGTTGTTGAACAAACCTGCAAGTTTCTTCACAATGTATATGGTACTGTAACAGCCTGAAATACGGTCAAACCTAGGATTAGGTTTTATTAACGCGTCAATCCTAGGTTTGACCAATATGAATTGGTAAATGTCCGAAAAATGGTATTTATCAATGACTGCGTTTACATCGGGCGCTTGCATCCGATCGAATATGGATCGACTTGAACTTAAAAACTGTCAATAAATTGTCAATATCGACAGGTAAAGGCTTGGCAGTACATCAGCTGATATGTGTCACATTTTGAGCGTCTCAAAGGCTCTCCAAACGAAAATAAATTTCAATCCGATCCAATTCGATCGGATGCTAGCGCTCGATGTAAACGCACTCATAATAACCAAGCGATTAATCCTAGGATTTACCTCATGGTATTGTGTAAGCTAGTTTTAATAATTCACCAAACCAAAATTTACCTCAAATATTTTATTAGGTCTGTGCGCGGAAATTGTTTTGTTATGAGTTGTTTGTGTACTATAATGAGTAGGTAATAACACTTTTTTAGTTCGCTGTCGATCATATTTTAAATGTAATATAAGTATTTTTCAAGGAAGATCTTTGGCATGTGTTTATAGAAAATCAACACTAAAACGACTTGAACACACCAGCATTCAAACAAAAGCAACAGCGTTACGCAATAGAATAACATCTGACATTATACCGGCAATTTGTCTCTTCAAAATCAATGAAGAATGAACAAAAAGTCAATGGGAACACAACTAACACCAAATGTCATACATTTATCACGTTTTTAAGTCAATACGCCGATAGCTATGATAGCAAACATAAAAATAAAATAAAAACGTAAAAAATGTGAGACGCTACCTTTTTACTACGTACCGAGGTTTACAAACGGTTTAGCTCGGACGACAACAAAAAACACGCACGGACTACAAACGCTCATTAACCATAGTGGGGAGGTGCGTATTATAAGTGCGTTGCTTGAATAAAAGGTGAAGCCAGGTACACTCGTGGAATAAAGTATGTTCTGATCCGTATTTCAGCAGTGTGTCGATGTTACATCCATGTACGAGTTTTTTGTTACTCTAGTCGGCCGGTCGGCCGCTAAGTGCAAAAAATTGTCCGGTTACGCTGCATACTCGTATATCGGAAATTTATTATTTGAGAAACCTTGTTCGAATGCTTTGAATTGGTTTATATAGATTTATATATTTCTATTTATTAGCCTAATGTGTAATAAATTAATGTAATTCCTACATTGTAAGGTAATTGTGTTTTTATTAAATATAATTTATTATATAACATAAAATGAAAATTTCATTTCAAGTTATTGCATAAAACACAACAAACTATACAAACTTATTGCATCTAATAGCTTTTTTCGTTAATAAATACAAAAATCAATTTCTTGTGGTGAATATTTTTACTGAAGGTTATTTCAGAACTTTTATGTATTAACATTTATTCACAATATAGATATAAATTAATAAAATTAAATTGCTTTAAATTTGTATTTATGGTAATTTGTTACTTGTGATTTACTGGTGTTTTCGAGATATTTAGCTTCAACGATATTTTGCAGTTTAACTTAATAACCAGAAAGGATGTATTTTCTATAGCATGAATGTATCATTACAATCTTTTTATATTATTATTTTGTATATTACTTTACAGCAATGTTTTTCAAATATCTGACAACTGAAAATAATGACAATTATGTATATCACTAATTTAGAAAAATTGATAATTGCTTGTAGAAGCAAGCTCTAAATTTTCGACGAATTTTGATGGAATGTAAATATGAAATAATTAGTATTAAAAAATAAATAAACCAAAATATACGACCATCTAAAAGAACATTTAGATGACATTATTGTTAAAATTAGTTCCCTCTATCTCCAAAACTACTACAGATTTGAGATTTGAAAAAAGATTTGACATTAATCATTATTGACATAATAACCTAACTTTCAGTATTCTTAAGTAATTTGTTAATTAATTATAAATAAAATTTTAATAATTCGAATTATAAATGAACAAAAGATGAAACTAGAATGTTTTTTTTTCTAGAAAGTAGAAAGTATAATAAGTTTCATATGGTTTTATTGGTTTTCTCTGTGCCTTCAGAAGTTGGAGCCGTTTAAAATAAGATATTGTTAATAATTCAAACGCCTGTAACTTTTTAATGAATTGAAAAAGTAATTTGCTTACTGAGAAAATGTTTTGCAGAAGAAACGTGGGACAGCCTGCATATATTCTTGCTATAATTTTATATTATTTTGGTTGTCAAGCATGTATTAGATCTCATGAAAGATAATTGAAACATTAACTGCTATAAAGTAAATACAGATATATTTCTATTGTCCCTTCATACAAAATACATGCTCCGTCCTAAATATAAATTTAAATTAAATTTAGAGAATTTATTAACATTTAGTGAATATATTTTAATATTACAATTCTGAAATAGTCTATATTCAGTGCTAATCCTTGGCAACAAGATGATTTGTGCATTTACTTACTTACTTACTTACGCCCGTCATCCCACTGCTGGGCACAGGCATTTACTTACGTAATTAATATGTGTATTAGATAAAATAAATTTAAATAATGTGTCGTGATATTACGCAATATCGTAATATCAGATTTTCGTATCATATTATCAAATTTCATGTTTATTAATATTATTATAAACGTAATTTTAAAGTTAATTAAATGCACTACTCGTAAACTTAAATGTTGTGGTCATATTACATTTATTACATTGCAATGAAGGTATCACATTAAGGAAAAGATCGGACACGCTCAAAATAAACTAAATTCCGTTACATTACATCCATCGAAAAACCACCTCGTGACGGACAACTTTTTGCGAAGCGGCCGGGCCGAGGGAATATATAACCGAATATATAACCGACATACTATTTTCAAATCCTGCGATAGCGATACGAACATACTTTTTTCCATGACTGTACCTGTTGGGTATGATTTTCAATTGTTGTTGTATATTTATTATTGTTGTTATAATAATATATTATAATAATATATTTATCCATCACAAAATATAAAATACAAATACAACATAATATGGTAGATATGAAAATATGTGCATGTGTAACTGTGGATCGTCAAAGATTCAGTATGGTGGGATAAATGTTCAATTTTGTGACATGCATTGAATGAATTCTTGTATACTATAGAAGCAGTCCACCTTGAGTAGCGTCCTTAGGTCCTGTAGAAATTTTCTTTCCGTCTTCCGCAACCAGTCCTCAGGAAGACTATTTAGGACCTCTAAATGGCGATGTTGAACTACTGTTGTAGATATACGATGGAATGGTAGTGTGATCTGGTTGGCGTTTCTCAGAGTTAATGATGTTGATTGGTATCTTGACTTGGTTTCTGTTGTGTTCTATATCGCCCTTTTTTTTTTTTTTTGGTTTGTGAAGCTTGTTCAACCGCTCTTACGGCCTCCTTTTGTAGGATAAAATTTTTTGTAGCATGAGCAGATTCTCCCCATAATCGCAGGCCATAACTCATCCGCGTATGGAACATAGAATGATAGGCGATGAGTGCTGCATTAGTGCCCACAATCTGTTTCATCCTTCGCACCGCGTATATTGCAGTGGCCAGTTTGGATGAGTCCTCTACTTGGTGTTTCCATGTTAAACGGGTGTCTAGAGTTACTCCCAACAATTTTGCAGAACTTTTTGTTATGACAGTGTTGCGTTTGGTGGTGAATTTGATATGGGCTGTTTTGTTGTCATTTAAAGTTAAACCATTTTGTGTGAACTATGTCTTTGCGGCTGATAGCATTGTTGAGGCCTTCTGGTTGAGGGTGGGTTGCTTTGCATCTCTAGTAGCTAAAGTGGTATCGTCAGCAAATAACACAACATGGCCCGGCACAGTTTTGGGCAGGTCGTTGATATAGAGGCAGAAAGTTAGATGACCCACCAGTGGCCCCTGGGCAACACCATTGGTACTGGGCAAAAAAGACCCAAGCTTCCCGTTCTCAAAAACAGCCTGTTTCCTGTTGGTGAGGTACGATCATATTAGTTCTTGTGGACGCCCTCTGACCCCATAACGTTCTAGTTTGTCGAGCAGTATCGTGTGTTGCATGCAATCGAAGGCTTTAGTTGAAGTAGAAGTTGGCGTCGGAGGAGACTGTGTTCGGTGTTCTCAAGAAGACGCGGCAGCTAAAATCTAATGAGCGATGGCGGGCTATTTCATTATCTCGTGATCTTACCCCGTTCCAGAATAATTATTACAAGTCTGTAAAAATTGACCTGGACAATCGCTTGTCAAAGGGTGAGGTGGGTCTTAAAATTAAGTATGTAGGTGGTATTCCTACAATTATGTCGGAAAACTAAATTTGCCCAACAGAAACTCTCTCGTTTGTAATGTGTTTAATGTTTATTACCAAAATGTTCGTGGATTGTGTTCGAAGACGCACCCGTTTTATGTGAACACTTGTGATCTGTCCTTTGATATTGTTTTCTTAACTGAAACCTGGCTCAATGTTTCAGTCAGAGATTCTGAACTTTTTCATAATTATTATAGTGTTGTGCGTTCGGATACATACAGTCTTTTATGTGGGTGTCATCTATGTGCCACCTGATGTTAGTGCCGCTGAGCTTGAGGTGTTCTGTGATGGATTGTCTGCGGTGCCGGTTGGGAATAGGGTGCTGCTTCTTGGTGATTTTAATGTGGCTGGTTTTGCGATGTTAGATGATTCCCCTAAGAGTCAGGTTCTTGGAGGTTTTTGTGATTTTCTGGATCTTCATCAGTTGAATGGCATTTTGAATCACACTGGCAGATTATTGGATTTGGCCTTGACTGATCTGGAGGCGTCCTTATCTATCGCAAGAGATTTGCACCCTCTGACTCCGGAGGATCCGTACCATCCTGCTCTTGCTATGTGCTTCCGGCCTGGAGTGAATAATGCCACTCCTCGATTTTCCCCTAGCATTGATAATAGCCGATACAATTTTAGACGGGCTGATTTTCATCAGCTATATGCTGACATAGCCAATATTGATTGGACGTTCCTTACGCTGCATACTGATGTCAATGTTGCTGTCGATGCATTCTATCATGCAATATATGAAGTTATTGACCAATCTGTGCCTCGATCGCGTGCGTCTTCTTCTGATTACCCGTACTGGTTTACACCTGGAATAATTGCAAATATAAGAACTAAAAACTATTATCGCAGGAAATACCAGGCCAGTGGCAGCTTACTTTATCATCGTGAGTTTAAGCGAATGCGTGCACTGGTCAAGGCTCAGTCGGCATCTGCCTATGCTGACTTCCTTCGGGATGTTGAGAGTAGGATCGACTTGAATCCCGGCGATATGTGGAAGTTTGTTAGGCTTAAGAATGGTAATTCTCGTATACCAGGAACTGTTTATGATGGCGATACCTGCTATGACAGTCCTCAGGATATTGTAGAGGCATTTGCTCGCCACTTTTCTGCGGTTTACACTACTCCATCTCGTGTGGCTGATGGTGGTGATTCCTGTCGTCCGGGATTTTCCCAGAGTGTGGTAACCGAGTCTGAACTCATTGATTTGATGACGGCGCTGCCCAACAAAAAGACTGCGGGTGATGATCAGATTCCGGCCTTTTTGGTCCGCGATACCAGGCTTGTTCTAGCTGAGCCGCTTGCGATTGTGATAAACCTTGCCATTGGGTCCTGTACTTTTCCAGACGTATGGAAAAAAGCCAGAATCATTCCTGTCTTTAAAAAGGGCGAGAGCTCCCAGGTCAAGAATTACCGCCCTATTGCTATCTTGTCAAACTTTGCAAAGATCTTTGAGCGGGTTTTGTACAACACAGTAAGTTTTAACACGAGAGCATACATCTCCCCTTGCCAGCATGGTTTTGTCTCCGGCAGATCGACGCTCACCAATCTCGCGTCTATATCTCAATTGGCGAGGTTCTGGATGTTGGCGGTAGGGTGGATGTTGTGTATACTGATTTTTCTAGTGCGTTTGACGTTATCGACCACGGAATTTTGATTCGGAAGCTCAGCAACTTTGGCTGTAATTTACCTCTCCTCAAGCTACTTCAATCTTATCTGAGCGGTAGAATGAATTATGTATTCTACAACGGTTACTCCTCGCATAAGTTTATTTCTACTTCTGGTGTTCCCCAAGGCTCCAATCTTGGACCGCTAATGTTTGACCTGTTTCTCGATGATCTGCTGGTGTCGTTGAGCTGCCCCGCACTGGCGTATGCTGACGATCTGAAAGTGTACATGTCTATTAATAACATCCAGGACATTCAACTGCTGCAGGACAACGTTACCATTGTTGGGGACTGGTGTGTGGACAATCGATTGACAATCAATGTGCAGAAGTGTGTCTGCGTTACCTACAGCCGAAGAGTGACGGATGTGTTGCCATCTGGATACCATCTGGCCGGAACGCTTCTCCCGTGCTCGACACAGGTGAGAGACTTGGGAGTGCTTTTTGATGCCCGCCTGAGTTTTGTTCAGCACATTGAGGGGATTTGTGCCAAGGCCAGTAGGATGCTCGGCTTCATCCTGAGAGTGACCAAGGAATTCCGTGACGTCGGCCCGCTCAGGACCTTGTACTTTGCTTTTGTTGTCTCGACTCTGGAGTATGCTTCAATCATCTGGTCTCCGCATTATGTATCACATCAGCTGAGGGTGGAACGGGTGCAGCGTCGCTTCCTTAAGTGCCTCTCGTACCGCATTGATGGAGTTTATCCGGAGCGTGGCTATGATTATGGTGCGCTGTTGGTGCGGCATGGCGTGACGTCTCTTGCTGTGCGCCGTGAGACGCGAGGTGTGGTGTTCTTGAAGAACTTAATTTTAAACAAGATTGACAGTATGTATCTTCTTTCGCGAGTGGGTTTTCTGGTGCCGCGTGCGGGTTTGCGTTCTAGGGACATGTTTTATTTGCCGCGCATGCGTACCAATATTATGCACTCAGTACCCACAGTAACTATGTGCCGAAACGCAAATAAGGAGCAGTATAGCTTAATGTTCGAATAGTGTTGCTGTGCCTCAACTACGCTCGGAGTGAATACGTTGCACGTATTGATTTTAGTGTTCTTTTCCCTAATTTTATATGTTGTTGTATGCTATGGTTATTATTGTTATTATATCGATCGTTCTCCTTACCGTAAACTATTTCTTGTATTTTTTTATGTATTGCCTTGTAATTGGATTTTTTTTCTGTTGGGCAATAAATGATATTATTATTATTATTATTATTTAGAGAGATCGCCACTTGAACGTCGTCACCTTCCTCAGCAGCAGTCAATGTGAAATCTAGTAGGGATTGGATGGCGTCTATGGTGCTACAACCCTTTCGGAAACAGAATTGTTGATTGTTTAGGATGTGGTTGTTGTAAAGGTATGAAGTCGATCTCGCCAGTAGATTTATACTTTTATACTATACTTTTTTTATAGTTTTACTAATACTTATTCTATGTGTATTGATTGAAGTATCTATTGTTGATAAAATATAATTTCGGATTTTAATGAATTGAGATTTATTTCGGATTCAAATATTGCGTAACATTAACCAAACGCAACACTTTTTTATTCGGCAGTCTATAATACTTTAAATATAATATAAGTATTCTTTAAGGAATTTCTTTGGCATGGCTCAAACAACTGCAGATATAGCACAATTGATTCATAGATTTTTTATTTACGGTTAGCTTCCTTAAAAGTTCTTGTTCACATTTGTGGCCCGTAGCTGGATGTGTGTCATGTAGGGATATGCTGATTTTTTTTATTACAGTAGGTAATTTACAGCCAAAGGCAATTTATTCTTGTTTCTTTATTATTTATATGTATTTTGTACCTGGTTTGAAAAATAATAATAATTTTTTATCCGGATATTATTTTAACACCGGGATATTTGTTTACTGTGTTTTTGTTATCAAAGCTTCTTTCCACTTTTCAATTCACCTGTCAAATGATATTTTTTGAGTAAGCATAGCTATAGTATATTATTTGACGAGCACATAATTAAAAATATAAATCGCGAGCATGAAGTTTACACGCGAGCCGTAGGCGAGTAATCATGCGAGCGATTTATATCCGTTATGTGCGAGTCACATACGACGTTTTATCTACGACTCAGAAATTCCATTTTATGTAAAATATTTTAAATGTATTTGTCAATGATGGCGAGGCGAACTGTCACATAACTGTCATCCACGTAGGTTTTGACAGACTTTGACACTAGCGCTGTATAATGATGACAGTTCGTTCAAATAATGAGGTCATTATTTGAACGAACTGTCATTATTATACAGCGCTAGTGTCATTATAATCATTGGCGCGTATAATGATGGGGATTATATAGTCATAGATACGTATGCAATGAAATTATAATACGTGAGTCGTAGATAAATATTTTTATATTGAATGCATAGGAGATGGAATCGGGGTTTGGCCATGGAAATCGATTCAGCGGAGCCAATAACACAAATTTTAAATCAGAACCCCGTACCTACAGTTGAATTTACTAGTTAAAGAGATCTTCATTGTTTGCAAAACCGAGCGTTGTTGTTTTGTGAGTCGATAAAGAATTCAATTATTTTATACTATAATTAAGATGTTTGACTGTCCCCTTTTTAAATTGCTGCTATAAATAGGGCTTTTTAGTACCACCTATAGTCCTTAGTCTGATTTTTATAATGAATTACTACCCAAATACGTGGTTAATTACGTGGTAAATTCATATTTTAAATTAATGATTTAACGGCAATTTACCGAAAAATATAATTACATACCGAAATTTACCATCCATGGTTTAATGTACCTATTGTCTTTTTAGCTCACAAAATATCGTACGTTTTCACATCCTGGTAAAAGCGGTGCGATAAGTTTTTCCTCACCACCAATACCAACTCAAAACATCAAATCTCTAATGTACAGATTTTTTGCACTTAACGGCTGATATCTTCACGTAGATTTTTTCTCTATTTTAGCTTGTTAAATGAGTAGATGTACCGGCGCGGCGGCGCGGCGGTGACACAGAGTGAACACAAGGAGCACGATACGAGACCCATTCACCGCCTCCGACATATCTTTCCCAAGAACAGGCTAAAATGACGCAACAAATCTGACAGATCTATCTCATAACCATTGATTACTTTGCAGATAGATGAAAATACCAGCCCTTAGACGGCTTAAACTCTTGAATCAGCTGTTGCCCATTTACTCCTGGGCTACAGAGGGTACCAAGCAGTGTTCCACATGTTAGGTATTTTTTATAGCTCTTTTTATAGATCTATTGATATTTTAATTTGAGTTGTCAACGACAGCAATATATTTGATCCAATGTTGTTGTCTGTTGCTGTCACCATCTGTTGCTCTAGTCTAAACTACAGGCAAGTGCAGACAAGTACAGGCAAGTGTCTGCGCAAATAAATTCATCTGAGGTTCCCCAACAGGGCCCACACGAACCAGTATATCCTAGAATTTACCATTAAGTATTGGTAAATTCTAGGATTAACCACCGTCTTGGTAAAAGCCCGAAATCATAATGATAAATACCATTTTTCGGACATTTACCAATGCATATCGGCCAAACCTAGAATTAAGGCATTAATCCTAGATTTGACCATATTTCGGGCTTATACAGTAACATATACATAATTTATAACATTTTTGGTAGGCAGAATTTCTACAATGAACTGAAAAACCGAAACAATTAATCACATAGTTCACTCCGCAACCGAACAGTTATTCTTCAATTAAATCCTAACTGACTAACATCCGTGTTTATTAACCCCAGAGCTCGCATCGGGGAAAACTTATATGAAGAGTGGTGGACGCAAAAGGTCGATTGGGGTAAAACTGCGGGCGGCCGAAATTAATAACTAAGGTCCCGGAAAACGTAATACAATTCTCTGCGGTGGTCCGGCGGTGGTCCGGCGGCGGTCACCTTGGCCTTAGGGGAGGTCGCGCGCCACGATTTCCGCCCTTGTTCTTTGCTTTGGGGGGAGACGTGCCGCCCGCGGGGACCCCACTTTAGGGCCCCGCCGACAACCGAACCGGCACGTAGCCTTTTTATATTGGCCTTTCGATCTCTGAGAAATTGACCCAATAAAAGATGATGTAACGACGGTACTATAAAGGGAAAGGGTAAAGAAATTGTAAGGGATGGATGTATTACCAAAGAGAAACGAGATAACGAATTCGTTGGGGCAAGGGTATATCGGGAGTTTTTCTTTTTTTATACCTATGTAAGTAAAAATCTAAAACGTATCCATTGCATTGTTTTTTTTAATACAGTCCTTCTTCAGTCTGCTGTCTACTTAAGTTGCCTTAAGTTGTATTGTCGTTGGCGAGCAAACTGTGTAATGTCATAATGTCCAGTCTGAAAATTGTGATTTCTGACTGACCAAATTGTAATTTTTTAATTTTTTTGTGAGTGTGACTACCGAACAAAGACTGTTGTACCTGTGTATGTGGGACTGTATATATCTATTATGTATGTTGTAAACAAACATCGACGTGTGAAAATGCTCTATAGTATGAACCTCATCAATAAATATTATTATTATTATTATTATTATTATTATTATTATTATTATTATTATTATTATAGTTGCTATGTCTCAGTGAGACAGGTTGTGAGTTTGTACGTGTATTCGCTATGTATTGCTCGTAAGTACCAAAAGCGTTTGTTTACTGTCCGTTTCAGTTAAGTAGAGCGGTCTACAATTGATATTGAGCGGCCTACAAAATTTGTTTTATCCTATTTTTATACGTACAAGTTTGTTTAGTAGAAAAAAACTCTATTTTTATTCATATTTTTTCGACTTACGGAAAACTAATTAGGATTTAATGGAAAAGTTTCAAGCTTATTTCCATGACCAGCAGGTCGTAGTTAAGACTTAATAGTACATATTTTGATCAATTACTACAATAATATGTAATAATTTCTTCTTTTATAAATAATAGAAAGTACACGGTGTCCCACGGAACACGTTCTACATCGTGATTTCGGAAACTGTAGGAGATAGTCTCGGCTCCTGGGATACACTCTAGTATGTAGGGTGATCTGACGGGCATCTAATTGTGATAATTTCATAAATGTATGCATGGGCGTATCCAGAGGGGGGGGGGGACAAGGGAACGGCTGCCCCCCCTTTCGTATTTTGGCACTATATGTTTATAACATAGCACTCTTTCCCTTACGACATTAGGGAGGCTATTTTTATTTAGAAAGCACCGATGCCCTCCAAATTGTTTCCAAATCTAAAAAAGCGGACACGTATTTTTTTCGAAATTTTGGATTTTAATGGTTGCTTTCGAGGCCTCAAATTTACATAGGAAGAAGACGTTATTGGTATTTTTCGAATAATTGTTCGGGGTTTGGGAAAACTTGGATTTGATGTCCCCAATCCACCCCAGTGCCCTGAAAACTACCCAAATGAAAAAAATTACATTTTTCAGAAAATTTACCGTTCTAATCATTTCATTATCTTTTTTCTCATAGAAACCATTACTATAAGTCTTGTGCAATGTTTATAAACATTTCTAACGTAATTTACATTTGTTTAAATAAATTCTATATTTGTTTAAATTGAATTCTGTTTTCTGAGTTCGAAATGGCAGTTTATTACCTTACGACTTAATATTGTTTAAACAATCAATTATAATTCATTTTCAACTTTTTTCCTATTTATGGTAGAAAAGTCAGTTTATTAGTGAAATTAAGTTATAAATATCATGTTCGAGATATCTAGTCTGTATTTTCTAATAAACCCACATTTGTTTAAGCAAATTGCATTTCTTTAGAATTCTTTTTGCAATTCGCCAAAAATTTATTTTTTGGGGATCGGTCTGGCAACTGTTATTCTGCAGTGACCACATTAATATTTTGGGATGATACCAGTGTTTAAACAAATTGCATTTCTTTAGAATTTTTTTTTTTGCAATTCGCCAAAAATTTATTTTTTTGGGATCGGTCTGGCAACTGTTATTCTGAAGTGACCACATTAATATTTTGGGATAATACCAGTGTTTGAATAATAAAATGATATTCGTTTTCAATATTTCATCAAATTAGAGTTCAGGGAAAAGTTTTCAGTTAAAAATTGTTGGCTTTAGGAAACTTAATATTTTAAAAAGCAATGTACCTAACTCTCCAATTTCCCGAAAAAAAGAATTTCAAATCATTGAAATTGTTTCGAATAAATAATATTGAAAAATAATAATAGGTACTTTATTATTTAAACAGTGGAAATCATCCCATTCCCAAAATATAAATGCTGTCACATGAGAATAACAGTTGGGCAGACCGACATAAAAAGATGATTTTAAGTGAATTGCAAACAAAAATTGTTTAAACAAATAGAATTTGTTTAATCAAATGTGGGTTTATTAGATAATATAGATAACAGGTTTATTAGATATCTGGAACATGAAATTTATAAGTTTATTTCACAAAAAAAAACTGACTTTTTAAGAATAATTAGAATAAAGTTGAAAATGAATAATAATTGATTGTTTAAAGAATAGGAAGACAATTTTTAATGAATACCGGCACTGTAAGATAATAATTTGCCATTTCGAACTCAGAAAACAGAATTCAGACTGATTTTCGAGGTAAACAAATTATTTAAATAGATAGAATTTCTTTAAACAAACGTAAATGAACTGACTAATGTTTATAAACATTCCACTAGACTTATAATAATAATTTCTATGAGAAAAAAGAGACTAAAATGATTAGAAGGATCAATTATCTGAAGAACGTAATTTTTTTCACTTAAGGGTAGTTTTCAGGGCACTATGGAGATGGGTTGGGGGCATCAAATCCAGTCCTTAAGTAATCTTAAGTTTTCTCAAACCCTGAACAATTTTTTGAAAAATACCATGCATTTTCCCATGTAAATTTAAGGCATAGACAATAGGCACCTTTCTCCCATACAGCAAGTTAAATTTAGACAACTGCCCCCCCTTCCGATTTGAGCTGGATACGCCATGAATATATGGTTTATGATAGGGATTATGATTATACATGGTTGCAAAGCATTATCAATATATACTGAAAGCTGTAAAAATTTAATACGGCGGCCTTGAGAAATAAAAAGTTTAATATTGCCCAGCAAATGTGGCAGCGAAAAACATATTCTAACAACCAATGTGCTCTTATGTAAGAATACAAACGTTTGACCTTACCATGATAAACAAGTTATTCAAGAAAAAGGAAATTGACAGTTTTAACTTTTTCTCGTAATATCTGTACCTGCGTTAAAAATTGTCTCGTTAAGACGGTGGATTTTGATTTTTTTAGCATAACATTAAAACAATAATTAGTTTCAAACTAGGATATAAGTATAATCCCTTTTTGATAATGTGAAACCATAAAAACTTCACCAAGTTTAAAAAAATTGTTTGTGTCCGCTAAAAACTGTCCCCTGTTTACAATATTTTAAAACACTCTGCTTCCCTTATACTCCAAGAAAACTATGGGATTTGTACCATCCAAATTTTAGAGGACAAACTCGCAAAAGTAGAAAAAGACATCTGACCTAAAAATCTTTATTAGATCCTACAGAAGAGTGAAATGAGAAGATTTCAGGTCCCATTATACGCAATTAATTGCATACTGTAAGAGAAGATTTTCCTGACAGAGGTTACACGACACCAGCCAGCCATTCCATCCACCAGTTATATTCATTTTAAACGCAATTCCCTTGTCCTTACTTTGGATAAAGCATAACTTGCTGTTTTGCGCAAATTGACTAACCGTGAATGGTAGCCTTGACAGTATACATCAAGTATTTTGTATATTATCTCTGTCACTAGAAGAGATATGACAACAAGGGTAACAACATGACGCGCATGATGTTGCAGACGATTTGTAGCGCAGGTTGCGTCTCTAGTTTTTATTCGAATCTAAGTTTTGAGTGTATAGTCGGGTTAAACGTAAACGTCACTAACTTATGAAATTAATTTACATGTTAGTTAGTCTGATTTATGAAATTAATTTACATGTTAATCAGACTAATTCGTGTTTCAATAAAATGTAACAAAATGTTAGTTAGTGACTTTTCCCTTTAAGCTGACGATAAAAATGGCCATAATTAGAAGTACTTTACGGGGATTATCTTGTACCTCGTACCAAACAATACATTTATATGTAAAATTCATTTTTCGATCTTCAGTAATTTCTGGCTTATGACTTCAGTGACATTTTCTTTAAATGTAACCCCATATCACAGTATAGAGAAACGCTACGCTAACCAGTAGTCGCACTCCGGCAAATTCATGAAGCAAACCTGCAACCGCGCAGCCTCTGTGCGCAGCCGTCTGGGTATACAACATATGGTGACTACACACGTGTCAAAAGTTTTGGTCCATGAATTGGACATATACGTGTGGAGAAGATTTATGCGCACCGAGGCTGCGCGAAATCTTTTGCTTCATGGAAATCAATGCTTTTCGACCGAAGTGTGACTACTGTATAGCGTAGCGTTTCTCTATACTGTGCCCATATTTTTCTCAGTGATTTTGGTAGAGCTTCTAATTGTCTTAATGGTTGGAAACATTGTATAGCGTTACATAAGATTTCTTTAAGATAAACAATGGAAAATTGCAAAATATTGATAACTCTTGGGAACATGGGTATTCTGATTGATTCATATTGTCACAATTAGGTGTGTGAATGCAACAATAATAGACCTGCAAATTGATGGCTGTGGTTATCGTAACAAAATTCTGCTCTGATAATTTTATGAATGTTTTAATATTTCTTGAGATTGCAGCGACATTTTGGATAATGGCGCTTGCAGATATCTTCATGGTCTAGCCAGCTATGAAATGATAATGGTACTGATTAATCAGAAGAATTAATCAGGATATAATTACGTAGGAGAATTATGGACTATACTTAGTTGAAAAGTATATTTGAGAAATGGGAATCACTTAAAATGTCAGGAGCGGATAATTGATGCAATAAGTAGCAGACCACAGATTTTAAAGATGCAGATGAATGTATTGATGTGTTTATGTATGTATGAAAAAGAAAAGTATTTATAGAAGTATGAATGTATCGTATGTTTTTGTATAAGCGTTGTTCTTTTTCTGATATTTGTGATAATAGGTTGTATTTTTTTAAAATTACTTGTCCTGTCTTTTATAGTGTGTTCTCAGACGTCAAAGGAAGAGGGCGTCCGAGCTTCTTGGTGGCGCAGTTTGTTGTATCAGTCATCCCATTGTCACTGACATTGAGGGCAATGTTTTTTTGTAGAAGGGGAATGTCACATAGGGTCATCCGGAGCATAAAGCATAATCAATCGCGAGGTTAGTTTGTGTTTTGGGAACCTTGTTCTAGGAATGTGCAACGCTAAAGCAATAAACATAAGTCGACACCAGGAAGGTCGGCTACATCCCAACACCTTGGAGAGCTACTATAAAGGATTAAAACATTTTGTACTGTAATCAGACTTAGATCGGTATTAGTACTAATCTGTATTACACCAGTATGTAATCAGTAATTAGTTACTTATCATCGGCAAATAAATCAACTGTATAGCCGCTGTGAAGAGTCTTTATCCCTTCGGGGAAAGAAAGGGTGGTTACCCACCAAGGGGTGACCACCCCCCACCTCCAAACCATCTTTCCTAAATGTCACAATATTTTTATAATATTTCTAAAAAAAATCATCTAATTACAAGCCCATATAAAAGAAAGCGACAACAAATGTGGAAAACCAAAGTAAACGATACCGTTATCATTATTAACAATGAACAACAATAAAACTGTGATCAAGTAGATCAGTAACTCATATATTTTTTATGATCTCATACATGTTTACTAGATGTCTTATATATTTTGATAAGTAAAATATGGCAACCATAGGCTGGCACTTGATAGAAAACTGGCGCTAAACGAGCTAAACCCGCACGAGTTTCATTGATACTGTATTGGCCGTGTGCGCGATACAAGCGTCTCTACATGAGTTGGCGGTAATATGTCCACGAAGCGTAAATAGTGCAGTTTGCTACTAAATGTTACAGCTGTAGTATATAATATAAAGTGGTCCGATCAAATTTGTATTATGTATTATAATGATGTATTTGTTATAATTTCTTCCTGTATTACTACAGTTGACAACGCAACACTTATTATTACTTACTTATTATTGTGTCCCATTATGATTATTTATATCGATTAATGCCAACAATATAACATAATTCGGAACACAACATAATGCGCCGTGCACTACTTGGCCGGTATTTCTCCGCTATGCGCGCTTAAGGCGCGTACGCACACGGCTGGTAGTTTAGTACAGTAGCTGGTAATTTAGTAATTTTCCGTGTGCGGACAGGAAAATTTAGTCGAGTGCCGAGTCGATCGTAAAACGATTTAGGAAAGAAGATAGGCTGGTACGCAGACGGCTTGTAGGTTTGTACAGTAGCGAGTAATTTAGTGAATTTCCGTGTGCGGACATGAAAATTGAGTCGAGTGGTTCGTAAAACGATTTAGGCAAGAAGCCGGAACACACAGCATATAACGGAAGCAGTTTATTTTCTAAATGATTCTAGCCGTGTAAGCCTACGTACTTATAGAAATTATTCTATTCTACGGGCAAGTAGGTCTCCCCACCACGTACCACTAAACAACTATGCAGCTACAGTGGTGTGGACACGTTTGTTTTTGTCGAGTTTATTAGTACTGTAGGACCTGTTGTAGCGTATAGCACGGCCCACGGTGATTTCAATTGCACATTTAACACGAATAAATTAATAATTTGGAAAATCTTTGATGTCCAAAATTAAACTTAACTATAATACCGACTTCAAAATTTTGGTTCAGAGAATGCAGATATTTAATTTATTAAGAGAATACATTCGTATGTGAAATAAACAGAGTTATTCAAAATATAATCACACACTTTTATTTAATTGAATATCAGGCGTTTCGAGAAAATTACTGGAATCGGCCTCCAGTTTTTCCTTTGGTTCATTTTCTCTGCAAACTTAATTCCAATATGATCGGATCTGATCGGCCGAAGCGTGTTAGGCATTAACTACTTTATCCTAGGCCAAACTAGTTTAACCTGTTATGTAAACGCGTACTTCAGAGCAAACTGGCATGGCCTAGGCCAAACTGATTTCGACCAACGGTTTAGAAATGTACTATAATATGCGCGTTTTCTCCAGAGGATGTTTTCTGACGCGCGTGTTTTTGTTAGGCGTGTCTTATATCGCCCTAGTTTTCTGAAGCGCATTTTCTGAAACGCGTTTTCTGACGAGCGTGTGTGTTTGGATAAAAAGGATAAAATCACTTCAAAAAACACCCGCATCAGAAAGCGCGCTTAAAAAACACGGCTGTCAACAACGCGCGCCGGAAAGCGAACGTTTCATAAATCACGCTTGTCAGAAAACTCGCGACACAGAGAAGGCGCGTAAAAAACACGCGCTTCACTATTTATACTTCAGAAAAACGCGAGCGTAAGTAAACACGCACGTCAAAAAACACGTGCTTAGAACTCGCGAGTCATAACACACGCGCATCATAAAACACGCTCTACTGAACACGCGCGTAAAAATTATGGTACACTTCAAAACTGTTAATTAAAATAAATCAGTTTGGCCTAGGCCACACCAGTTTGACCTAAAGTATGCCTTTACATACCACGTTAAACTAGTTTGGCTTAGGATAAACTAGTTGTGCTTACCGCTCTTCGGCCGAACTAGTTCGGCCAATAAAACTAATGCTGCCTGAAAACTGGTTTTACCGGTTACATTTGAACCGGTAACTCCATAATTTACGAAATAATAATAACAGTTACGAATTACTGAAACAACAGATGCAAGACAGGTAGCGACCTCGAAAAATATGCTCAACAGCGTTTTATGTAATTTGGGTTTATGGGGTTTCGGTCTATACGGGGACATAACATGATTACAAATTTAATCATATTTTGCGCGATACGTTGTAGTTACATCCCGGACGACCTTCACCGCACAACTGTACTAACTCGCAGATCGTTCGAACACATTTTAGGCACTAAACCGTTTAGTAGTAAGTGGATACTCATACTCGCAACTGTACTAAACTACTAGCCGTGTGCGGATGAGCCTTTAGATCGTTTCTCAACTCCCCTCCACGGGGTATGCACAGGGCCAATACTAGTATTAAGCGAATTTTAGTATACAGAAAAAAATAAAGGGTTTATATCGAATTTTCCTTGTTTATATAGGTATATTATCAGTTATTAAATTTTCTGTGTTATAGTCACTGACAACTGAAAAACGACTATAAAGCTATTGTTTCTTATTGACTAGTGACCATAACATAGAAAACTTATTAATTGACATATTGTTGATTTTTACGGGCCACCATAATATTTATACCGTTTTGTATACATCCGACACGGAGTTAATCGGATAATTTTACAACCCGCGCGGTGAAAAAAATCCAAATTGTGAAAGATATATTTATAACTCCTTGTACACCAATAATAATGACTAAAAAAAGGAGTGAATGCAGATACTCTGCAAAAACGTGCAGAAATGGTAGCGATGGAAATAATACATAGCGGAGTTGAATCGGTGTTAAATCCTCATATCTTTATGTGTGTTGCATCAATTGTTAAGGCATAAATAAACTTTGTAGTAATTTACATTTGCGCAATTTAAAGAAAATCTGATGTGGCCAGGCACATGACTTTATCATACAATATATAAAAGTAATAGTTTAGGTGCATGAGAATCTATTTGATTCAGATAAATCGTACTAACTAGTTAGCCAGGATTTGACAGATATTTTGACATCTACTATTGACAGTAGGTAAAATCATTAGAATAATAGTTATTTATGTCACAAGTGTCGAAAGTACGGAATAGCGCGACGAGCGGTGATGCGGCGCGAAGGCGGAGCGTCGCCGTCACATGTGAGCGAGTCGCGCTATGTAGTTTTGGACAGGAGTGTCATCAACGTTCTTTGTGTAGCTTTTAGAGAAATAAGTATTTAAAAAGTAATAATTAAAAAATGGTTATATTTCTGTATAGGAAATGTTAGGTCGATATCACTTCAAATTCTGACAGATTTATATTTGTTCATGACACTGTAGACGTCATATCCAAACCAACATACTAAAATAAAACTACACTCATCGCTATATGTACTTTATTTACAATTTTCTCAATTTATCGTTTTTTAAATATAACAACGGGTAGATATTTCTTATCAACAAACAATCAAATTGGTGATCTTTTTTTTTGAAATTTGAATTTTGTACTTTGCCGCACTAGAGCGGCAACGTTCGATATTGCCATAGCGGTTATCCAACCTGTGATGAAATCAGCTGTTTTCGAGTGTGACAGCACAAAAAATATTTATCAAAATCCTGGCGACTATATAATTTCATATCAATGCAGATGCGACCGATCTCGATCAAATACAATTTGCTCTTTAAGCTAAACTATTAATTTTACCAAAAAATGTTATGGGCATAAATTATTCAAAATTTTCTCTCCTTTAATTTATTATTTAACTATTTTGTCGAAATTACAGAAATGGCGGCTCATTTGCAAAATCCTTGAAAAAGGTTTAGAATAAACTACCAGTTCCTTTGGACCCTTTTGAACCAAAGCTTTTCAGCACTAAGTTTGACCATAAAACTTCTAAATATGAACTTTCGTCCCGATACCTTTAGTAGTTTCTCCGGAATCGTCGCCACAAAAATCGTTTACACACAGACACACACACACACACACACACACACACACACACACAACAACAGAAATTTTTTTGTACCTTGGTCAAAAATGTTCAAGGGACCATAAAGACCTATTTCCGCTAAAATCTCAATTTTTTTTCGGCACGATTATAATACTTCATGATACTGCATATGATAAAATAAAAAGAAACCATTAAAATCGGAGTTATTCCAACGGGTGTGTCTAATTTGATTCCACTACCAGTCATAACCACATTATTTCAAGAATAAGTCTTTAAAATGACGGAGGCGCCAGATATTTGTTATTGATTTTATAATTTAATTGTATTTAACTGTGACCTTATCTGTATCTATGTGTTTTTCTCTAAAACAACAACCAACGACAGTTTCCTAATTATCCATTGAAACTCCAAATTTCTCTCAAATGGTTCCCCTGTATGTGTTGAATTGCCTCGTCCCGTCGAGACACCTCAACTGGGAAATCTGCATTCTGGATTCTGTCAAATTTCCGCTCCGCTGCCAATTTCCATCCACGATGCTGGATGCAGGGAATCAGCAAAGGCGGCGGGGCCGCCGGTGTCAAGCAGTCAGCAGGACGGAGTGGCAGACTGGTGCTGCTCCCGTAATCGGCATCATTTGTAACGTCTCCTCTCGGCGGCGGTCGTTAAACCGGGTTCTTTATTAGTCTCGTCCGGATTCTCCCGCCCGAATTCAAATAGTTTACCGACTGGGAATCCGGCCTTAATCTGCCCAGTAATTTCACTGCACCCCACTCACTCGTCTATGTGGATTAAGTTAATGCATATCGAGAGTCGTCCGGGAGTCATGTAGATTCTCTGCTGTTGACTGCAGACGTTCTATAAATGGTGGTACGAGTTCAGTGGAAAATAGTGCAGTCGGATGTAATGCTCTTTGGTTTGGTAGTACTTTTAAGTGAAATACACTGTGTCTCAACAGTGCGATCTCGGAAGATTGTACCTCTGTTAATGACGATATTTTAAATCTGGTTTCACTCATATATACAGAACGCCGAGGCGCACATTTTAAAATTATTAGCGAGAATACAGGTTATTCCATAAGGTAGTACGAACTCAAACTTATGTTTATTTTAAATGGAACAACCTATATTTCGTCACAATTTTAAATTCCTCGCTAAAGTTTACGCCAATGAGACATAACATTACCTACACTAAACTTTATACTTTTTGGTTTATTGGCATTTTTATGGAAAAACATTATGTGTAAGAAGCGTTCGATTATCATGATTACCTACCATATTCAAATTGTGTACAGGATTGTAATTATCTGCAGCAAAATAAAGCAAACAGTTTTTCCTAAGAAAGTTAATTTTTTTAAATGGATCCTCCTGTATCTCTCTGTGTTTGGATCCACACTAGTGCTAAAACAAACCATTTCTAAGATAACTGGTCTTCTTAATAAAAAAATCGATTTTTCTACCAATAAGTGCTTCTACACCTACATTAACAATTAAACCAGTTAAGTATTTACCTAATGTACTGTTTTCTCGCATAATTTCATCTTTTTTTTAATAAAATAAAACATTTTATCACATCTGCAATATAATATTATAATTTTAAATAAAATTTTACTTAGACCATGTGGTCTGTAAAAAACTCTGCTGAAGAAGTTATTAAGGTATCTGTCAGTGGCATCTGTCAACTGTACTTGCCAATAAAGCACTTTTGTTGCATTCGCCAAAAACCCGCATCATGTCAATTAGTTCCTCCTGGGAAAACTTCACCATATTTCCCAAAATGATGCAAACCTAACTTAACAACCCTAACAATATCACTACCACTGACAGATACCTTAATAACTTGTTTAGCACAGGGTTTTATAGCCTACTGGGTATAAGTAAAATTTTATCTCAAATTTTAATATTAAATTGCAGAAAAAATGAATGAATTCGAGAAAACAGTATTTTAGGTAAATAGTTAGCTGGTTTAATAGCTATGTAGGTGTAGAAGCACTTATTGATAGAAAAGTCGGTTTTTTTATGAAGAAGACTAGTTATCACTGCAATGGTTTATTTTAGCACTAGTGTGTACTAGTACTTTTTTGTGCAGAACGATGCGTAGAAAATGTGCGCCTCAGCGTTCTGTATATATGTACGTTCTGTTTTTATTTTATTTTAAATATATACTTGTCGGTATTTTTGAAACTAGCTACATCGCAATTTTTTGCAATTACAGTTAAAAAAATGTTGACCACTGTGGCATCACACGATGATTTAGAAGAAATTGTATGTACTTGAAATATAATTGAAAAAATCTGGTTGTAATTTAAGGAGTGGGTTGTCGAGAATTTGTATTAAATTGTGAAACAATTCCTAGTACTAGTTTTTTTTTACTTTCGTGGTATAGATTTTTGGGCTTTTCGTACATTTAAAGGTATGAAAAACAACTTTTGACTAAGAGAGAGCTTGGTTTTATCTTAAATTTATCTTATTTTATCTTAATCTGGTAAAAATGTCCAGGGAAACCAAAGAGACATTTCTGCTAAAATCTTAAAACTTTTTTTTGACATGATTACAATATTTCATCATACTAAGTATGTATGATAAAATAAAAAGTTGCAAGCAAGACTGACCCACAAAAAAGACCCACAAATTGCTACATATCCTAATTTAATATATCATATAAAATATGCTTATCAAGTTTTCACGGTTCAAAACACTGATTATCTTGCATTTAACAGTTACTGCATCTGCAAGTAGCACACATCCTCCCCTTTACGTTCATATTTCGTTACAACGGATACACACTCGTTTCTAGGTATTGCAGTTGATCTTTGAAAGGATCTAACGGATGCGCACATACGCCATCTGCAGGGATGCACACGCAACCAAAACTCGGCCACCGTAAAATATTAAATTTAACGACTATCGTGAGCACGCCGCATCCGCAGGCTAGTATAAAATTTTAGTAGGTACATATGTTGGCTACATGTACGTATACTGGTTCATCAGGTCCAATATTTTGGTTGGCGAACTTATATCGTTCATCCGGTGAGCATTACCGTACATCAAACGGACACGAGACAGCCACAAAACGGACAAAGCAATATCGCGTTCTCGCGCTATCACTGGATCAAATTTTATCGATAGTTACCGTTTGATAGTCCATATAATTCTATGATTTGTAGACGACTATAGATATCGGGTTTTAGTGAACAACGTCCATATTTCCATATGTTAAAAATGCCTTATAAAAATTACTGCCTACTAACAGTAAACGTGTGATGTAGAATTACATGGCGAAAGGAAATTTCTACTATATAAGGTGAGCAATTCCGACCGAAACAATAGTTTATTATCTTATATAATGAATAATTTAAAAAAAGTTTTTGAATAATTTCTTCTCTCAATTATATAAAGATAGAAAGAAAACTATTGCTTGGTCTGACTTTCTCCATTTGACTGAACCTGTCAAATTATTATCAACTTAATCAATTTGTTGACCAACATTAACAAAATAAATAAAAGTAGCATCTCTAGTATTGAAAATGTATCTAATTTTACCTCTGGAATAATTCAGGACTGTGTATGTCATTCCTGTCTTCTGCAATCCTCTCCATTACAACCACGGTGTAAGTAACTCTCTACAGTCGTCTGGCAGGAAACGAATAAGTTGGTTTGTTTGACCCATCACACAGTATCACTCTATTCTGCAAAGGCGCAAAAAGTCCGCGTAAAAACTATACTGTATAATACACAGTGTATTTTTAATGTTAGCTATGTTAGTGTGTAGTTAATGTGTCGCCCAGAATAATTAATTTGGTTATAATTACATATCTTCTTCTTTAAAATAGTAACAGTTAGCGTTTTACGCAAAAAAATGCATGCGGCCATGATGGGTATCGTTTGGAAGGGTTAACCTCTAATTTCATAAAGATTTTTCACAAAAACGCGTATAAAACATTCCTCCGTCTACTTCGACTGGTTTACGAGAGCCCTGAATTATACGTAAACTTTACAGGATAACTATTGCGATGGTTCGAACAGCAATAAATTCGAGCAATGAATTACAATATTCCATAAGTAACAAAATAAGTGAGGAATAACCGCAGTCAGTTTTCATAGAGAGGAATGTCATGCAACTTTTGAAAGTCATGTTAATATTAACTGTCACAACAAAGTAGTAACACTGTCACCTGAAAAATCAATTTAGGGTGTGCGCACACATATCAGTCATGTTGGAACAAAACATGTTTATCTACGACTCACATATGATAAGTTCATTGCATACGTATCTATGAGTATATAATCCCCATCATTATACGCGCCAATGATTATAATGACCCTAGCGTTGTATAATAATGTATAATAACGAACTGTCATTATTATACAACGCTAGTGTCAAAGTCTTTCAAAAGCTACGTGCATGACAGTTATTCGACAGTTCGCCTCGCCATCATTGACAAATACATTTAAAATATGTTGCATAACATGGAATTTATGAGTTGTAGATAAAACGTCGTATTTGACGCACATAACGGATATAAATCGCTTGCTCGTCAAATAATATACCATTAGTCGAAAACGTTTTTGTCTAAACGTGTTTTATGTAGGTACATATCACCATAATTTTTATGTGTGCGCTTAGTCACGTCAGCCACGATTAGTCGCAATAAGGCGTTTTGGCGTGTATAAGTATCAATAATATTTATCTTCATATTTTTTTATATTAAACGCAATAAATGCTCATTCGAATGAATATTGGCTCATCCGAGTAATGTTTTTAAATTTTGCTTCATCTTCCCTTAACACTTTCAAAAAGCACTGTAATGTTTTTCATCGGTTCTTTTTTTGTTAATAGGGTGCACCCACACACGGTTTTTAGGTATTTTATCGTCCTGTAGCATAAACCATTGCCAAAACACTAAAGCAATTTCGGTATAACTACGATTGATATTGCCACAGATATTGGCATGTATGTCAAACTTTTTGACTAACGCTGTTTTGTTCAGTATGTGTGCACCGTCGAGTTTTCTCTGGAAACCAAAAAGACTTTTAGACAAAAACGTTTTCGTCTAAATGTGTTTTATCCCAACATGACTGATATGTGTGTGCCCACCTTTAGACGCGATTGACTGTCATGACAGTCAAACTCATAAGCGTCGCCCAGTAGAAATAATTAGGTTATTTTTACAATCCTTTGTCTTTAAATATAGAGAAATTAGTGTGACCTTCGATGTTTTTAATTTTATTAGGTGACCAACCTGTGTATCAACATCAATGTCAGGAACTCGCGATATAACGGTCCCTAGCGAAGAGTGTCGACCACAGCCCGGGATCCCTACACCGTATGAATACCCATCGTGTGGGCATTCACACCCCGAACTTTCCTCCTAACAAAAAACTGTGCTGAAGAACTATGACAAGAAATCACAACCTGTTCCGAGGAACTGTGACAAAACAATCACAACCTGTTCGGAAGAACACCTCCGGGCTGAGCGCTGGAGGGCCATGTCCCGCCAGTGGTAGTAAAAATGGTTGCGTTCAGAAACAGCCGAAAGTCGTTCCGCGTACGATTTTATCTACCAAGGATATCACTGTTACCAGTGGCGTGCGATCCATTCGTGCAGAGCGTGCATGCACACCCTAACATTTGGGAAACAAAAAGAAAAATATTAAAATATAAAGCCAAAAAATCATATATTATGTATGTATGAACACCATACACACATATTAATTAAAATGTCTTTATAATAATAAATTAAAGTAATTTACAGCACATGGAGTAACAACAAGAGATGAAGTGATTGCACTTCATATCATCGCTAGAGCCGACTAGAGCCGATACAGTGGCCATTTTAAACTTCTAGGGGAAAAAAACTAGTTTTTTGGATATGAACCTGAAATAATGGTTAGATTACCGGAAAAATAGTGAAAAAATCTACCCACTAAGGGGGTTGCTTTTCAAAGGGTTGAAAAAAATACTAAAACTTTGTGAAAACAATAATATTATATCTGCGAATATAAGAAAAATATTTAAAAAAGTGTCAAACTTTTGAGGGGGTTGAAAAATAAGCTTGGGTTTCAAATTCTGAAACTTTGCGAAAACAATAATATTATGCCTGCGAATATAAGAAAAATATTTTAAAAAATCTAAGTTTCAAGGGGGTTTGAGGGGATCAAAGTGTTTTGAGGGGGTTGAAAAATAAGTTTGGTTTTAAAATTCTGAAATCTTGTGAATATAATAATAGCTACAAATATACAGAAAGTATTTATTATTTATTATAATAATTTATAAAATATTTATTTATACAAAAATAAAACTACATCTAAGCTAATCACTATGCCATCTCAGTGCAGCGGCAACCGGTGCACGCGTTGGGTTAAAATATGTGAATTCAAGAATCATTGCTGTCTTATAGGTATGTAAATACTGTATGAACTATCGCAAACTCTAGCATTGATAAATTAAAACTACATTCTAGAGACTGAATACAAAACACACTAATTTAATTGTCTGTTATGCGTTCTTTACAAACAACCGATACACAGATATTGCGTATAGGTAGGAGGTAGTATGGAACAATATCGCTCACGAGTGCAGCGGCTAGGGGTGCACACGAGCTACGGACGAACGTTAAACATTGCAAACTTAGGTGTAATTCAAAAATTATCAACAGATTTAGATCGAACTTTTACCTATGGGTCAATCCATCTGAAGTGGTCCAGAGGTGGTCGCTTGACCATTTCAGAAAAAAATCATTTTTTTGTAATGAATTTGCCTATGTTCTGGGAGTACAAAACCATATTTTTTTTAAAATTATTTTACTCCGTTCAGAAATGGCGCCCAGTTTTGTGTCAGCGAATCCGACATTTTTGCGATTGGTATGTGTTTGCGTTAAACGAAATAACTTTCTTTGAAATTGACATAGAGAGTTGAAATAAAAACCACTCGATTAAGCACATTCCAAGCTATCTGTTAGGTATATAATGCATAGAGTTTACGCTTAATTTCCGTTTAAAAAATTATCTTAAAATTTACTGACGATAGTCCATTTGGAGGCGTTTTCATGATTTTTTTTAGACATGAAGGGGTACTTAATTTGTTCATTCAATATTTTTTACTTATAACCTTGTATGCAAAGGGCTTATAACAAAAAATATAGCTTTCTTACTCCTTCTCCATAGTGATGACAGGCTATTGAAATATCAAAATTTCTTATTTTTACGATGTTTAATGTCAAATATCTCTGATGGGACCATGCCAAAAAATCTGAAACTTTCAAAATTAATTCATCGTTTTATAAGGTTTAATAATAAATAAAAACATTCTTGTGTATTGCACTGTGTTTGGAATAATAATGAGAGAAAAATCACATGACGGTAAAACAAATTTTATTAAAAATTCTCAGTAAATACAAAACAAAGCATACTATTCATAACAATTATGTCATTTTTTACAAAAGAGACATAGGCTAAGTGAACTTCATACGTTTCTGAAGTTGATGTGATGTATCGTTGAGGAGAGAATTTGTGAAAACTTCTAGTTTCTTTTATCTTTGGATCTCTGAAATCTATCATAAAAAGGGGTTTTGTGTTCTGAAACCTCTTCTTTTGCCACTAAGATGTAGTTTACCCCTGGTAAGTGTCCATTACAAAAGAAGAACATATCTTCTACATTAAGGATTTGGCTATTAAGTGGTCTTTGAAGACTGGCTTTAGCCACTAGTCGCTTCGTTGTCCCCCTATACTGTCGCATGCGTTTTTTCCAGGTGCACATCCAAAAAAATGCTGTTATGCTTTACAGATTTTGTTTTACATAATCAGTTAAATGTTTCTGAAAACAGTCACATACACCTGGCTTCTGGCTCAGCTCATTAGTTAGCCTGTTAGAACAGGCTCACAACTAAGGGAGCGGTGGGGACAGTCCAGTAGTGGCCCAGTAGTGGCCAACATTAACATATTGGACACATCTAAGCCTACTGGAACTGTTTATTTATTTACATTATATTTTTATAGAAGCAGTAATATAACATATTCTTACTGATATTATGTGTATAGTAATATTTATAAATATGTATGTTGTACAATTAAGTAATTATTCTATTATAATTATTTTAAGCTGAATAAAGTTAATAACATGTATGTGACTGTTTTCACATTTAACTGAATATATAAAACAAAATCTGTCAAGCATATCAAAACTTATATATTTCTCGGATGGTGCAGCAAGTCAATACAAAAGAGCAAAAAAAAACTTATCGTATCATAAAAAAGATTTTGGGTTAGATACAGAATGGCTTTTTTTGGATCTGCACATGGAAAAAAACGCTTGCGACGGTATAGGGGGGACAACGAAGCGACTAGTGGCTAAAGCCAGTCTTCAAAGACCACTTAATAGCCAAATCCTTAATGTAGAAGATATGTTCTTCTTTTGTAATGGACACCTACCAGGGGTAAACTACATCTTAGTGGCAAAAGAAGAGGTTTCAGAACACAAAACCCCTTTTTATGATAGATTTCAGAGATCCAAACAGATAAAAGAAACTAGAAGTTTTCACAAATTCTCTCCTCAACCCAACAGAAGGTATAATAATATGTTACATCACATCAACTTCAGAAACGTGTGAAGTTCACTTAGCCTATGTCTCTTTTGTAAAAAATGACATAATTGTTATGAATACTATGCGTTGTTTTGTATTTACTGAGAATTTTTAATAAAATTTGTTTTACCGTCATGTGATTTTTCTCTCATTATTATTCCAAACACAGTGCAATACACAAGAATGTTTTTATTTATTATTAAACCTTATAAAACGATGAATTAATTTTGAAAGTTTCAGATTTTTTGGCATTGTCCCATCAGAGATATTTGACATTAAACATCGTAAAAATAAGAGATTTTGATATTTCAATAGCCTGTCATCACTATGGAGAAGGAGTAAGAAAGCTATATTTTTTGTTATAAGCCCTTTGCATACAAGGTTATAACTAAAAAGTATTGAATGAACAAATTAAGTACCCCTTCATGTCTAAAAAAAATCATGAAATCGCCTCCAAATGGACTATCGTCAGTAAATTTTAAGATATTTTTTTAAACGGAAATTAAGCGTAAACACTATGCATTACATACCTAACAGATAGCTTGGAATGTGCTTAATCCAGTGGATTTTATTTCAACTCTCTATGACAATTTCAAAGAAAGTTATTTCGTTTAACGCAAACACATACCAATCTCAAAAATGTCGGATTCGCTGACACAAAACTGGGCGCCATTTCTGAACGGAGTAAAATAATTTTTAAAAAAATATGGTTTTGTACTCCCAGAACATAGGCGAATTCAATAACAAAAAATGAATTTTTTCCAAAATCGTCAAGCGACCAACTTATCTTTTTCTGGACCATTTCAGATGGATTGACCCCTATGCATTATGTAAACTCCAATAAATAATCCAGATGAATTCAGATTCTTTTTATTTATTTCGCTCTACTTTGTTTGTTCGTCAATTTAAATTCGCCTTTGGGCAGGCGTATTTTCTGCGTGCAGCAGTTCCGATGCACAGTTGACATTTGGCGTTTATGTTTTAAACTTGTGTTGAAAGTATTTCTTGATTTTGAGGTATGAATTACTTATGTACATGTTTTTGTGTTTTTTTATTTAATAACGCCTCCAAATAAAACTGACCATGGGTTTTATTTCTGTTATAAGAAAAGTTAAAGCTAATATTTCCTAATAAAGGATAGGAGTTAAATAAGACCCCTAATGTCGCCAGAATATTTACTTTGGTATTAGTTTTGATCGACAGATCATTATTAGACAAAACCCAGTAAAACACAAAGCAATTAAAAGAAATACCGCAAAATTGTAACATAAAAACTGACTGACGAATCATTTTGTTGTCTGATGTTTTGTGGCGCTTATAATTGATTTTACTGCAAGTTTAGCATTTTGAGGGCATATTAAAGTGATTTATTCTGTTACAATTTTGCGTAATTGTTTCTTATTGTTTTGGGGTTTTCTGGCTGTTGGCTGGTTGATCTAAATTTAGTATTAAAGTAAATATTCTTGCAAAATCAAAAGTATTTATTGAACTCCTTCCTTTATTAAATATTTTTGCATGATGGTAACACAATAACTATTGTATTTATTTGTTTTTCGTTGTTTAAATGTACATTTAGTATAACCAAATAAAATAGTTTGTATTGTTGGAAGTTTTGAAATTTATTCTTCACTGCACACCTTATGTACAAATGCACCGCACGCCACTGACTGTTACATCGATTTATGATATGTATTCAAAATATAAGTCACTGTGCATAAAATATCCCACAAATTATTAATTATTTATATAGTTGCGGATGTTTAGGTGTAATTAAAAAAATGCATATTCACGAATTTGATAACAATATAAATCAATACTAAAATGACTATATAAACGCACACAATGCGGTCGTTTTTTGGTATAATAGATTAATTCGGAATATTGAACTGTTGGGCAAAGGCAGAAGCTGGAGCCCCGTACGTTATGCGGCCGTTCGCGTTTAATAACGGAATTAATCAAATGAACACCGCCCTCCAAATCGATACCGAATAAAATCGGTTTAACGTGCTCATTACATTCAGCACTGTGAGTTTAAATGGGAAATTGCTTCCGTTCCACTGATTTTTCGTCAAGTTCCAGTTAATTGCTACTAACTGATTAAAGAGCTGAATTCATCGTAAATGTAAACGACCGTGATCTATTTTAGGAGTAAATTATAATCGTATTTGTGTGCACTATGAATGATAAATACTGATTTCTTACTACCTGCGATTGTAAATACCTGTCCGTTATTTAGGGCATCTGCAATACGCATTGGCAATATATAAATTTCATAAGCTTGCGGTATTTGTATAGATTTGTGTTAATATTAACTAAATTAACATACAAATAATTCATTTAACGTAAAAACGTTTTTGGTAATTTATGATATTCTCGGCATTCAATATTAAAAATTCATAGGTTTTAATAAAGCCTCCTTTTTTAAAGCCTTGCACTTAAACTATAAAGAGAGAAAACATGGTCACATGTGGCGTGCAGTGTATGACCTGCTTTTTAACCGAACGCATGGCAGATTTGGTCAGTATGTCACAGTGACGATTGAATTCATAACTTTAAAAACTTTAAATAAAATTTGCAGATCTAATAAAATGCACGATAGTTCGGATTAAGATCTGGACAAATAAAATAAGCTACTATCGGGAACCGGGATTATCAATATAAACCCCGCTTGGAACATAGAAAGAAAAGGTTTTGCAACGTCTAAAATATTAACTTGATCGGACAATATCTTACTGAAAGTTTTGAAATTTTACCATAACGCAGAAATCAAAAGTTCGTCAAAAGCCAAAAGTTGGTGGGTAAATTATCATTAGGGGAGCCACCCCAACTCATAAAATAAAATCAAAGAATAAAAAAGAAAATACAGGTAGCAAATAAATATTTAATTTGATCAATCCTACCACTGAAATAGTCAGTTTCTAACTTGGATACGAAAGCAGAAAGTGGTTCTTTACCTCACTCACTCATAGAAACGCGTGAGTGAATCTTTTTTTCATTACAATCAGCCGACTAGTTTTCAGTGGTTCAAATCAGTTACTAAATAATTTTTTTTATAGCACTGGGAGTAAATTATAATGTGGCCGCATTGACATCTTCTAAAATACTGTCTATAAGCTCCATGCGGGGCGAATGGCTCTAGTGGTAGAGCGTTGGCCTACTGACTAGAAGGTCCGGGGTTCACACCCAGGACCAGCCGAAAATTCGTCCGCCGTCTTTCGGAAGAGACGAAAAACCGTGGGACCCGGCAAGCAGTTGAACATCTCTGGTGGTCGATATTACTGTACAGTAGCGAGGGGAAAGCTCAAAGGGCCAACTGTGGCCTAGGAGCTGCGCGGAAAAAACCGCACCCTACCATACATACATACAAGCTCCATACGTACTGATATAAAACGTTGCACAAATGATGAACGTCAGTTATACACACTTTGTTTGACACATGTAGTTTGTTTATCAACCAGATGACAACGTCATACACTGTCAGATACGTCTACAGATATCAAATAGTTAGGCATTGTGTGCATTGCATGTAATTTAATTCATAGGCCATTTTGTCTCTGTAGTGTTGACCTGATGATGATAATTAATTTATCGAAATCAATCGTCACACAAATTGTTTCATAATCAATGAAACATCTCCATATTGCATAGTGTTGTTTTATTTATCTCATATCCAAATATGGAAACGGTGGAATACTTCATGAATAATTTAAATAACGGTGTTTCTTACGCGCGAGTGAAACCACGTGGTTTCTTCACTTGTACTATAATATACTACTAACTTTTTTCTACTTTGCGTTCGTAATGAACTCATAAGTTATGAGTTATGAAACCGGTTACGTTATGAGTCATAACGAAACCGGTTTCGGTGTCGTTATGAAAACACTAGGTCAGAAACATTTGGTAACTTTAAGTTTTCCAAGATTGATGATATTGACGTCAAGTATCAAATAAGGCTGACACCTCAATTGCTATTGGCTCGCGTCAGTCGTATTTGTGAATTTTACTACAACTACCAACTGTTGAATATGAAACTACTCTAGATTGTAAAATGACAACCGCAATTTTCGAAATATATGTAAATTTAATGTCGCAAAGTAGAAAAAATCGTATATAACACTCGTTTTATAACACGTATTGGCGCACTCGTTCCAACTACTCGTGCGCCAATTGTTGTCTTATAAAACTTGTATTATAATATACTACTTGATAAACAGTTTTATAGTAATTAGAATTCTTTCATATTATAACAGTTTCATATCATGTTGTAGTTTTTCATGGCTTCAAATTTTGTTTACCTCATGTTTGATTGAAATTATGTATAAAGCATTTAAGCCCTCTTGTCCAATTACAGCCCACTTTTTATTTTTGATTCAGGTGGCGCTAAAAATATGATTCATAACTTTTAATAAGCTTTACACCGTTTAAGTATTTCCATTCAAATAATGGAATTGTAGACGAAAATAAGAGCAAAATAACAGCCAAAACCATAGAAAATACTTCGACTACAATTATCGACTATAAAATCGCATGTGTACAATCCGTTTTACACGACAGAATTCTAACGAAAATAATAGCGAATTAACATTTGAATAAATTCGTCACAAATGGTTGAGCAAAAGTAACACATTTATAGGTCTACAATTTTCGTCACTAACATTTTAAAATTTGTTTGCCTAAAATAATGGAAATTTTATTATACATATAAAAAACATTAATCATTAAAGCATTATGGGAAAATGCCTTGGACGGGAGGCCCGGGGTCCCTAGGCACGTGCCTCATTGCCTTATGGATAATACGATACTGGTAATGACATCAACATGAAAAAGAAACTTGATCAAGCAATACCCATTGCCGTGATTCTTTAAATATTCGGCAAAATTGTCGATTATTTAGGCCCAACTGCATCGCTGACACTTTATGTGACACTTAATTAAGCTGGGCTTAGGCTAAGGGCAAGATAAGAATTTCGTATCTGCTGCACCGTTCATTTTTAGGGTGACCTTAGTTAAGCCACAGCAAAGTTTTGAATCGTTAGTAACTTTACATGTTGGGAGTTTTAGGGTGGCGGTTTTTAAAATACCCGCGCATATACTGACAGCTTTTGGAAGTTTAAATGTTTTGGTTTCACACATGATATCAAGATGATCAATTTCTACTATTGAAGTATTGAGCCAACTCAGATCGCGTTCTTCAATATGTTAGTTTATTATTGTTATCTTAAGGTTACGACAATATTTGAGTTTAATTAATAAATATATTCTTGTATTTGTTATTTACGCTATTATATTGAATTGTAAATTGGAAAATGATCGATTTGATTTTTGAAATAATTGGTCTGCTGGACTGTATGGTCTGTGGAGCCCAACAATTTCAACACCATTTAAGATGATTGTCTACTATTATCATCGATTTATTGGTGGATTTATTTATTGCACATTTTTTGGTTAATCTAGTTTATAAATGCTCAATTACCCAGATTTACTACA
This sequence comes from Melinopterus prodromus, assembly GCA_964023965.1. Classification (NCBI taxonomy): domain Eukaryota; kingdom Metazoa; phylum Arthropoda; class Insecta; order Coleoptera; family Scarabaeidae; genus Melinopterus; species Melinopterus prodromus. The sequence goes on from OZ030390.1 coordinate 72,807,262, forward strand.
TTATGGCTATGCTATAATCTTTCCTAGATAAAACCAAACACAACTATTTCAGCTCTATCGATTCTACATCATTGTCATCATAATATTATTGACATCAATCAATTTTCGGATTTGATGTCATATACAAAGTGACAGAACCGAAAATATGCACTATATATAAACTTACCCTCGAAATTCACTAACTGGTAGATAAACCGATTGCTATGTTCTGTTTTAATATAAGGCAAGCTTAGCGATTTTAAGCGTCTCTTTATTGACGGTGCAGGAAACTTAACCTTTAAGGAGTACTAAAGCACCGCTTAGAATTTAATTGGCAGCGGTGCAGCTGGGGCTTAGCAAATTTGATACGCCTAAGTTATTCGCCAGTCGAGTTTAAGTTATTACCGTTTATTCTTGACGTCAATACGCACACTTTGACCCCTCTTACTTTTGACTCTGCCAATTATGGTTATATATTTTGAGATAACGGTTTAAAACTTACCCGGGTTCAATCCTGGGATTATAAAACTTTAATCCCGAAATTCCGAGATGCGTATGAAAACCCTAGTAACCACCGTTTGGGGTGGTCAGGACTACACTCCTCCTACAGTGTATTTCATCGTTTTCAGTCATTTTCCTAACCATACAAAATATATTAAAAATAACACATTTATTATATATGCCTGTAGGCTACGTATGATGGACTTATACGGACAAAATAATATTTACCTTCAGCTTTCCTTTTTTTTGGGAATTGATTTTCCCACTTTTTAACGGCGTTCTGTATACATGTATATAATTTTTCCAACCTGTTTGTTTTGTACTATTTGTTCACATGAAATTTGAACGATGGATGAGAATAATGTTTACTTTATATTTGAATTTTAATTTAATTTTTTAAATTGCTACGTAGATTGCCGGAATTCAGCGTATTTATACGATAATTTACAATGTCCCCTTTTAATTAATATAGCCGAAAATCATTGAGTTTGCTTGCGCCGAAAAGATATTTTAACAACAGTAAACAAGTTTCGAGCGGGACAAACGATGATGATATTACCAACTTTCTATTAATATTAATTCAAATGGTGCATGCTGTTTAGTAGGTGTTCTGAAATATTCCAGCGTTGAAATTAGTGAATGCAATTAGAACCGAATGAGGATAAGTGATTAAGGAGTGACTACTTATGCGCACTTTGTGAATGCATAATAGAGCTGTTTGATCTCGGCAAAATGTCTGTGGAAAAAGTCCAGGTCAGCGAGATTTTCTTTTTCTAATTGCAATCGCAATCTGCGAATGCAAATTTAAACCGCCCCTTCTAATTGGTCCAATTAAGGTCACAGTAACCGGTTCTTGTGCTGGAATCAGAATTCCCATATTGAGGTCAACGAGCTTTTAGTCCAGTGATTCTAGATTTTTCATATAGGTGGTATTAAGATGATTATTGCAGTCGATGAGCCTTTTTATGGTAAATTTTGTCTGCTACCGTGTGGTGTTTTTAGTTTTGCGATTAAGTGAGTGACATTCGAGGAATGAACGATTAATGTCTGACAGCCACAATTTTTCATTGGTTTTTCGTTAATTATAAATTTTCCAATACTAACTACGGGAACCAGAGGCTATCGTTTGGTATCAGTTTCATCGACTGTATTTGGATTTCCGAATCAAAATCTAGAATGACTGGACTATTTAGTAAAATCACCAACAGCATTTTATGTCCCAGCATGTTAATCATTATTGATACCTATTATTATCTCGGTTTATTTTCGCAAATAACGTTCAAATAGCCTCCTACTGTGTTTTGAGAATAGTATGTTGTGTACGAAGCCGACAAAGTAATTCTTTTCCGGGATGAATGGAAAATGAACAGCCGAGCCATAGGCGAGTCTGTTCACTACTCGAGGCCGGAAATCATTTTCTACGCGTGGTACACACAACATTTTTTATCCCTCACAATATTATCGTCATAAATGCACCTATTTCTAAAGATCAATTACTGACAGATTTGCTTTTAACATATAAGCAATGATGACATTTTAATCGCAAAGTTTTGTTCTTAAAGAAGAAGAAATGAAAAAGTCACATTAAGAAATATCGAATGAGAGTTGAAATTCATGTAATCAAACATTCTCGCATAAATTGACCACAATCAATCAAGAAACTTACTCAATACCAAAAGGGCAACTATGCTAGGAAGTGGGAAGATACCATTTACAATGAAAGAAAGACAAGAAATCAAGAAATGGAGACGGAAATGACCTTAAAAAAGGAGCCTTTTCAATATAATTAAATAACGTAGTATACCAACTAATGTATACTGAGTGACCTGAGAAATTTAACCACATAGTAGTTATGATTTTATTTCAGTAATATTTGGCATACATATGTGTTTTGATTCTACCAATACTAAGTTTTGTTTTGGACCATATATGCGTTAAGTTTTGTTTTATTTATTACAGTTTTGTTTTTAAACCTGTATTCTAGAGTAAATTGTAGCCGCAGTGTGTATCTAATCTTTGAATAGTGAGTATTTTTCTATTGTTTACCATGCCGAGACTGCGAAAACATGGAGTCGGAGCAAATATTCGTAGACTTACAGAGTGTTGATTTACGGATTGTTGGGTTGCCTACGTGAGGCAGGATTTTCATTTCGGGAAATTTACTGCAAAGGTGAATAGGAGCATACGTACCGTGTTCACGTGTTATCGGGCATGGCTTCAAGAAAGCCGAACACAAAGAGCTAGAGGAGCAGGACGTCGCGTCGTCCAATAACTACAGAGTGTCCAGATCGCCGTCGGCAGCTGGCTTTAAGAGATCGTTTCTCCAGTACCAGTACGATTGCAGATCAATGGTTAGGAGAACATGGAAGGAACATTGGAATGCGTACCGTTTATCTTCGGATGAGAAATGTCTGTTGACTGTTGTCCTTCACACTCACCCTCCACTCTTGGTGCTACCCCGCACTCCTGAGCATCGACGCAACCCTCTTTAGGTACATTGGACTGCGATGAAACGATGAATGAAATACTGTAGTCTTTAGCGACAAATCCCGCTTTTGTTTAGGGATGCATGATGGACGAGCAAGGGTGAGAATGCGATGCGACGTAGCGAACGACAAAATCTTCAGTTTGAAGTTGAACGACCTGTCCATCACACTGCTGGGGTTATGATATAAGCTATTTCTTATGGTAGCAGGTCTCCTCTAGTCTTCGTGAGAGGTAACTTATATTCCCAACGTTATATCGAGGATATTCTGGAACCTCACCTTATACCCTACCTTCGGACGCTCCAAAATCCAGTTTTTCATAATACCTATCCAAAGCCATGGGCCATTCTCCAACCATCTTCCAGGCGGAAGTTCACGCAATTAACTTATGTGACCAGGAATGTTCCCATAGGAACTTACAAAGGGCAAACATCTACATATGCTCAGTCAGGCGACATTGAAAGCGCTGCAATCAAAAGCCTACAAATCCAAAACTGTCTGGGACTGCAAAATTTCCCTGGAAAAAGTAGCAAAAGAGAACAAAGTTTGACTGATGTGGGTTCCAGGACATTCAGGGATCGAAGGCAATGAACAAGCCGACATCCTAGCCAGAGAGGGCTCTAGGACTCCCTTTTACGGTGCACCAGATGGTGCACAACTGGGAAGATAAAGCTAAACGAGCTTACTGGGAAATATCACCTGGCATGAGGCAAGCTAATGCTACCATAACCTTCTCCACCTCCAAGGCCAGACAGTCTCTCCAGGTACAAAAAACAGATCTTCGACTGATTACAGGTCTCCTTACATGAAATTGTCCACTGAGATAACATCTCACAAAGATTGGACGGACAAACAATGCAGACTGTAGATTCTGCGGGGGGCCCCCGAGACAGCGGTACACCTAATGTGCGAATGTGGCGACCTAATGCGCACAAGACATAATCACTTGGGAGCCGCCAGCATTGAACCAGCAGAGCTGACACAAGTTACTCCTCGAACAATAACTGACTCAATATCGAAGGACTGTAATGTATGAAGGAAATACAAAAGATCTTTTACGTCAAAGTATATCGAAAGGCACAGATACCAAACGACCCAACTCTACCATACGATACCATACCATACAAGTAGCATGGGATTCGATACCTAAAGAGGATATTGATTACCTCATTGGAAGAATGCACAGACGTGTTAGCGAATGTGTAGAACATCGTGACGGAGTTTGGTTGTGTATGTTGCAAACTGATGTTCAAGCAATTCCCTAGTGCACAAAAAATCACACAGCGCTACCTGCATTTGTTAACAAGTCTGGACCAAATGTGGAAAAATCGTTCCATATATACCAACTTGACGATACCTACCTGGCTGTGAAATACCACTTCAAAGGTATAATTATTCCTATCTACTCGTTTATAAAAAGTATAGTGAGTGACAAGAACATTAATTGCTAACCATTTACGATCGGTGTTATACATACGCCTACAATGTTGCGACAATACCCCAACAATAAAAGAATTCTGATGACTGATGACGGTCATTATGAATTCTCGTTCGAAACCGATACGATCAGTTTCGAATAGTCGGCAGCACCTACGTATGTACGAAATTAATGGCGAGAGAATTAAAGCGCAGCGAAAAAACAAAAACAATCGCAAATACGACGACGCCGCGGTCCCTGCGGATTATTAATGGGACTTTTATTTGGGCCCATTTGTTAGCTGTCGCCGGATTGTGGGGCTGCACGAACGCCGGAACAGCCCCCCGGATAAATATGTCCGCTTCGAACTCGGTCTGTCAACCGAGTCGTTACTCATAACGTTGAGCCAGCCGTGGAAAGAAGTTGATAATAATTACATTTGATGTGGGAGAAGGTCTGCGGACTCCGAGGCGAATGGAGTTTTCGCGTTCTTCTTTTGTTTTTACCGTAGCTGGGGAAGAGTAATCGCGCCACGCTTTGCGGAGATTAATGGAACTGCGAAATAAGTGAACTAGTTATTATGCTCGTATTTATGGAGCTGCTCAGGTGGCGCTATGTTTAAATGGATCGTAAAGCAAAGAAGATGCAAAAATTCATCAAAGCAAAGATTGATTTAAAAATACAGTATTTTAGAATATGATGAGATGGGTGGCCTTATGGACTCTGTCAAAGAATAAAGAGGGTGACAGCAGACGAAATGGCAAAAAAATAATTCACAAACTCTTGCCCATACGGCGTTTCATTGACTAGAATACATATTTTGAGTTACGTTCACTTTAATACCTACTGCTTCTCTACTCTGCCATGTTAAGCATAGAAATCACAATTAGATTGACTTTTCATTGTTCAACAGCTTTGACTAGGAGTTCCAATTTCCAATATATTTTTCATTCTCATCCAGTTCGCCTATAGGACCATGCTCTGCGTTTGTTTCATGCTCCATAAAACTGTCGTCAATTTCAACGCAACTTATTATCCCCAAGTTTTCTATTTTCTGATTTTCTCTTGAAAAATGATTATTTAATAATTTTAATTAGATTTTTTCAAATTTCTTTACGTTTCTTATTAGATTCTACATTTTCGTCAAGATCATTCACAAAAGTCTAAAATCTTTAAAAATAGTCTTCGGGTGGGTTTTTAAATTGCGGTTTAGAAAAGTTTAAGTAAAGGATTGTTAGTGCTCGTGCACACTAGCAAACGTTAAGCGGTGAGCGGTGAGCTGTGAGTTGTGAGCGGTGCGCGGTGAAAAAATATATTGAACATACGGATTATGTAATTGTGTGTACATCAACAGAGTGGAAAGCGGTGTGCTCGTGCACATTGGCGAGCGTTAAGCGATGAGCGGTGGGGGACGAGCGGTGAGCGTTGCAACGCTCGCGGTATTGTGTGCATATTGGTACGCGTGAATTTATGAGTTTGGGGTCAACAACGAGTATGTCATCATTTCGTAGAAGTATATTAAGGGAAAACAGACGATTAATTATTTGGAATGAGGGTAAAAGACAAGCTGTTCATGAATTAAAGCAAGTTCGTCTCAGATATGATATGCAAAGTTTGAGATAATGATGTACTAATCGTTATTTGGTTTGATCAAATTTATTAAAGTCAACATAACTTAATCATTGTCGCATTAACGTATGCGAAAACCCTATAAATGTAGATTTTTGATACGTGGAAACAAAAAATGTGATACAAACTGTATGTTTCTATTTAAAAGAGAAAGGAGAACATCATCTTCCGGTAGATTGCAAGTGGCAGTCATTTTGAGAGTATTTTAATTTACAACTTTGGATCTGGTATATCCTGATTCCAAACTTTCAATTATATAGAATAATAGTATAGTATATAATAGTATAGAATAATGGTGGAACATCAATAACTTCTAATAGAACCGTTTTGTGAGACCCCTTGAATTACCTAATATTGTACGACATTCGGATGGTTATACAGATCTTGATTATTGTCAAGTGATGGCAATCCAGACCCAAATGCTGTTCCAGAAAGGGTAGTGGATGCATATCGCAAAGTGTCACAAATCAACAAAAAAGTGTCTAAACACTGATCGCAACAGTACATTTAAATATTTAGTAAACATAACATAAACTAAATAAAAGTAAAATAATGGTCATGTTACTTAATATCAAATTCCGTACTTTCCGAACAAATTTTACCGTGCTTCACTTACAACCAACCAATAGCAACTGAGCTGTGACCTTTGCAGTTTAAACAAACCTAAAGCTTGAGCGACACACTCTGTTGATGTGCACGCAATCGCATAATCCGTAAGTAAAAAATATTTTTTTTACCGCGCTCTTCTCACAGCTCACCGCTTAACGCTCGCCAATGTGCAGACGCACTTAGGCTTATTATGCCCGGGCTACACTAACGCTACACTAACGTCATTTCCGCCATTCTGATTGGCCAGTTAATGCGTTAAATTGTGGTCGCGCTCGATTTTAACGCATTAATTTGAACATTACACGTTAGGCGTTAGTGTGGCCAGGGCTCTAAATCTTCACATAGCGTGATGAGTTTTTGGTAGTCGGGTTTATACATAGTTTATATATAGTTTATACATTTGTTGGTGATTACAAGAACACTTATTGATTAAAACAAGATAATTCTTATCATCAGAGCTACACCATCCATCCTAAGAATTATTCTTTTTTTTGATAGGTTATACAGGTATGTTTAGCGCGTACTTGACGTGTTATTCGAACAGTATACGCACGGGCCTGCATGCATGATATTATTTATGTATTTAGTGCTAAATAAATATGTCTGATCCTTTGGAAGTGAATCATCTATAGGTGCTTTAGGTGTGAATCAGAAACAACATTTTCGTATGCGGAGAATTAAAAGCGACACAATGACTGATCACTTATCACCGTTATGGGTAGGATTTCTAGATATCACGACAACCCTACCCGGAGGTAGGGTACCCAGATTTTTACACCCCCCTCAACCGTCACGATCTAGCAACAATACCGGTCGATTCCCAAATTGGATTCCCAAATTTTCAATCCCCGACCGTCGGTCGCGATCCGGCAAAGCAAACCCACAGTAGGGGTGCCAGATTTTCAGTTCCTGGCCGTCACAATCTGGCAACAATACCCTGAGGTAGCTTTTCAATCCGAACCGTCATAATCAGGCAACAATAACTCTAGGAAACATACAGATATTTCGTGCTCGCTGTTATATTTCTGTGTTTATATCCTTCCATACCTTATTATTCGACACTCGCTGATTTATACTCTCTCTCTCTCTTTTAGTAATAATAGTGATATTATATGTAACGAAATAATCAAACAAGAGTAGATAGTAAAGATAACCACGCGACGTGCAGACGTCACCAGCTGATCAGCGTCACCCAGTGCGCATGATTCGCCTATACCAAAGTTAACGAAACAAAATCTTGAGTCAACTTTATAACGTTAAACCACGTTAGACGGTGATTGAAAAACCCGCAAATAATGAGAAACGGAGATTACCTAAGATTAGGGATAACGAAAGTTTAATATGTAATTGAATTGAAAACCCCTCCTTAATCATACAATACATCTAACGATCTAACCACTGTTTAGTTCCCTATTTAGTCAAATCTGGTTCATTTTTCTTTCTATTCGCCGCAACTGCGTGTTTCTGTGACACGTTTTTATCATCGACACGTACCTAAAATGTGGTAGAAATAGTTCAAAATATGCAATACACAGTTCCACTTGAACACAAAAATAACACCATCTGTCAAAAAATATGGTGGCTAGGAAGCCTGTCAAATTAGGATTTTACTCGGAAAAAAACCTTTAGTTAGGCATTATAAATAACGTTGTGCACGTTATCTAGTCTGGGTAGGGAGTAGGTAAACCCTTCCGCTACCCTAGTTACTGAAAACATGATAGAGCACCATATTTTATAATAAGAAAAATAATGTCATGACTATTTCCTAGATATGTACATCAGGAGGTTAAGAAGTCTTATGTAACACCCACCTCGTTTTCTTGTACAAATTCAACATACTTCTGTAACTATGTATTCAAATGTACGCTAGGTAAGTTAACAACGTCTAAAAAAATCCCGTAAAAAGCCAAGGCAAGTATTTATATATTATATAAAAATATTTTTCTTCTGAAGGACACAAAAAACGGCCAACTTTTGATTACATGTTTATTGTTTTTTTTATCATGAAATACGATGCTCCTTTTCCCCTGTAAATTTCCAGGATTCGAAAAAGCCGTATACAAACTATACAATGTGTACGGCACATGAGCAGCACGGCGCTGCTCTCACGTGTTGCCCTATCAGCCGTATCAGGTAATACCGGTAATGTATGAAAAAAATTCCAATTACATTTATTGTATGTTATTTAAAGATCTAGCAATATTATCCTGTCTTTCACGCTCGTCAGCCCATAGGAAGGAAGACATAGAAAAAAAAACTATTTCAAAAGATGCGCAAAATCGGGTAGGCGACTATTCGACACTATCTTACTTATTGGTCTGACGACATTGAAGGTTAGATTCAGATTGATAGATCATTATCTACAATAATCTTCTGGTTGTTACTTACAGGTTGTTCTATAAGGTAGTACCAACCCAAACTATATTACTATATTAACAATCTATATTTCGTCACAATTTTGAATTCCTCCCTAAATTTCACGCCAATGAAACATAACATTACCTAAACTAAACTTGATACTTTTTGATCTATTGGCATTTTTATGGAACAACGGTATAGTCTAAGAAAAACTGCATATCTCAATAACTGTTTTTAATTTTATTTCGCACGCTTAGATTATGATTTACTAAGAAGCGTTCTATTATCATGATTACCTACCATATCCAAATTGTGTACAGGCTGGTCATAATCATCTATAGCAAAATAAAGCAAACAGTTTTTCCTAAGAAAGTTAATTTTTTAAATGGAACACCCTGTATCTAATTCTTTTTTTGAATTCTACGCATCGTTCTGCACAAAAAAAAGTACTAGTACACACTAGTATTAACCTAGAGTACTGTTTTCTCGCATAATTTCATCTTTTTTTAATAAAATAAAATATTTGATCACATCTTCAATTTAATATTATAATTTGAAATAAAATTTTACTTATACCTTGTAGGCTGTGAAAAACTGTGCTAAAGAAGGTATTCAGGTATCTGTCAGTGGTATCTGTCAACTCTACGTACCATTTTTGTTGCATTCGCAAAAAACCCACACCATGTCAATTACTTGCTCCTGGGAAAAGTTCGCCATATTTCCCAAAATTATGCAAACTTAACTTAACAACCCTAACAATATCACCACCACAGTTTTTCATAGCCTACAGGGTATAACTAAAATTATATTTCAAATTATAAAATTAAATTGCAGACGAGCAAAAATGTTTTATTTTATTAAAAAAAAATCATTCGAGTAAACAGAACTTTAGGTAAATACTTAGCTGGTTTAATAGTTAATGTAGGTGTAGAAGCACTTATTGATAGAAAATCATTTTTTTATAAAGGAGACTAGTTATCTCTGGTATGGTTTATTTTAGCACTAGGGTGTACTAGTACTTTTTGGTGCAGAACGATGCGTAGAACCCAAAAAATTAATTAGACATAGGGTGTTTAAAAAAAAATAACTTTCTTAGGTTTGTACTGTTTGCTATATTTTGTTGCATATTATGACCAACCTGTACACAATTTGGATATGGTAGGTAATGGCGCTAATAGAACGATTCTTACTTAAGTTTAGGGTAGGTAAAGTTATCTTTCATTGTCGTAAACTTTTGCGAGGAATTCAAAATTGTGCCGAAATATAGGTTATTCCATTTCAAAAAACATAAGTTTGGGTTAGTACTACCTTATGGAACATCCTGTACACACGCTAATAATTTTAAAATGTGCGCCTCGGAGTTCTGTATATATGATCCAAATCAGTTTTAAAATATTTTCATCAACAGAGGTACAATATTCCGAGATCGCACTATTGAGACACCCTATAGAATTTTTAGAACTAGAATTTAAGAACATTTGAATAAAATTGAATTTGTTCATAGTTACAAGAGGTTTGTTGCATTTCCGGTAGAAAACAAGGTGTATATATTACATAAGACACATCTCAACCTTCTGAAGGAAATGGTGAAGTTTTGTCTGCAAAGTACGTCCTTGTAACGTATTTTCTGAGGTATAACTTGAAAACAACGACTCGTACTTAAAATATTGAATAGAATTTTCTTTTGGTACGTGGACTTTTGCACGTTATTTGTTATGCCAACCAAAGGTGTATACAAAAATCCAGGTGTTTAAATTTTTCAAGGGTCTGCCAATTTTTAGCAGATTTTGTTTACCCCAACGTAATTGGGGTAAGCGTCAATGTCCCCAATGTGTTCGGAGTATTCACTATGGCCACTTAGAAACTTGGCACCACTTGCCACTTGCACAACAGGTGGACTTCAGTTTTCTTTAAGTTACACTATACATTACAAAAAATCTTCCTTTCACAACGGGACACATGTTTATCATGATTATGTTTAGTTACTTCAGAGAAGAACTTCAACCAAAGCGACAAACCCAGCAAGAAAGGGCATACCACAGGTATTTTTCATAAACTAGATTATGTACAATCCCGACAATGTACCTTCGCATGACATCACTCGTATATAATAGATTTGCCCCAAGAACATCGAACTCTCAGGGGTTATATATCCCATCAAATACCTGAAAAGAAACAGGATATTCGACAGGCAGACGACGACGGAACCTTACACAATAAGCGTCATCTCGATGCCCACTCGAAGACACTCGATGCCGGTCGCAAGTATCAGAACCTCCATTTCCCATTTTGCAATCCGGGCGCGCTCGCGATAATCTTTACAGTACGAGGTTGCGGTAAAACTCAACCCCGTCCCGTTTCCGCCGTATCTTCGATCCCCAATCAATAAAACCCACCCCCAGATCAAATCCCGAAACCTGAGCGACATACGAGCTCAAACGACCGAACGCTCCGCATGTAAATACCAAACCCCATCCTTACCTTTCTGTATGAGTCGGGCGTCCGGGGAATTCCCCAGCCAGACGATCGCCAAGAGCACTAGCGTCACCCTACGGTACATATTGCGAACTTCGCCTGCCCTCGTACTTCGGAATTCACATGTCACTCGGGAAGGAACAATCGAGAATTGGAGGCGGAAGGTCCTGGGCATATGTCACATCGTGTCACGTATACCAACCGGAGTGACGCCGAGAATTATGATGACGATTGGGGAGTTGAGGATTATTATTGGTGGGGTAATCTGCAAAAGAAGAGAGAAGTGAATTATTATTTTATTTTGGGGTGAATGTTGCGACATCAAACAGATCACAGATGTTTGGTTTAATGTGTAGACGGTGTAGGTTAGGTACACACAATGGAGAACCACCATTTAGAAGTATTTAACTTACCAAGTAAAGTTAATTTTTTTTTTCATTCGTAATTAAAATGGGGTGTTATTTTTCACGATAAATTAAGACAACCCACGACAGTTTATGTAATTAAACGACGAAATGTAATTTAACGGGTAATTAATGGCAAAATATGGATATTAACGACAAAATAAGCAAATGGACAGCAACATGTGATTTATTTGCCTATTTATGTAATAATACAAATCAATGAAAAGGGAATAAAGACTATTGAATATGTAATAGATTTAGAAAATAATGAAAATTTTAAAGCCCCTATTCTAAAATTAACAATTGCGCAGGTATAATCCATCACAAGAAAGTCATGTTGACAACTGTTGCCTCAATGGAATTGTGGTGTAATGAAATATTAAATAAGGCTACACAATTGCTTTTAACAAAATTATTATACCCGGTATGCAAAGTTTACAGAATTGTTGGTATTTTAAAAGAAGGATGAATAACAAAGAATCCAGAATGCTGGTTTGAAGCTGGAAGGATCTATTAAATACAATGGATTTGAAGAAGTTTGGCGACAAATGAACAAATTGTAAATAATGTAGGTAGTGTTTTAATAGAATTGTCAAAGAATCCACACCTATAACCTATAATAATAATAATCCACGCCTTAACATCCCCCAACAGCTTTCGCCACTACGGGGGCATCGGTAGGCCCGAATTATTATTATTATGGCGTGCGTCTGTGGAACGTCTTAAGTTGTTTGGCTTTCATCATTCTCCGAGGAGTAAAGGAAAACGACAGAAAAACTTTTACTCTGAAAGCAGGGCGTGAGAGTCGAACTCACGCCCCCAGACTGATAGCCACACGCTTTACCGATGGGCCACAGTATAATAAGATATTAAGAGCCACAGTCTGGCTCTTATTATCAGCAAATTATAACATTTTAGATTTAACGAAATCAAAAATTATGTGAGATTTAAGGTGTGAAACCCGGCCAACATTTTGATAGCCGGTTCGTACATGCTTTTTTAGAGAACTTAAACATGATTTTGGTCAATAACCAGGAAATGCGCAAATCCAAACAACACATTTTCATCTTTCAAAAATGACAAATGTAAACTAAACATGATGATTAGAAACCCTAATAACAACGTGTAGGAGATAAAATTGTTCAAAAGCCAAAATGGGTCTAATAGTAATTGATATACAAGCTTATCTCTTGAAAAGTAAGAACAAGTTCGTGAATAAGAAAAATCGTTCCACTTGTTTTTTTTTTTTTTATTTCGTGGTGCGGGGTATTTTAACTGCAGCACGGCTGAAGATAATTTTCTTACTAGTTTTATTTTTATACTATGTGTTTCACGCAACGTTGGATAGTATTTTTTATATTATTTGAGATAAAAATTAATTTGAATGGACAAAGTAATGCAGATTCGTGATCTTTCTGATAATCTGTTGAAAAGCCCGTTGAATTCCTAATGGTATCAGATATTTTGAAGAAGAAAGAAAAACAACAATAAACGTTATTTTTGAATTTTTCATAACGCTACTATTTGTGATCCCATCCAGATGCCGTTTTTACATGTTGCAGAGATTATGTCAGTTTGACTTTTTCTTGCAAATGAATTCGCAGGATCAAATTAAACTTTAATTAAAAAAATGTCTTATGCCGGCGTGAAATCAAATAAAATCATTTAACATGAAAGAAGATTTTTTAAAAATTTATTTGCTAGCTATAGCCTCGTCAAACAACACGAATAAGTTTAACATAATGAACAACTAACTATATAAAACATTGTCAACGTTTATATCAGAAAATATTTGCGATTAGTGGATCTGCGAAAGGTTTTTTGCTAAAAATATCTATAACCTATTCATGGAGCAAGAGATAGGGTGAAAATCATCGCATTTCGGAATGGAGGGGCCCAGAAAGTAGGTAGGTGCTTTTAGTCCTACACTAATTTAATATGATCCGACGAAGCCAAAGAGCCCCGCCGCCACTCTCTTTTGCCCGTTTGTAAATACTCGTTTTTATTAAAGCAATAAAACCCCGTAGAAATAAACACAAATTTGCCGTATTACATTAGCGAAACATCAAGACATCGTCCGTCATTAAATATTGAACAACCCAGCGGATGGGGAGTAAGGAAGTCGAAGCGGTCGTCCCCGATCGCAAAATTAAAACGTCGCCGGAGGTTAGGAAATTGATACGCCGAAGGCCACCAATCGGAAAGAGTAATAAATTTCGCGAAAGTTAATTAAAAAGGCTGGACGAACGAGCGCCGTTCCGTCAAATTTAAATTGAAAAGTTAGAGGTTCTGTAGTGAAGTTATTGGGGGTAGTAGATTATCAAGAGGTGATTTGGTCGCTTCAAGTTCTTGTTTGTGTTTGATTTAAATTTCTCAATTTTAATTTTATTGCTGATTTTGAACTTCTTCATATATTGTTATTCTTCATATTCTTCATTATTATTCTTCAATTCTACTTGGATTTCTACTTGAAAGCATTAGAAATAAGCTGCTGTGGACACTGGACACCACCGCACCGACAGCATTTATTGAATCTTTTGTATGACTTGTAGGATACCAAGATCATGGTACAGGTCACTGTTCCACATGTACCAAGGCGCGTTAACCAATTGCTTAGTACTTTATTTTGGAGTCTGGAAGTCTGGATTCCGTTAGTTTTAAGTTTTAATTGTTTAATTGTTTAATTGTGCATCATTACATACATACATCATACATCCCTAACAAATATGGCACATAAGCTAGCTCTCAGAGAGCTTGTGCGTGCCATCAAATAATAGTACCTTGCAACACTATACAATATGCAGCCGAACAGCTCGAACATTACAATGCCATCAAACAAAAGAACTACAGCTCTACAACCGACACCTCAATAATCATATGAACATCGACCTAAAACTATCTAAATGTGCTTCAACATAATGCGTCACCGCTATTTTGAATTTTTTCCTATTTTTAATAAGCTTCAGCTTCAGGGGTAGGACGTTAAAGAATTTATCTACGACTCACATATAATTTAAGTTCATTGCATACGTATCTATGACTATATAATCCCCATCATTATATAGCGCCAATGATTATAATGACACTAGCGTTGTATAATAATGACAGTTCGTTCAAATAATGGCCACATTATTTGAACGAACTGTCATCATTATATGACGCTAGTGTCAAAGTCTGTCAAAACCTACGTGGATGACAGTTATTTGACAGTTCGCCTCGCCAGCATTGACAAATGCAATTAAAATATTTGACATAAAATGGACTTTATGAGTCGTAGATAAAACGTCGTATTTGACTCGCACATAACGGATATAAATCGCTCGCATGATTACACGCTCGCCTACGGCTCGCGTGTAACTTCATGCTCGCGATTTATATCCTTAATTATGTGCTCGTCAAATAATATACTATTAATTCCCATATAATCACTGTACCGTTTAAATTTGGAGCTGGTTGCTCTCGGCAGCACCATATTTGCACTGTTTCGCGAGGACCTTGCATACGGGTGACAAGTCCGCAGTGTGATATCAGCAGCAAAGTGAACTTTAACAAACTCGAGCGCATTTACAACATACAAACTTCTAATATGCAGAACCCCAACAGATGAAAACAGTTCCCCGTTCGAAAAACGAGCACGTCTTCTATCTAAGATTCTCAACACGTGACGATGAACAATATTAACTGGCAGCCGTTCCCCCCCCCCCCCAAATGACAATCCCAGCCGTAATCACTGACTCAACCAAAGCCTTATACACTCTCACCAACAAGGCACGATCGAGCACATCTCTAAAGAGGTAGAACTTGTGCAGCAATTTGCGCACCCTTCCAGCAACCGACTGCACATGGACGTTCCACCGTAAATATTGGTCAATATAGAGACCCAAGTATCTGACAGACTCCGATCTACCAACTGACACCGTGCACGAGCAATCGAGGCCATATACACACTTATGGAGGACCAACTTATCAAAATTTGCCTCTCTTGCAGCACTCAACGAGAACGCCAGAAATGTGTTTTTTTTCGCGTTGAGGGTCAGCAGATTTTTAGTCAGCCAATTGCGTACTTTGACAAAGAACAACGCCGTGTCATCCGCATATGAATATATTTTGCCTCCCATGTCCAACTCGAGAAGATCATTTATATACAGTTGGAATAACCACTTATGCTATTAGGAGGGTCGAGAGGACATCCGGGTATGAGGCTGCAATGGTTGCTTACTTCTCGCTCTTCCACTCAAGAATGACGTACGCGTTGGAGATCTGGGGACACAGTACGCACACCGAAGCCATCTTCAAGCACCAAAAGAGAGCTGTGAGAGCCATCACTGGTGCATCTCAAACGACACACTGCAAGCCACTTTTCCAGCAACACAACATACTCACAGTGCCAGCATCCCACCTCCTTTTGTGCCTGTCAGCTATCCACAAAACCAGCAGCTCACATCCTAAGCAAGGTGTAGCAACTTCTCAAGATTGGCAACAACAGCAAACCAACCCACACAGATAAAAATATTCAACGACCTCCCAAATGAATGGAAATCAAAGTCCACCAAAAAGTTCAAACAGATCTTGAAAAAGCATCTCCTAGCAACAAGTCCGTACACCAAGGAAGAGTTCACTGCAATGCTGCCGAGAACAAGCGAGTCAACAAATGCTATGTTATGTGTTATTGATTGTAATGATTGAGATATATACCTACCTACCTTTGACATAACTTTGTACAAAGCGATTTCAATATATTTTATTTTATTTTATTTTAATAACACTGGGCCCAGTACGGAGCCCTGTAGGACTCCATAATTAATTATCCGTTTGCTACTGGTCAATTAGGTATTCCCTAAACAAGCCCGTCGCAGTACATCTTATTCCATACGCTTCCATTTTTTCCATTAGTGTATCATATGAAACCGTATCGAAAGCTCTTGCCAAATCAATAAAAATCACCACTGACCTTCTACCATGATTCAGGCTTTCGTAAATATTATGGACAAGCGCATACATGGCATCAAACAGTTGAAAGACCATGCCGAAACCCATACTGAAATCCTGAAATGATTGAGAATTTGTCCAGATACTCAATTAGTCTATTCTTAACACATTTTTCAACTATCTTTGACAGATTACTCAGCAATGCGATGGGCCGGTAATTATTTATCTGCAACTTACTTCCGCCCCTATATATTGGGACCACTTTGGCTGTCTTAAGACTGCTCGGAAAAGTTCCTTCAACAAAACATTTGTTTATTATATGTTCAAGTGGACCAAGAAGATAGTTGTGACCAACTTTTAATGCTTTTGAGCTTATACCATCTTGTCCCGTAGAACTGCCATTCCTCAGTGAAGATATTACATTAGTAAGCGCCGATCTGTTCACTGGACATAGGTAGAGGCTGTTTGGTCTCGCATCCACCCCACATGAACCGCTGTTCCCCACAACTTTGACAATACTGGCCGCCATATTCTGCTCCAAACTACGATAATAGTTATTAAATAATTCACACATCTCCATTTTATCTGTTTTTTTTTTGCCCATCGCTATCTCGAATCTGTCGCACTGAATTGGATGACCTGGTCTCATTTGTAAAATCACCAATCAGCTGCCAAATTTTGCTCATATCTGTTCCCGCATCATCAAGTTGAGCCCTGTAATAATCCTGCCTTGTCTTACGTATCCGACTCGTCACCCGATTTGTAAATCTCCTGTAATCGGTTCAGTACGCCTCATTATCAGGATTCATTGTGACGGTTATTTTTAAGATAACTCTCTCACAAATGAGATTGACTAGTTCTTCTGTCTTCCAAGGTTTTCTCTTTTTATTTCTTCTCTAACCTGTTTCTTTGATTTGACTACACTTACTTATTGTACTAGTTAACCTCAGAATAAATCTTTCGGTGGCAATGCTGGCGTTTTCTGCACCATAAACTTGCTGCCAACTCTCGTTGTCAAGTTCTTCAGTCAGCTTTGAGTACTGCAAGATGCTTCGCACTAAACCGGACCCATCCTTCATAGCTCCTACCATGGGACCCGCACCAAACAATCTGATGACTGAGCTATAATGGTCCGTCAAAGCGGTCCTCACAACAGCTGAAGTACTCTGTACATTTTTCGCCCTAGACTGTCTCACAAATATGTCATCAATACAGGTCTCCGAGGAACTGCACACTCGTGTTGGAATGTTAATCCTTGACGAGAAGCCGTGTGCACTTAAGATACTCAAACTCCTGCACCGAACTGTCACCTGAATTTATAATATTTAAATTAATATCCCCAGAAATACATGCACATCAGCAGGGCCCAGACTATCAAGTGTGGCGCACCTTGTAGGTATATTTTCTTTTTAGCGCAACCCCAAAGCTAAATGCCGTATACCCAAATCGTTTTTAGTACTTGGTATCTTTTCTTTTTAAGGTGTTGCTTTCCACCCTCGTTCCACCAGTATTGTATCCAAGATTTTGCCCAAATACTTCGCTGTATTCGCATAACATAACGTCGTTAATCTTGGCATGAGGTATGTCTTGAATTCTGTTGTTTGTAAAATTAATGTGGACAGATTTCAGTTAGCTAGTTGAAGATTCCTAATAGATTCTTCAACAGTTGATTCCACTGTCATTAGAGTGACTGGTATAATATAGTGGGCAGAGAATTGGTCCCAACACACCAACCTGGGAACACTTAGTTTTACTTCTTTTACTATTCGGAGTACAACAAGTAGCCATCCACCTGTTTTATTCTGAATAGTCTATCTAAAAACTCTTAGTTTGGGCGTTAATACATCATGCCAAACCTTAGCGAAAGTTTGTGTACATCAAGAAAGATTTTTGAGCAAATCTGTCTGCAAATGCGTTTTCAATTATCCGCTATTCTATGGACTTGATCAATAATCTATAGTACTTTTGTGTCTATAATGCAATTACACCCTTTCACCAGTATTGTATCCAAGATCTTGCCCAAATACTTCGCTGTATTCGCATAACATAACGTCGTTAATCTTGGCATGAGGTATGTCATGAATTCTTTTGTTTGTAAAATTAATGTGGACAGATTTCAGTTAGCTAGTTGAAGATTCCTAATAGATTCTCCAACAGTTGATGCCACTGTCATTAGAGTGACTGGTATAATATAGTGGGCAGACAATTGGTCCCAACACACCAACCTGGGAACACTTAGTTTTACTTCTTTTACTATTCGGAGTACAACGAGTAGCCGTCCATCTGTTTTATTCTGAATAGTCTATCTAAAAACTCTTTAGTTTGGGCGTTAATACATCATGCCAAACCGAAAGTTTGTGTCACATCAAGAAAGATTTTTGAGCAAGTCTTTCTGCAAATGCGTTTTCTATTATCCGTTATTCTATGGACTTGATCAATAATCTATAGTACTTTTGTGTCTATAATGC
The DNA here is from genome assembly GCA_964023965.1 of Melinopterus prodromus. Classification (NCBI taxonomy): domain Eukaryota; kingdom Metazoa; phylum Arthropoda; class Insecta; order Coleoptera; family Scarabaeidae; genus Melinopterus; species Melinopterus prodromus. Next base: position 72,826,517 of record OZ030390.1, read on the forward strand.
AAATACACCCTTTTTGTTACTATTTTCAGCCATTTTGGTCCTTAAACCGTTTTATCTAGCACGTGGTTTTTACTATTTTCTTTTCTTTTGGAGTTCAAACTGCATATCATACTTAAAAATTAGAAAAAAACGTAATACTTGTGAGATCACTTATTTGTCCGTATGTCTGATGTATGTTACCTTCTAATGTCTTTGCACTGGATAAAGATTGTATGTTAACCTTTGACATCCATGTTACCACGAGAAAACAAACCTAGTGGGTCAAAAAGTAGTTTTAGATAACGATGCTTTGAAATGAGCTGAATTTTGCCAAGGAGTTCAAAACCGCCACAAATTGAGAGAGGATTTTCAACACACCAGGGGGTCGATTTTCAAAGTCATGACTAGCGAGCGTGTACGCTCATATCGGTGATCGCCGAGTGCTGCAGTATCTTCAAACTGACGCTCGCAGCTATCGTTCACGGTTTGTTTTTCATAAGGTGGCTACTCTGCGGTTCGAGGTGGGGACTGCAATGCGTTGTTTCTCCAGCTTGAGCCTGCATCACGGCTGTTTCAGTCAGGCTTGCCAATGTGCGGATAATGAATGTCTCGGACGCTTATTTTCATCGCGGGGATGCGAAGCGAACGTTCTCCGATAGCGACGGTGGCTCTAGTCTGGTGGACCAGTTTGGTACTAGCGCAGCGATGCACTTCTTGGCTCTGCAACGCTAAACACATGGCTGAGATGGCGTTGTGTACGGTTTCAAACTTTATTGTAGTCGTTCTTTTAATTTCAAACCACGTCAGTTTAATTATTTTTTTATTTTTGAAATTCCTCTTTTTGTCGTTGCCATGTTGTTAAACTGTTTGTGGGTTTTTGTTAGCTAGATAAATTAGAAAGAGAATCAAAAATGGTTAGTTAAAGTGTCGGTACGGCCTACTGGCCTAATTTGTACGTTCGAAAATTTGAAATTGATAAACTTTTACTTGTACTTCCATTTTCACATGCTAGCGTGGATCGCATATTCATCAGTCACTTCATTTTTATCAAAACGGATACAAGAAGTAGATTATATACCTACGGAAATAGGCGTATATTTTGTATTATATCGATACTCACAAAGGTGTCTAGGATGCTGGGGGCCTTTTAATTTTTCAACTGAATAAGCAAATGCTATAGGAAATGCTATAGGCAAATGTATGGAAAAATAAAAAATCTTTATTATGGTTATATTTTCTAATGGAATTTTATAAAGGAAATGAATTTTCAACCTTCTTTTTTATTCATCGAAGAGTGATTGGGGAAATGTTGGCATATTAGGACCTGGAAAACGGGTAAAAGTGGGGATTTTGATGTTTGCTGTCGGAAATTGCAGTGGTGCAATATTGGTAAACCTGATTTCAATACAATATTTCAACTACGATTTACGAAAACTAAAACAATGGCGGACAGACGCGTGTCAGTTAAAACAAATCGAATGCAATATAGCAATGCATAAAGAATACATTAAGTCGATGAAATTTGTATTAGGAACTTCGCAACCATAACACAGATTTTAGAACAGATTTCTTTTTCTTTCTCTTCTGAGAAGTTATTACTTTTGGTTAATTTTATTTTAAAATAAGGTTTATGTATAAGTTAGGTATGTCTTTTTGTTGTATGATAAAAAATACATAATTCGACATATAATTATTAAGAAGTTTTAAACTATATTGTTTTATAGATTAATAGATTTATGCGGCCGATTTCGCAATTGTGAATTATTAAATATTTATTGCCATCTTCACGCGGAGTAGTGTAAATGCTGATGTGGTAAAAAAATAATAAACGTGTCGATTGCCCGATTGCGCCACTTCCCCTTAAATTAATGTCATTTGCAGTAGTATGACATATCCTGCAGTGGAGGATTAAGGATAGTCGGGGCCCCTAGGCAAATTATCTTTGGGGGCCCCACCCACAAACTAAACTAAAACAATAAACAAAGAGAATGTAGTAGGTAGCACGTAAATATTTTTTTTTATTGTTTATAAACAGTTTTATAATAATAAGAATTCTTCTATATAACAACTGTTTATAATGGTTTATAAATAATTTTCATGTTGTTTTTACAAATTTTTGTTTGCAAATTTACAATGTTCTAATTAATTTATTGTCTTCAAAATTACATTTTTAAAACAATTGTTCAACTGAAATCAGGGACAAGGCATTTCGACGTTCTTGTCCCATTACAGCCCAATTTTGATTTTCTACTAAGATAATAAATTATTAAGAGCTAAAAATTGAAATCAGGAAACAAATATACTTTGCGACTTTTAATAAGATTTACACCAGAATGGCAGAATGTTCAGATATTTTCATTCAAATAATAAGATAATACAAAATATATCCTGCTCAATTCTGTCGAGTCTAGGTGTAACATTTTAAGAATATTGCTGGCTATATTATAGTCTTCTTGCTATCAATTAAAAAAATCGATATTCGATTTTCATAAAAGTTATCACCACACTCGAAAATATTGGGCCGGATTATTTTTAAATTATTACCAAATGTTCAAAGGTCACGCTAACGTATATTTTTAAGAAGAATTTAGAAGAAATTTAGAAGAAATTAGAGCTAGTACGTCCTACAAACAAAGCATCCATAGTGAGCTTAATTTTGTATCAATTTACACATGGTACTTATACATCAAATTATAGATAAAAGTGTTGTGGTAATGTGACTTTTTTACAATTTACAGCGAATCAATCCAATGTCGTAAATCTTGAACGAAAATTTGAACATCGATGAATTCGAAAAAAAGACAGAACTAAGGACATAGAACATAAAATACTATTCCATTTGGAAAAAGTAACCTCTAGTTTGTTAATATCGCATCAACCCCGAATTTTGTAGTAAATAATTTTCATGTAAAACTACAATTAAAAAATTATTCCTTTCTAAATTTAAACACATGTATGTATTATATACATTTATTATTGTATTATTAATAATATCACTAAAGGGCGAATCATTATTAGTGATATAAGAATGGAAATTAATACTTTTTTGGATTGTTAATGTACGTTCTTATATTTATTTATTTACTAATTAATTTAATATAGTATTATTTAATTATTAATGTAAAAATTACATTATACTTGTGGCTTATAATCTAAAGTAAAGGAAGTATTGGCGGAATTACTAATAAGAATCTTGCGAGCGCCAGTGATCACATTGCATCGACTGGGGTGCCCCTGTCGTTGCTTTGAACGAAAAATACCCGCGCGGTGACCGATACGAGCTATTCACCAGTTTGAAGATACTGCATCACCAGCGGATCCCCACTACAATCTTAGTCGCCGCGAAATTTGCGACGTTGTCGGTTGCTTACTAGCACCGTGATTGGAGCGGTAGACGGAATAGCGTTGCCGAATTTACCAATTTGCTGCGCTCTCGATAGCTCATCGTTGGAGCCTCGATAGTTCCCACGAGCGTGCACGCTTACGGTCCTACCTTTGAAAATCGACCCCCAGGCTGGTTGTCTCGTGCACGATCACATATATACCGGTGGGAACCGTCATTATGAAACGGTGTCGTCTTGACTTGGCTGGTGCGCACGTATTTGAGTATAGTTTATGGTGGGGGTGAGAGTAAATGGGGAATACGATTAGAGTCGTTGTACGATGATGGTTCCAACCGGTATAAATTGCGTCCTAACATGCATAGATATATATCGAACAGGTAGGTAGCACCCATAAAATAATGTCTTTGAATTCAGTCATGTAAGGTATATTGGAAAGGGCTCTTTAAAGATCTCCAAAAAATATGTTTTTTTAAAATTTTATGTCTACATAGTTTACCAGATATTTCCCACTAATGCGTCTAAAAATTATGGTTTAACGCTAAACGCTGCCAGATTTTAATAGTATATTATTTGACGAGTGCAAAATTTAGGTTATATATTACGAGCAGGATGTGTATAGTGTATATGTCGTACGCAAATGGCTATTTTAGGCTTTTGGCTAAAAAATGCTAAAATGACTTTTGCCTAGGAAAAAGCTACTTGCACGGTCAAAAAAATATATATATGGAGTCATCATGGACATTTTGAACCCTATTTGCCAAGGCAAATATATTTGCCAAAGCCTATGTTAGGCAAATAGCATTTTGTTTGCAATTGCTTTGTAATAAAATTATGTGAGGTTATATGTACAATCAGTGCATGTTTGTTTTCAAAGACCGCTAATTAAAATTTTGTTGTTGATTACTTCAGGGTAATACCTAATAACATATTCAAAGCATCATGGTTCCGAAGAAGTTACTCCAGATTTGATCATGATGTGAAAACCGTCAATACTCACAGATACGACTAACATAAAAGAATATTTTTAGATTAGGATTGTTCCGTTTTCTTTTTACAAGGAAACAAGTTTAGCTAGACTAAAAAATAGTAAATTTCGAAATTGTTATCGACTGGGCGATTTGACGTTTTGATGCGGAAAACCATGCATAACTAACGTACAGCTCAGTGAACATTTGGTGTGTAGAAACTTTATGCATGTCTTCGTAATTGTTTACAGATATAGCTTCGGAGGTCACTGTGATGTTCCAAACACAGTAGCCAAACCACATACCTATTGCTGTGATAAGGAACAAAAAGTAGTCAAAAACAAAATTTTAATTTAGACATTTGAAAACAAACATGTACGAGTTGCACATAACCTCACATAATTTTTTATACACGCGATTGAAAACAAAATGCTATTTGCCTAACATCGGTTTTGGCAAATACATTATTTGCTTAGGGAAGAAGTATTAAAAATATCAATGCAGACTCCATATCTATTTGACCAGGCAAATAACTTTTACCTAGGCAAGAGCTTTTTGCCTGAAATAACCATTTGCTTACGACATATACACGATACACCAAAAGAGTATATTATCATGCATAATTACATTTCTCATCAAATATATTGATAAATTTGCGTTGATGCACCCTTACCACTATAAGCCACGATACTGGCAGCATATTAGCGCCACTGTAACCTACCGCTATATTTTCACAAATACGTCCACTATGAATATTTCTGACTCATAGATGAACTTCATTATTGGCTCATATTAGGTCATCATCCGCTTCTTTTTACTTTATCATACGCAGTATGCTAAAGTATTGTAATCACGCCGAAAAAAAAAATTGAGATTTTAGCGGAAATAGGTCTTTTTGGGTACCCTGAACATTTTTGACCAAGGTACAAAAAAATGTCTGCGTGTGTGTGTGTGTGTATGTGTGTGTGTGTGTGTGTGTGTGCGTATGTGTGTACCAGATTTTTGTGACGACGATTCCAGAGAAACTACTAAAGCTGTCGGGACGAAAATTCATATTAAGAAGTTCTATGACCAAACTTAGAGCTGAAAAGCTTTTGGTTCAAAAGGGTCCAAAGGAACTGGTAGTTTATTCTAAGCCTTTTTCAAGGATTTTGCAGATGAGCCGCCATTTCTGTAATTTCGTCAAAATAGTTAAATAATAAATTAAAGCAGAGGAAATTTTGAATAATTTCTGCCTATGACATTTTTTGGTAAAATTAATAACTAAACTAAACTTAGCTGCAAGAGCAAATTCTATTTGATCGAGATCGGTCGCATCTGCATTGATATGAAACTACAGAGTCGCCAGGATTTTGACAAATAGTTTTTTGTGCTGTCACCACAGAAATGTCTATGGCTGTCACCACGCTGTCACACTCGGAGAACCGCTATGGAACGTCACCTACAGTGTCATGAACGAATATAAATCTGTCAGAATTTGAATTAGCTTTTTAAACTTGACATTTCGTAGAAGTGGTATCAACCTAACATTTTCTATACCGAAATATAACCATTTTTGAATTTTTTTAAAAATACTTATTTCTCAAAAAGCAACACAAAAAACGTTGTTGTCACTCCTGCCGAAAACTACATAGCGCGAATTGCTCACATGCGACGACGACGCTCCGTCATCGGTGACGCGCCGCATCACCGATCGTTGTGCTATTCCGTACTTTCGGCACTTGTGAGATAAACAACTATTATTCTGATGACAGTAGGTAGTGTCAAATGCTGATGCTTTGACAATACCTTCGATTGATACTATTGACTATCAAAATATCTGTCAAATCCTGGCTAACTAGTTTAATTTTAATGCAGACACGATTTATCTCAGTCAAATAGATCCTCATGCAGCTAAACTATTAATATTATATATTGTATGATAAAGTCATGTGCCTGGCCACATCAGATTTTTTAGCATATAAACGATTACAATTTACTCGAACCATTGCTTGTAAAATCGGATCATGTTTCTCATCACAAAAAGTGCACGTGCAATCAGGCGTTCCGAAGACCAGCGTTTTAACATAAAAACTTTCCAGAACTTTGCACAAAGTTTTCGAAACCTTGGCGGTTTGCTAGCCAACCGCAGCAGGGCGTCAGCTTGCTACCGGAAAATAGACCATACACGATCGCATGCAAAAACAAAGCTAGCCTAGTTTCGAGTTTGTTACAATTAAGCACCGATAGATAGGGTGAGCTTCGGGCGAACCAATCCAGAAAACTATTGCGCGGTCCATTGCCGTCAGTTCACCGCCCCGGACGCAAGGGAAAACTTTTATAGAGGGCCGATGGTTCATCCCAATTCGTTCGTTGTGTCATTTGCATTCCGGCCGTATCTAATCACTACTACATTTGTATGTGTTTCATACTACCCTCCAGTTTCCACTCTTGTTCAGGTATTACAATTTCAATTTAACTATATACAGTGTGTTCAGGAAAGTCCGCATCATATGGATTTTTATTTTTTAATTATCCATTCTCAGAAAATTTTATTCTTTATAAAGTTGGCGGCTTGTAATAAACCAATACGGCAATAGTCAAATATGTAAATTTCGTTACCATACACCAAACGATTCAGAATATATGAATTTGTGATAAGGGTAAAGTACCTTTATTTTGGTTATTACAGATAAAATTTATTTGAAATGTTGTAAAAGTAAAACTTATATTCAAATATCTAGCGACGTAACTCGAATTTTTTTCTTTTTTGTTTTTTTTTAATTCTTACTTTTATGACTAATATTAGTCGTATCAGTGATAGTAAAATGTTCGTTTTAATCTTTTTTTTATAAATTTGAATTTTTACAGTTTTTATTATTTTGGTATGATAACTAATGTTTATTTAGAACTAGTGCAAAATTACACATTTTCTTGATGCAAAGTTGTTATTTCACCCTGTAGACAGTAATAGAACATACAATAACTAATTTGAGCGTGAATTACTTTTAATTTAATCAATATTAATGACTTTGGATATGTTTATAATAGTAGCTATCCATCTACAGAAAAGCGATTATCTCGATGTTGCTGATATTTTCAATAAAAACACCCGTACAACCAAATTGCGCATTCAACCATTTCTAGGATAACCAGAAAATTCAAGCAGACTGGGTCTGTTGAAAGTCTCTTTAAGAAACGCCACAAAAAACTATTGCCGAAAATGAGAAAGCAACTTTACCAGTGGTGCAAGCGGTAATCGTGCATAGAACTACTTCGGTTCGACAAATCAGACCTGATGCCATAGGTATGACGCCATCTGGTTTGAGGGGGAAATGGAAGACGACAGATTGCTTTTTGTTAATATTCTAGGGATAGACGAGGCAAAATTTACGTCAAATAGCACTGTTTTTTCATAACATAGCCGTTGCCGTTGGTGGCCACAAGGAACCCCGAATTTTACGGTAGAATACCGATATTAGTACCATTGTAAGAACAATGTACTTAGCGGTATTTTGAACAATCAAATATTTGCGCCCTTTTTTCGTTAAAATTTAAATGTAGATTTATTTCTTCAGTTCCTGAACAGCGTGTTAATATCTTTTTTAAACACCGCCACCGCCAAGAACTTTTTAAACCAGAAATTTGGTTAGAAACTATTAAATTTTACTCTTAAACAACATTTTCAAGTAGAGTTTATGGTAATAATGAAGTCATACCAGATACCATAGTCTCTCTAGCCTTTAGGTTAGTACTTATTTTGGTTTATCAAAGTGATATTTGCTCAGTTTTTGCATGTTATGTGATGCTGATTTACTGTATTGGGTGTGAGAAGCAATTTGTCAAGCCGAAGTCGTTCTATGCTCGATTACCGCTTTCAACACTGGTAAACTTGCTTCCTTATTTTCGGCAATATATTTTTAGTAGTGTTCTTTAAAGAGATTTGCAACAAACCCAGTTTTCTTGAATTTTCTTGTTCTAGGAAGAAATAGTTGAACGGGTAATTAGGTGTCTTTCATTAAAAATATAAGCAACATCGACTAATCGCTTGCTGTAGATGGATAACTACTATTATAAACATATCCAAAGTCATTAATATTGATTGAGTTAAAGGTAAGTCACGCTCGTGTAGTAATTATTGTATGAACTATTATTATCTAGAGGGTGAAATATCAACTTTGCATCAAGAAAACGCCTAATTTTGCGCTAGTTCTAAATAAACATTAGGTAGTTATTATAATTATTATTATAATAATAAAAACTGTAAAAAAATATTCAAATTTAAGAAAAAAATAGATTAAAACGTACTTTTTAGTATCGCTTGCATTGACTAACATTTGTCATAAAAGTAAGAAGTAAAAAAACAAAAGAAGAATTATTTCGAAGTAGGTCGCTGTGACTTTTTTTTAAATGTAATTTTTAAAATAAAGGTACTTTACTTTCCTTTACTTTCTTATCACAAATTCATATATTCTGAATCGCTTGGTATATAGTACCGAAATTTACACATTTGACTATTGTCGTATTGGTTTCATATCAGTCGCCAACTTTTATAAAAAATAAAGTTTACTGAGAAGAGGATAATAAAAAAAATCCATATGATGCGGACTTTCCTGGACACACTGTATAAAAAACCGGGGACTAACTGTCTTCAATCCAAATGGCGGACGCGCTAACATATTGTTAAAATATCAGTTACTTCTTTTTACTTTATCATACGCAGTATGTAAAGTATTGTAATCGTGCCGAAAAAAAAATTTGAGATTTTAGCGGAAATAGGTCTTTTTGGGTCCCCTGAACATTTTTGACCAAGGTACAAAAAAATGTCTGTGTGTGTGTGTGTGTGTGTGTGTGTGTGTGTGTGTGTGTGTGTGTGTGTGTGTGTGTGTGTGTGTGTGTGTGTGTGTGTGTGTGTATGTGTGTAAACGATTTTTGTGGCGACTATTCCGGCGAAACTACTGAAGGTATCGGGACGAAAGTTCATATTTAGAAGTTTCATGACCTAACTTAGAGCTGAAAAGGTTTTGGTTCACAAGGGTCCAAAGGAACTGGTAGTTTATTCTAAGCCTTTTTGAAGGATTTTGGAAATGAGCCGCCATTTCTGTAATTTCGACAAAATAGTTAATTAATAAATTAAAGTAGAGGAAATTTTGAATAATTTATGCCTATGACATTTTTTGGTAAAATTAATAGTTTAGCTTTTTAGTTTATTCTAAGCCTTTTTGAAGGATTTTGGAAATGAGCCGCCATTTCTGTAATATCGACAAATTAGTTAATTAATAAATTAAAGTAGAGGAAATTTTGATTAATTTATGCCTATGAAATTTTTTGGGAAAATTAATAGTTTAGGTTCAAGGGCAAATTCTATTTGATCGAGATCGGTCGCATCTGCATTGATATGAAATTACATAGTAGCCAGGATTTTGACAAATATTTTGTTGTGTTGTCTCATTCGAAAACAGCTGATCTCATCAGAGGTTGGAAAACCACTATGGAACGTTGCCGCTGTAGTGCGGCAAATTATAAAATACAAATTTCAAATAAAGTAACCAATTTGATTGTTTGTTGATAAGAAATATCAACCCGTCTTTATATCTAATTCTAAAAACGATACATTGAGAAAATTATAAATAAAGTATAGCGATGAGTGTAGTTTTATTTTAGTATAGTATGTTGGTATGGATGTGTCATGTACAAATATAAATCTGTCAGAATTTGAATTACCTTTTTAAGGTGCGTTTTCATTAGTGACAATGGCAGTGGTAGCAGACGCCGCTATAGTATTTCCAATAGAAAATTGATAGTGACTCATGTTTATGTACATGCAAACTAATATGTGTCATTATCACGATATATAAGAAATACTATAATTTCGTATTCTACCACCGCCATTAGCTACCATTACCTACCAATCGGAACGCACCTTTAAACTTGACGTTTCGTCAAAGTGGTACCAACCTAGCATTTACTATACAGACATGATTTATTTTTTTTAAATACGCATTTCTTAAAAGGCAACACAATAAACGTTGATGTCGCTCCTGCCAAAAACTACATAGCCGACTCGCTCATATGCGACGGCGACACTCCGCCTTCGGTGACGCGCCGCATCACCGCTCGTCGCGCTATTCCGTACTTTCGGCATTTGTGACATAAATAACTATTATTCTAATGACGTAGTGTAGGTAGTGTCAAATGCTGATGCTTTGACAATACCTACGATTTATCTCAATAGAATAGATTCTCATGCAGCTAAACTATTAATTTTATATATTGTATGATAAAGTCATGTGCCTGGCCACATTAGATTTTTTATTTTTGATTTGTTTGAATTGGATACATAACATTTAAAAATCTAGAATAGCAACCTCCATGCTAAATATCAATCACTTTCAACAGAGCGGTAATTTTTGATATTATTGCCGATTCACATTAATATTTATCATTGTGCTGTGTGTGCACGTGCAAACACAAGTAACAAGTAGTTTGTTAAGTCGGGCATTAACCAGAAATGCTGAAAAACGACTATTAGAAAATTTAAATTATGAAATTATGATTATTTCTTATTTTATTTACACACTATCTTTGCGAAACTAGAGTTTCTTTCAGAACAGAAATTTTGATAATATTAATTGAATATACAATTACAGTGTGTTTTACTTCCGGTGTGCCAAACGCCAAATTCGTTACCGTGAAATGGGCGTATTAATATCAATTATAATAACAATAATATTTATTGGTCTTTATTTTGCAGTGATATGTGTGCGACAGGCCATCAGAGTAGGTATGTGTACAGTTGTACAAGACTAGAGTAATTATAATTACATATATCATAATTGGAACTGATACAGAAATTATGAACATCCAGCGAACAACGTATGTACATGATTTTACCTAGGCAAAAACTATTTCTTTTTGAAATGTAATGTATTCATCGATGATAAATTTCATAGAGCTGGAAATTTTTCTCATTATAAACCAAAAAGACTTGTAAAGCTACAGTACTTAGTAGCTACAGCTACAACATCGTATTAACAATAAAAAATAATCGTAAAATGATAATTTCCCAGTGGCAATCAGTGCGCAACAGGCCCTCCCACCCACATTGTATTCCTCAAGTTAGAAATTTCAGAAACAATGAGTATACGGAATATTCATCTTACCTTGTATATGTTATTATTTTGGAACAATATAAAACACTAGAAAGTAATAAAAATGAAATTGCCGCACTTTTATTCTTTAAGTAGTAAAAATATTTTCCGCAAAAATAACTTTCCGGCACTGAACGTAAAAACTAACACATGAAAGCCTCCTGTATCAATTATCAACAATATTTGGACGTTTACAGTTTTTTACTTGTGTCGGTGTATCCTGTCAGTATATTGTAGAAAAAGTATTACTTGCGAGATTTGTGTGACTTCCACCCATGAATTTCGAATGATGAATGATGTTCATTTTTCTTTGAATGTGTCCATAACCGATTTCAGGCAACATTGGATTTCAGTCGGAAACAGTATCACTCCAGAAATAACAGTTTAGTCGAAATCGGCAAAAAAAAAAAGAAAATTATAGCATACTATATTTAATATAAGAAACTGGATTTTGATAGCCCGGAAGTGGCACATAACTTGTGAATATTACTATTATTATTATTATTATTATATTATAGTTATAGCTGAGTTGTTGCTTCAGTGAAATATGATGATGTCTAATTGGATGCCAAAACTGAAATTGTAGATTTAACATACTTATTGAAGTATTAACTTAAAGGGACGGTGGCCGACGAAAGGAACGTGTTTTTGTGAAAATGACAACGTACTACCTACTGCGTACTCGACGGTAACTTTGAGACGGTATTTAATATTTTTAATCGTTCATTGTTTTTTCCAAATCTTTTGCATTCACGTGATGAAGTAAAAACGAACAAAGATCACAACAGATAGAGCCTATCTAAACTTAAAACACAGAACCATTTCGTAGTGACAGTTTGTTAATTACAGCTTATTTTAATCTGGTTGTAGATACCTTTCGGTTCAGAAATATATGCTGGGTTTCATCTCTAGTTTATCTACTTTATGCGATTATAAGATACCTACTTAAAAATCATCAATAAATAGTGATAATTAAATTGAAGTGTTTATTAATAATCTTGACAATTCAGTGACTTGTGACAGAGTTTAGTTTCTGTGGCAAAAGTTGTTAATCAAATAGAAAAGTACCAAGTGTACCTACTTTCGTGTTATTTGTATTGTTAATTTCTACAGCACACATGCATGTATTTACTGTTGTTTAAAACTCCGGCCGTACATGATCAGGAGTCGCATGGAATAGAAAGTTGTGGCGCTGGGTTCGATACGGCCACGTGGCCGGTAATATTATAATTTCTTTAAGCCATATCTTTGCAACCACCAACGAAGATGACACATCACTTCGAATATGCATTTCAAATATTTAAATAGATAATTGAAGGTAAGTATCGTAAAATAATACATAACTAAATTCGAAATTTGTTATGCCCTCCTTTGAGTAAAGGTATCTCCTAGCGTCTGCGCCGAAAATCTAGACTTCTCTGGTCCTACTTCTCTCCTTTTAGTTCATCTCATGCTTTGCATTTTCTTCTTGATTTTTTCCTGTCTGCGTCCGTTAGCGAATGGTAATTAGTACTCCGTCGGTTATTTATCCATATCCGTGTCTATCCTTGTGGTCTATCTAGGTTTATGTTAGGTATGTTATTGTTGAAACTATGCTAACAATGTTGTTCGTTTCTTTATTTCCGTAATTGAGACTTTAATATGAGACTTTCCGAGTTACTCTCAATATCGGGTTTTTTATTCAATTTTGCGCTACCCCGATTTGTTTGTAGTTTTTATTGTTAAGGGCCATGTGTGGTATCCTTAAGTGATACCTGGGCTGATACAAATGTCAAAGGTTCTTCTTTTTAGCCCGAAGTTGAGATTGTCTTGTCTTGTACTTGTTAACAGTTCATCTTCTGAAATTATGATTAATAAGAAGAATGCGGAGCAAATGTTGAATCTTTGTAGACTTGACCTAGAAGAATCGTCTTGCATCTGAAGTATCGAGTAAAATTGCTTGGCTGTAATGCACTGCATTAATGGCAACTTGTTGGCGAAGTTAATGCACGGAGTTCGGTCACACTAGGCTGCTCATCACCAATGACAAACATTGGCCACAAACTCGCAACAAACCCGTTTAGGTTTCACTGGCTTTCAATTTGTTTACATTCTTTGCAAACTTCTCAACGTCATAGCCCGGACACGGTAAACTTTAGTAAATATTTATTTTTTGTTCTTAATACATGATGCTAAATACATGCATCACTTCCATGATAAATACTTGCGCTGTGTAACATAGATCAGTTGCTGGAGATAGTCTATGTATGAAATATTACATACATAGTATCATTAATCCACGTTCGCAATATTGAATCACAACACGTTTGCGGATTGCAACTACTAGTTTGGTTTCGTCTAGCATTCGAGACACGCGGACAAATACCGGAGATCAATAAGCTTTCGAATCGGGGGAAGGAAGGGTTTGCAGTAAATTAAATTTGCCGAATGCTCCGCAGACCCGATACACGAGACGACCAAATATTTGCTCTTCCGTTAGCCTCACGCGAAGATGCGCGCTTACATAACATACATAGATTCTCGGAGCGTCTCCTCCGCCGCCGTACCCGCCTACGATAAGCGCCGCGCCGACCCCGGATTTGTCCCCGTTGTCGGTTTGTTTTCCAGTTCGCGGCGAATGCAAATGACACGCCGAATGAGCCAGAATAAACCGCGCGCTGCAGCGGCGGCCTCTGCAAAAGTTTTACGTTCGCTTCATCCGCTCCAGTAAACTGGAGAGCAATGGACCACGCGATAGTTTTCTGGATCGGTGTGGATGCGACCAAAAAATATATTCCGGCGACTCCGCCATTTATGGAAATGAAATGAAATGAGCAATAAACCTATTCAGATGAAAAATTTATATTAAACCACTAATTTGAAACATCTCCTTGGCCGGATGTTGCTTTAAGGAAAAGGCTGATGTGTTCTCACACTGATGACACAGAACATTCACGAGTAAATTGTTATTAGTCTTACAACACTCAACAAAAAATTATCGTGCAACGTTTTCAACAAAAACGCAATTTTGATAATTTTTATCAAGTTTTACCTGTTGAACCCATTATCCTAGAAACCTCAAAATGTCTCATAGTAAGAGTAAGTAGTGTGCGGACGGATCCATAAAACAAACAAAAACTAACGCAAGAACATAACGTGCAACTTTCAAGCCCGCGTTCGCATTGAGCGCAAATAAAATCAATCGAAAACCCCATATTCGCTATTGGCTCCACCAACACCAACAAAAGTTATCAGTTTTTCATACTGTATACTAGTGGACCTATAGACCGCCTATTGGATAGATCAGTGAATCGGTAGATCGCAGGAATCGATAGACCGCATAGACAGTGGGTATCTACAATAAAGACTTCTTTTGCAAAATCAAAATTTCAAGTTGATGTAAAGTTATATTTATTGCCCTTATATTAACAACGAAAAAAGTTGCCTTGATTAAAAAAAGATCTCCAGCAAGTAAAAAAAAAACCTTTTTCATGTTGAATAATTTTAACAATAGTAGGGTGTGAAATAAAAGTATAAACTTATATAATTTTAATACAACCTACCTAAATTGCATAAAATTGAGTAATTTAAACAAAAAATTATATTTTATAATCCATGCAAATTACGACGATAACCCGATTTTTTTTTTTCAAGAAACGCCCAGGATCTAAATAAAAATTTAGAAACATGAAACAATTATAGACTCCTTGCAGAAGCCTAGATTGTTTTTTATTTAGGCTATTTTTTTGTTGTATACATAGGACCATAGAAACAACTTTTTATCAACTTGTATATTTTTCTCCCAGCACCATTGACCTTATTTACAAAAATAACCATTATTTGTTAAAATTACTCAATTTTATGCCAAGTGCGGAAGACCCAAATGTTGCATTAGAGTAATATTTTTATACTTGAAATTTAGATTTTCCAAAGAAGGTTGTTCTGATACACCCTACAGATTGGTTGGGCATTATTTATACCTACATATTGGAATTGTAGATTGATAACATTCTAAATATATTTAAAACCTGTAATATGTATAATTGGTTTGTTTGCCCATCAGTAAAAACAATTAGTTATTCCTAATTGCTAAGCATGCGCAATTGATATTTTGTAAAGGCAGAACCCCCATTGTGCATGCGCAAGAGTAAAAATAAGTGGTTTATATAATTACTTTGATGCTGCTCGAGCAAACCTATTATCTAAAATAAGAATAATAGATAATAATAGAGATAATAATAATTCAAACCTTGTATTAGGTATATTATGTAGACATACTTTATTGTAACTTAATCATTGTAGAAACAAAAGAAAAATATACCAGTGAAGTAATAAATAATGAAATAACCAATGATGTGTGAAGCGATAAATAATTTGTAAAAAATATGATCAAGGCTAAAAATAAAAATATGTTCCGTTACAGAAAACATTCATATATATTTGTACAACAATATTTGTTGCAAAAACATATACGATAATTTATTATTGCACAGTATCGTATACATAAATACAGGGTCATTATAAAGGATTGTAGTCGAAGTAGGCCGTGCCAATGTTAATAATTTAGTGCCGCTATCCCAAACAACTGTCAAACATGAAATAGGTTTTGTAACCAAATTAACTTTTGTGTGTAGAACAGTGGTGTTCCATTCAAATAGAGCGGCAACCAGCAATATTTACATTTGATTTCATGGCATACTTCGACTACAATCATTTATAATGACCCTATATATACATATTATAGAAAACAAAATAAGAAAAAAAGGGGAATACTTACAAAATTAAATTTTTCTTTGTCTCGTGTGCCTATTAATTTGACCTACCCCTACATACATTTCGGTTATTCCTACATAGAAGTCCAGCCTTTTAGCCCTAAAAAATGTTGCTCACCGTGTGCAAAAGCGGGATGAGGTAAATAACTGTCCGCTTTTGTAGTATGAATGGTACGGATGTTTCAATGAAATTGAAAATCACATTAAGGGTCACATTGGCTTACGATTGAGGAATGCACACACTTTTGAATACTTTCTACGATAAATAGCACCTCAATAACTCTTCCGAATTAAATCCGTGTTGATTTAACTTTTTTGTTGGAAATTACTTGAGGAAGACACTGAATAAACGTTGAGATAATTAGCATTAGAATAATGTTCTTCCTGTCTTCAAAGTTTTTCATTCAAATCGTATAGTAAGCTTTGTCACAGACGTAAAGTTAACCTAAAGAAATGGGAATTAAATTACTATTCAGGGTTACCTGTGATCACTATACCGGAAACGTATAGATCCAGAAAGGTTTATTATAATAATAAATTCCACAATAATGTTGATAAAAAATTGTTCGTTTTCTTCAAATTCTTTTATGTGATGAATCTTCAAAAGGTTTTACGTAAAGCAAGCATCCTGTTTTGTTTCGAGTGAGTGATCACCGTTAGAAGAAAAATCATACTAAGGACAACATTCCTAGTCTTTGTAGGCTTGTTTTTTGGCCTGCTATCAATTCCCAATCACACTACTTGAACTTTTCCAACGTTATCCGTTTTCAGATTTCTTCCTCCTCATTGCGGCAAAATTTTACATCGTGTTCTTCTCATGTTACACTTGGCTTCACTAACAATTACTTTATTGTATTGATATTGACATGTAGCTATTTCCATTACCTTTTGTTGTCTCTAATACATCTATATTGTTTGCATTCGGTCACGGTAGAATGACTTGTGTATGTATGCTAAAAATATTTAATAAATGTGGACTACCGTAAACAAACCTTCATAACAACATGTAATAAACTTACGATATGCCATTTGTATTGGCAAAGTCGGCAAAGTGAATCCATATTTATAAACATAAATATGTTAGGTTATGCAGAGGTTATGTACGGCTGACGTTTAATAGCGCTGGTAGGGCCATCTGTCGACTAATCGGCTAAAACGTCCGAATTCTTGTAGAAATGCATTTTGTGGGCAATTGATCGATCGATTGAAATGGTAGCCACGCCATACCGTACTACACTTTACCCGGGTACATTATACGTTAAATAAGTAACCACAGCTCGGCTCATAGGAAAAATGACATAAGGTCGGACGTATTATTGAGTTCAGTGGCTGTAACACGTAGGAAAACGTACCCAAACTCACCAATGAATTTCCGATATCTCTGCTATAATTTGTAAAATCATACCATATTATGCTTGTATGCATACGTAGTAGGTTTCATACGTACGTAATAAAGACAAATGCAAATTCTTAATTATTCATATACGTAGAACATACGTTATAGGTTTCTCAGAGGTTATTTGGAACGGACGTTGTGTGAAGATAATAATAATCAACAAATTGCAGGTTATGTCTGCGCTTTTGACGTTTCTTATCTGGCAACCATGACGACGCGTAATAAACTGCTGTTGGAATGTTGAGGCGTGTTCACCAAAATCGATCGCTTTTTGGAAAATTTTTAAGCAAAAACGCCTTGGAGGCCTTTTTGCGTCGATTTCAAAAGCTCACGCAACGTAGAATGGTCCATTTAGGGCGACGGCCGCGCTTCGCGCGCCCGAAAAGGCTTCTCCAAATTTTCTATAAGCAACTAAGAACGCACTTTTTCGCATGTGAAATGGTGAGAAAAAACACGCCAAATCAGTTTACATAATATAGACTAGGGCTGTAACGGAATTCCGCATAGGCTTCCGCAACTGCGGAACTTTCGCGTATTTTTCCAGTCCGCATTCGCATCCGCAGTCTTGTAAACGCATCTATTGCGGAAGTTACGGATGCCGAGCGTTTGTAAAGCCGGCGCCGCAAAAGTCGACCATTTGGCTTTCGCATCCGCTTCCGCAAACGTCACTTCCGTTACAACTATACTTTTATACTGTTTCCATACTTTTCTGTGAGCTGTGATTGGTTCTGAAGGCGTGGCAGTTTTAGGTTTTAGTTTTAGGTTTTCAGGTTTAAGAATAACATTTTATTGTTCCAACAGAAAAACTCTACAATATACAATATTTGTGACTGTTAATACGCTCAGGATGTTCGGATTCCCCTAAATTATAAGTGTATCAGGTTTCAGCTTTGCGTTTCTGAAACTAGAATTATATTTTGTGTCTTTAACGCCCCATAACTTGTAAATGAGGCAATTTTGACTTATGTATGGCAAAGAATATTTTACTTTTTTATTTTCTCAAATAGAAACAAATCAAATTTATTTTTTCAACCATATAGAGAATCCATCCGTCTATACATTCATCTTGATTTTACTTTTTCTTTGTGTTTTCCAAAAACAATCAAAACTATTTTACTTACATAAGTTGCTGACGTACTGTCATGGTTTTTAAAATATCTCGGCTTATTAGGCAAGAAATACAACGGAATTAATATAAATAAAAAGTAATTACAGTAGAGCGTCGATAATCCGCACTAATTGGGACCGAAGGTGGTTCGGATTATCAAATATTACAGCTAAATCGTAGAAAATACGAGTATTGGATACAAGATATATACAAAAGCAATGTTTTTCTGTAACAGGAATCGACAAAAATGGGTTTTCCCTTGGTTACCTACTGATTTATTTTATTACTATTTCTTTTTGGGCGTTCGGATTAGCGAGGTTCGGATTATCGACGCTCTACTGTGCACTAAATAGTACCGGATGATATATTTAATCTTTTTCGAGTATTTTCACTGCATATTTGCACATGTACTAAACAAATAACATAAAATACATTAAACGAATAAACAGTATTTACACAATAATTCCCAGTGGTCCTGTCACTCGTCTGAACAATATATTTTATACATTTAGCGAAATTTCATGCTCCTATTGATTTTTCAAATAATGGTGAAACATTACCGCTGAATAAATAACCCTACATTGTGATTATCGTGTTGGTATCATAAATAAACATTAGTTTCATTAAATAATTAAACTTCTGTTTACCACATGTCAATATTTGAAATTATTCTGTTGCCTTCATTCATATTAGGGAGCGCTCACTTCTGCAGAAAGAAAACCAGTACGTCAACAATTCTCGAACCTGGGCCATTTAAATTTAATACTCGTGAAGTACTCCTCAGAGATACCAACAGGTATTTGTGCAGTATACCAGATACCTATTACTATATTTGTAAATTTTTCAAAATAAAAATCGGTAATATTTAATTATAAAACAATCACTAACAACAGTCGAACAATAAGATTTTTGTTTTTTTGTAACGTTTTCGTATTTGAACTAATTTTTTATCTATGGACTTGTGTGTTTGTGTGTGTCTGTGTGTGTGTGTATGTGTGTATTGTATTATACGTTATAACTTATAAATATTATAACATAACACACAGACAACCCAGAAATACGTTGAAAGAAATAGGAACCTCAGGAGAGCCCTAAAACTGTTGAATGATATGAAAAAATACTTTTTATCCTTTCATATTTAGGTTAGTGAACCTTTATTATTATATTTTTAGGTATGCTCGACGAAACCTAGTAAAATGCTTAATATTAATAATTTTAATTTATAATTAATTTATACATTCATTATACTTATTAATAATTTATTTTGAAATAAATTCAGTCGCATCCTATGATTTTCAATTTTGTTCCGATTTAAACCAAAATTGATGGCTTTTTATTGTTTATTAATATGATAAATGTAATTCTTTTTAATTTGAATACGAATTTCTGGCTCATGTCCATCGTGACAAGCTGACTGAGTTCCTATTGTTTCATAAATTGTTATTAAGAATTTTTATCAAAGGTCCAATGATTATAGACTTTTAAATTTTGTCAGCTTTTAACTGCTTTTTTTTCATATTTTAAATATTTTCTTCCCAGGGGCGGATTAACCACATGTCGCAAGTGGGTGGAAAAGTCACAGGGGGCGAAAAGACAAAAATAGAAAATAATCCGCTTTGGAAAAATGTAATGAAAAATGTATGAATCTTTACAACCACCTAAAGTCAAAGCTCAATTAGGTGACATGATGAAAATGATGAAATCTTTAGAAACTGGTGTTTTACTAGTGTTTTGGAACGACATTCTCATACATTTTAATATATAACCATTATAACGCTACAAATCAAGAATATGGTTCTTTTAGTTGTAAAATTATATGAATCGTTACGAGGATTTATAAAAAGTCATAGAGATAATTTCAACGACGTTGAAAATTTGGGAAACAAATTACTATTTGTGCAAAAAACCCTAGAAGACGACGAAGCTAGAGTTAATGAGCCACAATTTGAAGGAAGAGAGGTAATGTGCGTAAATGTGGTTAATGCAACTATAGATACACTTTTTACTGAGTTCATAAAGCTAAAAGGGGCAAATGAAAAAAATTTTGATCTGTTTTTAGAAAAATGTATCCAATGACGCAATAAGAACTTAGAAACTTAAATTCAATATAAATATTTTTTTATGCAACGTGGTCACTATGGCACCCTAAATTTGAGGGAACTTTCTACAAAGCTTATCTGAAAACCCGACGTTTCCCAATACCTAGTATTTGTAAGCATTACATTCGTCAGTTATACAATAAAGTACAGAAGTTCTTGTTCCCTTGTGTAGTACGTAATTGCGGAATACGCCAATCGTAAGGGAGATGGGCGATCTGTTCGAAGCAAATGAGCAAATGACCGATATGCTGGGCCCTGTAATTATCGCAAATTGAAAGCGATTTTGTGCGAGGCGCAGGGCGACCGTGATGCCATCTGGCACCCTACCACTCACCGGCCAATTGAGATCTAATGCATAAATTAGGAGCAATCTTGAACGTCAGGATGACCTAGTGATAGCGACCTACGTCGATAAATTAATTAACTGCTCGCTGCAGAAGGTGCAGCGAGCTCTGTAACCAATACAACACCGTCCATCCCGCTTGATTGACCATGTAAGCGATGCAAAGTAATAAACTCGAGCAGATAAAAAGTTAATAATCACCAGGATCAGGAAAATAATTGACTGGGTTTTAAAATTTCTTTGGTTTTTAAGATAACAACAAACTTTAAAGTTTGACACTGCTGCCTCTCCGTATCTCAGTAGAAAGATTTTGAGCAGAGGATAGTTTGAAAATAGTAATCACATGAGTCTTTTAGATCCGCCTACCGCTTGAAGGTGTCAAGCGCTTTTTACTTTATCATACGCAGTATGTAAAGTATTGTAATCGTGCCGAAAAAAATTTTTGAGATTTTAGCGGAAATAGGTCTTTATGGGTCCCCTGAACATTTTTGACCAAGGTACAAAAAAATGTCTGTGTGTGTGTGTGTGTGTGTGTGTACCCAATTTTTGTTAATTCATTTCCGGAGAAACTACTAAAGGTATCGGCACGGAACTTCATATTTAGAAGTTTCATGACCAAACTTAGAGTTGAAACGCTTTTGGTTCAAAAGGGTCCAAAGGAACTGGGTGTTTACTCCAAGCCTTTTTCAATGATTTTAGAAATCAGCCGCCATTTCTGTAATTTCGTCAAAATAGTTAAATTAATAATAAATTAAAGCAGAGGAAATTTTGAATAATTTATGCCGATGACATTTTTTGGTAAAATTAATAGTTTAGCTTTTTAGTTTATTCTAAGCCTTTTTCAAGGATTTTGGAAATGAGCCGCCATTTCTGTAATTTCGACAAAATAGTTAATTAATAAATTAAAGTAGAGGAAATTTTGAATAATTTATGCCTATAACATTTTTTGGTAAAATTAATAGTTTACCTTCAAGAGCAAATTCTATTTGATCGAGATCGGTCGCATCTGCGTTGATATGAAATTACATAGTAGCCAGGATTTTGACAAATATTTTTTTGTGTTGTCACATTCGAAAACAGCTGATCTCATCAGAGGTTGGAGAACCACTATGGAACGTGCCACTGTAGTGCGCAAAATTATAAAATACAAATTTCAAATAAAATAAGATCACCAATTTGATTGTTTGTTGATAAGAAATATCAACGCGTGTTTATATCTAATTCTAAAAATGATACATTGAGAAAATTATAAATATAGTATAGCGATGAGTGTAGTTTTATTTTAGTATGTTGGTAGGGATGTGTCATGAACAAATATAAATCTGTCAGAATTTGAATTACCTTTTTAAGGTGCGTTTTCATTAGTGATAATGGCAGTGGTAGCAGACGCCGTTATAGTATTTCCAATAGAAAATTGCTAGTGACTCATGTTTATGTACATGCAAACTAATATGTGTCATTATCACGATATGTAAGAAATACTATAATTTCGTATTCTACCACCGCCATTAGCTACCATTACCTACCAATCGGAACGCACCTTTCGTCAAAGTGGTACCAACCTAGCATTTACTATACAGAAATCATTTATTTTTTTTAATACGTATTTCTTAAAAAGCAACACAATAAACGTTGATGTCGCTCCTGCCAAAAACTAGATAGCGCGACTCGCTCATATGCAACGGCTACACTCCGCCTTCGGTGACGCGCCGTATCACCCCTCGTCGCGCTATTCCGTACTTTCGGCATTTGTGACATAAATAACTATTATTCTAATGACGTAGTGTAGGTAGTGTCAAATGCTGATGCTTTGACAATACCTACGATTTATCTCTATAGAATAGATTCTCATGCAGCTAAACTATTAATTTTATATATTGTATGATAAAGTCATGTGCCTGGCCACATCAGATTTTTCTCAAATGGAGTGAAACACGCCAAGTTATTACGAAAGCATATATTTTTTCTATAAATGAGAATACTAATAATTCTGTATGTGAGGGTACTGAGATACGCATTTTTTTCACTAATTAGCATGTGCTAATTAATCATATACATTTAGGACGGAATTTCTTGGTATTGCAGCATTTGCTTGCATACATATCATTTTGTACCATTATGTCGTAATAACGTTTTAATGTTTTATGAGCGTATGATTTTGTCGGATTTTTCGTTAAATCGTATCGCTTGACGTTACTCTAAGCCAAACTGGAGCTGTTGTCAACTCAATTTGTCTACTCAGCCTAGAAATATTTCAGTTGAACATATTTCATTTTTCGTTTTATGTCGATAATGAAACAAGGATTTGTCATTTAATAGAAACGTCATCTTTTTGTTTCTAGTATTTGATACCCTCCGTTTGATGCAAAAAATCTGATGTGGCCGGGCACATGACTTTATCATACAATATATATATCAATAGTTTAGCTGCATGAGATTCTATTTGATCGAGATCGGCCATGTCTGCATTAAAATAAAACTACTAGAACTAGACAGATAATTTGATTATATTTAGAGTACGTAATGTCAAAACATCAGCATTTGACACTACCTACTGTCAGTAGAATCACAACATCTGACAAATCCTGGCTAACTAGTTTTAATACTATAGTGTTTTAATGCAGTACATTGCTCGTACCGCATACTCGATGAAATAGAATGTTCTCACGCGGCTAAACTATTTATTTTACCAAAAAATGTCATAGTCATAAATAATTCAGAATTTCCTCTACATTAATTTATTATTTATCTATTTCGACGAAATTCCAGAAATAGCGGCTCAAAAATATTTAAGGTACCTAATAAGACATATTTCGGTTAAAATTTATAAAAAACAAAAAATTCGCACTATTACTATACTTTGGTTGTTGATTCTAATGATTAATATATTATATTGGCTTCTAGCATACTATATTTTTGGGTATCACCACGTCTTCAGTGCTAACTACAAAAGATCATAAAGAATTATGCTCAATATTCCAAATAAGTTTAAAGGTTAACATACCGTCTTACAATCTGTCTTGCATTTATTCGCCAAAAACATAACAACATTGCTATCCACACTTGAAATACACATTGACTTTGTGAACACCAAGATGTTCCAAAATTGTTTCACATAGCGTACGTGCGCGCGTGTTTATCCTCCTCATCGCATTCTCCATATATTTGCGTGTGGAATTGACGTTTCGCAACCGCTGACGTTCTGAATACTGTCAAAAGTATCAAAATATCCTGGCTACCTACTATTAATGCAGACACGATTTCGATCAAATAGAATTTGCTCCTGAAGCTAAAGTATTAATTTTACCAAAAAAATGTCATTGACATAAATTATCCAAAATTTCCTCTACGTTAATTTATTATTTAATTATTTTGACGAAATAACAGAAATGGCTGCTCATTTCCAAAATCCCTGAAAAATGCTTAGAGGAAACAGCCAGTTCCTTTGGACCAAAAATAAATGAACTAAACTTGGCCGAAGATTTCCTTAATTTTCAATTTCTAGTCCGTTGTTTTTAATTTTGCAATTAAAATACCATATTGGGATTAAGCGTCCTTCGAAGCCCGTGCCATATTGGAGGAGCTATGAGCAATGAGCATAGCCAATAGTATTCCCACTAGATCTGCTGATATCAGACAAGATATGGTGGTACTCCACTATTACACACGAAATACAAGACACAGGATTTTTAGGACTTTTAGTATGTTGGTCTGGATGGTATCCACAAATTTGCTGATTTGCATTTTTTTTATGGTTTAAGTCAAATTTGGTCTAAAATAGCTGGGCAATATAGAAAAAGTACCTGTTCCATTTACTCTGTGATATATGATTCAAAAGACCCCAAGGTATGCACACCTTACCCTATACAGGATTAGCCAATGGGATTAGCCCATTTTGGCAGTAGCCAAAATTACCGAAACACTTAAATAATACTCCAACGGCAAGAAATTTAAAAAAATATTCGAACGAAAGTTTTTAGATTTTAAACAAGCCATCGTACAAATAAATTTTGAATATACCTAATATTCATTTTATTATAGAAATTCGTAAACTTATTTTGTTTCAAATGGAACATCCTGAATATTTTTACATTTTGTAATTTTAGCACTAATTCTAACATTTTCAATGTTCATTTTCAAAAGGAAAAGCTTGTATAATTTTAACTTTATAATTCTAAGACTAATTCTAATTTTTTTTAATTGTAATCAGGTTTTTATAAGTTTAATAATTTTTTGGTTATAATCAATTATCAAAACTCCTTAACTTCAAATTAAGAATTTTTTCCCACATACATACAAATTTATTTTAATCCAACAGATTCACTATTTTGCTACTGGAACATTAATTTGATTAAATTTAGAAACTTCGGATTGATGAGGCTACATTCTGTTTAAATGGATCAGTAAACAGGCACAATGATAGGTATTGGTTAACAGACAATCCGTATTGGGCTGAGGAAATTCATACCCATTATCCGCAAAAGGTAAACGTTTGGTTAGGCGTCATTGGGGACAGATCAATAGGGCCATTTTTTATTGAAGGCACATTGATCTCTGAACGCTATTTAGCTCTACTTCAAAATGTAGTAATACCCCATCTCCAAGTAATCTTCAACGAATTACTAAGTAACATTTGGTTTCAACAAGGAGAGGTGGATATGAAGGAAAGGATCCACCTTGGAATGGCCACCTTGGTCACCGGATTTGCAAATATTGGATTTTTTATTTGGGGACACCTAAAGCCCAAGGTTTACACCAATAGCCCGCAAAATATTGATGCGTTGAACCAGAGGATAGTGGACCAAGTCCAGAGTATCACTGTCCAACATTTAGAAAACTGTTTACGGGGATTTGGTGATAGGTTAGGGCATTGTCAAGCGGCTCAGGGATGGCAGTTTGAAAATTTAATTTAATTGCTTTGTTATTTTTTTTTTAATTTGTTGTTATTTATCCGTTCGGTCAAAATAAATGTTTTCGAGTTTTTAATAATTGCTGATAACTAAAAATTGATGCATATGATGCGATGTACAGGACGATTGATGAGAAAAAGGAAATTTTTCCATAGTTTCATAATACAATAAACACTCTGTATATTAAAACTATATTTAAGCAGAGCTTGTTTTTGTTTAATAAAAAATGTTCTTTACGGTTGGAAAACTATGTAGGTGTTCCGGTAATTTTGAGTAATTTTAACTAATTTCTTATAACTCAAAATGATGCATTCAATAAGAAAATTATTTCAATAAAAAACGTTTTGAATTAGTCTTAGAATTACAAAATGTAAAAATATACAAGGTGTACTGTTTAAAACAAAAAAAAATACGAAATTTCCATTATAAAATGATAGCTTGTTTAAAGTAAAAAAACTTTTGTTTGAATGTTTTTTTGAAATTTTTTACTATTGGTGTTCCGGTAATTTTGCCTAACTTTAATTAATTGCTTAAAACTAAAAAATGATCCACTTTATAAAGAGATTATTTTAACAATAAAATTTTTGAATTCGTGCTAAAATTACAAAATGTAAAAATATACAGTGTTTTCAATTTGAAAAAAAGAAACGTTTACGAAATTTCTATAGTAAAATGAACACCCGTATATTAAAAATATATTTGAACGATGGATTGTTTAAGGTAAAAAAACGTTTGTTGAATTTTTTTTTAAATTTGTTACCGTTGGAGAATTATTTGGGTGTTCCGATAATTTTGGCTAACCCTGTATATATAAACCAACAGTTGTTTTGAATCAACATAGTTTGCTTTAAACAGAAAGGAATCTTTCCTTGTGTATAGTTACTCACGAAGAACGGGCGCCATTATAATAATAAAATTGTTTGCCTCTACGACACTATATAATAAATGTACGTTTTATTTATGGACACATAATCCCTAGGATCATACGCACACCAGTAATGTTTATGACGATTCGATACTTTATGATCATACAATACCTTACGATTATAATAAAACACTAAACTGTCAGCCACGTATATTTATGAATTTAGGTTATAAGCATCAGTCGTAGATAAAACGTCACCTTTTACTCGCTGATAATGGCTTCACTCATGCTTCACTCTGATGTTTATAGACTCGTCTAGCAACTCATGTAAAAAATTCATGAACGTTAACTATAGCTTTTATTTGTTTTTTGTTTGTTAATTATATTGCTTACATTATATGGTTGCCAAATAATGAGGAAGTATTTCATCATCACAAAATGCTAAAATGCAACACAAAGCGAAACCGCAAATGATTTTAATTAATTAAACAACAATATGATACATGAAAATATTATCAAAAACACCAACCAAATAATGGCAATAAAAAGGGCAATTTATACCTACATATTAATTTTTAGATTAACTACTGTGTTAGTATTTTGCAGTATATAATTAATATATTATTATTGAACGCGAAAGCGCAATGTGGATTTAGGACACATTACATTAGTAATCCCTCGGATTATAACGCGGATTATCAAGAAATAATTAATCAACTCTCGTGCGCCAGTTAGCCGTTTCAATGTCCAAATTACACTTCGTAATAATGAGCGATTTTACGGATTATTACACATTGTACGCAAAGCTGTCGTCAAACTATGACAACCGGTGTGGCATAGATAATTAATTGTATTCGAATTGGGATACCAGAATGAATACCAATCTCATTCCATTTAAAATTGGAGAGTTTCTACTAGAGTAGACACCATGATATTGATTTGTCTATTCAGGATTCAGTATGTTCTCTATAGTCTTTTAGTCCAGGTATATAAGATCAAAACTTATACCGTTATTACAGCGAATGAAATCTTTGGAATTTCATTCTTATATTTTAATATCAAAGTCTAAGGGCAACCCAGAAATGATACCTAATGAGAACAAAGTTATGAGTATGGTAATTAGACCTATTTTGGGTTTATTTTCGACGTCCAATTTCAAATCACTGCTCAACACACTACTAACCAATTTCAGCTAAATCGGAAATATTTTTAGAAATCTTTACCGCCTTATTGCATATTTTGTTTTCCTTTTATTTTTGATCGAATTTAAACTTTTCAGCAACCACAAAACAAATTACTGAATTTCAGCGAAATCAAAAATATTTTCATAAACCAAAATCGGAATAACTAAATAGAAAATATTTTCAGAAGTCACTTTCTCCATGTTGAATTTTTCTTTGTGCTAAACATTATTAGTCTGACTCTTACTCTAAAAGATCACTATGGCGCGCAAAAGATAGAACCCTGTTTTTTAAATTTAATATGCCAGTTTATTTGTCCCTCATGTTCGTGATATCTTTCGCAATCGCACTCTTCTTTGAATTATAGCAAACAGAAAACGTTAAGTTTGGAGTTGAAAACAATAGTAATCACACCAATCACAATTGATAAGTTAATATATCAATGTTATCAAATTTACACTGTAAAATTAAACATTATTGTTTCTATACAAAGCTTTTAAGGTTTAAAGCTACAGATTGTAATTCTATATGATCAATAAGAAAAATTATCAGTTTCAAACATGGAAATTTTCACCAAGATTTTTTTTACTTAGTCAACGTTCCTAATACTCTATTTTGCAAGATAATTTTATTGTTTCGAGTGATATTTCCAGTAAGTTCATTAAGCGCCAGATATGTAAAACAAATCAACCGCAAAAATTTTCAAACAATAGGGACTTAAAATATCAAGCAAATAGTTACACCATTAAAAAATAGGTATATCGCAAGAGACGTAACATTCACCATTTTCTTCCAAAAAAATACATTCCAAACATTTTTTTATCTAATTGAAATAAATATAGAACGCAGGATGTCTAGAATTGTGTAAAATAACTAGATATGTTTAGCATCACATTAACGTAAAATTATATCTGTGGATCCAACGCAACTCCAAATTATATCGATAATTCGAATATTTAAAAAAATACTAGTTTGCGTCGATTTTAGACTTTTACTACAACGCAAGTATTATGTTTCAATTAGTACCGCCCCCCGCTTATGTCCCTCTTTGCCTCAATAAAATGCTGGTCACTTATACAGCAAGTTAAATTTAGAAAACTGGGACAGGAAGGGGGGCGCCTTCCGTTTTGAGTTGGATACGCTCATGCCATTTTACCTTTGCAGGGTAGAGTAGTAGGCTAGTAGTAGTAGTAGTAGGGTATCTTGAAGATTAGTCAGTTGATTCGTTACCGCCAGTTGGTACCGTACGGTCGTGTGATAACCGCGATACTGGACCGAACAGCGTTTTTCTTTTCTTTTCTCGAGAAAGCGTTAAATTAGACCATACGTTATTGATATTTCTTTCATCCTGCGACGAATGCTTCTTTATTTGTTAGCAGTTATTTCAGAAACTCTCTAAATATTAAAAAGTTCTCGTGTAAATAAATTCGACTATACTGTCATTTAAAATTAAAGAAATCTGTTAAGTATACAATCATATTAACAAGTTTATATTTATTAAAGAAAAAAACATCCTAAACTCAACGTCTGGAAAACGCATCAAATCAGTTTGCTCAGTATCCCACGGACTACCAAGATTCACCATTTTGTGGTTAAATTCCGGGCCTATGTACAATGTTCCCCGGGTACCATTACATGTATCGGATATAATAGGCCTTACACCGAATATTACCTGAGCAATCATGCCAAGGGGCCAAGGGTGCTCCTTAGTATTATCTAGCAATTAGTGGTAAGCAAACGTACAGATCTGATCGATCCGGTGTAATGTTCACTTAATTGCGTTCGGCGTTATCCTACAACTCCCGCCACAATGGAATACATAATCTACCCCCGTTGTTGCACAGATTATCCGGTTATAATAGGTCGAATCTGTTTGCGGGGGAAATATCCGCATATTATACCAGTTGTAAACTCGTTCACTGGAATATGGCAATGTGTTGTTCCGGGCTGCATTTATACATTTAATTAGGTAAATTTGTACTTTTTATTTTGCAAATAATCGCAGAATTTGCGCAATTGTAATTGTGCCTGCTACACACCTTTATACTTTATAAGACCAAGCAGTGAAGCGTCTGCGATATCTGCGAGGATAATCATCATAGATCGGATAGGCCACACCCAAATCTGTTTTTGCGTGGGGCATGCTCTAGCTTTTATATCATCGTACTTAGGAGGTTCCATTAGTTCGCACTTTTTACACTGGTAACATGTGTTTCTTAAATATACAGGGTTCAATGTTCAATTATTCCAACATCAAAAAAACATATATGTCAGGTCATAAAAAATTACTAAAAGTGCAAACAATCAAATTTCATGTAGTAAAAAATTTATAAAAAGATACTAAACATACATATAAACAGTACATAAAATATAATAACATATAATAATAATAACATATAATAAGATATGAAAATTACAAATAAAAATCACTGTAAATCGGCCTCCATAAACTCTTCCACACTTAGCAAGTTTCCCTCAACAAAAGTTCTTTTACTGATTTCGAGAAGGTTTTCCCTGGCAATAGCCTTAGTCGCGCAACATGACCGTGTTTAAAAATTTTGTCCGGCTTACCGTTTATGTTTACCGGGGTTGTGATAATAATTTGCTAGAATTTTCGAATTATCCATATATACAACATTAATAAAGGTAATATCTTAAAATTAATCATAACTTTTGCATTACTCCGAATATAATTATTGTTTTATTCAATTATTCCAACATCAAAAAAACATATATGTCAGGTCATAACAAATTACTAAAAGTGCAAACAATCAAATTTCATGTAGTAAAAAATTTATAAAAAGATACTAAACATACATATAAACAGTACATAAAATATAATAATAATAACATATAATAAGATATGAAAATTACAAATAAAAATCACTGTAAATCGGCCTCCATAAACTCTTCCACACTTAGCAAGTTTCCCTCAACAAAAGTTCTTTTACTGATTTCGAGAAGGTTTTCCCTGGCAATAGCCTTATTCTATTAGGCAATTTATTGTTTAACTTTGGGCCCCAGTAGTCTGCAGTTTGTTGTGTTGTTCTTAATCGCTGATAAGCTAGAACAAACAGGTCCCTATTTCTTGTATTTTGCTCATGGCCGTCAGCATGCCTTGGAAAATCCACCAAGTTACCCCGGACGAACTTCAGACACGCAAGTATATATACCATAATGATGGTATGCCACATAATTTAAACACGTTTCGGCAGCTTTCACTATACCCCAAACGGTAGAGCACTCGTAGGGTCCTCTTCTGAAGTTTTAAGATTTTTGATCCTTCCGATCACATACCCCACAGTATTATTAGATCGTTGCTACACTGTGGAAATATGTGTAGTATAATAGAAGTGCACACCGAATATTACAATTTTCTTAATTCGGTTTTTTCTATAAATGGCTGCCGATAATTTACCACATATATGCTCAATGTATTTGTTACAGTTCAGTCTTGAGTCCAAAACAACTCCCAAGAAACCCATTGAATTTTGAGGTATAGTCTTGTTCGTTGTGAAAGATATTCTTTGGGTTTTTGCTGTGTTGATTTTCAGCTGGTTAGTGTTAAACCATTCGTTTCCTTCCCTCAAGGCTCTATCCAGTTTACGATGCAGCTCTTCTGTAGTTGTTGCTCTTGATAGGAAAGATGTGCAGTTTGCATATAAAAGACAGATGTTCTTCCTCATTTTGAATTAAGTCATTCATATATAATATGAAAACTATTGGTCCCAGAAATAAGCCCTGAGGTATTCCAGATGTAACGGGCAGCCTGTCAGAAAGTTTTCCTTGCCAACATACAACCTGCGATCTTTTCTCCAAGTAAGAACGGAAAAGATTTTTTACCAGTCCTCTTATCTTATACCATAGTGGTCTAGCTTCTAGAGCAGATGTTCATAGGGATGGTATCGAAGGCTTTGCTCAGAAAACACATCTCCGTCACATGTTTGATAACTTGCAACATGGCTGTCGTTGTAGATATCTTTTTCTATATCCATGTTGACCATCATGAAGCAAACCAAATTAATCTAGGTAATTCATTAGCTTATTTTTTATTAATGCTTCAAAGATTTTTGAAAATATGGGAAGTACTGCCACTGGTCTGTTGTTTTCGGGCTCTTCTGCATCGCCTTTTTACTTTATCATACGCAGTATGATGTATCGATTTTTCTTTTCATCAGAAAACCGGAATCCCCCCTTAATACCTCTGTTGTGCAGCCATATATATCCTTGGTGGTTTTACTTTTAATTTTCATAATAATTTTTGTAACGTCGGTTTCTTCTTCATTGTATATAAAAAACGACGTGACGTTTCTATTTTTTGTGTGAAGACAGTCTGCCATCAAGTAAGGTGTAGATGGAATGCTGTTCCGAGTCATCAATCCTACTTTACAGAAATACTCGTTGAAATCATCTGCGTTGATCTGCTGACTGCCTGCAGTAGCGTTCCTTTTATTTCTACTTTCTGAATTCATTACTTTCCAAACAGCTTTTTGTTTATTGTCAAACTGGTGTATAAATATTTCATTGCATCTTTGTTTTTCTTGGTTAATTTTTTCGATATAATGTTCTTTGCACACTCTATAGCTGTGCTTCGATTCGTCGTCTTTCCTGACTAGATATTGTTTTCAGGGCATCAAAAGTATTCAGCATCTTGGCTTGTTGAGGGAAATCTTTTACTTTCCTTGATTTGCAGCTAAATTTTTTTGTTCGTTTTCTGCCGGAATATGGTAACAACTATAGAAAATGCGTTGGTAATGGCAGAAGGCCAGTTACCAAATAATGTTTACAAAAACCCTTTTATTTAAGTAAAGACAATTATAGATTACCTTATACTGGCTAAAATACCTATGTACCAAACTTTGGTTCTCATTAACTCTCTTCCAAGAAGTTAAATACGATTTTTACTTAGCGTTTCCGCACATGAGTTCCTTATCAAAAGTTTGTCTACTGTGATCCCTCTGTATAAGGTTTAAATGTTTTACCAAGATTTTTAGCACCCTATACCACGGGTAGGGAACCTTTTGATCATATAACGCTACATTCCTTCTTGAAGTAGTCTTCGTCGTGAAACATATCCCCACTAGGAAGTTCCTATCAAATAATCTCAAAATACAGCAGATATGTGCAGTAACCAACTTCATTTGTGTCCGTATACTGCATCGTCATTATTTTTAATTCTAGGGAAGTTTCAGATTAGATCCATTCCCAAGTTATTTAACATGATCTCAATATTTTATATATCTAGGGCTAACATAGACAAAAAATTACTATAATAGCAGTAATATATTTTTATTCCGTCGTCCCTGTATCCCTACCATAGAATTTTAGAATATATCAAGTTTTCTCTCGGTATTTTTGATTATTGTTTCTCCTTAATTCGGGACACCGGTTAATCGGGACAGCCGCTTATTAGGGACAAATCCTAAAGAACGGAAACGAAACCGAGGAGATAACACACATGTACTCCGCTTTTTCGGGACAATATCCCGTTTAATCTGGACAGTTATCGTGTAAATTTGACACATAAAACAGTTTGATTTTTGACAACTGAGAGAAATTATAAAGATTTAAAAATGGTTAGCACCAGGTAAATACTGTCTTTAAACATTGTGTAACGTCGTTAAACGTTGTGATCATGGTAAACCCAAATACGGTAGCAGGTTAACTTGCACTCACGTGGCGTCATTGCCATAGGCAACCAGATTAGCTCGGGATTATGTATGGACGAAAAAAAAAGTTTTCATTTGAATCCACTCATGTGACGTCGCGCAACATGACCGTGTTTAAAAATTTTGTCCGGCTTACCGTTTATGTTTACCGGGGTTGTGATAATAATTTGCTAGAATTTTCGAATTATCCATATATACAACATTAATAAAGGTAATATCTTAAAATTAATCATAACTTTTGCATTACTCCGAATATAATTATTGTTTTATTCAGCTGTGGTAGAATTTTTATTGTAGTACCAGGTTTGAATATATACAGAGCACACGAAACAATGCCTATACGTTTTTCAGATTATTAAATAAAATATTAAAAAACACTAATCCTGTAATTTTTCTTTTAATTTCGGATAATTGGGCCTGCCGCATAATCGGGACAAAATTAACTAGTACCGATTAAACGGAATTGACTGCATTTTTAAAATAATATTGTCGCCTTTCTATTGTGCATTAATTTGTTATTATGAATTAAAGAAATTTAGAATATTAGTTAGAATTCGGTATCGGGAGGGGAAATTTAAATCTAAAAATACGGTTACTATTCGTCGTTATTACAAAGTCACGACCGTGATTAGTAATATGAAAGGATGGGTAGAAAATATCACAACCATAACAGCGATGTCGATTTTTCATGGTGGTATTGACACATTTATTTTAGAATAGTAACTAACAACACAGACAAATAATGAAAACTATTAACTTATATTGCAAATGATCAAAATAAAAATGGCCAAGGTTTCAGGCAAAAAATCCAAAAACCAAATGGGTGGTATGTATAAATATGACTACATACTTTGTGCTCTATATTTTGAAGTAAATACGCCAAGTCATAAGAGTACTGGGACCCAATTCTTGTCATCTTTTTGAAGCGAATGCGTGTCTTTTCGAATGGAGTAGGGATATCACCGGTTGCCCGTATCTATGAGGAAGTTTGCTTGCTGCTAAGAACAATAACACACGTGCCACACCCATACGTTCCCATACGTTTGATTGAAAAGTATGGGCGTGGCGCGTGCGTTATTGTTCTTAGCAACAACCTAGATACGAACCAGAGGGCAACCGGTGATATCCCTACTCCATTCGAAAAGTTACGCATTCGCTTCAAAAAGATGACGAGAATTGGACCCCAGGTCTGAAACCGATGCTCACTGCGAGCAAGTACTTCTAAATATATTCTTTGTGACTGCATCCTCATATTTCGTATGGGTAAAATAAACTTCAATCCTCAATCACCGGAATTTTAACTCCAAATATTTGAATTCTCCGTAAAATATTATAAACAAGAACAACTATATACAGGCTGAGTTATTAGTATCCCGGCGGTCGATAGCTACAATCGTTAGAGAAGGAAAAAAAATTGAAACACAAATGTTGTTTGACTCACTAGTTTCTATAACGTAAAATTATTTTCAATTATACAGGGTGTTGCATTTAGGCGCGACGGAAAATATGTAGATATATTTAAATGGAACACGCTGTATATTTTATTATTATATCAATACTAATAAATTAGTTTATCTAACCGTATAGGTTGCTAACTGTCAGCGTTAATAGTTCCTGAGTTATTCAATTATTTCCACAAAATATGCCCGTTGCAGGATTTTCTTTAAAACCCTGTAAAAACGACATTTTGCAGAAGTTGCCGTTAAACTATGTCAGACAATAGTCAAAGCCAGTTGATAGATGATAGTATGAGAAGATATTAGATTCACTATACACGCTGTTCATAAAACTTAGTAAATTTTGATGTTTTTCAAATGGGTTTTTCTTGAGTTTTTTAAATGGAACATCCTGTATATTATATGCTAGTTGAATTGTCCCCCGAGTTCCCTTCAATTTATGTTAAGTATGCCATATGTCCAATTATAGTAGTTTTTGTGTATTTACAATTTAAAGAAAAATGTGTAATATTATCTAATAAAGCCATTATTTTTTGTTTGTTATTTTTTGTTTGTCACTCATTTGTAAATCAGTAATACTGTACTAAAATACAACTTTAAAAACGGTAATTAATACTATTAGCATTAATTAATCATAGAAACAAACAATTGAGATCTAACGACACTCAATAAGTTTGCTGTCTTTTCTCTGTACGATGAGTTATAATTATAGCCAAGAATAATAAATTAACATGATCTACATCTATGGCGAAGCCGACAGAAATATATTAGTAGCATCCAGAATGCATGAACAGCGATATCCAGATAGACGGCATCCCCAACCAAGTGTTATAAATAGGTTTCGGTTGCAATTTGACGAAACAGGTAATACTAATTACCAGCACAAAACAAGAACTAAAACGGTGACCAAAGAGAGAAGAGGAGGTCCTACATTGTGGCCACCAAGGTCTCCAGACCTCAACAAACTGGATTTCCTTTTATGGGGATATGTGAAGGAGCTGGTATACCAATCAGCACCTACTACACCAGAAAACATGAAACTTCGTATAATCACTGTTTTTGACAACCTTAGAGAAAATAAGTCGTACATGTTCAGAAATATCTCAAGATCTTCTATACAGCGCGTTAATGCTTGCAAAAGAGAAAACGGGGGTCATTTTGAACAACTTCCAAATATTAGGTAAACTAATAGTTACTTGTTGTGCAATGTTTATTACGTGTTTATAGTTTGTTTCTGAATTTGTGTCAAATAGGTTACTAAGTAAAAAGCGATTTATTTTTTAAAAACAATACTAGTATTAAAGTTTTGTGTTTCTTAAATTATGTGTGTATATACTATTACTGATTTACAACTAAGAGACAAACAAAAAGGAAAGAACAAGAAAATAATGGCATATATAGATAATATTACACATTTTCCTTTAAATTGTAAATATCACGAAAACTACTAAAATTGGACATATGACATATTTGACACAAATTAATGGGAACTTGATGGGAAATTCAATTAGCACATAAAATACTGGATGTTCCATTTAAAAAGTCAAGGAAAAGTGATTTGAAAAACATCAAAATTTACTAAGTTTTATGAACATCCTCTATAGTGAATCTAATATCTTTGGATACTATCATCTATCTACTAGCTTTGACTATTGTCTGACATAGTTTAAAACCAAAATCTGCTAAAATGTAACTTTTACATAGTTTTAAAGAAGATCGTGAACGGGCATATTTTGGAGAAATAATTAACGCTGAGAGTTAGCAACCTATACCGTTGGATAGCCAAATTTATTTGTAATCATACAATAATAAAATATACAGGGCGTTCCATTTAAACAAATGTACATACTTTACGTCCCACCTAAATGCAACACCCTGTATAAATGAAACTAATTTTACCTCATAGAAACTAGTGAGCCATCAACTTTTGGCTTAAACATTCTTTTCTTTGTCTAACGACTTAGTAGCTATCGACCGCCGGGATTACTAATAACTCACCCTGTATACTTGTATACCCAAGATAATAAAGTTTTATATGGCATTTCTATGGAGAATGTAGAGTAACTTGCAAATCACTAATTTTGTAAAAAGCTTTGGGAAAGAAGATGTGGTAAAATACGTGAGCTTTTAACAAATGTGAACAGATATTTCTTAGGCTTTGAAATTTAAAAGCCATGAAATTATTGGAATTGAAAATGACTGGGCGATTTCGATAGTACCTATTTCTGTGATTCGTTCACTAGTACCTACCAAGAAATTCCGCCCATGTTTCAAACGCCATGTTTCAAATTTCTCTGTAAGAATTTTTTAAGGATTCTATAACATCCAGTTCATCTGTGATACATTTCATACATTCTCAATTCAATAGCAGTTTTAACATCTTGCCCAAAAACCTTTGACGTATACTAGGAACATCTGCTCCATCTATTAGGAGCATGTACTTGTCTAAGCTATTTCGGTGTTATTCATAGACACCGGTGTATACATAAGCTTGCACTTTATCCTCATGCTCACGAGCAGCAACCGTACTTTAGGGCATCGCACATATGTTCAGTAGGGCATTATTATTACCCATACCGTCGGTTTGAACGCGAAGTGAATGCGTTTTTAGAAGAATATTGCCGACATTATTTTGTCAAAATTATAAACATTAATAAATCTGTGAAAATAAATTATTAATAGTTCTATTGTGTTTCTTTACTATCTGAAACTCCAAGTAATTTTGCAGGGGCGTCAACGGAATTATATTACGACGAACACTAGTCTCGATCATAAAGACAAATATCCATGTATAGGCCAGATGACTTGACTCAGCGAGTCAGCGACGTAGTATCACTTGGTTTTTTGTAGGTTAATATCGTACTCGTATCATAAAAAAAGCTGCCCGACTAGTTATGTAAGCGTTACTGTTTTCTGTAGTTCCTTGTCCGCCGCTTACTTCTTAAAACGATTGAATTATAGCATACTTTTTGTACATGTCGGGTCTCTACTCACCAGTACATACTCGGAACATAAACTCAGTTTTATGCATATCACCCAATATGTTACATGGCAACTGATATCAAAATAAAAAAGTTTTTTTTTCAGACGATATCATAAAGCTTGTTTTTAGTAATGCCATATATATTTCTCAACATTAAATCAGTGTTAATTTATCATTTTAAGCAACTAGCTACAAGATTTGTTAAACGGTTTTAACACTCTCATGGCATGGTAGTTTTAGGTCAACAATTGGCTATCTGGGGTGTCTTTTGTCACTTATATTTATAACAGAATTATAATAGCACTTACAATTACGTGTTCAAATTAGGTTTAATTTTGAGGACTATGTGTTCCAAACCTTTGATATTGAAATCATTGTTGTGACCCTTAAATACTAAAAAAAGATACGATTTTTAAGTGAATAAGTTTGAAATAAAAATGTGTTTGAAATTGGTTACTGTATCCGTTGCGTATTTACATAGATATCGGTGTAATCGCGTAAATTAGGACGGAATGCTCGGTGGTAATGCGCTAATTATTAGATTCTCTAATTATGGTGGGTGGGATTTGTAATTACGGTTTTCGGATCGATGCGGAATACACGAGTTATCTACTCCTCTATATTCCTACATACTCCTACATATTCCTACATACTCCTACATATTCCTACATACTCCTAGTACCCAATGCAAAACTAGGTTTAATCTCTGTAGTAAACTGTCGATGGTCGATGTTAATATCCAATAAAAAATATAAAAATTTGATACTCTGTATATTTCTTAAAAAGATCTAGTTGAAATTATCAATAGATACCAATCTAGGTCTCACATCTCAACTTAGCAAGCCAAAGTTTGGACAATAAGTTAATAAATCATTTCAAAGGATTTCGTTCATATGTCCGGTTTTGACAGTATTCGTTTCAGACAGATTTTGGTGTTGATTTATAGAAGTATGAGGACGTAATAGAGTAGTAGTATAGTAGTGTTTAAAATTATTCCTAGTCCACATAAAATTGTTAAATTGTGGAGAACAGAAAACACGTTGTTTCTGTTGAAGTTCGATGTTAATATCCTATAAAAAAATAGAACAATTCGATACTCTGTATATTTCTTAAAAAGATCCCAGTTGAAATTATCAATATACTGTAATCATTGATACCATGTCACGTCTTACATGTCAACTTAGCAAGTCAAAGTTTGGAAAATAAGCTAAAATGTTTTCAAAGGATTTAGTTCCCATTTTATCCATGTTTCCCGTTTTGATAGTGTTCCTTTCAGACAGATTTGGGGGTTGGTGTATAGGAGTATGTGGACGTAGTAGAGTAGTGTTTACAAATTATTGCTAGTCCACATAATATTGTTAAATTATGGAGAACAGAAAACACGTTGTTTCTATCGAAGTTAGATGTTAATAACCTATAAGAAATAGAAAAATTCGATGCTCTGTATATTTCTTAAATAGATCCCAGTTGAAATCATCAATAGATACCATGTTACATCTCACATGTCAACTTAGCAAGTCAAATAAATAGACAACCAAGAACGACAAAGACAAAAAAAAACAAATCGAAACTGCCATATTCAAACTGGTAGACGAAGCAGAAATGAACAGCATCATCACTTCCTTAAGAAACAACACTGCTCCAGGTTTCGACAAGATCACGACTCAATAAATGAAGGAAAACAGAACAACTCTATCACCCATATTAGTGAAGCTGACGAACAAGGTACTAGACGAAGGGATATATCCAGAGTATTTGAAAAACACCATCATTAAACCCATTTATAAATCAGGAGATAAAACAAAACCGGAAAATTACCGCCCGATAGCACTGCTGTCAACACTCAATAAAATCCTTGAAGACACTACAAAGAAGACTAACCGAACACCTGGATAGAAACAAGATAATAGCTGCTCAACAATACGCATATCAACGAAACTTGAGCACCACATCTGCTGCGTATGACTTGATGAACGAAGTCAAATCCAGCCTAGACGATGAAAGGATAGTGCTGGCTCTCTTTATTGATTTAAAAAAGCCTTCGACACGATATCAAAGGAAATATTATTAGAAAAACTGCAAGCAATAGGAATACGAGGAAAAAACAAAACCTAATAGCGACTTATCTCTCCAACAGAAGGCAAAAAGCAAAAGTAAATAATATACTGAGCGAAACCAGCGTCACCGAGTCTTATGGAATGCCACAAGACGGCAACATACCCCCGATACTTTATATCATCTACGACTCTATGACTTAACCGAGCTAAGACTACACGCAACACCTTACATATATGCTGATGACACTTGCTTTTTATACTCCGCAAAAAACACAGAAGAGCTACAACAGTACATCACGGAAGACCTTGAAAAAGTAACGAATTGGTTCTTCAACAACTTACTGACAATAAAAGACAGAATACATAATATTCAACAACAAAAAGGTAAACATAAACATCAATATAGAGATAAGCGGAGAAAAAAATAAGACAAGCGAAAGAAGTAACCTACTTAGGCCTCACAATTCAGGAAAATCTAAAATGGACTGAACACATAAAGAAGACAACAAACAAAAACGCAAAAACATTAGCCATCCTGATCAAAATAAGAAAATTCAATCCGGACTCAAACAGAAAGATGCTCTACCATGCACTTTTTACATCACAAAACAACTACATGATCCATACATGGGGAGACACGACAGTAAAACACATAAAACAAGTACAAGTCCAACAAAATAAAGTTCTAAAAGCTCTTTACAACTTAGACAGACTGACGCCCACAAAAGATGTATACAAACTGACAGAAGAACTCGACATTCGGCAAATGATAATTCTTAACAACTTAATTCTGATACACAAAATAAAACAGGGCACGGTGAAAACAAATATAAGAATAGAAACAAACAACGAATACCATGATTATGCCACAAGAACTTGCAGACACATTCGAACAAAAAAGTACAGAAAACAGCAACTCAAGCAGACCCTTCTCACAGACACTATACATAAATACAACCGATTACCTGACTATACAAAGAATTTACCCGAAAACACGTTCAAATTAAAATAAAAAGTTTGCTCAGAAACGGCAAACTATAGACTAACCTACCACTCTTACGTTTCCAATTAAGTATCCAAACTGCACCCTCAATACCGTTAACCCGAGGAAGGAAGACCCGACCCCGAGGTGACGACAGAGGGAAGAACCACTGAGGCAGGATGTATAATATTTTACAATATTTTGTTGTATACAGTGTGTCCACGAAAGTCCGCACCATATGGAAAACTTTTTTATGGTGTATTTCTCAGAAAATTTTATTCTTTATGAAAGTTGGCGGCTCGTATGAAACCAAAACTGCAGCAGTCAAATATGTAAATTTGGACCCCATGTACCGAGCGATTCAAAATATATGAATTTGCGATAAGAGTAAAGTGCCTTTATTTTCATTATTATCGAAAAACTTTATTTGGAAATGTTGTTTAGAAGTAAAAATTATATTCAAATATGAAGTCAGAGCCACCTACCTTGAAAAAAAATATTTTCAGTTTTTTCTTAATTCTTACACTTGTGACAAATATTAGTAAATGCCAGTGATACGAAAAGGATCTTTTTAATATATTTTTTAGAAATTTGAATACATTTTTTATATTTTTTATTATTTTGGTATGATAACTAATGTTTATTTAGAACTAGCGCAAAATTACTGGTCATGCTTTTTGTAATAATTTTATTATTTAAATTTAGTTACATGCATATGATGCTTGAATGACTTGGAAAGTGCCTGGAATACATTTGAATCAACCTCAATCTTCAACTATGCGCCCATTCTATGCGGCCTTCGGAAGCATATAAATAGCATCATGAAGACTGTGAAATCATCGTTAAGTGCACTTGATACACAATTATTACCAACATTGGTAAAGAATCGTAAACGGAGCAACGGATAACACAGTTTCGGGCTAATGTGTATACAAGAATTAATCAGTTTTCTTATAGATACATATATTTGGTCGTTGCTACCTTGCTTTGGTGATGGAAATTAAGCAAAGAGCTGCAGAAACACTGCTTTGTTTTGCTCGAAAACACTCAAGTTTACCCTCCCCCTGGCGTTAGAATTAGGACCGCTTTTGGATCTCGTTTTCGAGATTGTGGTTCTTTATGATAACTGTTTATCACAGAGCGACCCTTAGAACTCATTAGTAACGCAACCGGGCCCATTTTATAAGAATTCTAAGAATTCTAACTTTTAGTGCTTTTACATTAAATTTAAAAAATTTACTCTTG
This sequence comes from Melinopterus prodromus, assembly GCA_964023965.1. Classification (NCBI taxonomy): domain Eukaryota; kingdom Metazoa; phylum Arthropoda; class Insecta; order Coleoptera; family Scarabaeidae; genus Melinopterus; species Melinopterus prodromus. Next base: position 72,868,981 of record OZ030390.1, read on the forward strand.
AACACCCAGTAGAAGATGTTGCCGATTCGAAGAAGATTTGGCAGGTGAGTTTTTGGTATGGGTGGGCCATTTTCCCGAGTAGCCGTTTCCGATCAGAGAAAAAAGTGTCAAAATGACCCATCCTACTGTATATACCGGGTAAATACCCGGGTATATACAAAAAAACACCAGGTATTTGCCCATCATTAAGAATAGAAGTCAGGACTTATTTCTGCTTTACAACAGTGGCCGTTATAACTGAAGTTGGCTACATCTAAAGAAATTTAACTATTAAAATACATGATTATTTTAATAACTACATTTGGTGAAGAGATTTAGTCGTAGTAGATTTAGTAGTAGATTTAGTTAATAGTTAGGTTACTAATATCACAAAATATTTAATTGTACATAATTTATTCAATACATATTTAGTTATTCCTAGATAATGCAAAAGAAGTGATATTAAATTGAATTTCAGTTTAATTATTATAACACAGCTCACATACAAAACCAATTACAAAAAAATTCCGACAGTAAAACGGCATTGTATTTTAATTTAAGTCTTGCGTTTAGACTCGGCTAATTTCTATTACTGAATCCTGCGCTTGTTAGCCTTTTTTAATATTGTTACTTAGTTTCAGTAAAACCAAAACATATGACAGTCACCAAAAACGTATCGCAATAAAACACAACAAAAAACACATCTAAATAGATGGCTTTTTAATATTCTCCTGAATATAATACATTATAAAAGTGACATTGTTGTACATGCTCGCAATTCCAATATCTCGCGTTCCAGCTACATTAAAAAAGTTACCAGAACCGTTATTGGAAACATCAAACGGCAAGAACAAATTCATCCCGCGACAACCTTAATTAAAAAACTCTCTGTAGCAGATATCCACCTAGAGCTAAATACCAACAACAAAAAAATAAATAAAACTTACGTAGCGAGTCCGGTTAACTTCCCAGTGTCGGTGCAAAGGAAAAACCGTTTAAAATTTCAATTAGAACTCTACAGTACCTCTATATCGCGTTAGATTAAACGGACGCCTCAATTAGCGGAGATAATTGTTTCGATGGTGAAATGGCAAAGAAAAACAACAACAACCAGAATAGCAGACACGAGTTTGTCAGATTTTTCGCGATGTTTTCACCGCTAGCAATGTCGGGGAACGCGCGGCCCTTCGGTATGGCTGCCTCGCGTGGCACTGATATAAACATCTCACGGTGAGAGGCGCACCGCGACGCCGGAAAGTTTGACGCGACTGCGCCGAAATCCGAGAATGAAATTCGCAGTAGCGGTAGAGTTTGCGAGATTAATATGTATTCTAGAGTATTTGATGATATTTGCCGTTTAGATTGACAGTATAATAATTATTATTCAATTGTAAATGGAAGAAATAAAAAACACAAAGTGGTGGATGCGCCGGAGATTTATTTACTTTAGTGCGATTAACTTTGATTCAATATCTTTTTATATTTGGATAATTGATAAATTATCCAAATTCATGTATAATAGCTATATGCAAAGATGCTTGCTTTTCGGATCGACACATAACGGTGTGTATTTTCAGGGAAAATGGTGACAAATTAATATGTTTAAGCAAATATAGACTACATATAGATTTGATTTAAAAATATATTTAAAAATTTTCATTACAATTATAAATTATAGTTGTAGATAACAAATTCAGAAGTGAACTGATGTGAAGTGATAATATATCTACCAAACACTACATCTTACGTATCTTACGTATACTACATCTTTTTGTTGTGAGGTTAGTAATCTACACAAAATAGGGTATCGAAATGAGCTGTCATACATTTTATGTCAAACTGTATTACGGCCAGTAATAACTATATACGGTTAGTGACATGCAGCTCTTTACAAAGGAGTAATTATGCTGTGAATTTAACCATAAATAAGATAAGCATTTAATTTTAAAGAAACGACCTTTTAAAGAAACAACTTGTGTGGCAAAAACTATTTGCTTGCTGTTAACCAACTATCTATGTACTTGTATATGTTCCATGTTATTAAACCGATAGAACCATCTCTAATATTATATAGTATCACGTCAAATGAGTTGACAGTAGTCGAGAAATTATTGTATTTAATCAAATATAGGGTTCCAGGATGTTTCATAAAAAAGTATGTGTTGTTAGTTGTTAGAATCTTATAGAATCTTATAGAATCTTATAGAATCTTATAGTATATGAAATGATAATTTTAAAGTGTGCGCCCTAATATCACGGAAAAATTAGTTTTAATATGTCTTCAGCAAATATTCTGAGACGACTCACTAAAGGTTCAATAGAAGATGACAAAATAATTCACACTTACCAAAGTTTCAATTTAAGTATTTTCCTAAAAATGTGCTAGTCGTATTCTTTCTTGGAACATCTTTCGTGTAACTATCTCAAAGATATTTTGCAAAAAAAAAACTAGTTTGCTGGAAACTTTAAAATAGGTATGCTATTGTCGAAATCTATGCTTTTTTAGTCGCCTGAAATAAAACATTGAGTATATTTTTACCTTTAATTGCATTTTTGCAGGTAAAGTATTAAGAACTATCGTTCGTACTAGAAAAATCTAATACCTTATTGGACACATTATAAAGAGATGATCAATACCCAGAAGGTATTCGAACAGATGCAGAAGGAAACTTACTACCATTTCTCGTAGACAAACGGATACGATGTTTGGATTGCCAATTTGAATCGTTATGGAGTCATGGCGAACTAATCAAATAAACACAGATCTTACTGGATGAAACCAAACGAGGAAAATATTAGAAGAAATCGCAGTTCAGTAATCCGTACCAATTTGCGTTGCCTTTAATCAAAACCACGGTTGTGAAAAGTCGACTACTCGGAATGAGGCTAAGAAGTGGCCTTATAAACTAAAAAGTTTCACTTATTGTGCTGGGCCTGTAGCAGTGCCCACTGACACCCCTTGTGAAAAACCAGTTCGCAAAAGGCATCAGTCAAAGACGAGTTTTTTTTTTAAAACAAGTTTTTCGCACACAGCCTTACGATGAAGTTATTAGCTTTGAAATGAAATATTCTTTTGTAATATAGTTGTATATACAATTTGGTAAAAAGTTCTCGTTTTCAGTCACAACACAGGGATACATGATATATTATTGTGAGTACATACCGCATTAACTTTTAGTATGATAAAAAAATAAATAAATAGATAACAAACATCGATCGGGCATAATCAGCGTTTTGTTTTTCCTTTGTGGCTGTCAAATCTGACCACTACAGTGGGATATGGTAATTTCCAAATTGATTTGTCCCAATTTATCACGATTCAAAAATAACCCGTCGAATGTGTCACGTCCCTACGGCGTTTAATAAATCCCGAATTCCCGACATTATCCAACATTATGCAGTGAGGTCTATTTTCGTTGGACCGAAACATTTTCATTTGGCTTGCATTCATCAATGCGGTGTAACCGCGGCGCCGCTGTGCCGTATTGGAAAGAGCAAACATTTATCCCCGGTAAGTAGTTTTCTATGTTAATCCGGGACGCCCCTGTTTAAAATAGCCGTAACCGTAACGGTAGTGAGAAAAAAATCTCCCAGGAGTCGGGAAATGAAAAGGCCCAAGTTAATCACAATAAATCTAACGCAATGGTATGAAAAAAGAGTGAACCCAAAGGAAGTAGTTCTGACGACAGCGCGGGGTCTCTCTCTCTTGAGTCCTTCCCAGTTCGACTGGGGACCTTTAGTCCTTTTTGTGCCCACCGAAAAATATTACCGACCGTCGCAGTTTCTAAGGAATAATTGTCATTAGTTGAAAGCTGTTTTTCAGGAAAGGTTTCTTTGGTAATTATCATTACTGATAACGATCCGGGCCAAAGTGATATATAACTTCTTGTACTGATTTACCATAAGACGTTTCTTAGAAAACATAGGTCAAGGACTAAAGTTCTTGTAAAAATAGGTTATTACAAAATTAACTATCAGATTTTGATTTAGGTCTGTAAACATGAACTTTATTTTCCCACAATAAATCCTACAATCATCACAGTAGTCGATTTTTGACAGAGCTGAAGCTGAGAAATTCTGAAACCATGTACATATCACTGCAAATACACGTAAAATATATAAACAAAACTAAGTACGTACCAACGGGGTCGTTTAATAGAGCTTCAGATAAAACTAGCATAAAATAAGCCACCCGGAAGACTTGAAGGCTTAAGTTATTTAAATATTTTAATTTCCGAAATATGTCGGAAGTCGTCATGAGTGCACTCAGCTTCAGATACCCAAATTACAACCGAAGTCGTGTGTGGTTTCATTAGATGGATATTTTTAAATAAAGCAACTTTTGCTGTAAAAAAATAATTATATCCCAATCATACGGATTACAAAATAAACCATGTTATCTCGTGGTACGGAGAACACTCCTTATTGGACTGTCCGAAAATGACTTAAAGGGAATTACCTACAGGAATTAAAAAGGACTAAAACTGACTCTATGCCTTTGAGTTTCCATATTTTGTAGATAAATTTGTTATAAAATTAATATACCTATCTTTTCCACGGTTATTTCGCACCAGCATTTTTTTTTCAGTTTCTAGCAGAGGTATTTGAGACATTTTGGTCTATAAGACGTTAATTTTATCTTGCATTGAAACTATAACCCTTTTCAATCCAGTAAGTTCATCTCCCAATACAGAGGAGAATGTACAGGACTCTATGTACAGGAGCTATTGTGGATTATACGAGTCTCTGATGGCGAGATATCGCCGCATTGGATATAATCATGCTTACGACAAGAAGCATAATGTACCGTCCAAGGTGGGTCATTCTGCTTCCCATACCATGTAAAAGCCAAAATCTTGACTATAATAATACGAATTTTCCGTACAGTGTCTAACAACAAGGCAAAATATCTCGGAAGGTGAAGAAATGGGTGGAAAAAAGGGAATGGTCGTTTATTGCACTATCAACGTCTATAGCATCATGATAAATAGGAAAAATAATGTTTGATCAATTTCAATTTTAAAAAACTCCTCTCACAGCTGGCAGTGCTTATGGCAATTGTGAGAAATATTCGGAGCATTTTTATAATATTGGGCAGAGTATCTTCCAGCTTGGATTTCACAATAAATTTTAATAATTCAAGTGGGTTCGCATTGATTTTTATTCGTTGTCTGTGGCAGCAATAAAAGTGTGCAGTCGAAGTCGTTCCAGTTTGAAGTCCTGCTCCTCAATTTCGGCAGATGCGTAGTCTAGATTACATTTAGTATCGCCGAATCTAGTAATATAGCTGGCCTTAGATAAGAAAACTTATCCGCCAAATTCTGTAGCTGCTGAAAACGGTCGTGTGTTTCTACAATTATTCTAACTAATAAAGAAAACAGCTTCCGTTTTAACTAATTTTCACAAGATGCTAAGGCATCGGTATAGTTCAGTCATCAAAAATGTGCTTTTTCGTTATGCGCCTCTGAGGTTCAATGGGAATTCCAAGTTGCTTACACATATTCGCCTGAACGAGCAAATAGATGACAATGACAATGCGTCAGTATAAAATGAACAACAATGAGGAACACAATAATAACTCACTCTTTTACCATAAGGGGCGAGTCGCCCCTTATGGTAAAAGAGTCTTTCGTTCGTTTTAGCGGATTTTTTGCATAACTTACACCGCCATCTGCCCATTCACTATTAGTACCATCTGCAAAGCATTTCCTTTCTAAACGAACAGTCTTTTGTTAAGTCTTTGTTTGTAAATGTTTTTGTGCATTATTCACTTCATGTAGAAACAGAGAAAGGAAAGTGACTGCATCGTAACTAGCTAGTTGCTACATCTGTTCTTGTATATAATTATTGTATAAAGGGTCTCCCACGACGAGCTGCCATTAGAAGTATATGGAGAACTAAATGAAAAAAGAGATTGAAAATATGTGGACTTATATTTAGTTGAACACGATCGTCTCAGCTAAAATATTTTGAGTTTTTGGTTGCTTCCGGTTACACCGGAAATGATGTCAACTTTTATATTTCATCGCATTTTTGAAATCTTCATAAAATTTTAGATCAATTTTATGTTATATAGGAATATAATGGTATATACCGGGTGCGGCAAAAGTCAGTTTACGCTGTCGGGTATTCGTGCATGCGCGTTTTTTTTTTTTTTTTAATTTTTGATGTTATATCTTTGCGGAAATAAATTTTTTTGCCATTATTTTTTTGCGTTTTTCTCTCATATGCAAATCGGTAAACTGACTTTTGCCGCACCCTGTATAATATAATGGTATGACACCTGGTAGGAACTAGGTCCCCAAGTTGTCCGGCAAAATTGTTGTGAAGGTAACATATTATCGAATTCTTCTAAAAGTTCTAAAGGTGTTCAAATTATAAGATCAAAGTTGAATTCGAAAAAGTACTAAAAGTCGATTTTTTCAAATGGCAACCTTAACCTATGAATACATTTCTCCATTCTATGGATAATATAAAATCTCAAAAATGGCACATGTGAGGTATAGGGAATGTAACATAAAATTGGTCTAAAATTTAATGAAGATTTCACAAATGCGATAATACTTGATATATAAAAGTTGACATCATTTCCGGTGTAAGCCGAAGTAACCGAAAACTCAAAATATTTTAGTTGCGACAATCGTGCCCAACAATATAAGTCCCCACATTTTCAATCTCTCATTTCATTTGATTCTCCATATACTTCTAATGGCAGCTCGTCGTGGGAGACCCTGTATAATAATATTTAATGGAGTGAATTAGCATAACGCAGTGTATGCAAAATATGTAGCGACAGGTTATTTACACAGACCCCTCATTTATTTATTTGTAGCACGAATGCCCTACCCCATACTACGAGAAGATGGCGCGAGATCATAGAATCTGGCGGAGAAAGATCAAACGCAGTGCCGAGAGTTTCCATTCTGCTTGTTTCCTTCTCTGTGATGTTAGTCATAAACAATCCAAGCACAAAATAAATAACGGGGAATCCTTACAAGTCAGTACAGACCGTGCTGCCACCAGCTACAATGAGCAAGATATTATTATTCCATTCAATTCAAGAAAGGAGATTCCCTAGATTGGTCACGAAATGGCCCAGAATAAATGTGTAATAAATTATACGTATACAATTGAGCTGATAAAGAATTTATATATATATGTCACCGAATAAAGTAGAGGGGTACACACCAGCTACCCAGAGTGGGGGACGCTAGCGTACCAGAGTGGGGAACGCGTTGCCGGACCACGCGGAGACCACTGACCAGACGGGTGGTGGCTTTCCATTGTGATGGGCGCAACCGTACCGCTATCCACTCGTTATATTAGTTACTGCAGTTATTGCATATTTCTATTTGGTTTCACTATATTGGTTGAAACAGTTGTGTATTCGTTGTTTAAAATTTAGAGTCATATTATCAGAAGTGGGATCTAATTCGCGTGCAAAATCCAAGAACAAAGAAACAGCTGAAAATGTTAACCCTCGCTGCCTGACGGAAGTACTTGAGATCATATTATGGAGATTATGGTACTTGGGATCAAAATTGTTTGTTTTCAAGGTATTAGTGATGCTTAAAAGAGATCGGTTAACTTTGGTGAGTCATACCTTGTTGATAATAATTAATTGTAACTGCATTGAAAGGAAAATCATGTAAGTACAGGCGTGCATAATTGCAAATTGCGATCCTATTGTGGAGCGACCTCGAGCCCTGAGTCATCGCAAATGCCGGAGAACCACCAAGTCCATGTACCTGACTAACTGGTGGAGTGTTTTTTCTACTATTGTGGATTATTATTTCATGTACCGAGTGTTCGACGCTGTCGAATATTCCTTGCATAGCCTCGGCGGCGCCGGTTTTAGACAGTGGATGCCAACGATACGACGCACTTGTGGTAGTATTGTTCTGGTATCATTGTGTTTCGTTCAATTTGATTACGACTTTTGTTTGTTTAGTTTACGATTGATAACACTATTGTCAATTTTCAATATGATCTTAATGTGTTGTTTTTATTTGTTTATATCGAGAGAATTGCATACTAACTGAAGTTTATGGATGCCAGATGAGTTTTCAAAAATGCCACACTTGTCAGAATGGGTCGAGTGGTTTGTAAAACTTTTTGCTGATGCTTGTTATACGCCACTTAGAGACGTGTTGGAGAGAGTGTTTTAACATTGGAAACGTATGCATTGTTGGTACCAGTGCCGAGACGGAGTAAGATCAAAACCAATGTTTTTAAGGTTTGTGATTGATAATTAATAGATCATAGTTGAAATAGTGGAATGCCTCAATGCTTTGTGATTTATAATTTAACAATTGATTGTTTTCCATAATAAGTGTAGGTAACTACTGTAGCCTTTAAAAAGTGTTTTATCGGTAAAACATTGAGAATACGAAAAATCGGTATAATTTCTGATTTAAACTTATTTATTTCTTAACTTAAAACAGGAATCTCCTTATCATTTGTTGTTTAAAAATTTAAAGTACTTTTGCTAAGAGTACTGTAATTGGCGCGTTTGAAGAGCTTACGCTTGTATTTGATATTTAGAAATATGAAGGTGCCTTTTCTTGGCATATTATAAATTGAAAGTTACTTGTTTAAGAATAGTAAGGTTACGTTTCTAATCATTATTGGTGAATTGAAGGTTTACGTTCTTCATGAATTGTAGATTGACGATTGAAGTGTCTTATGCCGTGTGTGGTTTAATTTGCGAATTTAAGGTTGATGCTTGCGATCATTATTGGAGAGTTGAAATTTATTAGCTTTGTGTAGCTGAATTTGAGAGTGTAGCTTTTGGAGTTTGTGTATTATGATTTGAACATTGAAAATTAATGTTCGTCGTGAATCATAATTAGAGAATTGAAATTTATAGCTTTGTGTACCTGAATCTGAGAATTTGGAGTTTATGTGTTTTGGTGTATAATAACCAGACACTTGTAAGATACTGTTCTTCGTGTGTTATAATTTGAGAATGGAAAGTCTTGTCTATCAAAAATTGAGTATTGGTAGTTATCAATGTTTTGTGATTCATAATTTATGAATCGTAAGTTTATGTTCTTTAAGTATTATAATTAGAAAACGGAAACCCCTTATGTTTTAGCTAACATAATTTGTTAAATGAATTGGAATTTGTGTGTTATAAATTGAGTATTGAAATACCTTATTCCGTTTACGTAACGTAATGTGAGAATTGTACGTTTGTGTATTTCGAGTATCATAATAGCAGACATTGATGTCCTTGATCGTTATGTGTCATAATTTCAGAAATAAAGGATAATTCGTTTTGTTGGCATGTTAAGAAAATTGAACGTTGTTATGTAATTCAAAAGTTGTTCTAGTTTATATATCCCAATTAAAAAAAAAGGGAGTGGATCATTTGTACGCTTTGCATTTATTTAATTATTAATTGTTGATAATTGTGAACTGGTCTTTGCACATTGGTACAGATGAAGAAGGTATGTGTGGTAATAGTTAGTTTTGAGAGAAATATAACATCATTTTGTGTAAGCCAAACTACGGTTCTTGAGTTTAAGATGTAAATAAGCTACATGTAGTTCCTGACCTTGGAGTGGAAAAGAGAAAATATAGAAATGAATTGTAAAAGTCACTATTGTTGTGAATGCGAGAATGTTGATGGTTGTTGAGTTGAACTGGTCGTTGTACAGTCCCTGAACTCTGGTGTTGATGTTTGTTGAGTTAAACTGGTCGTTGTACAGTCCCTGAACTCTTGTGTTGTTGTTTGATACGGCTCTAAACCTTGGTAAAGTAGTTATGGTGAGATAACTCTAAACTTGGTTAAAGCAGTCGGGATTTGTTGTTTGATACGGCTCTAAACCTTGGTAAAGTAGTTATGGTGATAACTCTAAACTTGGTTAAAGCAGTCGGGATTTGTTGTTTGATACGGCTCTAAACCTTGGTAAAGTAGTTATGGTGAGATAACTCTAAACTTGGTTAAAGCAGTCGGGATTTGTCGTTTGATACGGCTCTAAACCTTGGTAAAGTAGTTATGGTGATAACTCTAAACTTGGTTAAAGCAGTCGGGATTTGTTGTTTGATACGGCTCTAAACCTTGGTAAAGTAGTTATGGTGATAACTCTAAACTTGGTTAAAGCAGTCGGGATTTGTTGTTTGTTACGGCTCTAAACCTTGGTAAAGTAGTTATGGTGATAACTCTAAACTTGGTTAAAGCAGTCGGGATTGTTGTTTGATACGGCTCCACACCTTGGTAAAGTAGTTTTGGTGATAACTCTAAACTTGGTTAAAGTAGTCAAGATTCTTTGGTTGACTACAGCGTTAGATCATGTTAAAGTAGTTGGTGATCTCTAAATTTGACTAGATGACTGTTAGTTATGTTAAGAAATTAAGCTGTGGTTACTGGATGTAGATTGATAGAAACAGCCACTGAACTTGAATGAATGAGAATGCTCTTTGCATGTTATAGTTGAAAGTAGCTCCTGGGCTTGCTAAGAACGATGGAGTGCCTGAAACTGTTGGTAAAACAAAAACTAGATAATTAGTCCGGTTGTATTCTGTCAGAAAAATTGCTAGGCACAGCAGATCAGAGACAGGTATCCCGAGAGCGTGACACCTTGCAGGATGGCCGTGTCACCGAATAAAGTAGAGGGGTACACACCAGCTACCCAGAGTGGGGGACGCTAGCGTACCAGAGTGGGGAACGCGTTGCCGGACCACGCGGAGACCACTGACCAGACGGGTGGTGGCTTTCCATTGTGATGGGCGCAACCGTACCGCTATCCACTCGTTATATTAGTTACTGCAGTTATTGCATATTTCTATTTGGTTTCACTATATTGGTTGAAACAGTTGTGTATTCGTTGTTTAAAATTTAGAGTCATATTATATATATATATATATTAAAATTAGGTACATTTACAATTCAGATATAATACTCCTCTTACCTTATTTTAAAAGGTCTAAGCAAAGTATTTGTTTAGGTTGATTGCTTTTTGAAAACAAAATTACAATATAACTTAAAAGTCCCAAAGCATAAACTAACCTCATTTTTTGTTGTGTACGAGTTTTGCTATCTGATACTTCAACATTTTGCATTTGTTTAAGAAAGTGAGCAAATATCAGCTAATTCTCGGACCCTACAACCTTACTTATGTTATTAATCAAACAAACAGTCAATAACCTAACGTAATTGTAAGTGAATAACTATACCTTATACACTTTTATGTAAATCTTATTTGCTTTTCTTTAAACCAACGAATTAAACGCTTCTTTAAGTTTACTACTAACCACAATTTGCCAAAAACAAAGACATATTTTATTTGACCACTTCATACACTACATATAACTAACTGTTACATCCAGTAAGGAACTGCACAATTCACGTCACGTGTACATAATTCCGCACACAGCTGGCAATATAAGACAGTCTAATACTCACTGTGCTTGTCGGAACAAAACATTAACCCAGACAGCTCAAACAATAATAAGCACTACAACCAGTGATAAATGGAGTACTTGGTCAACGAATGTACCGTTTAGAACTAGACACATGTGCCATGCTTTAATGTGGAATTATATAATAAATGCAAATAAGTAACTGTGTTAGTAGGCAGTGTAGGCACTGACTATTAAATGTTTTAGAATTGTGGGTTAAGTAGGTAGAGGAAGCATACTTATACAATATTGAGGGACTTTTTTATTAGAATTGAATGAAATAATTGCAATTGTCTATGATTGCATGAGTTTCATAAAAAATAAACTGCTATTAATTTGTGCCACACTTTTCAAAGAAAGATAAGTATTATCTATTTTATAATAGATGAGCAAAAATATAGGGCGATTAGGGCGACGGAAATCCGGAAAGAAACAATTGATTACCACAAGGACTAGATTCAGTTAAATCCAAGAAGATTGCATGCAAAACATTTCTAAAACACAAAATTTGCCTCATATACAATATGTCTAACAGGACGTTTGTAGGAATGTTTGTATACTTTTGTTATTGTATGACTTAGAAAGTTGGTTAAATGGACAAAATAGTGTGTGCTCTCAAATACTCACATAATTCGACCGGTATAAGAAATAAACAAATGTAGAAATGTTTAACAATCGACACTTTCACGCTGTTCCGCAAAGTATGCCATCACGCATTGACATATTTTATTATTACCGATATTTCTGTCATATTCCGCATCCGCATTATGTATATTTAAAAGCATAACCGAAAAAGGACATTCGTTTTACTGTATGCAAATTGCAGGTGGAGATTAATAGCTGCTGCGGATTCTGCGTTTGATTTATGGCGTGCATGTGTCATTAATGTGGATGATAAATGGCTATCTGAATAATCACACGTATGTATATACGGCCGAATATAGTAGGTATATAGATAGATATGTACGCGTATCTTTAATTACGTTTTTGAGCACAATGTAAATTATGATGTATAGTTGTTGTGGTTGTTTACATCCGCAATATTTTGAGAGTTTTGGCTCATTGCGCTTCAGTAATTAACAACTTTCATATTGTTGAAAACCAAAAAGCTCTGCCGCTTACAACCTTAGAGGCATTTCTTTACTTATATTAGGTTATGTTAGTTTAAAATTTTTTCGCCGAGTATTCGCTGAATACAAATGAATTTTGTGATTTACTAGTCATTTGATATGGCATTGAAATTTACTGAAAATGAAGATTTCCAGAGAATAAAATAGTATTTAATTATACCAATTCTACATAAGGGAATCCGTAAGGTCCTTTCTTAACGCGACAACAAATAATACATTTCTGAAAAATTACTCAATGAATATGATTGATATAGGGGTAGATATCACATGCTTATTCGTATTCTCATAACTCGTATCTAACATAGCACCTTACGATTTTCAGATATTCTTAAAAATATACTATTTTAACCATCTCACTATATAAAACACCAGGCATATCAAACTGTTTAGAAAAAAAATCTTATTATTCATATAAAAAAATGCTGGTTTTGAAAAATTCATAAGAGTTTCGAGATGACATTTTCTAATTATAAATAAAAAATTCCTAATCGAAATCTCGATCAAACCACAACCACAAATAAAATAGGTACGACAATATTGAAAAAAAAAATTGTTTTTGTCTAATTAACCACTAGATATGTAAAGTTTCGTTACTTTCGAGTACTTGTAACTACCTGTTACTTTTAGGTACAAAACCCGTTACTAGGTACCGGGTCGTACCGTTTCAGTACTCGGTAATGTACGATTTTGAATACTCCCCTATATACTTAAACGAGTACAGTGAACACTGAACATGAACACGTGTACCATATTTGCCGCAAACATACAAACAAACTAGCGGAAAGATGTTAGACTCCATTTTTTGTGCTGATATAACTCAAAAACGTCTTAATGAATTCTGATGAAAAACAAAATCTAAATATTTATTGGCGATTTATATTGACACAAAAAAAAATTAGTTAAACATACATTTTTCCGTTGGTCTCGGTCTATCTATCGAATTTCGGGGCACGTGGATTTAATTCTTTTTAGTTTTGCGTCATTTTGGAGTTCTCCTTTCGTTCTCGATACTTTTTCTCTTTGTGCTTTTATTTCAATTTTGCCTTGTTCGCCTTTATTCGAATTTTCGAGGTCGTGAAAACTAAACGTCTGTCAGTAGTTTTTTAGACCGTACTTGAGGAACATAAAAATAAATACATTAAATGGTATGTAATCTACTAGTATTTGAACCAAAACGCGACGGGGTATGTTTTGTTGCATAGCGGAAGGGTTAACGATTAGTTAACGATTTTTTTATTAACGATTGTTATGATGCGCATAGTCTAACAAACCTGCTGTCAATGGTATCTAGTGTTGAGCCGAGTGGTTTGCCTCTAGAACAGGCGGAATCAGTAGCGGTAGTAAAAATAACGTGTATCCGTTCATATCGGTACCCGCTACTTCGAATCTCACCGAGTAATGGCTACCCAGTAACGACTAGTTGCATTTCTTACATCACCAGTACCCACCCATGCAATTCAACATCTCTTAAGATATACTTTGCAAGCAATACTTTGCATGGGTGAAACGGGATATAGTTGGAAACATAAGTTTTTTTGTATTCATATTATAGTATAATACCTACACTCTGGGCAAAAAAAAACGGCAAAAAGTTTCAATTGCTCATATTTCCACTTCTTTGATAAACTAATTGTTATATTGTGACGATTGAAAACATACCATATTTGCAATAATTGAACGTTTTAACCCAATGTAATGTTGCCTTATGTATGGCAATGGAACATTTTTGCTAATATCGGATTAATTTAATGTGAAATGAAAGGTGTAATGAAATTAGTAGGTAATGCCATCTGTTTTCTTTTGGTCAAAAGGAACAGTAGAGATTTTATAGCATTGTATACAGGGTGTTTGTTTTTAGTATACAGGGCGAAATTTTGGAACATAGTTTTTTGCTGTTTTTACGCAAAAAAACAGTTGAATTGGACGTTTGCATAGATAAAAAACAGTTCCATTGCATAGGCACGAAAAGCCCAATTGCGAACTTGAGTTATCTTTAAAGATGGTGGAGAGAAGCTATATCCAACGTTTAGTTTAATTGGGGGCGCCATGTTTGAATTTGAAATTTTTGAATGATTTTTGTTACCTGCTTTCCTTATTGTACTACAATTATTGGACTATAGATTTTTGCAATTTTTTATGTTTTTGTAAGAAAAACAGTGATTTGGAACTAAAACTCAACATCGTTTTTTATTGAACTAAAATTATGGCAGTTTGCTTTCACTTGGCGGACCGTCAGGTTTTTTCGTTCGTTTTTCACGTAAAAATTACATCTTCAAATAAAAAACAACACAATGTATTCAGGCTGATGTTGCAAGTGCTCTTTATTTAAACATGACATAAAAATAAAAAAGACGACTTGGTTTGAAGTGATGTGACACTCAAAAAACGTTGAGTCCAGCTCCGATTCAATCTTCGCAAAAACAAACAAAAGAACAAGAACAAGTAACATACGTATAAAATTTACAGCTAAGCTACAATTGTTATACATCATAATTGAAATTGACGAAAAGACCACCTAAAATGATAATTTCATAAACACCCATAACAACACCAATGGTTTCTCCACGATCTTTAAAGATAACTCAAGTGCACTATTAGAGTTCTCTTGCCGTTGCAATGTTTTTGTTAGAAAAGTCATATTCCACTGTTTTGACTAAAAACATTAAAAAAACATTGTTTAAATATTTCACCCTGTATAAAAAAAACATCCTGTATACGATGCTATAAGATCTCTAGTGCTCTTATTTACCAAAACAAGACAAATGTCATTACCCATTGATTTTAATACACCTTTCATTTCACATTAAATTGGCCCGATATTATCAGAAATGTTGCATAACCAAACATAAAGCAACATAACTTTGTATTGAAACGTTCTGTTATTGCGAATATGGTATGGTTTCAATCTACAAGCAATTCGATTTTAAAGAAATATTTGAATTGACTAAATATTATTGGAAATACGAGAGGTAAAAAATTTGCCTCGTTTTTTCTTTTGTGATCACAGTGTATATAGTAGTGTGCATAAAAAAGGTTTTTTTCGAAATTGAAAATTTCAAGTTTGGTAAAAAGTTGACCCTATGGTCTCACATATACCACAAAAAAACTAATTGAAAAATATTTTGGTCTCCCGCAGAAATCCTAAGGTTTATAATCTTTTTTTTATTTTTAAATTAGAACCAAAATTAGCCATCTATACAACGTTATTTAGAGTAATTATCTTCCAACAATAAATGCTGACAAATGCGTCAAAAGTTGCCATACACAAAACTTGGGTAAAAATAATTTCGTAATATGAAATATGTAATAAAATTAAGAGAGCTTATTTTGTATTAATCTTTTTTTTGACACAAATGCAAAACAAAATGATAATATTTGACACATCCCAGATAGAAAATAATGCATGTTTTTCTACTTTGCGCTCGTTATGAACTCATAACGAAACCGCTTTCGGTGTGGTTATGAAATCACTAGATCACAAACTTTTAGTAACTTTTAGTTTTCCAAGTTTGATGATATGATACGTCAAGTATCAAATAAGGCTGACATATTAATCGCTATTGGCTAGCCTCAATCGTATTTGTGAATTTTACAACAACTACCAACTGTTGAAAATAAAATTACTCTAGACTGTAAGATGATTGTAAGATGCAAAGTAGAAAAAATAGTATATAACGCTCGTTTTATAAGGCGTATTGGCGCACGCGTTCCATTTGGGCAGTCCTCGCTACGCTCGTCGTGCCCAAAACAACTCGCGCGCCAATTTTTGTCTTCTAAATATTGTATTATAATATACTATTTTAATTGAACTCACTTCGCATCGAAGTAAACGCTAGCTTATAAAACAGGATATATTTAAGACATATCTCAACAGCGCGGCTAGCTGCTTTCAACAGCGTCCGATCAACGTCTACGGAAAATGAAAAACAGCTAAAAGTTAACTCGAACAGATGCTCCCCAATCAATTACGTGGCTCTCCGCGAGTCACGCCTATGGTGGAGAGCCACCAAGTCCAGCCAGATTGTTTGATATATCGTCCGTTTACCACCTACCCGCTAGCCCATCCGTTTTCATAACAGATGCCGCGATGAAAATCCCGCCATAAATTTAGCGCCGGCGGCCACCTCGTCAAAAATGCATCGTCGCCAATTATCGCTCCGTGCGAGAAAACTAATGAGCGCATCCGCCATTTCTGAGGGAACAACACCTTAATAAGAACCAGGTATGTAACTGAGCCCCGCCTCCGCCTCCGTAAAGACGGAACTTTTGCTTGTTATTTAACCTCCGCCTTCGCCTCGGCTTCCGCAGCGGCGCCGCTTCAGCCTCCGTATTTTTTTGCAAAGGCATAGCGGTGGAGTGTATGCCGCTCACAAAGCGCGACGTGTGTGATGGGTGCATTCGCATACATAATCGATTAGAATGGATTTTGAGGAAGTTCGTCGCCCATACAAAGCCAATCAATCGCCAAGCCAACCCATCGTATATGCTACAGTGCACTCGACTAATACCACGCGGGTAAAAGTGACACTTCTTTCTAACGTGAATCTGCGCATGCTTGTACCGCCAGATGTCTATACGCTTATGCACATACAT
Source organism: Melinopterus prodromus (assembly GCA_964023965.1). Classification (NCBI taxonomy): domain Eukaryota; kingdom Metazoa; phylum Arthropoda; class Insecta; order Coleoptera; family Scarabaeidae; genus Melinopterus; species Melinopterus prodromus. The sequence goes on from OZ030390.1 coordinate 72,886,089, forward strand.
GCTCGACACTTATTGTGTTTAGGCCCTATAAACAACATCACGGTAAGTGATAAAAGATTTTGTCATATTTGCTAATCTAGACCACCATAATAGAAAATTGTATAACATTACATCCATACGATATATAATTTTAGTAAATAGTGCATTAGAATCGGTACGAACTGGCGTTTAGAACAGATATCATACCTAGCCTTAAAACATAAACAACATGTAGATAGCAGGGGTATCACATTTAAACTACATTTTACTTGCTAAGTTTTAATTGTGATTCTTATAGAAGTTTAATTGTGATTGGAGTGTCACAATTAACCGTCCTCTTTGTATCAATTTAGCATATATGTCATCAACACGTCATGGCTCCACGCGCAAGAAAGTATGATCAAGATACAAAAAATACTGTCCTATACTGCTGAAAGGGCATCTTATGATGCAAATGCACAACCTCTTTCAACGCCACTCGGTAGTACAACAGTCGAAGATCACACAACTACAGAAGCGGCAATACTGCCAGTGTCTATAGAAGCTTCCAGTAGTACAACCACCAACAGACTATTGACGTTGGAAGAATTATTTCTGCAGAAGATTAGTCGTCGGTCCACACCGACACAAACAAAAAGAACGATAGTTAACAACTCCTCGCATGCGGAACTGCTGACTGCAGAAGATTACCTACTGAAATTGAAAGAAGAACCTAAGCTTAAAAAGAAGCTAATTAAGAAAAGTACAATTTTGCTAGAAAGCAGTGACGAAAGTGATGATCTGAATAGTGTGGCCGATGACTGTGATGATATTCAAACATTGGAATATTTAAAACTAGAAAGTGAAGAAACGGAATCTCTCGTAAAAGAATTTGATGAGTTCAAACACATGGGCAATTGTTACGTACGCTACAAAGAAAACACTAAAACGATACGTAGGGAAAATGACAGCAATCAATAAAGATGACATTGTAGACATTGATATTGTCCGAAAGAAAAATGATTTTTTTTGTCTGGCAGCTGTTCGCGATCGGGATACCGCACATGTAAATGACATAATATGTCATTTACATGTATACAAATTTTATATATTATATAAAATTCTAGCAAACCCCGACTTTGGATGAACAGGTGAACTTCGTTTTGGTTTAAAATTTTATGGTCTAAATTTGCGTTAAATTTTATGCTGAAAAATATATTTGACATTTATACAGATTCTGTACTTAAGTTTGTTTTGTTATTATAGAACATAATATTATTATTTTCAAGGCATGCCTGCATAATGTATTTTATCTACGACTCACATATAATAAGTTCATTGCATACGTATCTACGACTATATAAATATAATCCCCATCATTATATAATGATTATAATGACTCTAACGTTGTATAATAATGAAAGTTCATTCAAATAATGTGAAAGAATTCTCATCGCAAACAGTGGACGCCGGGTCGGTAATTTCAAGTTATACGCCTGAAAATCATGGTGAAAAACGTGCTGAAAAGCACGTAATATAACAAGGTATTCATCATTCATATGCTGAGTGATCCATTCCACGTGCCATGTAATTGAAAACATGATTGAGGATCATATTTTATAATAAGAAAAATAATAGCATGCAATAAAAACTTGACCATACAAAACTTGTATTCAAACAAAACTGTAACTATGCATTCCATTGTACTACTCGATAAGCTACTAGATAAAGGATGCTAGTTATTGAAAAATCCCATAAAATACAAGGAACCTATTTATATAACCACATTTTTATTCTGAACACATATCGAAAATCGCCAACTTTTGACTACATGTTTATTGGTTATTTTATCAAAAAATGTGTAGCGACTTAAAATAAACCATTACATTTTGGAGACGCGAATTGTAATTACCTATATAATATTTATTATAAACACTGTGGGCAAAAAAAAACAGTACGCATTTTCATTTACGCATATTTCGAAAGATATTTAGTAAATTCAAGCATTTCTTTGTAAAACTAATTGCTTATGTTGTGAAGATTGAAAACATACCAAATTCGCAATAATTGAACGTTTCGATCCAAAGTTATGTTGCTTTATGTATGGCTATGCAACATTGCTGATAATATCAGATCAATTTAATGGTAAATGAAAGGTGTAACAAAATAGTAGGTAATGACATTTGTTTTCTTTTGGTCAAAAGGAATAGTAGAGATTTTATAGCAACGTATATAGGGTTATTTTTTAGTATAGTGTGAAATTTTGAAACATAGTTTTTTGCTGTTTCACTCAAAAAAACAGTGGAATTGGACGTTTGCAACGATAACATTGCATAGACACGAAAAATCCAATTACGTACTAGGTTATCTTTAAAGATGGTGGAGAAAATATGGGCAACGTTGACTTTCCTTATGGGCGACATTTTCTTACCTGTTTTACATATTGTATTATCCGTATTTTGCCGTAGATTTTTTGAAAATTTTTGTTTTTGTATATGTAGTGATTTGGAACTAAATCACATCGTTTTTTAGTGAACTAGAATTATGGGATCACTTGTCTGTTGAAACTGATGAAAAGATCACCAAAAATGATAAAATCAAACATGCCGCCCATAACAAGACCAATGGTTTCTACACGATCTTTAAAGATAACTCAAGTACACAATTAGATTTCTCGTGCCGTTGCAATGTTTTTGTTACATACGTCCAAATCCGATGTTTTTAAAGTAAAAACAATAAAAAAATACTGGTTTAAAATTTCACGCTGTATCAGAAAAAATCAGCCTGTTATACAGATGCTATAAAATCTCTACTGTCATTACCTAAATGTCATTACCTATTGATTTTAATACTCCTTTCATTTCCCATTAAATTGACCCGATATTATCAGAAATGCATAGCCAAACATAAATGAACATAACTTTGGATTGAAACGTTCTGTTATTGCGAATATGGTATGGTTTCAATCGTCACAACAAGCAATTACTTTTTAACGAAATATTTGAATTTACTACATATTATTGGAAATGCCGTTTTTTGCCCGTAGTGCATATACAGGCTGTCTCACGGAACTGGTACATTAGAAGTTTCTCATGTTCTGGAAACTTGAAATTTTGGAAGTAGAATTTGCTCGATCTGAGCTCTTCAGCTAAAATATTCTCAAGTTAACTGCCGGTCACCGGACGTCGGTATCAACTTTGTTATTTTAAATCGAATGATATAATTTTAATTTTACTTTTGGTTTCTACGTATCAAAATACATCATTTTTGATAATGTTTCCCTATACCTAAGTATCACCACTTTTGAATTTTTTGATTTTACCAATTTTATGGTTATTTTCGCGGTTACGTTTAAAATTTAATATCTCGGAATATCTTCTTATTATTGAAACTAGACGTTTCATGATTGGTGGTCCAAAACTAGAAACATAACAAATAAGGATTGAAATAAGATGTTTAGTTCATCTTGATATCTTATATAGGGTGTTCAAAGGTTACAAACAATAATTGAATTTTCAAAGGTAAAAACTCATTTTTTCAAATGGGACACCCTGTATACCAATACGCCATTCGATAGGAAATCTTATTCCCTATTAATATTAGGGATCCCTATATCTATCTTTAATATTTTTTGAGATATTGTCACTTTTTCTTTAAATCCGTTTTGAATACTCCCACTTAATAATGGGGGACGAAATTGGATACGAAATGTACAACAAAAATTTAAATTTTGATAGATATTTAGAAGTTTTGCGTGGATGTGTGAATAATTTTTGCGAAACTCTTCCCCTCAATATTTTACGCGACTGCTTTTATCAAATGACCGGTGCACCGACACATTCTTCGCATGTGGTATCTATTCTACTTAATCGGTTGTTTGACGATAGGGGGTTCGGAAATAGGGCACCCGGGTGGTGGCCACCAAGCTCACCAGATTTAACACCATTAGACGTTGATTTCAGAGGTCTTGTGAAAAGTCAGGTCTATTCCACACCAGTTAATGCTCGAGAAGAATTGACTAACAGGGTAGTAGCCGCCATTAATGGACTTCAGCGACAAGAAATCCGAAGAACGACGATGACAGAAGTACAGCGAAGAGTTTAAAAATGTTTGAAGCAGAACAGGCAGCATTTCGAACAACATAATTAAGTTTTAATTTAAGTTAGATATCCCAAATATATTATTTTAGTTTTAACAAATCTTTTTAATATTTTTCTGTTTTCCTGCAGTTCCAAAGTTGTTAAATTCGTATAAATGAAGAATAAATCGTTTTGTATTTAGTTTGCATTGTTTTATACTGACAATATCTCAGAAACTATTAAAGACTGATATAGGGAACCCGGAACCCTAATATTGATTGATAAGGAATAAAATTTCCTATCGAATGGCGTAACAGTATACAGGATGGTCCATTTGAAAAAATGAGTTTTCTACGTTTGAAAATTCAATTATTGTATAAACTGCTTCCGGGTTATGCCGTGTGTCAAGATTTGTTAATGCTGACGTTTCGCGAACCATGTTGCTTGCTTCTTCAAAGCTAATTGAATACTGAAGACCTACCAAGACAATCTCCCTTATATACCTAAATTTACACCTCACTGCGCACATCTGGAGAACCGCTCCCATGTGCTTTTCCACCTGACCGCGTTAGGATCGATTTCCAGACCCTACTAATGTCAGTACCGTCCTCGCGATTGATGTTGTCAGGATGTTTGTAGATTTCGATGGCTTCTCTTATAAGCCTTCGATGATAATTACCTACCCTTGCCAACATCTTCGCGTCATCGAAATTCATTGTGTGTCCCGACTCGTGGCAGTGTTGCGCAACAGCGGACTATTGAATCTTGCGTAGCCGGGTGTCTCTACTGTGCTCCTTGACTCTACATTCGATACTTCGTCCTGTCTGTCCAACATAGCATGTTCCACACTCACATGTTATCTTGTAAACCCCTTCGTTCTTCAGGAGTGGTTCGCGAAACGTCAGCATTAACAAATCCTGACACACGGCATAACCCGGAAGCAGTTTATTTTCAATTATTGTGTTGTAAAATTTGAACACCCTGTATAAGATATCATGATGAACTAAACATAGTCTTATTTGGTTATGTTTCTAGTTTTGGATCACCAATCATGAAACCTCTAGTTTCAATAATAACCGAGATATTCAATTATAATCGTAACCGCGAAAATCGCCATCAAATTTGTAAAGTAAAAAGAAATCAAAAATGGCGATATTTTGGTAAAGGGAAACATTATCAAAAATTATGTATTTTGATATGTAGAAACCAAAAATGAAATAAAAATTATATCACTCCATTTAAAATACCAAAGTTGATACAGACTTCCGGTGACCGGACGTGACAGTTACCTTGAGAATATTTTAGCTGAAGATCACAGATCGAGTAAATTGTAGTTCCAAAATTTGAAGTTTGCAGAAATAGTAGAACATGAGAAACTTCTAATGTATCAGTTCCGTGGGACACGCTGTATACCACAATACTAACAGAATTAATTACCTTGGTGTTGTCCCTCCACTTCTCTTCGGCAGCCTTATGGATAGTCCCGTTAACACACGTTGGTACCAGATAATATTTCCACAGATTATGCTATCAATACTTGGTAATTGAACAAAGTATACCTTTTGGAGGTGTCACGCGGTCATCGGTCGCTCTTTAATACCGAGCTAGTTAGCTGGTGACCCTTTCTTCTGTTCTGCTGACCCAACGAAAGCAAGACGGCTAGTACTAGTTTTACCGCAACCTTTTGGAGTCTCATGGAAGCGAAGGTTGTAAGTCGGTCTTAGGTCCATGCCCAGGAAGGGTGAACCCGTAGCATATCCGTGTAGGACTTGGTACATGGTGATCTGGATTAGAGGTTAAGTGTATGACTTTTGAACCCCGGTAGTGGGAAGGGAACTCCAAAAGCATGGAGGAGGATTTTGGTGGAAGGACTTGACGGGTTATTTCTTTAAACGAAGGAGTAACAGTAGGAAAGAATGAGTTTGGGAGGTACGTAGGATTAATATGGAATGTTGTATCGGGCACAGAGGTTTTGACACTGGGTTGCTATGACGAGTAGCTGGGATTGAAGTTGGTTAATACCAAGTAGAAGTTCCTCTTTGTCAGAGGCAGAGAGTGTTGGGGGAGTGGCCACTTGTGTAGGGGCGGGGCCTTGGACGCTGGAGGCGAAAGATTTGCCAGTGGTTACGAACTGAGCAGCGCTAGGGTGCGCTTTCCGAGCGACGGTGGCTCTGGGTTGTGGAGGTTGGGCTGGGGCTAGTTTCCGCTTTGGAGAACGCGGACACCCGCGATAGGATGCACGGTGACTGCCGCCGCAGTTCCGGCATTTATTGGGTGCATCGTCAGCGACTTTGCAGTCCGGCGTGAGATGGTCGCCGGCGCAACGGTTGCATCCTGGAGGGGCCCGGCAGTAGGTGGACCCGTGACCGAACAGCTGACATCTGTGGCATTGACTGATCGAAGGAGACTTCTTCAATGGTTCAATCTCAATCAAAATGCCGCAGACGTCGGTAATGTTGTAGAGCCGTTGTTGTGTTCTGGGTACTGATACCAGCACCAGAGGCATCAGGTTTCTGGTCGATGGATTCTTCATCCTGATTACTCTCGAAGGAGTAAAGCCTTTCTCATCAAGGTCAGTCGCTATCTCCTCAATAGGTAGCTCGAGCGGCAGCTTCCTTATCACGATGTTCAACTCGCGGTTCTCGGGAGTTGAATACGTGTGGAAGGGCGTGGCTTCCTTGGAAAATCGGTCGACGATGGATGCGTGGTCTTTCAGACTCGACGGTTGTATCCGGATGCCGGCCTGGGTGTTCGTGGCCGCTTTCGTCCGGATACCGGCGTCGTGGAGGGTCTTCCTGACTTCCATCCAACTCTCCTTGTTGCGAAGAACGATGGGTGGAGCTTGGGTGGTCGACTTGGCTGGTTTCGGGATTGTGGGCGGGGCTTGGGTAGGTACGTTGGTACCCGAAGATGTTCCGGGTACCGGAGAGGTTGCTGCGGGACGCTGGGGTGGCGGTTGCTTGCCGGGAGGTTTCTTTGAGGAAACGGGAGGTTTGGTGGTAGAAGGGACAACTTTCCTCTTCTTTGATGACTTGCCGGTAACAGATGTGATGGAGTTGTCGGACTCGGAGAAGTCGTCATCAAAGGAGTCGTCGGACTCCCTGGTGACTTCCAGTGCAATCGCTCGGAGCATGTTGATGTACGCCATCATGTCGGCTGGTTCCAGCAGCACAAATGCTTTGGTAGCTTCGCTGAGGATGTCCTGTGGCGCTGTCGGTGGTGCTGATGTGCGCGGAGAGTCGATGCCGTCGGTCTCGACGTCCATGAAATCACGGTTGTTAGCCATAGTGATGGCAAGGGGAAAACGAATACCAGCTGGTGCCGCGTTGGTATTCGTGGAGAGTCGTGGCAGAACGTACCAGGGGCGTGGCTAGGTGACGACCTAGTCACGGGAAAAATTAAAAGAAAACTAAAACTGGAGCACGTGCTCGGGAAAATGAAAACAAAAGACCGAATTCGTCGGGAAAAATGGTAAAAATAAAAGGAAAATTCAGGTAACGTATCGACGATTACCGTCGCGACGCCCAAACCGCCCGAACGGCGTGCAACGGCCAGCCGTGAGACTGAACCGTCACAACACAGTCGACACGTGTTTGGGAGTCCCGCTTGTAGGCAAATCGTCGATATAACGATAGTATATCCACCAATCACTTGCGCTGCCTCCGCAACACAAGCAATTAGTTTCAATAATCGCGGACAAAACAAATAGGTAGCTTGGATATCACCATGTACTTACTGCGAAGCGTTGAAGCGTTGCGAAGCGTAGCGTAGATAGGCACGTGTTCACCGTAGCGAAGGTAGCTTGGCACTGATCCGTGTAGGAAGAAGTCGGCAGCCCCTTTTATACTGTCGAACTAGGACCAGGTACGAATTAAACGCAATATTTTGAGAGCAACAATAGAAATATTATCGTGGTCGCGCACAAACATTTATCAGCACTGTATCCCGCAAAATTATGAACAGTTTCCCGACCAAATAGTTCATGTCACAGGAAACACGAACACCGATTACCGTATGCTAGTTAAAATAGCGATAATTACCGGTAAATTACGAAGGAAAAGCGGACCGGAACTGGCGTACGTGAGAAAACGTTAAGGTGCATATTTTAGAAAACTGCGCGTCTTGACTTGGTTGGGACCAGTTTTTCTGCACACTCGACGCGCTCGGGGCTTTGGTGGGGCGTACAGGTGCGCGTTCAAAACTACGTACTACGTACGTATGATATTTTGAAATTCTAAAAATAGCCGACGAATTTCCGGGAATGTAATTTAATTTTTGCAATTAATTTTCCAATGATATTAATTAATAATTACAATGGTATTACTTAGGTGGATTTTGAGTCGCTAATTATGAATATTAAGATTTTTTCTGGACAAATTATCGTCATTTAAGGATTATTACTTATTAGATACGGCGAAACAAAATCCGTAGCGAACGTTTTTCAAGACTACCGGTAAATGTTACAAATCTAGATATCAGTTATAACAAGGTTGATATATTTCTTTTCACTATATACAGGTGTCTCACGGAACAGGTACATTAGAAGTTTCTCATGTTCTACTATTTCTGAAAACTTGAAATTTTGGAATTAGAATTTACTCGATCTTAGCTCTTCAGCGAAAATATTCTCAAGTGAAATGTCACGTCTGGTCACCGAAGTCGGTATCAAGTTTGTTATTTTTAATGGAATGATATAATTTTTATTTTATTTTTTGTTTCTACGTATCGAAATACATCATTTTTAATAAGGTTTGCCTATAGTGATTTCTGGTCGCACGAATCCAAACAAAAAAATCTGATGTAACCAGACACATGACTTTATCATACTATACAGCAGTGTCAAACGCTGACGATCTGACAATACGATCTGTCAATGTAATCAAAATTTCTGTCAAATCCTGGCATACTAGTTGTGATGCAGATACGAGCGATCTCGAGCAAATAGAATGTTCTGATGAGTGTAGTCGGGTTACCGCTGGTTCGAATAAAAACTGCATACTTCCCTAAACTATTTATTGTATAACCTACATACTACACCGCGCGACCAACAGAGTCAACAGCTGCTATGCAAGAGTTTCAAAGTTAAAGTTTGCTCATGCAGCTAAACTATTAATTTTACCAACAAATGTCAAATTTTACCAAAGAGTTATACAGAACTTCTTCTATTTTAATTTATTATTTAACTATTTTGACAAAATTACAGATATAGCGGCTCATTTGCGAAATCATTGAAAAAGCATTTTAGCATTTTTCAAACCTCCAGTTCCTTTGGGCCCTTTTGAACAAAACTTCTTACAGCTCTAAGTTTAGTAATAAAACTTCTCTAATGAAGTTTTGTCTTGATACCTTTAGTAGTTTTACGGAATCGTCGCCACAAAAAAAGCGGGCACATACGCATACACACGCACTCAGACATTCTTTTGTACCTTGGTCAAAAATGTTCACCATGGACCCAAAAGGATATATTTCCACTAAAAATCTCAATTTTTATTTTCGACGCAATTACAATATTACATTATCATACGTATAATAATTTTGGAACTCATGCAACCGAAATATTCGCAGTTATTCGAGTTTCATACTCAGCGGCAGATCGGTGCTCAACACAACCTATATATTTTTATTATAAAAAGTTAACGATTAACGGTTAACTTTAACTTCCGTTACATTTGTTACAATTTAACGGACTTTTTGGTTATCGAAGTTAACTTTTTCATTAACGGATTATCGGTTAACGTGGTTAACTTTCTGATTAACTTTGCCCAGCGCGTGAGGTAGGCATTTCAAAATCGAGTAATCATCGCTTTTTGAATTGCGCACATTGAAAGAGTTACATTCCAAGATTAATCCATGCCCTCAATGGAGATGATTATGATCGGAGAATGGAGTTTTGTGAGTGGTACCTTGCAAAATGTGCAGAGGACGTACAGTTTTCACACAAGATTATTTGGAGCGATGAGGCAACTTTCAAATTAAAGTGGTCGATCAATCGCCACAATTGCAGCTACTGGGCACCAGAGAACCCTCATGTTACAGAAGAACATCATTCAAATTTGCCAGGAGTTACAGTATGGTGTGGATTGTCAGCGAGGGGTTTAATTGGACCATTCTTTTTTGATAACAGTGTGAGTGGAGCTGTTTACTTGAATTTGTTGCAGGAAAATATCATGCCAAGTATTTGTAAGAAGTTTGGGGATGAAGAGGACTATTATTTTCAGCAAGATGGAGCACCTCCGCACTATCATAGTAATGTGAGAGTTTATCTCAATGAAAATCTGCCGAACAGATGGATTGGGGGCAGAGGTGCCATCGAATGGCCCCCGCGCTCTCCAGACCTCACGCCACTGGCTTTCTTTTTGGTGTGGACTCATCAAAGATGCGGTTTATCTGTCAAAACCGGCAACAGTCATTCAATTGAAGGCGGAAATTGATAGAAAATGCAACGAAATACCTAATGACATGATTCGCCATGTTTGCGTTCCATTGCTTCGCGTTATCAGCAATGTTTGGACCAAAATGCGAATCAATTTGTAAATTGGCGCTAACTAAACAAATTCTACATCTGTTTTCTTTATAATTTGTACTATTAGTCTGTAATCCAACTAAATATATACTGTTTTTATAACCTTGCAAAGTGTGTAGGTATACATTTTTTGGGACATTTTCTGAATGCGCAATTTGTTCTAATTCAGTTTTATTTTAAATACTGCTCAAATTTATTAATTAATGCTCATTTATTTATTGTTTTTAATGCACATTTTACTTTTTTATTGCTCTACAGTTCATCTAATTGTAGTAAATTTTTTTACCTATTTGAATTTTTTTCCACCTTAGCCTGTTTTACCTCTCTATTGCCCATTAATTTTTTAATTACTTGTTTTTGTACCCAAATAAAAAAAATTTACAGTGACTGCAGAATATTTTTTTAATGCAGTAAATACGTAAAATGATGTGCCGGCGCATCCACCATTTTTTGCGTTGACAACAGATGTCGCGCTGGACATACCGTCATAAATTTGTCGGTTGCCAGCTCGTCAAAAATGCGCAGTGTCCAATTATTACTCGATGGCATTAAACAAAGGAGGCGCCTGTTGTCCCCTCTGAATTATTTACTACGACCGTTCGTCCGTTATTAAGTTAGCGATTTTGCGAGGCGGGTGCTGCAGGCGGGGGAGTGTTTGGACGGGAGAGGGCGCAGTTGGCGCTAGAACCGCACTACTCATTTCCGTAATGCAAATTCCCTGTATTTACCCCCGAGCTCGATTTGGCCAGATTGGACTCGTTCGCAATTAACTAGGTAATGATTTGATGTGAATTTCATATTTGCTGGTATGAAAACTTAATGTGAACATACTATAGCCGACACCAAAAACATGTGTTCACTAAGTAGTAATGAAGATGCGTTAATTCTATCAAACGTCTAGTAGATTATGGCTTATTTTTAGCAGTAGTTAATAAGCTAGTAGTTCAGTTGGGCTGCACAACAGACTTCTTTTAGGTTAATTACGCTGCCAAACAAACTTTGTGTACATTTCAACTTATCTATCTATCAATATAAAATTGTATGAATGTATGTACAATGTATTGTGTGTGTATGAGCCTATAGACTCCGAAACCACAAAACCGATTTTGATGAAATTTCATAAAAACTTATACATGGTCTGGAGAGTGTTCATGTGTAGTTTGGTGCCGATAGGCAAACATGTCAAACGGGTCCAACGGGTCAAGACGTCCAAGTTCTATATTTATTATATTTCTATTGGTCTATGGCAACTGATAAGCCAAAACTAAGACGTTTGTTTCTTTCGCGTCTGGTACAATAAATAGACTAAGTGGTGTTTACATAACATTAAAATTGAAACCGTTTGTTGCTTTAAAAAATCTTCGCACATGTCCATTTTATTTTATAGAACTGTGCAAATTGAATTTATAACCTTCAATTCTTCTCCTCGACGCATGTCGTCACCAACATTCTTTTAATGATAATTCCCTACTTCTTTACTGATTTTGATTGATCCTTTGATTGCTGTAATGGACTTACATTTTTAACAAAAGGCAATTGTTAATGAGGAAAATATTGATAACTATGAGAGCATTGATTTGTAAATGAAAAGTGGAAAAGTGCTCTTGATACATGGTTTTGCGCTTAGGAATTCGAAATCAATAGTTGTCCATCAAGGGAATAGAAAAAGTTAAGGTCAAAGTAAAAAGAAATCTTAATTTAAGATAAATATTGCGATTTTTAAATACTGAAACACTGAAAACAATTTTACAAGTGGTGTACGCGCTAGTGTTCCTGGTGCATAAGCAAGCCCGCCGTAAGCGGGTGTGCAAGGGGTACACCGCACGCGGGCGGCACCTTCAAGGGGGCGGCAAATGGATTCTCATCATTTTCAAACTTATTTTCATTTATCTGTACAGCATTTCATTTATAAAATTTATTTTTCGTCAGTTATGTCTTCTACAATCCTAATATACGCACGATAACAGCCTACACAGCCACATATTGGCTTCTAAACGTATTGTCGAAAACATATCCAGGAGAGGCTAGTAGATGGCGGGTATAAGTGGCGGAAAATCCGGTGTTGCTGTTCTATGTAGGTACATGAGAATCCCGAAGTGATCTCATATTGCGAAGAAACTGATTACTTCTTTAGCGCGCTAGTTTTTCTACCTTTAAAAACATTGTGCCTAAAAAGAAGGCCAAAACAATTTGATTACGAACAGCATGATGAAATTTTATTAAATTCTTAAATTATTTTCAGTGGAGTTCTTTTTGGAATACTGGATCAGACCTTAATTTCATTCAAAAATAGATTGGAAGAATTAAAAACGCCTTTTTTTTAGAATAGATTATTTAACTACATACCAGCGACGAATTGCTAAATCATTGCAAAGATTAGCAACTCAAACTAACAGATGAGTAAAGAAATAAGACAGACATTGACGGCATCGATTTGAATAATGAAATTAATGCAATGAAGCAGCATTTTCTAGATTATCAGCCTAGTTATCCATATACAATTTCACAGTATTTTTCAAAAATGATTTGATTGCTACCTTTCCAACCACATCAATATTTGAGAGTATGGCTTACTTATTGGTTTCGGTGTCATCTGATGAACGATCATTTTCCAAGTTGAAAATTATAAAAAAATATTTACACTCAACTATGCACCAGGATAGGTTTAATAATGAATGTATGTATCTATTGTTTCAATAGAATACCAAATCTTTGATAGTTTGGATACATCAACATTTATAGCAGATTTTGCAAGTATAAAATCAAGGAAACTTCAGTTCCTATAGACAGTTTTGTTTTGTTTTTGTGTTCCTATATACAGATTTATTTACAGATTGATAAGTTCAGTCACTCTGTAGTGAAGTTAATAAAATGATTTTGATATTTTTTTGCTTTTTAAACACCTTTATGCAGTGAAACTATAATTTCTACAAAAGTAATCACTATTCATGGAAAATAATTCCGTGCTTACACGAGCTTAGTACTAATTATTACTAGTCACACTATTTACAACACCCGCGTATCTCCTAATGTTTAGTATTAAGTCGACTGTTTACAAGTGATAGTTTGAGTGTCGTTTTTAGTATAAAATGGCGTAAAGGATGGGGACGGGCGGCATAGTTGGTTATGCACGCGGGCGCTCAACTAGCTGGCGGCGGGCCTGTGCATAAGTAGCAATACCTCAACAGTTTGTATGTTGTTGCCAAATGATTGAATATCCCAGCCCTCAATATTACCACACAACCAGCATAAAATACTCCTACTTTTAAATGTTTACGACATCGTATCTTAAACGGCTCTAACTTCTTAACAAATAAAAAAAAACAATTTGACCACATTACTACTTATAAAAAGAATCAGTTGCATGTAGATTTCGCATGTAGATTTCATTTGTTTCATCATATTTTGTTGAATTTATTTATCTATTACTTAATATTATTGATTTGCTTTTTATACCCCATACATTCACTGTGGTATGGTATATTCACTTTGCCATAACATTTGCAACACTCTTAAGAATGCGTGGCAGGTATACACGTTTATATACCGTGTGTTCATTTGAAAAGTATCAACTCTTGCCCTGATGCGATTATTGCTTTGAGTGAAAACACGTCGATTTAGATATTGAGGGGGAAGTTCAAAAATAGTACATAGAGAATTTTAGGTTTCATCCCTTCACCCCCCAGCCACCCCACTTTAAAATTTTAAATGGCACCCCCTATCTTGTGATACATCATTTAAAAGGGCACAAAATTATCTACTACTTGTGTAGAATTTTATAAACAACATTTCTGTACGTAGATTACTACCTAATTTAGAGACAGAAATCTATATAAATGCTCCATAAAACTTTGACAAATCATACAAAAAAACTCACCTTTATGCAATCCCGCCTCCACGTCGATATTGTTCGTAAATCCGCACAAATTCGTCACAAACCGTACGCAAGACATCACAAATCACATTTAGCACGCTTCTACAAATTTTCACAAGATAATTCACCGTTTATCCCGAGAAAAACCGATCAAAAATCACGGCGAAATTAACATTTTTAATATACACGGCAAATGAGCAAAAATGGCGGAGAAGAACCTAGCGACTTGTTGACATTGCTAGGCAACGGCACTGGTTACTTATCTGCCGCGGTTACATAGCTACACTCGCGGAGTGGGGGCGACTGAACACTACAATACTCAACGCTATAGTATATCTGGTGTTTATTATGTTACTGTACATATTACTTATTGGAGTTTGTTTTGTACTATACCGTGTGTTCATTTCAAAAGTATCCACCCTTACTAACTCTTGACCTGATGCGATCATTGCTTTGAGTGAAAAACGTCGATTTAGATATTGAGGGGGAAGTTCAAAAATGGTATCTAGAGAATTTTAGGATTCATCCCTTCGCCCCCCAGCCACCCCACTTTGAAATTTCAAATGGCACCCCCTATCTTGTGATACATCTTTTGAAAGGGCACAAAATTCTCTACTCAACCATGATAAAAAAAGTGAAATCGATCGATTGGTTCTTAAGATAGAATACAAGATGGAAGGTATGAAATAGCTCAACCCTTAATAACTCTTGATCTTATGCGATTATTGCTTTGAGCAGAAACACGTCGATGAAGATATCGAGGGGGAAGATCAAAAATGGTACCTAGGGAATTTTAGGTTTCATCCCGTCTCCCCCCAATCACCCCACTTCGAAATGATAAAATGATAAAAAAAATTAAATCGGTCGATTGGTTCTTAAGATACACTACCCGAATACACTACCAGAAGGTATGAAATCAATTATTATTAGCGGAACATTGCGGATTGGATACACTGTTGAATTAAATTACAGTCATAAGAAATAAAAAATTAAAATAAGAAATTATTTTATGGTATGTTCGAAATGGCCACCATCATGTGCTAGACAAAAATACATTCTGTTTTCGAACTCTTCGCGAACGCAAATAATGGTGGCCGTTATTCTAGTAGTTCTTAAGAACCAATCGATCGATTTAATTTTTTTTATCATGGTTGAGTGAGAATTTTATGCCCTTTCAAATGATGTATCACAAGATATAGGGTGCCGTTTGAAATTTCGAAGTGGGCTGATTGGGGGGAGAAGGGATGAAACCTAAAATCCCTAGGTACCGCTAATAATAATTGATTTCATACCTTCTATCTTCTGGGTAGTGTATCTTAAGAACCAATCGATCGATTTAATGTTTTTTATCATTTTATCATTTCGAAGTGGGGTGATTGGGGGGAGAAGGGCTGAAACCTAAAATTCCCTAGGTACCATTTTTGAACTTCCCCTCGATCTTAATCGATCTTAATCGACGTGTTTCTGCTCAAAGCAATAATCGCATAAGATCAAGAGTTATTAAAGGTTATTTCATACCTTCCATCTTGTATTCTATCTTAAGAAACAATCGATCGATTTCACTTTTTTATCATGGTTGAGTAGAGATTTTGTGCCCTTTCAAATGATGTATCACAAGATAGGGGGTGCCATTTGAAATTTCAAAGTGGGGTGGCTGGGGGCGAAGGGATGAAACCTAAAATTTTCTAGATACTATTTTTCAACTTCCCCCTCAATATCTAAATCGACGTGTTTTTACTCAAAGCAATAATCGGATCAGGTCAAGAGTTATTAAGGGTGGATACTTTTGAAATTAACACACGGTATATATTTTTTATCAGCATTGAAAACTGAATCGATTTAGCTATGTCTGTCCGTCTGTCCGTCTGTCCGTCTGTCCGTCTGTCCGTCTGTCCGTCTGTCCGTCTGTCCGTCTGTCCGTCTGTCCGTCTGTCTGTCTGTCTGTGTGTGTACACGATAACTGCCGTAATTGTGAAGTAATTGATTTAAAATTTGGTATACAAGCTTAGCTTTTAAAAAGTACGGACATGTTCATGAATGGACAAAATTGGTTAACTCCATTTTTTATTAAATTCACACCTTAAATGCTGTAATTTTGGAGCAGTTTATCTGAAATTTGGTATACAAGCTAATCTCATAACAAGAACGGACAAGTTCGCATATGGGCAAAATCGGTAAGCTCCATTCCACACTAATTTTTTTACTAATATTACTAACTAGTAAATACTAACTTTACTAATTATTACTGTAGGTAATTGGTATTGTTTGTTTTCTTTCGTCATGTTAGTGATTACTTGTATATTTTCGAGGGAAAAAGTGACAGCAGTATAGACTATGCATTCTATTTATCCCTTATATTCAATTTGGAAACCAAATAAGAAATGTGAACGGGCGTTTGTAAATCAATTTTCGCGTAAATATAAATAAATGTTAAGGGATATTTTTAAGTTATTTTGAAGTTTCTAGCACATTTGGATCAGCCGATATAAGAAAATCACGTTTTCGAAAAAAAAGTTATGATGACTTACGAGCCCGGATTCATATTCAACGCCCAGATATCTATCAACAATGCTCCCCAGAGGGATCAATATCTTCCTAACTTTTCAATTCTCTTTTTCTAAAAAATGTTCCTATGTAAGATCATACATTTTGTCATTATCATTAATAATCATTAATCATAATCATATCATTAATAATCATATATTAATAATTATATATTAATATATAATCATTTATTAATAATCATATATAATCATATCAATAATCATAATCATTAATAATCATTATTAAGCTGGCATTTATTTATTAAACATATGCACATTTGCATATTGGTTGTAGTCAACTCGAATACTGAATTGTCATCAAGCTTCATTTGTAGTGGCGTCCACTAACTTTAAACTTATCCGAACATTCCATATTTCATCTGATACATACGGATTTGTATTAAACATATGTCCCACTGCTGGGTAATTATGTCGAGTATTTTTAATTCAGACGGATTATGAACAATAGGTGATAGAATATAGATTATTCTATGTGTAGAATAAGTATTAGTAAAACTATAACAACAATAATTGGTTGAATTATCTATTGTTGATAATATGTAATTTTGAATTTTAATGAATTCAGTATCATTTTAAATATAATATAAGTATTTTTTGAGGAATTTCTTTGGTATAGCTCTCACAACTGCAGATATAGCACAATCGATTAATAGTTATTTAACCAACAAGTATATTAAAAAGAGCGATTAATGATCGAGACTGTTTAACGCGCGAGCGAAGCGAGCGCGTTAATTGTCGAGATCATTAATCGCTGTTTAATATTCGAGTTGGTTACAAAATTTTTCCGTCGATCGTATTCTTCTACCGTCGTCTACATAGATTTTTCTTCGCCGATGTCTTTTTAGGTTATATGACCATTTATGTAATTTGACACTGACAGTTCTAGAGAGCGGTATGTTTTGATTGGAAGGTTTCATTTCACATATGTTCGACTGGCCAATCAAACGACGTCATTGCGTCTTGTGATTGGCTATAACAAATCATGCATTAATAGAAATCGTGCATTAATGTAGTACTTTAATAAACGATTTCCTATTCACTAAACTGACTCATAAATAAACGATCGACGGAAAATAGATTTTTTTATTTACGGTTGGCTTCCTTAAAAGTTCTTGTTCACATCTGTGGCCCGTAGCTAAATGTGTATCATGTAGAGATATACTGATTTTTTGAAAGTAATTTACAGCTTAAATTACCGAAGGCAATTTACCGTTAATATGTATTGCCGTTGGTAATTTACTGATATTTATAATAATAATAAAGCCTGAACAATAATTAACCATTAATATACTTTATTTTTGTTTCTTTGTTATTTATTTGTATTTTGTGCCTGGTTTGACAAACAATAATCATTTTGTTATCCGGATATTATTTTAACACCGGGATATTTGCTTACTGTGTTTTTGTTATCAAAGCTTTCCACTCCTCCATTCACCTGTCAAATGATATTATTTGAGAAATCATAGCTAATATTTTTATATTGAATGTATAGGAGATGGAAACGGGATTTGGCCATGGAGATCGATTGAGCGGAGCCAATAACACAAACTTTAAATCAGAACCCATTTACCTACAATTGAATTTACGAGTTAAAGAGATGGTCATTGTTTGTAAAACCAAACGTTGTTGCTTTGTGAGTCTGCAAAGAATTCAATTATTTTATACTTTAATTAAGATGTTTGACTGTCCCCGTTTAGAATTGTTATAAATGGGATTTTAGTACAGTGGGCAACATGCAGCGTGCGACATGTTATTTTTTTATAAAGTTTTATTTGAGGTGTCAACGACAGCAATATATTTGATCCAATGTTGTTAATTGTTGCTGTTGCTCTGGTCTAAACTAAGCACAGGGAAGTGTCTGCGCAAATATGGCGGAAATAAATACATCTGAGGTTCACCAACAGCGCCAACACGAACCAGTAAATCCTAGATTTTACCATTATGTATTGGTCAATTCTAGGATTAACCGCTGTCTTGGTAAAAGCCCGATGTTATATTGATAAATACCACTTTTCGGACATTTACCAATTCATATTGGTCAATTGACCATATTTCGGGCTTCTACAGTAACATATACAAGTCTATACCTGCTACGCTTCCTTAAAGGGTGTTACACATGTTGTGACAAAGTCAATATACCCTACCACCGTAGATGTGGGGTGTATAAATAATGGATTGCTATTTTTAAACAAATGTCGACGACATCAAGTAAAGAACAATTGATGGTTGGATATTGAATTTGTGAAATGTGAACATAAATATATGAATATGAATAAATTAATTATTATTAGTTGTCTAAATGGATGTTTTATTCCGACTTGAACTCTAAACTGCGGTATACTGTACTTCGTTTATACGTACTCATAAGAAATTCTTTAGGTTTTATAAATAATTCATATAGAGCGGATAATATAATTAAATCCACACGTTTAGCGCATTTCCATGTTCCCGTATTTAGGTTGACGCGCATTTTAGGTTATGATATCGACGATAAGAGCTTTTTGCCGGTCGGCTGACGCATAAAACACACGGAATTGGTCGTAAAAGTGCGAGGAAATGGAAGCGGAAAATTATTAGATTGGTTTTCGGCCATTGCGGATAAACGTACTTTGATTACTGCAATCCAATCGAGGCACTCCCGCTTTGGCTGTCCTGTCCTCACGCCATCTAGTCGGTCGCGCTCACCCACCCGTTTCCAATCATTCCAACGCTTTTCACGGCCATCTAGATCCGAGAAAATCCTCTTTTAAACACCGACGCTTCGCCGTTTCCGTCGATGCCACCCGCCCACCAGCCAGTAAATTTGATTGAACTATTTATCCTTTACTATCATCAAATTTTTGGCATAAATCTAATTAATCGGGCAGCATACTCCTAATTGTTATTTAAAAGAAATGCAATCTACCGTAAATTTACTGCAATCTTTTTCGGTACCAGAAATATCTCAGACCACTCATTCGAACCAAAAAGAACGAAATGATGACAGGATTGACAGGTCCAAATCTTTAGTTGATTGGTCACCACTAGACTTTTAAATAACATAATTTTCCAGTGGTAGATAGTGTCAGTGATAACAACCATATATAGAAAAAAATTAATAAATAATAGCCTACCGTATTTGAGAATTTTGTGGAAGACACGGTATAAGCGAAGTTGATCATCTGTTGAAATTATTGTCGTCGATACCAAGAGATATTTGCAGTTTTTAGTTATTATTGTCTCAAATGTAAATACATAATATGGTTAATCAGCACTTACAATTTTGGTATGGTTTAGATCGTGAGCACAGGTAGAAATCCAAACACAGAACTTATACATACCTCGCGGCACCCCACCTCGTATCTTACTTTTGGGAGGTCGCTCTCTAAGGGAGGAACATTCCCTGTCGGTCAACCCGGCCAAGACTGAGATGGTGCTCTTCACGAAAAACCGGAATACCGGAAACTTCAGGCTACCAAAGCTCTATAACACAACACTGCGGCTGTCTGACGAAGTGAAATACCAAGGTATTATCTTTGAGAGGAAGCTGCTATGTAATATACATTTAATCAAGAGAGTTAAAAAAAGCATGCATAGCTTTCCGTCAGTGTAGGAGGGCCATGGGACATACATGTGGCCTCTGACCTCAGCTCACGCTTTGGATTTACACGCCAGTTAGTCAGACCAATGCTTACATACGGAGCAGTGGCATGGTGGCCCAAAGTCAAGCTGGCCTCCACGATCACCAAACTGAACCGCATCCAAAGAATGGCTTGACTAAGCGTCACGGGCGATATGAACTCAACACCCACTGTTGCGATGGAAAATATCGCATTGACATCTTCGCAGAAGAAGTGTCCCTAGCAACGTTATGAAGACTCCGTACAGTGGGGTACTCCTGGGACAGACATGTTGGTGGCAAGAGGATCGAATGGAGGAAGGTCACCAAGGTCACAAGTGCTGGCATCTTCTCGCACGACTTCTAGGTTCGCCGGTCGATCCCGCTTGGTAAATTCCTTTGGTCACACAGGCGGAACTTTTCGCCATGAAAACAACCTCAGACATCATTAGTCAATCTAACAAGTCAGGCAAAAACATAGTGATATTCACTGACAGTAGACAATCCATTCTGGCTCTTGAACGATGTCGTTTAACATCGGAGCTCGTACTGGATTGTCACAACTCCCTGCCAGAAGCAGCCAGGAAAAATACCATCATCATCAACTGGATTAAAGGGCACTCAAAAAACCGGGTCTTCCTGTGGGCGGGCGCTTTTTGAGGCCATGTCCAAGACGCTGTCCTATCTGGGCCAGCATCATTGCGTGGTGACAATATACTTTGATCTCTCCAGGGCGTTCGACACGGTGAACCACGCGATTCTTTTGACCAAGTTGCGGTCTTCTGTAGTGAGGGGCATTGCGTTGGATCTTTTGGGGTCGTACCTGGAGGATAGACAGCAGACGGTATGCGCAAACGGTACTCAAAACTCAGCTTTTGCGTTCTGAGGGCGGGGGTGCCACAGGGCTCAATTCTGGGCCCTTTACTCTTTCTGTTTTATACCAACAATTTGTGTGAGCATCTCAATACTGGAGATCTATATCAATTTGACGACGATACTACACTCGTCGTTCACCATCCGCAGATGAGTGGTGTTTCGTCACTTGCTACCGACGCGGTGGAGAGTATGAATCGATGGTGCAGATCTAATTGTATAGTTTTAAATTCTGACAAGACGGCCCTTGTCCAGTTTTCAATGGACATTCCTAGTCGATCGGTTCTCGTGATGGCTCCCTATGCGTCTGTACCATTGAGTGACTCCGTTAAGTTTTTGGGGGTTTTTCTACAGAGCGATTCCGCTGGGACAAACACGTATCTTACACTCATTCGAAGTTGTCCCGAATTTACTACGCCGTGCTCAAACTCAGGAGTGTTGTGGTGTTGAGCGTTCTGCGAAGTTACTACTTTGCTTGCGTAGAGTCGGTCTTGACATATGGGACCATTTTTCGTCCAAACTAGCCATGCTATTTCTACTACAACAAAGGTTCTAGCGGTGTATGCTGCACAAGGGCTACAGGGAACCATGCAGACCGCTCTTCAAGTCATTGGATATTTTAACTCTTTCATCCCTGTATATTTATCACCTGGTTACATACCTATTGTAAACAAAATTTGCACTCTTTCAATAGCAACGGCGAGATAACACGGTCTATGCATACCCGTAACGCCTCAGGCCTTGCGGTGCCTCGTCATACCTCGTCGGTCTTTGAGAGGTGCCCACAGTATATGATGATCAGAACTTACAATGCCTTGCCCTCTCAAATACTAAACGAGACAAGCTTTAAGTTGTTTCGAGCGCGGGTAAAGCGCCATCTGCTTGCCACTCTTACTATTGATGAATTTGTGAATGCTCCGAGAGTAGCCTAATTTTGGAGATTTTGTGATTATATTATTGATGTTTGGTGCCTGACTGGAATGACGTGGATCTTTAACAGGTATTGTTAGTGTTTAACATTGTGTGTTTTATATATATTGTATTTTCTATGACCATTGTCTATGTCTTTCTGAGATCCTACGGCAAATTAATATTATTATTATTATATGTTTAACATGCGACTGACCGACACGTCCACCTGCCGAGCTTGTTCGTAGGACGAGGAGACGGTGAGACACATCCTGTGCGAATGCCGCGCCCTAGAAGACCATGGGTAAGTGCTCTTGGGGACACCTGACCTACCATGGATAGAATTCGTAATGCTCCTCTATCGTGCCTCGTAGCTTTTGCCCAGAGCCTGGGCTGGTTTACGAGCCCAGAGTGAGCACAAGAGGTTTGCACAAAGGGTGTAGGGGGGCTAGGTGCTTTGGGAGTTCCCAGCCTCTACCACCTACATACATGTAGTCTCATTCGAACAAGATGTAAAGCTGATGGTTCCGTGTGCTGTCATGATGAGACTTGCACGATAAAAAACTTTGACTGGCAGCTAAAATTCTTTCAGTTGAACCAAATTAGTGGGTGTAGAAGCGTGCTTTAGGCGTCGACTATGAACACAGTTGTAGAAATGCGCGACATACAATTAAACTAATTTAAAAACATAGCGACGGAAAATCAGCGCCAAGCTGCTAGCTGCGTCATAAAAAGTAAAAAAATAAACATAAAAAGTCCAGTACTGGATTTCGTACACTGATTCCCCAGTTTTTTTTTTCATAGTTAGAAACCGGCAGTTGTCGTTTTGATTTTATGGCAGACCAAATTTATCCTAATATTTGGGTATGTTTGGATAATGTAATTATCCAAACATCCAATGCTTGCGCTTGGAGTTAAATGTGCTAAAACCAATAAAATACATGTACATTGTATTTGCAAAAATTATGTGAATAAATCCTCCGTTGCAAAGTAATCATCATGCCGTTGGATGAGGTAACGTTTCTAGCATTGTGAATTGAGGAACAACTGATTGCAATGCAATACAATAAAATAAGTTCCCAGTTCGTCGGAACAGATTGTGATTTTTTGTCACAGTTCTTCGGAACAGGTTGTGATGTTTTGTGACAATTCTTCGGAACAGGTTGTTACTTAAACAGACAGATATTAATAAACCAGCTGGCGACATAGCGGTGCGCGCCCCCAGCTCGAAGGTGTTTTTGTCACAGTTCATCGGAACAGGTTGTGAATTTTGCCACAGTTCTTCGGAACAATTGTGATTTTTGTCCCGGTTCTTCGGAACAGGTTGTGATGTTTTGTCGCAGTTCTTTGGAACAGGTTTTGACCTGAAGACCAGGTTAGTGCTTTATTTAAGAGTATAGATCACTACGAAAACCTTCAAGAGTCGAACACCTATCTAAACCTATGAGCCACGCCATACTATCAAAGGATCGATGTTGTTGGAAGCTGTTTGTAGCATCATGTAGCGCATGCACAAGCAAAAAAAAATATTAACATGCTGACTTATTCGAAGATGCTGCCAGTGTATCACCTTATTTTGTAGGGGGCGGCAATCGACAGCGATAATGTTAGATCGCATATCTGACTAATGTTGATAAAAAAAAAACTGTAAACGACTCATTTTTAACACTAGTTCATAGTTCAAGAATTCAATCCGTCACAATTTTGATTAAATGGCAATAAACAGCTTGGCAGAATTCTCTAGGGAGGCTGAAATGAAAGTTGAACTTCCACCTATTAAGAAAGGAACAAACTTTAATTATTATTTCATTAATGCCAAACGCGGTACCAAAATTGTCAGGAACAACATGACAACACGACGAAATGGTTTCTCGCACCATAGCTTTGGATTTCAAGCTTCACGCTTTGAGCCTACTCAGATTACATAGTTCCAGATATGCTCAAAACTGCTAAGAACAAGGTTTTTACCAAATATGTAATTTGCGAATTATATATTTCGGACCAAATTTCTCAAAAAAAATTACCTTTATTTCCGGTTTCATTATCTTGGGAAAACACTATTCTAATCACCTATCATTACGCCTAACCGGTATGTCTTCAACCAAAATGACATCTTATTTTTCGTCGGTCTGTACTCTCGATTTTCTTGACTTCCGCATTGAAAATCCCAATCCCGACACATCCAGGACCATCCGGACCACCACAATGCAATTTAAATCTTTAATAATCCCAGAACGCAATCAGAACGCTATGTACATTTGCATTAGTATCCGATATTAGAAGACCTGTCTGATTGACGTTTTGATTAAAAGTCGCGCCCCTAGGACTCGCGCAGCGGCTGGAAAAAAATCTGTATTAATTTGTTTCCGCGCGTTTGACGTGACGGCAGAATGACTTATGATTATTTATGGAGGCAACCGCGGCGGCGGGGCCGCGTTCCGCTTTAATGAAACTTCGACGGGCGCGTTTGAATGCGGGATTTTTAGTGGCTTGGGACCGCCACCGTCGAATTACTGTTCAGTTTAATTGGATCTAGAAGGCCGGGTGAGCTTTTAATGCCCTCGTGTCGCCAGTGATCAGAGTAGACACTGGATTCCACAGCTAACTAGGATTTCACGATGTTATACTATGGCGTACTTAGTTTCATACCTGTGTAGTTTACTGTGGCGACATTATTATTGTAGCGTTTTTCGTTCGTTAAGGTGTGAATTAAAACACTCGGTATATTAAAATAGTCAACTAATTTATTTAACACTATTACAGTCTTATTACCTAATTATTAAACACGAACACTAAAAACTAACTGTCACTTAAGGCTACTATAAACATTTATCTTCACAGTATTTATTTCTAACTATTTATGTCGATCGATAATCGCGCCAAGTACTCCGACTGCACTCAGAATAATACTGGCCGGTAGCGAGCGACGGCTCGCTTATATACCCGTATCGATCCGTGCGGGACCCTTCGCGAATCTTCTACGCTGGCACAGAACAGTCGTTACTCGCGCTCGCCGTCCGGATAGATCTCTCTGGAATGGGCCGCCTCGAGAATAACCTCGAACTTCTGGCGCCTTCGCGGCTGTTAAGATCGTCACACTGCCCCCCTCCTAAGCTCGTTTCGTCCCGAAATGATTCCAAAGATGGTGGATGTCGATATCGGCAGAAAGCTCCCTTGTTGCAGCAAGACCTCTTGTGGAAGTAACAGTCCACGGTTCTCTCCAGGGGACGACGTTGAGGGCTATAACAGCACACCAGAATTTGTACGCCCGTCAACCTAAAGAGTGCTTCGAACATGCTGCGAATCATCCTCCAATCCAAGCCATCGAGTCCGCATGCCAGCTTGGGAATGGCCAGGCTTCTCAGGTCCTCGGCTAGCAATTCTTCCTTTAGAGAACACAAAGTGTCCCAAACATCCCCATAGGTTGGCTTCTGACCGGACGTCTCTTTGGTAACCAAGTGGAAGATCTTTCTGCCGGTTTTTTCGTCGGTTGCCTTGAGTGCTTGTCCGACTCTGGGATTAGACCGACGCAGCTCTGGAATATTTCCAAACTTCCCGCGGAAACCCTTGGCTATCCCTCTAGACATTTGCAAGTCCTTAGCCACACAATGTACCAGTGCGTAGCCAGCTGGAGCAGTAAACAGGTCCCGCTGCACTTCACAGGTCACACCGAACCGACTCTTTTGACCATTAGAATGACGGGCCATGAATTCGTCGAATGTCAAATCCGGCTCTGGTTGGATTTGCCGCAGCTCCGCGTCTTCGTGGTCTCCGTAGTAAGGAGCCAGTCGGTTGAAGTGAATGACTCGAGCTTTACCCCGCGGTGGCTTTTGTATCCGGTAAAGGACGTCGTTGATAACTTCCAGAATTTTGTATGGGCCATCCCAGGATGTTTGAAGTTTTGGTGACAGTCCCTTTCGTCTCTTAGGGTCGTAGAGCCAAACCATATCACCGGCATTGTACCTGCGGTCCTTGGCATTGACATCGTATGTGTCCTTCATCCGAGTACTGGCATCTTGAATGGAAATACGAACTTGGCTATGAATGGCATCCATTCTTCTTCGCAGTTCACTGACGTAGTCCTCCCCGGCGACATCAGTTCCTGGCGGGCAACCAAACTTCAGATCGCATGGGAGACGGAGTTCTCTTCCCATAACTATCCGAGCCGGAGATTCTCCCGTGCTTTCGTGGACGGCTGATCGATAAGCCAGGAGGAACAAATGAAGAAAGCCATCCCAGTCTCTTTGATGGTCGGAGACCACTTTGGCCAAATACCGATTAATGGTTCTATTCATGCGCTCCACCATTCCATCTGACTGCGGGTGTAACGCAGTAGTTCTTGTTTTCTTGATTCCGAGCGCCTTACAGATGTTCTGGAACAAGCTGGATTCAAAATTTCGCCCTTGGTCCGAATGTAGCTCCAAAGGTACGCCAAATCGGCAAATCCATTCTTTCACCAAGGTGTCGGCAATTGTTGAGGCTTCCTGGTTTGGTAGAGCGTATGCCTCAACCCATTTGCTGAAGTAGTCCATCACGACCACGATGTACTTATTTCCAGCTTCGGATTCGGGAAACGGGCCGGCTACGTCAATAGCAATCCTTTCAAAGGGACTTCCCACGTTGTACTGGCGCATCAAAGCCTTCTGCTTTCTCTGCGGCCCATTACTTGCCGCACATACAACGCATTTTCTGCACCAGTCCCTTACGTCTTCCTTGCTATTGACCCAGTAAAATCTTTCCCTCACCTTTCCCAGCGTCTTTGTCACTCCGAGATGTCCTCCTGACACACCGGCATGGAGTTCTTTTAGCAGTTCCGCAATCCGACATTTGGGCATAACAATTTGCCTTCTTTCCTCTTTGCCGTCGTCAATTATTTTCCGCCGCAGGAGTCCATCTTCCAGAATTAGGGAGTCCCATTGTGCCCAATACGACTTGATGTTAGGAGCATACTTGGCAACTTCTCCCCAGGTTGGCTTCCTCTCTTCTTTCATCCAGTTTAGGACTATCTGGATATCGGGATCTTCCTCTTGGTCTTTTATAAGATCTCTATTTTGCCAAGTATCGTCGACTATGGTAGTTCGTAACAAATCAGCATCTGTTTTCTCTGCCCGCTGGCAATGCTTGCAGTCCTGTGGACAGGGTCTTCTTGATAGGGCATCTGCATTTCCATGGATTCTCCCTGCTCGGTGCTCGGTGTCAAACTCCTGTAGCCTCTCTATCCATCTTGCCACTTGTCCCTCTGGATTTTTAAACTGAAGGAGCCATTTTAAAGCTGCATGGTCTGTTCGTAGCTGGAACTTCCTTCCGTAGAGGTACTTGTAAAAGTGCTCCATCGCTTTCACAACAGCTAGCAACTCTCGGCGGGTGACGCAGTAGTTACGCTCTGGCTTGGACAACGTTTTACTAAAATAGCCTATGACTTTTTCTTCTTGCCCATCCTGAATTTGGGACAGCACGGCTCCTATGCCCACATTGCTAGCGTCGGTGTCCAGTACAAATTTTCCTTCAGGTAGGGGATAGCTCAAGATAGGTGCGCTAATCAGAGCCCCTTTTAGGTGATCGAAAGCTTCTTGACATTCCTGGGACCATTGGAATTTTCGTTCTCCTTCGGTGAGCCTGGTTAATGGTTTTGCGATGTTGGCAAATCCATTCACATAGCGTCGGTAGTATGTGCATAATCCCAAGAAGCTGCGCAGCTCATGTTTGTCATTGGGAACTGGCCAATCTTTGACAGTCTGGATCTTTGCCTTGTCAACCGCCACTCCTTGACTGGAAACAACGTGACCCAGGTACTGCACAGCTCTCTGAAATAGATGACATTTCTTTGGGCTCAACTTCAGTGCTGAACCTCGTAGCCTCAGGAACACTTCTTCTAGGTCTCGCAGGTGGTCTTCAAACGATTTTCCTACTACAATAATGTCGTCAAGATAGACCAGACATGTCTTCCAGGACAGTCCTCTTAAAATCGTTTCCATCAGTCGTTCGAAAGTAGCAGGAGCATTGCACAGTCCAAATGGCATCACGTTAAATTGCCATAATCCAGCACCCACCGTGAAAGCTGTCTTTTCTCTATCTTCGGGGGCCAATTCAACTTGCCAGTACCCGCTCTTCAAATCCAGCGTGGAAAAGATCTTCGATCCGGCCAGGGTGTCCAAAGTGTCATCGATGCGAGGAAGAGGATAGCTGTTCTTTTTGGTCACATTATTAAGCAGCCGGTAGTCAACGCAGAATCTGGTCGAGCCGTCTTTCTTCTTTACCAGTACCACCGGTAAAGACCATGGACTGCTGGATGGTTCTATGATTCCTTCCTCGACCATACTCTCAACAATTTTGTCAGCGTCCTCTCTCTTTGCCAGCGGTAGTCTTCTAGCTGTCTGCTGAATGGGACGAGCATTTTCCGTATTAATTTTATGCTGGATTATATTGGTCCTCCCCTTCTTCCCAGTATCAAAAACATCTTGATACTTATGGACCAGATGTCTCAGCCTCCTTCTTTGGTCTGGTCTTAGACCGGTGCCTGACGATGATACCAGCACTTCTAATTCTTCCGGAATGGCTTCCCGGCTGGTTTCCACGGCCGCAACCTGTCGCAGTATCGCTGAAACTCCAGAGCAGTGTCCTAACTCCGTGCCCTCCTTTAATAACACAGGATAATGATTGACGTTCATTATCCTCACAGGAATACTCCTGCCAGCCCGCACAATGGCCTTTCCGACCGCTATTCCTCGGCCAACAGCCTCGTCATGCATTACGGGTTCGAACATGACTATCTCACCATCTGTGGTCTTGCCATCAATGCAGCCGTCCAAAACTATCACGCTCCGTTCTGGTATCAGTGTCTCCTCCGGCAGTAGGACCTGAACGCTTAAATTCTTTTGTCGGTGTAAAACAACTTCCTCGTCATCTACCCGCAGAACTCCCTGCCTAAAGCTTAACTCGAAGCCCTTGGTGTCCATTATGTCCGTCCCGATGATCACCTCATCCTCAATCTCAGCCACTATCACAGGATGGTTAAACGTGGCTTTCCCGATGGTAAACATGACGTTTGTTTCACCATGCAGTTTTGCTTGATCTCCCGTTGCTGTTCGTAGACGCCATTTTGATTGCCGAACCTTTGCTGCAGGTTTTATTATGTCGGGCCTTATGATTGTCTTCGTTGCACCTGTATCCAGCAGCACAGTGCGGAGGGTTCCATCCACACACGCGTCGACGAAAACACTGTTGGCATGGTGTTGCAGTGAGGAGACCTGGGCGGTATTTGCTGGGGCTTGCTGAATACAGGTCGACGTTTGCCCCCTCGCATCGACCTTTTTTAGTTTTCCGGATTGGCGGAAGTGGGACTGACGCCTTCTGGACAGCGTCTTCTTATGTGGCCTGCCTTGCCACATTTCCAGCACTCCAACTTCCGGTCCTGGCGGCTACGTTCTCTATTGATCTCCCTGACGATCCGTTTGACTGACTCTTCGAAGTCATCCTCTCCTGGAATCACTTGTCGGACACGACCTTGACCTTTGTTCGTGTTCTTGGCAGCTTCGAATTCAAGGGCCCGTGTTAGTGCATCAACTAGCTTAGGTGGATGTGCTAGTAGTAAGGCTTGCTTCATTTCACCATCACGGAGTCCGTCCAGGAATGCTTGAACCGCCAAACGTTCCATGATCCTTTCCTGGGCATCTGGATATGCCAGTCGAACCAGACATGCAATATCTGCTTCAAATTCCTGTAAGGGCTCCCCTGACTTCTGGCACCGATTTCTTAGCTGAGTGTGGTAGACATGTTCCAGGTGTGACTGGCCATAACGCGTCTCCAAGTGTCTCACCAGGTGGTCGTAGACTTCTTGCTCTTCCGGGGACATTCTTTGCAAGATAGCAGCAGCATCTCCTCTAGTGGTGGGCGAAGTTTATCGATGTTTTTGAAACATCGATGTTATGGTTCGATGGTCGATGTTTTTGCCATCGATGTTATTATTTTTAAACATCGATGCTGACATCGATGTTTTGCAAACATCGTGCAGCAAAACATCGAGCAAAAATGAGATATAGGATCCGGGCGTTTAGGTCGCGCCGACATGAGTTGCTGCTGTTCGTGTTTACTTAGACTAGTGATTTTTTTACTTTACTCTGCAAATTTAGAAATACATTAGTTGTGTAAGGCGTACCGTTGTGTAGGGTGAAAATTTAGGTGGTACAATTATCTTGTTGAAAAATTCAGTGTTACGTATATTACTAAGCACGTTGATTTGCCCTTTATATAAGTAAAAAAGAACAAAACACTAAATGTAAAAAATTTATAGCGATTAGTTAGTTAGATTAGACACCGCTTTAAAGTTTGAATACATTGTATGTTGAATATTAATATGGAACTATCAAAAAAAAGAAATCTAGGCGTGTTTTAGTTTTTTTCTATTCCTTCTCATTTTGTGTTTTCAATTAGAAAATAAAACAAAGCTAAATAAAATAAGCTCAATAAACAGAAGATATTATGATGTATTATTATAGAAAATTATAGACGAAAACGCTGTCCGCTGAAAACATCGATGTTTTCAAACATCGATGTTTTATAGCCGATGTTTTTATACCATCGATAGTTGGTATCGATGGTAACATCGATGGTCAACATCGATATTTTGCATCGATGTCCCATCACTAATCTCCTCTCAAAGCCAACGTAAGGGCGGTCGCCTTCTCCCTTGATGACCAACCGTTCGCTTTTGCAGCCGCTTCAAACTGACGCTGATAAACATTCCACGACGTTGAACCATCAAATTGCGGTGGTTTGAGGCGCATCAGCCCAACGGAATCCTGATTGCCACTAACTTTGCTCTTGTTGTCCGTTGCTGAAGGTTGATAGGGCAACTCCTCGAAGGTGTTGACGTCCAACGTTGTGATTTTGTTCTGAACTTCCTGGATCTTGCCTTCCAAAATCAAAAGAATTCGCTCTTCCAGTGTAGAAGATTTTGTTAAAATTTCTTCGTGTAATTCCGTTTTTAAGTTTGCCATCTTTTTTTCCAACTTGGCAGAATTCTCTCCTAGCTTTTCCCCAAGCTCGCAAACTTTAGCCTCTAGGTCGGCGGAATTTTCTAGCAATTTAGCCTCTAGGTTGGCGGAATTTTCTAGCAATTTAGCCTCTAGGTCGGCGGAATTTTCGAACACTTTAGCCAGGTCGGCGGAATTTTCTAGCAACTTAGCCTCCAGGTCGGCGGAACTTTCTAGCAACTTGGCCTCCAGGTCGGCGGAATTTTCTAGCAACTTGGCCTCCAGGTCGGCGGAATTTTCTAGCAACTTGGCCTGATTGGCCTCCAAACATTGCAGCATTTGGCCGATATCACTTGCACTAGCAAAAACAAAGTTGTCCGGGTCATTGCCTTCTTCAATTAATGCTTTACGAAGCCGCTCCTGCAAGTCCGCTTTCTTCCCCGTCGTATCGCAGTCCCTTTCCTCCAGCTCCTTCTTCAGCTCACTAACTTTTAAGTCCGCTAGTTTCGCCATTTTCACGCACGCTAATTAGTCCGATTTATTTCACTTCAATTTTAATTTCACTAATGTCCAATTCACACCCGACACCTGACACCAATGTAGCGTTTTTCGTTCGTTAAGGTGTGAACACTCGGTATATTAAAATAGTCAACTAATTTATTTAACACTATTACAGTCTTATTACCTAATTATTAAACACGAACACTAAACACGAACACTAAAAACTAACTGTCACTTAAGGCTACTATAAACATTTATCTTCACAGTATTTATTTCTAACTATTTATGTCGATCGATAATCGCGCCAAGTACTCCGACTGCACTCAGAATAATACTGGCCGGTAGCGAGCGACGGCTCGCTTATATACCCGTATCGATCCGTGCGGGACCCTTCGCGAATCTTCTACGCTGGCACAGAACAGTCGTTACTCGCGCTCGCCGTCCGGATAGATCTCTCTGGAATGGGCCGCCTCGAGAATAACCTGAACTTCTGGCGCCTTCGCGGCTGTTAAGATCGTCACATTATAGTTCTACGGAGAAAAATTCTAGAGAGTTTTTCGTAAGAATGCGTTGAAATTTTAAATGACTTGAATCCTGATGTTACACACAGCATATAAGATTATGCTGATGATGTGTGCCCGTTTGAAACCATAGCAAGTCCCCTATTGACCAGAGTTAAGACCTTTCGGCATATGTACTATCGTGGCCATATATTATGTCCCTTCTTTTGACGTCCATTTTCTCCGATACCTAGGGGCGAAAAAATTTTAAAAAATTCTGGTGCTGTCCTTGTTTAATATGCTACAACTCATAAAAATTAGAAAGCTGTATGTGTTGGCGTTTTCCCGATTTTTCCAAATTAAGAAGAATTGGCGCTGTTTTTGCCACGTAAATTTTATTCGTTTAACTTTAGCAATTAATTACTCCGGAAATATAACATATATTTGAACGAATTAAAAAGTAAAATCACCTGCGGAATGCTAGCTTTCAATATGCATTTTTGTAAAATCATTGGATTAGTGCTTGACTCACAAAAAGCTATATTATGCAATGCCAGCAATTCCTTTATTAGAAGAGCTAGAATAATGAAATATAGACTATAGGCTACCCACAAATTCATAGGTTTAAAGTTTATTACATAATCATGGTTTATCTTGCATTTTCCCTACAAAAGATCGAGTTGAAGCATCTCATGATTTCTGCAGTTGGCGCGGCGCTCTACGGTCCGAGGGGGCGTGCGGGGCAAGGGATCGACAGCGACGCTGGCAGTAGTGGCGGATCGCACGGGCATTACTATTAGTTACTAGTGTTTACGGACACAATACATAAAACGACACGGCGATTATGCCTCGCCAAAGAAATTTGGATATCCGGCGGCAGATTACCGAATTAAAAAATAATGGCAAAATAAGTCAATAAGATAACAGAACCACGAACAGGCGGAAGTCCCATGGGAATTCTTAGCAATTTAAATCGGGTTTCGGGTTTAGCATTTAAAATTAATGAGTGATCTGCAAAATATTCTATGTGTCTACAAATTTACAATGCTAAATTTGTAAAAGTATTTTGATATTTTTAAGTTTTATACGCTCAGAGCTGATGTTTGTAATATATGTAATATATCAAGAGTTGTATTTATTTTATATTGTTTCTGCATGTATTTAAATATTATTATTAAATAAGCTTGGCAAGAAATAACTCCATATTCATCATTGGAATCACAATTGTATAAAAGAAAAAGGAAATTCTTCTTCAGGAATGATGAAGTTTATTAAAAAGATATATCACAATATATCAATATATATAATGTGATATATCTTTTTAATAAACTTAATGAGTGATCTGCAAAATATTCTATGTGTCTACAAATTTACGATGCTAAATTTGTAAAAGTTTTTTGATATTTTTAAGTTTTATACGCTTAGAGCTGATGTTTGTAATATATGTAATATATCAAGAGTTGTATTTATTTTATATTGTTTCTGCATGTATTTAAATATTATTATTAAATAAGCTTGGCAAGAAATAACTCCATATTCATCATTGGAATCACAATTGTATAAAAGAAAAAGGAAATTATTCTTCAGGAATGATGAAGTTTATTAAAAAGATATATCACAATATATCAATATATATAATGTGATATATCTTTTTAATAAACTTCATCATTCCTGAAGAATAATTTCCTTTTTCTTTTATACAATTAAATAAGCTGTTGAAACTGTTATAATAGTTTGAATATTTATATAACAAAATCGGGCATACTTTTTAAATATTTTTAGGTTTATCAAACATGCTTAATTTAGTATTCACCACTAATCGGAAAATCTGCTAACTCCATATTATTAGATTTATCGCTTTAATCAAAATCTTGTTTACAACCTTATTGTATAAAAACTGAAGAAAACATAAACGCCAATCGATAGAAGAGATTTCTCTCGTACCGGGTCACATATTATAATCAAAATTATGCAAATTTTAAGAATTTAATGTAAGTTAAAATTGCTACCTTGTCAAGTTATGGTTCTTTTTGTGTATTGATAATAAGCTGCCCGGTTCTCCCAGCTGTGTCGGTTCTCTCCGACATGACTGCACCGCTAACGCCTCTCTTCCCCGCAGCCCCTCAAAGACCGTAGAGCGTCGGAATTCACGAGGAGTTTCAGCACGATCTTTGTATGAAAAATGCAAGATAAACAATGATTATGTAATAAACTTTAAACCTATGAATTATTGGGTAGCCTATAGTCTATAGTTAATTATTCTAGGTCTTCTAATAACGGAATGGCTGGCATTGCATAATATAGCTTTTTGTGGGTCAACCACTAATCCAATGACTTTACTAAAATACACATTGAAAGCTAGCATTCCGCAAGTGATTTTACTTTTTAATTCGTTCAAATCTATGTATTATTTCCGGAGTAATTAATTGCTAAAGTTAAACGAATAAAATTTACGTGGCAAAAACAGCGCCAATTCTTCTCAATTTGGAAAAATAGGGAAAACGCCAACACGTACAGCTTTCTAATTTTTATTAATTGTAGCATATTAATCAAGGACAGCACCAGAATTTTTTAAAAAAATTTCGCCCCTAGGTTTCCGAGAAAATGGACGTCAAAAGAAGCGACATAATATATGGCCACGATAGTACCAATAACGAAGAGGTTAGATGCCTTCGATAGATCATTATATTGCCTCCTTTTAAGTTTTTAAATGATCCTAGTGTAGAATTTTCAAAGGTATGCAATATTTGCTCTGACATTAATCATTGGTTCTTGTTAAATCGGTTACGGTAGCCAATTTTGTCCTTTTGTTTCTGTATTTTTAGGTTTAAACATCCTCTCTCCACTATTTACAGTATATGTAAACTTGTAGCCCTTCCATTCTTTTCCATTGTCCATTGTATTATTTTATTATTATGTTTTAGCGAAAAACCATTTTTTAAACAGACTTAGTCGACAACTGAGTAAATTCCAAGTACTGTTGTCGTCATTATAATGTTTTTAATTTGATACAAGACTTGTTGGGTCGAAAACAGTAGTAATGCGACAATATTGGCTGGAATTCGCTCGAGTTATCGAAAAAAAATTGACAAAATATAAAAATTATAATCGTGTTCTTGAAACCTCCGATAAAAATTTTAATAACAAATTAATAAACGATAGAGCTAGGAAACAAATTCATTGGAGCAATGTTTATTGAGCCGGTTTCTATAAATACTAGCCAGAAAATCCTATCGCTAGACTTACCAGAATTATGAAATTTTAAACGGAGACAAGAATTACTTTAAAAAAAAATCAAAACAACAAAGGCGCCACCAGCGTACACGAGCGCTACCCAACAACCTCACCCGCTCACTGTGGTGGATTTTGTTGTCTTTATATATTTTTTATTTATATTTGCTTCCCATTGCGAACTTACGTACAAAAATCAATTGAAAAAGAAATAAGACTATGAGCTGTTTGTGCTTTATGTTATAAGTATCATTTACAACATTTACACCACAAGTCACATATACACGTACTCAGATAAACAAATTGGTTCAGATATGAAAAAAAAATGCTACAAAATGAGTTTAATTCAACATGCTTAATAGCGAGTTATGAGAACATATAAAAATAATAACTATTCTGGAAAATAAAAACTATCGCTGTATAGTCTGGGGTAATCTATTCCTCTACGAAGTCATAATCTAAGCCGACGTTTCGGTCGGTTGATCTCCGGCTTCCTCAGGGCAAGTTAAGTAAACGTGGAGGTCGTCAGTTTTATTCAAGCGCATAGGAGGGTCGAGTACATCCCAGACTATACAGCGATAGTTTTATTTTCCACGACCAAATAGTTGAAAACCCGAACCAACATAATAACTATTCTTGTGACGACAGCGGTTAGTAAATGTTTTATAATCCAAACATATCTGATTTTAATATAGAAATGCTGCCAATTTTTGTAAAATGTTTCTGTGCACAATTAGAGTAGGTAATACTGTTATAAAATAAATACTCTTATACCTATGTTGCGTTACGTGTTATCTTTCGTCTTTCCAAGAATTTCGACGGAATAGTTAAAATTGTTTTTAAAATTGACTAATTACTCAACCTTGTGGAGGGATTTGGTTTTCAAGAGGTTAAGAACTGGTAAAAAAGAAGGAAGGAAAATACGGTTTTCTCCTCCCACCGTCCTGTGCTACGCTTTAAATTTATATGACTACTGTGCTAATATTTATTTAATCCTAAGGAATCTATGACTTGTAAGCTTTGAAAATGCCTGAATAAGGCGAAACATGTCAGCTACGAAATAAAATCTTACTGAAATTTTACTGAACAGTGAAGAACATATCATTGACAACCTTTCCCGTACTGCATACACCTGTTTATACTGCGTTCAAATATTTACAACATAAAATAAATAATTAAATAAATGTATAATTGTAAAGCCAATAAATAATAATTGTTTTATTACAACTATCATGCGTGCACCCTGCACATAGCCCTCTCAGGTCAATGCGTTTAACTGTCACTTCGAAATCTTGCTGGAAATATTTTATTTTCCATGGTTTCTACAAAAATACTTTGAAAACGCACCCGTATTCTGTTCTTCATGTTTGCTATCGTAGTTGTATATCCCCGCAAAGTTCTTCCCCAATATATCTACAAAGACCACCATGAACAATTTAGCGTTTCTCACAAATTATGATTTAAACAGTTTTTGGAGTGGTACATAAGTTACTAACTAATGCTGTTTCGAAGAAAATCAATATCACAAATTACTCGTTTGGGTAATTCAAAACTACAGAATGTCATTACTAAAAGCTACTACATGAAGAGAAGAATTATTACATTTATGCGATTGTTCAATTTCGTCGTACCAACTACATAGTTAATTATAATTTATGAATTATTGTGCATTAGTTATGTATATGTCATATTTAGATGCTTAATAACTGTTTAGCTGTTGACGACACACAGTGGTAGGTATTTTAGGCAAGCTGCCGCGTCGGTATTTTGAAGAATTTCAAGATACTCAGCGAATTCTATTTAAAATTTCCCCAATAGGTGTTCGACATTTAGCTAATCTCCAGTTAATCGAGATAAATCACATTAGAATCGCAAATCAATAATAACTATCGAATAATGTGATATTTTTACTTGTTTCACTGTTTTGAACCTCAGATTTGTAACCTCGGAATGATTTTTACTTTAACATACGCAGTATGATGAAGTATTGTAATCGTGCCGAAAAATAAATTTGAGATTTTACCGGAAATATTTCTTTTTGGGTCCCCGGAACATTTTTGACCAAGGTACAAAAAAATGTCTGTGTGTGTGTGTGTACACGATTTTTGTGGCAACTATTCCGGAGAAACTACTGAAGGTATCGTGACGAAAGTTCATATTTAGAAGTTTCATGACCTAACTTAGAGCTGAAAAGCTTTTGGTTCACAAGGGTCCAAAGAAACTGGTAGTTTATTCTAAGCCTTTTTCAAGGATTTTCCAAATGAGCCGCCATTTCTGTAATTTCGTCGAAATAGTTAAATAATAAATTAAAGTAGAGGAAATTTTGAATAAATTATGCTTATGACATTTTTTGGTAAAATTCATAGTTTAGCTGCAAGAGCAAATTCTATTTGATCGAGATCGGTCGCATCTGCATTGATACGAAATTACATAGTAGCCTGGATTTGACAAATATTTTTTTGTTCTGTCACCACAGAAATGTGTATGGCTGTCACACTCAAAAACAGCTGATTTCATCAGAGGTTGGAGAACCGCTATGGAACGTTGCCGCTGTAGTCACAGTACAACCACCAATTTGATTGTTTGTTGATAAGAAATATCAATAAATATCAATATCTAATTGTAAAAAATTGTAAAAGCGATAAATTGAGAAAACTGTAAATAAAGTATAGCGATGAGTGTAGTTATATTTTAGTATGTTGGTACGGATGTGACATCTACAGTGTCATGAACGAATATAAATCTGTCAGAATTTGATGTAGTTTTTTAAACTTGACGTTTCGTAGAAGTGGTATTTTTTTAAATACGTATATCTCAAAAAGCAACACAAAAAACGTTGACTCCTGCCAA
Source organism: Melinopterus prodromus (assembly GCA_964023965.1). Classification (NCBI taxonomy): domain Eukaryota; kingdom Metazoa; phylum Arthropoda; class Insecta; order Coleoptera; family Scarabaeidae; genus Melinopterus; species Melinopterus prodromus. Next base: position 72,924,521 of record OZ030390.1, read on the forward strand.
AAAATACATAGCGCGACTCGCTCACATGCGACAGCGACGCTCCGCCATCGGTGACGCGCCGCATCACCGCTCGTCGCGCTATTCCGTACTTTCGGCATTTGTGAGATAAATAACTATTATTCTGATGACAGTAGGTAGTGTCAAATGCTGATGCTTTGTCAATACCTACTATTGATACTATTGACTATCAAAATATTTGTCAAATCCTGGCTAACTAGTTTAATTTTAATGCAGACACGATTTATCTCAATCAAATAGATTATCATGCAGATAAACTATTAATTTTATATTTTGTATGATAAAGTCATGTGCGTGGCCACATCTGATTTTTTGGAAAATGAACGTTTATTACATTAATTTTACAATATCTCGGATACAGTTGATAGTAGACTAATAGCAGTTGTTGTCAAAACGGTTAGAATATATCACTTACTCAAAAACTGCAATAATATATCTAGTATTTCGTTAAAAAAAAAGCACGTAAGTTTGTGTTGGTACCTACGTCGTTGTACACCATGTGCTCATGAAAATATTTTGAGTCTGTAGAAGGAATGATTATCTACAACTCGTAGCCTATATATTTCTTATACATACATGGCTTTAGTGATTCAAATTAGTCTTTTATTTCGCTGTGTAGAATATACAGTTTAAATTGACACGTAGATTTAAATGTATCTACGTAAGAATTTTACTAAATAAATAGGCTATAGAAATGCTATTTTGTATAACAAACGTAGATAAGGGTGCATTATAAATCCAATATACCATTTGCAGTAGGTACTCACTTTGCAGAGTACCGTTTTCAAATTGAGGCAATTCTTTTTATTGCATACGTTATAAGTTCTTATTTCTGGCATTTCCCTACAATATCCGATAAACTTTACTCGAAATAGGAATCGGAAAAAAGTTTTCTCTGTCCTCAAAACCGACTCTTTACTATATTTTACGTTATCAGGCCGAACGTGTACGCTAGAACTTAGCGTAGTACGAAAGTAGCGAGTTTGGGAGTAGGGGAACCGTTGAAGCGGGAACGTTTTCCGGCAGAGGGAGCTCTCAGCGCGCCGAGTTTACCGTCGGAATTGTCACACAGTGGCGGAGGCGCCGCGGGGCTGGAACCTCGCCTGCCCCCGCTCCACACGCCCCGCCAAAACTTGGGGGAAAGGGGACCGTTGTAAATAAGATTTTCCTTTTACCGGAACGCCGTGTTACCGAAATGGAATACAAAGGAAAGCGTTCGCCGTTCACCGTGCGCCGGATCGCGTAATTTATCAGCGTTTAACGAATGTGCACGCCTCGAACATCCTAGAAAGTTTCCCATCGAATTATGTACAGGAAGGTCCCGTAAAGAGCAGCCGGTTCGTTTTACCTATTTCTGTGTTATTGACGTTGAATATGGAATATGTTCTTTCAACACATAAGAGATCAGCAAGTTGCCATATTTTTCCTTTCTTTGCGTTGTGTGATTTAATGTCATTGAACGAGGATGATGTCACTGCAATTTAGACGACAAGCGGGTCCACTGTGCTGCCTACTTTGGAAAGCTCGTGCGAGTTAAGCATAGTCTTACTACTTACTTATCCCGAGTCTCTTCTACCTGTACATTTGAAAATAAAGCTAGTTAGAATAAATGAAACCACTTATTAGATATTAAAGTTTATGCAAAAACCAGCTTTCGAAACACAAAATAAAAAAAAAACGGTTAATCAGGTTTTTGAATTTTAGCTCTTAAAAATGTTCCCCATCGTGTGCGGATCCACGTCCAGCTCTCTACTCCCCTCCAACCATCCTTCATAACCCAAAACAAGAAATCAACCTCACGCTCATCCCGAAGAACTGTGGAAAACAATGCAACCTGTTCCGAAGAACTGTGACAAAAAATCACCTCGGGGCTGGTTAATACATATTTCACATATTTTTATACCTACTGCAAACAAAACAAAATACTTTAATAAAAATGTGATGTGGCCAGGCACATGACTTTATCATACTGTACAGCGATGACAAACGCTGATGTTTTCATAATACTGTCAAAGAATCAAAATATCTGCCAAATCCTGGCTAAGTAGTTTTAATGCAGACACGTCACAAATTTTGCCAAAAAATGTAATATGCATAAATTATACAGATTTTCCTCTACTTTAGTTTATTATTTAACTATTACAGACTACTAGGACATTAGAGAAATGCCGGGTCATTTGCAAAATCGTTGAAAAATGCTAATGGTAAACCTCCAGTCCCTCGGGGCCTTTTGAACGAAACTTTCCTTCAGCTTTCAAAGTTTCGTCCCGATAGTAGTTACTCCGGAATCGTCGCCAGAAAGGCCGGACACACACACACACACACACACACACATACATATAAAAAGCACATACATGATATATTTATAAGAACCTGTTTCCATACCAAAAATTCTAACTACCTAACTAGAGTCTAAGATGTAAACCAGAACCATACTTGGGTATTCAATAAACGAATGTGCTTAAATAAAATTCTAATAAAATTAGTAAGTACATTATTTGTAATGAACTACAGCACAAAAATGTTAACTAAAATCACAGTTATTGGCTTTTCTTTTTTATACATCATTGCTGGTTATTTGATACCAGATATATTGCTGTATATTTTATAATACGTCTCTGTGATATTGAGATATTCCCGTAAACATAGAGCATCATTAAAATAATTCGACTGGATAGTTTCGAAATTGTACAGGTAAAATACAGTAATTTTACTAAAGAAATTGTTTCACAATTCAACCTTGTTTCTGTGTAAATTGTTGCTGGTTACTTGCTACAAAGTAAAATTACTGTTAAGCAAAATGTTAATTTGTTTTCTGTGTATCAAACTTTTAACTCATTTACACTGAGATTTACGTTATATTAAAGACAATGCGGGAAAAAAAGTAGGTCCCTGTATAATATTTTTCTGTTGAGGTTCCCTCAGTTCCAACAGTTTTTCAAGGATTCTGCACGTGTAAAAAGCTTGAGAAACGCGAGAAAGGGAGGAACCACCAATTTTAGTAATCTTGTATCAAATACCGTATACCGTAAGCGCGAATAACGGCGAAAAACTAGCAAGGAAACGAAACAACGGCACCTTTCCATTTTTTTTTTCATTACGTAAAAAGCAACACTCTCCTGTAAAAAATTCTTATTCCACCCCTGCGAACGTTAAGTCAACGTTTGTGTAACGCAGTGGGCTTTGCGAGCCACCCGGTGTGTACCTTTCAGAGTCCCATAGACCTACGCAACCAGTCGAAATGCTACTACCAGAAAAAAAATTAATATCCGGTCGCCCATTTTGGGACGAGTCCGGCTAGGGGGCAAGGATTTCGAGGGAGAGGATAGCGCGTCGCGACTACCGTTCCTCGAATTTACAATTCAGATGCAACTCTATCTGCCACGGTCGGACCCCGCGGGCGCATTTGAAATGCAAAGTGGACGAAGGTATCCCGTTTAGAGTTGCACTTGTTTAAATGTCAAACGGATTGGCGGACTGGATTATGCCGTTACGACTCTAATTATTTTCGAGTTTTATCTCGAAAAGAAATTTGGGTGAGTGGACTACAGGAATAAAAATGGTAAAACCACTTAGGGGAGACCGGGGCACATTGGGACGGATTTTGACATCCGCAATACTACTTAATATATACGGTTATCTAGGTATATACACAGGAAATTTTAAATTGAATAAAGTATTTTTGGAATTATAATAACTTCTTTCCAATTTGCAGTTTGTCACAATGTCCGTGGCCGTGGCATATTGGGACAGGCAAGGCAAGGCAAGGCACATTGGGACAGTGTGAATATCTCGGCTATTATTGAAGATACCAATTTGATGTTTGGTGAGTACAAACCATCAACATGGACAAACAAAATGTCGTTACGTTCATTATTATATCTTGAATATCTTGAATATCTATCGAAAAAATCTTGCCCTCTGTTTTTCCAGTCTATACCTGATAAATATACTTAAAAAATAAATACTTTTTATATTATTATACAGATTGTGTTGTTCCTCGTCCCGAACATTGGAACATATAGCCTAACGGCGCGGCGACTTAATTGTATGGTGTGACCTTCTGAAGGTCAAAGTGTTTTATGAACTACCTACAATGGTTGTTGAGGAATTTCTTTAAAACCAGCAAAACAATATTTTAAAATTATTATTCAAATATTCGGCCGTCAAGGAAAAGAGGCGATTCACCAAGGCGAAAATTGCATAAATGAGTAAATTTCGCATAAATAAATAAATTTCCCCTTATTTCCGTGTCCCAAACTGCCCCAGTTGAAATGTCCCAATGTGCCCCATTATGAGTTTCATGAATTGAAAAACTCTAGACAATTGAAGGTTATGATTTGGTAGCCGCCAATAGCGGTAATGTATGAAGAATATATGTATAATTGTAGGAATATACATAATAATATACAATATAACATATAAACTTGTGTAGAGCCTTACGAACAGACGTAGAAAATACTTACTTGGTTAACCAAAAACTGATACATTCATCAACAAACGTAGTTTCGACACTAACGTGCTAGAAACTTTTTTGGATATTGTTTACATTCACTGACGCATATTCTGTGTGAATGCGCATTTAATCTCAAGTCATTAAGGCCGTGAATTTAAAGTGTCCCAATGTGCCCCGTGTCCCAATCTGCACCGGTCTCCCCTATTTGAATATGGGACATTTTAGATATAAAATACTGTGTGGATATAGTTCTACAGTTGTCATACCTTTCATATGAACACAATAAATATAGTGTGAGTTATTTACAATTCTCGGCAAAAATTATTATACTATCACACTAAAATTGTAATAAGAAATGATAAAAAACGGATATGAAACTTAATAATGAAATTTATTTAATGAAATAAATTTTTATATTTCGGGTCTGTGTTTAATTGAAAAAGACAAGTAATCTAAATAAACAAAATCCATACATTCCGAGTTTTGTCGTCAGTCAAAGTTGATTGTTTCTGACATATAGGAAGATGGTGTGGTTCACCCGGCAAACTTCCTCTCTCTCTTTTGCTGATGTGTCTTCGTTACTTTATCGAATCGCATTTTATGATAATAAAAGTTGCCGGTTTATGTGGTTTTATTGTTATTTATTGGGGCGACGAGGAGAAAAGATAGCGATGGATAAAGTGTGATGGGATTACTGCAGAGAGTATTGAGGATCGACGGTGGCGGGTCTCTTGTGTCTCGGATCAATTTTTGATTGTTAGTGATGACTATGTTTCTTAAAGCGCATAAAAAGTAGCGTATTTAAGTAATATTAGCTAAATTTACATTTAACTTAAATGATTAAAACAATCTTTAAGTTTGACAAATTGAACCGACTTAATGTAAACGCACTAATAGGCACTTTTTGGTGGGTATACCAGGTGATTCAATTTCGAGGCTCACCATGGGGATCTTGCTTACTACTGGAGATAGAGCCTATGTTTAAATTTGGCAAAGTTTCGTATTTTTGTGTTGCACAATTATCTGAACAAAAATTTAAGCTATCATTTTTCATTTTGAATATATCCGCAAGAAACTGAAATGTGAAGATATCGATTTTAATTTTTTATTCAAAACCAAGAGTAGCTCCTTTTTAACAAAGAATGCGGTGTTAGTTTATAATTTGAAATAACATCAAAGATGGGGGCGTAACCAGGGCCAACTTTTGTTTTTTCATGGGCGCCATGTTGAATTTTGGCATTTTCCGATAGTCGTGGTTTTTCTCATTTCCGTATAATGACCAGATATTACCACAAAATCGACAAGAATTAATTAATAGTATTGTTGAAGCATGGGATCAAATACCTTTAGAACAAATTCAGCGCACGGTTTTATCAATGCCTAGAAGACTCCAAAAGGTAATAGATTGTGGTTGTCTACAATAAAATATTAACTTGATTTTTACATTTTGTTCTTCATAGCTTTTTTAATGGTCAAAAAAATTTGAGTTTTGTCTACGTCCCTGATTTAATTATTTGTTGTGATATTTAGAAAATGAAAGTAATTGTCAATTTCAAGGGAACATTTACAAAGCCAAGATTTTTTCTGTATCAAAGTGTACTACTTTTCAATGGCAGCAACTGTACATACATATGTACATATGTGATAATATAAAAATCCCCACTGTAAATGATATGATGTACATTACAAGAAATTACAACAGTATGTACCTGAAAGAAACGACACCAGCAGAAGTTTTTAACACCATTCACTCATTAAAGAAGATCTTAGCAACAGTACTATACCTATGGCGAAGAAATTTTAATTTGGTTTTCTTTTGACGTGTTATACCTTGACTACAGATTTGGATGATTCATTCGTCATGTATGAAAAGTTGTTGCAATCTAAATGTAGAGAGAATCCTAATCAAATTTCGAATGAATAGAAAATGGCGACATACAAGATAATAATAATAATTTGTTTAAAATTTACTTCCCTCCTGTTTATCACCATTTTCTATACATTTGATATATCATCGTTGCGGTATGTCCGTACAATTATTTTCCGTTATAGTCGGGCCAACTTAAGTAGACGAATCGGAATATAGCTAAAAAATAAAAAAAATAAAAAATATCATGCTTTCATTACCAACTTCAGGTAAATTAAAAGCAAAGTATAAAATGCAATTAAAGCAACCAGTAATGCGCCCAAAGTATGCGTCTTAAATAACTATTTAATGCTATCATTATATTTCCTGATAATTCCTGCAAAAGACTTATAGTGTTTTCGATTTACTGCACTCGGCTGCACTAGCAGCATGCTGGTGCGGGTTTGTATGTTCGGCTTTTCCACTCGCTTCGTGCCATGTGTTCGGCTTATGCAATGCACGCGCACAGAGCACATATCTTAACAGGCTTAATCGATGAATATATCATTACTTTTTGTGTTGAGATGATAAATAGAGATAAAATATATAAGAACAACAACCGGGAAGCTAAATGTAATCATAAATAGTTTCGTAAACGCCCTTGAAAGTAACTTATTTTAGATTATTTTTTTAGTTCGCACCGAGTGCGAGCATAAAATTATATAAATCGAAAACGCTATTAGTTTTCTCACCAGCAAAAACTTGTTGCACGCACCCTATAGACGTAAGTTGCTGCAAAATACGAAATGCCACTATCTCTATCTCTGTCACCCCTCTACTAATATTGGCTGGAGTATACCTTTAATAAAATGTTTATAGGAATGGTAGAGCCAAACGTAATGGTAAAAACAGAACCGTTTCTTAGATATGAGGTTACATACGCAACGAAAAAGTGCCTTTAACTGCGTTTGCAATAAGTCGGGACAGTTTTTAAAAAAATAAAGATCTTTTTAATAATTTATGTCAAAAGTAGATTTAGCTAATAGTAGGTACTTAAATACCCAACCTTTTATGCGCTTTAGTAAACATAGTCATCACTAAGAAACGAAAATTGATCCACGAGACACAAAAGACCCGCCATCGTCGATCCCCAATACTCTCTGCAGTAATCCCATCGCACTTTATCCATCGCTATCTTTCCTCCTCGTCGCCCCCATAAATAACAATAAAACCACATAAACCGGCAACTTTTATTATTATAAAACGCGATTCGATAAAGTGACGTAGACACACCAGCAAAAGAGAGAGGAAGTTCGCGTTGCGAGATGTAGGGGGAGCCGTTGTTCTCGCGCCCTTACCCAATTCCCGCGCAATAAAAACGGCGTACCGCCCCTAATTCGTTTATACAACTTTCATCAGCGTAATCCACCAGCGCGGATGGCACCTTTCCCCATTTCTCCTCCATCTCAACGGGCCGGAATCCATTCCCCCCTATCCTATCCGTAAATTGTCTCTGCAATAAAATATCCTTATTAACGTTGAGGTCGTGGATGGTGACTGGAGAGGGTTTGATGGTGGCTCTTGTTTTCAGGGGGCGAATATCCGTCCTGTTGGGATGCGTTCGTTTAGATATAATAAATGACTAGACCGTGGGTTGGGGATATTTTGCATTATCAACAGTGGTGAAGGGTGGGGACGTTTCACTTCTGCGATGGGCCGGCTGTTGATGGGGACCGTAAAGCGGTTAACTGGATATGTGGGGCCGTGAAACGGACTCGTCTAATCAAGGAGCAGCATCTAACAGGGCAGTATTTGGACGAAATTGCAAATGGGATTAAACAATTAGGTGTGAGTGAGAAGTATTTGAAACAATCAGAACCCGCATAAAAGTGCGCCGTTGGCTTCAACATAGGGAGATGCTCAGATCACATATAAATTATTCATGATAATATTCTACGAAAGGTCAATACTTTTTCAATACAATATTGCGGGAAATCAAGTCCAAATATCCACTTCTCATTCAATGAAAACATATTGAAGTTAACGGGAGAATCACTAACACAAAATTTCACACACTTATCAAATTTATAAACCAAGATACCGATAATTTTGAAGACAAACATCAAGAAACACGTCCAAATTGGAAGACGCTAAGGCTGTAGTTAGTACCTCTTGTAGATGTTATTCCAAATGAACAGAAAATATCACACTAACTGTTTTGTAGATATTTTATTAAAATGGCACAGTTAACAGATACTACTATGCTAATAACATTATTATAATTTAATGGCTGCCCAGATTGACTCAAATAAATCGTTGTTTGATTAGCGGTAAAAATATATTTATTTGCTCCAAATATTGTTTATTTGAATAAAAGGCGCACTCAAATAATTATTATTTGTAGCAACTAAATATATTTTTGCGGTTCTTCAAACAATGATTTATTTGACTTAAACGATATATTTACCGGTGTAGTAATTCTGGAGAATTCAACTAAATTTTCAAAGGGCAGGACAAAATTCGGGACGCGTTATGCGGTGGGACAAAATGTAAAAAATCGGCACTGTCATGCTAAATTCGGGACGGTTGATCACCCTACTTTAACATAAATTTGAAACCATGCTCACATAAATTTGACGGTGAAAAATTGGACATTATAAAACACTCTTGAAAATAAGTATATATAAACTAACAATTTGGGTTTCCTGTATAATATGCTTGTAATCATTTTTTTTCTTCTAAAATTGACAATCGTGTGAAACTTCTTTTCCACTGAGCACAAAAACTATAGGTACCAGGAACAAAGTGCACGGCTGACGAAAAAATACTTTTGAGAAGTTGTATGTTAACAACCAACTGCATTATCTACGATGACCCTAAAACTATTTTTAACCGTTTATTGTAATTGTTTATTTCCAAATCTTTCGCATTCAGGTGATTACACAAAATGGACATATAGGACTTATCTAAACTATAAATACAAAACAAATTCGTTATGACAGATAGAAGATAGCGCCACGTGTCCACAAGTATGATTACACTAAATGATTAATGTACAAAACGCGTTAGTTACAATTTATTTAAATGTGGTTGCATATAAATACCCTTTGAATTAGGAGAGCATGGATGATTTAGTAATATCATACCTGTATTATATCATCGTTGTATCTATTTTATGCGGTTATTTGATACTTAGGGCCGATATATTCACCTATCGTCAAAGTTGTCGTTAGCCAACGAACAGATTACGCTAACGTTCGCGTTAAAAATGATTCTGTCTTTTCACCGATCTGTAACTTGTCGTCAGGTAACGAGGACGTAAACATCGCTAACGAATGTTTTTCGGTAGTATAGTACCAAATGTCGGTAAAAAAGGTGTACTAAATCAAAACTTGAACCATAACTTGGACTAATTGCCGCTAGATGCAGCACCGCAAATGACATTGACAAAACATAACCAAAATTCATTCGAACCTATTTTCTAACCGCATCAATTAAAAAGTCCCAAACCAAAAATAAAATAGCATGGAAGAAAAAAAGAAAGAACGGAGCGCCAGTTTTGCAGTGTCGGACGTGGTTGGAGGTAAACCTCCTCGTAGACCCATTTATTAAAGTTGTCAATATGGTTATGCCGATTATCATTGGTATATGCTGCGTGCGGATATTCTATACCGTTGACACCGGCATGACACCAGGTACACCGAGCAAATGACACAATCCAGAGAGATGTTTTAAATACCTCAAGTTCTGAACGCAATCCCTCCATGTATTTAACATCTCTCTGTTATAAACGGTGTACAATATCCGAACGCAGCCATAAACGTCGAATTCCGTCAGCCATAACCGCTTCTTCAAAAATAATGAGGTCTTCAACTTCCTCAAAGTCGAATTCAGCAAACTCGGCCGTATTAACTAAATAATGACCAATAATGACTTCAAATTATACAGTGGCACGTACGTACGTAAATATTTGTCAGTTTGACTTTTTGTTGGACATTCAGCACATGCTCTGTGATTGGTTAAAAGTGTTCGTTATCAGTTTACCGACAGGTTCATTCGATCGCTAAATAAATTCGTTCGTTAAGCGTATTTATCCGGTCGGTAACGTTAACGACAGGTGAATAGACACATTTCGACAATTTATCTTGTCGTTTAGATGACGAACAGTTTCACGATAGGTGAATATATCGGCCCTTAAAATCATCAATAAATAGCGATAATTAAAATGATATGTTTGTTAAAGTATTACGTAATCAGTTGGAGATATCAAATTTATTTTTCTTTTATATTTAGTTTGATGATTTTTACAGACGCTACGAGGAAAAGCTCGTCACGCGGAGATCTTTAATAGATTTTTGATGTCAAAAGCTGTGAATTATTTTTTACTTTATCATACGCAGTATGTAAAGTATTGTAATCATGCCGAAAAAAATTTTTGAGATTTTAGCGGAAATAGGTCTTTATGGGTCCCCTGAACATTTTTGACCAAGGTACAAAAAAATGTCTGTGTGTGTGTGTGTGTGTATGTGTGTGTGTGTGTGTGTGTGTGTGTACCCAATTTTTGTTAATTCATTTCCGGAGAAACTACTAAAGGTATCGGCACGGAACTTCATATTTAGAAGTTTCATGACCAAACTTAGAGTTGAAAAGCTTTTGGTTCAAAAGGGTCCAAAGGAACTGGGTGTTTACTCCAAGTCTTTTTCAAGGATTTTAGAAATCAGCCGCCATTTCTGTAATTTCGTCAAAATAGTTAAATAATAAATTAAAGCAGAGGAAATTTTGAATAATTTATGCCTATGACATTTTTTGGTAAAATTAATAGTTTAGCTTTTTAGTTTATTCTAAGCCTTTTTCAAGGATTTTGGAAATGAGCCGCCATTTCTGTAATTTCGACAAAATAGTTAATTAATAAATTAAAGTAGAGGAAATTTTGAATAATTTATGCCTATAACATTTTTTGGTAAAATTAATAGTTTACCTTCAAGAGCAAATTCTATTTGATCGAGATCGGTCGCATCTGCATTGATATGAAATTACATAGTAGCCAGGATTTTGACAAATATTTTTTTGTGTTGTCACATTCGAAAACAGCTGATCTCATCAGAGGTTAGAGAACCACTATGGAACGTGCCGCTGTAGTGCGCAAAATTATAAAATACAAATTTCAAATAAATTAAGATCAGCAATTTGATTGTTTGTTGATAAGAAATATCAACCCGTCTTTATATCTAATTCTAAAAATGATACATTGAGAAAATTATAAATAAAGTATAGCGATGAGTGTAGTTTTATTTTAGTATGTTGGTAGGGATGTGTCATGAACAAATATAAATCTGTCAGAATTTGAATTACCTTTTTAAGGTGCGTTTTCATTAGTGATAATGGCAGTGGTAGCAGACGCCGTTATAGTATTTCCAATAGAAAATTGCTTGTGACTCATGTTTATGTACATCCAAACTAATATGTGTCATTATCACGATATGTAAGAAATACTATAATTTCGTATTCTACCACCGCCATTAGCTACCATTACCTACCAATCGGAACGCACCTTTCGTCAAAGTGGTACCAACGTAGCATTTACTATACAGAAATAATTTATTTTTTTTAAATACGTATTTCTTAAAAAGCAACACAATAAACGTTGATGTTGCTCCTGCCAAAAACTAGATAGCGCGACTAGCTCATATGCGACGGCTACACTCCGCCTTCGGTGACGCGCCGTATCACCGCTCGTCGCGCTATTCCGTACTTTCGGCATTTGTGACATAAATAACTATTATTCTAATGACGTAGTGTCAAATGCTGATGCTTTGACAATACCTACGATTTATCTCTATAGAATAGATTCTCATGCAGCTAAACTATTAATTTTATATATTGTATGATAAAGTCATGTGCCTGGCCACATCAGATTTTTTTATTAACGAAATGTGGGCACTTATCTACAATAAATCAATTGAGTTGCTATTTTCTTAATATGAACTTCAGTCTATAATAGCACCCTTTCTGATTAAATTAGGTATCAGGCATAAAATGTTCGTTTAAACCAACATCCTATTATAATACGAAGAAAAAATTTTGCAAGAAGTAGATATAATTCAATATGGAGGCAAACATGTACATTTTCTGCTTGCTTAAGTACGTTTTAGTTACGTTTGTTTTATGGTGAGGTTATGTTTGCGTTTTTTTACGTTTATGGCCGGTAGCCAATAGCGAAACAAATCAAACAGCTATGGAATGTTGAGCGCCTCAACATTCCATAGCTGTTTGATTCGCGCCGTTCACGCGCCGTTCACCAAAATCGCTCGTGTTTTGGAAAATTTTGAAGCAAAAACGTCCGAGAGACCGTTTTGTGTCGATTTCAAAAACTCACGCAACGTAGAATTGTCCATATGGGGCGCAAGTCGCGCGAACGCGCTTCGCGCGCCTAAAAAGGCTTCTCCAGATTTTCCATAAGCAATTAAGGACGCACTTTTTCGCACGTGAAATGGCGAGATTAAAACATCGAATCGCGTTTACTTTATAATAGACTAGTAAAATGGGTAGGCCTAATAGACCTGCGTACGCTGATCTAGGAAAACGCGTGACAATGCTCCTACGCTTCGCGCAAAAAGAAAAATTATCGACAGCGGTGCCGACAATCGACGAATTCGAAAGAAAATATGCCTAAGTGCTGGGGATCGGAATTTAGGACCGAAAATAGACGCCTGGGCCCCAATTTTCGCTTCTCCGGGGATCAGTTACTTTCCCCAATTCACCGATTTGGCTATTATTATACAGGCTGTCCCACGACAGCACGAAAAAGTCCTGGTGGCTGTGAATGATTATTGTTATTTATATTCTGCCGTAGCGACAACTAGTAGCTAGAATTATGGATGCCGCAGAAACTATTTGTGCTGATCCTGAAACTGTTAGCACAGCTACCGCTTCAATTCTAAAGAAGAGCTAGACTATGTATACAGCATCTAGGTGGACATTTTGAGCAACTACTTAAATAAAGCTGTTTCTCTTTAAGTGGTCTTTAAATGAGTATGAAATTCTTACAACTTTTTTAAAATTTCCAATGCTTGTAGTTCGTTTACGATAGCGTTTTTGGTGTATGTTCATTAGACATTTTTTGACTTGACATCACCCCAACAACACACTCCTAAGCTATGGCAGTCATGTCGTGGGACAGCCTGTATGTACGAGTACGTCGATCATTTGACTTCTAGTATAGTTACATAATAATAATAATAAAATATAATAATATAGATAGATAACCCCTGATTTTAAAACATAAACGTAAAAAATACAGAGTGGCGGATTTCTTTACCTGTATTCAAGAAAATAGTTAAAAAAAGAATAAATTAGTAATAAATAAGTACGTAGGCTTTCACGGCCAGAATCATTTAGAAAATAAACTGCTTCCGGGTTATGCCGTGTGTCAAGATTTGTTAATGCTGACGTTTCGCGAACCATGTTGCTCGCTTCTTCAAAGCTAATTGAATACTGTATTATAGTATTCAATTAGTATTACAGTATTACAGTATTACAGTATTACAGTATACAGTATTCAATTAGCTTTGAAGAAGCGAGCAACATGGTTCGCGAAACGTCAGCATTAACAAATCTTGACACACGGCATAACCCGGAAGCAGTTTATTTTCTAAATTAGTAATAAGTTAGAGCGAAGAAAAATATTGAAATAAGTATAAAACAAAGATTCAAATTAATCCCGATATATTTAATTGTAGAATGAAACCCAAAAATGACCATTAAACGTTGTTATTAATTGTTCGATAGTTCACTCCAAATGAACGAACGATGCTATTTCTTGTTTCGATTTTAAAGTTTCTTCCAGTTTAAGAATTTTGCCTTAAACTAAGAAACAAAATATTTTAGTACGATGCTGAAAATCTATTTTTATATTGTGGGTTGGGCTGGATGTATATTTGACAAAACAGAAAGACGTACAAGTAATAATTTTTTTATGACATGAAATGGAATATTTCATATTCTAAGAAGCTGCACTGAATATTTCATCAATTTTATGCAATAAATAACGTCTTTACTTGAAAACGCGTTTAAAGCTGGGTCTTAAAGTTATTATACCTATTTTTTGTAAACAATACTCGTTTTATTTAAAATGCAAACTGTGGGTCTACATATATAATAAACATCTATGACTTGCGGGGCGAATGGCTCTAGTGGTAGCGCGTTGGCCTACTGACTAGGAGCTCCGGGGTTCACAGTGTTCACACCAAGGACCAGGCGAAAATTCGTCCGCCGTCTTTCGGAAGAGACGAAAAACCGTGGGCCCCGGTAACCAGTTGAACATCTCTGGTTGTCGATATTACTATACAGTAGAGAGGAGAAAGCTCAAAGGGCCAACTGTGGCCTAGGAGCTGCGCGGAAAAAACCGTACCCTACCACATATAATACATACATACAAACATCTATGACGTATGAATTCTAAATTGTCCAATTTTATCTTCTATTTAAGAAGAAAACTAACAACATTCGTCAAAATGCTTTTCATGGCAATACTATGAAACATGAAAATTTTACTCGATCAAACAATTTCTTTTGCCGTGACTATTCCTGAAAGATTTTCCAAAAATGTAATAACGTTTTAACAAAGTTAAGATGCAAGAGCAAGTTATCTAATAGAATTTAATCGGATGTTGCCTATAACAATTAACACAATCCACTTCTTGCCCATGTTTTTTTACTGATATTGACTATAAAATTGAATTAACAATGGGTGAGTTACGAATTTAAAATGTATGCTAAAGCAACAGAAAAACCTTCAACTTACACTAAAGTCTCATAAACGGTATATTTTCACAGCGATACAGTGTAATTGGCAGCAAAAGAGGAGGTAGATATATTAACGTCAAAGAAACTCCACCGAAAACTTTACCGCTACGGTTCTGTGCATCGTATGCTTCCGTAGGGAACAATGTGGCATTCCACGTTGTCCCGTTAAATTGTCAAAGGGGTTCTGGTAGGCAATGCCTCGCCTTAAAGGTTATGGGCGCATAGCAAATTTATACGGGGAAAGTTTGCCGGACCAGTTACCGGAGTTATGACGTCTCGTAGGGTACCATGAATAATATAACAATAATCCAGTAGTAAAAGGAAATTGTTTTCGAACCTGCTCAACTGAACTAAAGTGCCAAACGCATCCCTTGAATTTAACTTTGTACGAACTTATTATAGGTATGTAAAATATTATGTAAAATTTATTTTATTATGGAAATTTAAATACATATCTCGGGTGATCCACGCCTTAGGTGCTAACGTTTACTTTATATTATTTATGACGCTAAACGAATTAAATCAAACAAACAATGCAATTTTTAGAATATTCTTCAGGTTAGTACGATTTTCGGTTTTTTTTTTAAACAAACATTATCTTTTAAGGTATTATGACTTGTTTCAAACTAAGAAGAGGGTACCCCTCCACTTCCTCTGCTCTTGAGTGCATTGGCCGAACATCGCGTAATACCTCTTTCTAAGTTTGAAATAATACTACGAAGTTCAAGTTGAAGGCTTAATTACAAAGGCAAGTTTACTACACAAGGCCAATTGAAACTGTTCATGAGTATGTTTGATATCGAAATATTTGACTGTATCTATAGTAAATTCCCAAGTGGTTACGAAAAATAATTCAGAAAAATAAATGTTGCAGCCGCATAACTAACAATGTCGGACCTTTGCCAAAGTAGTCGATTAGTCATATTGTCAGACAGGGTGACTCACTAGAGAGGTCGATAAAAATAAAATAAAATATGTGATGGCGCACATACCCACTACATTGAAACGTCTCACACTGGGGTATTTGACCCAAAAAGCTGGTCATAAATCAAATTTCTAAATTGTTAAATTCCAAACAGTAAACCAGTTTCTGGGATAGGTTAAGGACCGAAGTATTAAAAGGCGACCATATTTTTTCACCTGAGCCCTGCCACCTGAGCCACGTATTCTTGTCAGCCAAATTAAGTTACATTTTACTATGGCTGAACATAGATGCGCATAAGTTGACGCTCTTGAAAATGGCTGCAATTTTGTGTTTTAAGGAGAAATGTGACTTTTTTGTTATACAATCTTTAGAACCAAGTATGAACTTTCATTCGCCATTTTATTTTTATTAAAAATTATCCACAATTTTGTTTAGGGCCGAGAACAACCGCTGTTATAAAAAAGGCAGTTTTATGCAGAACTTGAGTGTTTTAGTTTAGTGTTTAGCTTATTAAGCTTTTGAGAGTGGTTCAAATTATAGTATACATATTTGACTTGGAAACACTGGAAAACTATCACGTTATAAAGGAAAATTCAAAAATTGATGTACCGGCTTATATTCAATTTGATGCAATTTCTTGAAACCGTGATAGTATAGGTAACTTTCAACATATTTAACCATGTTTAGCTGTTTACCGAGACATGAATCACTTTTGAAGCAATTTGGCAAATAGTTTTTCTTTTTTAATTGAATGGTAGTAAAACGTTGATAGCACTAAATTTGACGGTATTTAATGATTTCATAAATATTCGTGTTAAGTACGTACTTATTAAATAAGGAGACTGACTGGAAGGATCTATATTCATACAAACATCTCAGAAACAAGTCATCAAAAAATAACGCGTTGCTATACCTACTAATCTACTTTTGTTATTATTCTAATATCCATGCCACCGGGGCAGTCCACAGCAGCTGGATCAGTAGTAAAGGTACGCCTGCTCTGCGTACCGATCTTGACGGTTTCATTCGCAATTGCTTAAATTATTAAACTGTTTATATCAACAATCATAACATAAACTTAAGTACATAATGCTCCGAAATCAATACGAAAGTATTATACGCCCATTGCTCACTTCCATTTGACGTATGAAAAAAGAAATATGCAACAATTTTTGGAAAAGTTAAAGTTTTTGCAGACGCAGAACAGCGAAACTCTATGTTAATTTGACACAATTGACACAATTGCACACAATACAAGTATGTATAGGTAATATCGTTATTAGGGGTTGTTGGCCTCAAAGCACGACTTTTGCATATTTATATGACTACCCCAAACTAATTACTTACGATTTGCGATAAACATTTTATTGACAGTTGCAGCCAACCAAAATATCTATTCCCTCCACTCAGGCCTCTACAATATTAGGATTTCTACATTTTACGAAAGGACTACTTATTTTTGTTATCTGTAATAATTGCACCAGAAATAAATAAATAAATAATACTGAAGATTTAGCTGGCTAAGGCATTAGACCACCACAACAAACCCAAGGACTCAGTAAATTCTCAAAAAATTATTTGAATCATTTTGAATATTACAATTTTCATCTGGTACAAAAAAACTATATCTTGGGTGATAATAAATTGTTCATTTGGGTAATTCATAGTAACAGTTTACAATGACTAAAAGTTGCTGCATGAGCAGAAGAATCATTGCATTTGTGCGATTGTTGAATTTCTTGGAGGCAACTAAATATTTTATAATAATGTGGCTGTTGTGCGTATGATTATCTACAACTTTTATAATAGGAAGTATATTTCGAAGCCTATATATGTGAAGATCATTAATGTACTTTGTTTCTAGCTTGTGGCACCCTGTATGATAGCGTACCTATAACTACACTTTAAATTGTATTAATAACTACTCTTAAAGTTGAACACGCCAAACAAAACCAACTAATAGGACAACAACAATACGCCTATCAAAGAAACTCTGGAACAACAGCAGCCGCAACTGACACTAACACTGTGGTAGCGCTCTTCATAGACTTAATAAAAGCGGTTGATACAATCTCAAACAACATTTTTGTACAAAAGCTAGAGACCATGGGAATTACTGAAAAAAAAGGCTAGAACTCATTAAAACATATTTAACAGACAGACCAGTGGTGACAAAAAATAATAAAATTAGAAGTAACTCACGAAAAACCCAACAGTTTGGAATCCCACAGGGCGGGAATCTCCCTCCATTCCTGTACCTACTATACATCAATGGCATCTTCCAACTGAAACTCACTGGAACTCCATGTATCTACGCAGACGACAAAAACTGACTCTGACAAAAACATGTAACACCTGGAAGAAAGAATTAACAAAGACATGAACACACTCTCGCACTGGTACAATAACAAGCTGCTGACGGTCAACGAAAATAAGACAGAATACATCATATTAACAGACAAAAATAGCAACAAACAACTAAACATTACGATGCAAAAACGGTGCAAAAATAAAGCGAGTAAGGGAGGTGAAGTACTTGGTACAGCGGATAAAAAACGATCTACGAAGGGACTCGCACATCTATGAGGTGATACGGAAGAACGCGAGAACAATCGCTAAAATAAGAAAACTACGACATTTCCTGAACGAACAAACAAAAAAGACTATATACCACGCGCTATATACAGCACAGACGAATTATCTTTTACACATATGGTCAGATACAACAAACACAAATCTACAACAATTTAAAACCCAACAGAACAAGGTGTTGAAAACCTTGTACTCGCTGGACAAATACACCTCGACCAAAGACTTATACAGGATCACGAAGCAGCTCTGCATAACAAAAATGATCACACTAAGCAACTTAGTGTTAGTACACAAAATAAAGAAGAACAAAATAAAAACAAACATTAAACTCAAATTCAGTGATGACTTCCATAACTACAAAACACGAACACATACGCATATACGAACCGAAAGATATGGAAGAAAGTCAAATACACAATTAATATTCACGGGACTGTACATATATACAATAAACTCAACGAACATATTAAGAGCCTCCCCCCACATATGTTTCAATCAATGGTCAAACAACTACTGCTGGACGACAGACTATAACACGGATACGAAACACAAAAAACCCTCCATACCATTAGCCCGAGGACTACCCGACCCCGAGGTGAAGCAAGACGGATGTTTATGTATATATGTATTTGCATCATTGCAATATTCTAACATTTATTGTAATATTGTGGCTTTATAAAAATTAAGTTTATTATTATAAAAAAATGCAAATATAGGTCAAACTGAATATAAATTAAAAATGACTTAAGGGACATTACAGTTAGCAAGCAATATTATGGATCATTTAAAAATACAAGTTAACAGACGTTTGAAACTTTTTAAAAAATTACTGCGTGCTACGATCACCGTGAATAATGCATCTAATTTTCATGACATCAGCATCTAGCTAGGGTTTGAGTTATTATCTAACAACGTATTTTAAAAAAAAGACCAATTGGTTTAAAAACAATTGAATATGTCAGAAAGTATTTTCTTTACATGAGACAATGACAATCTCATACAGTTGGAAGAACATATTTAGAGTTCACGAAAGAATAGTATATTATTCTATGAGCAAGTAATGTAAGCAATTTCTCACGAGAACGAAGTTTGCAGCACGAGCCGTAGGCGAGTGCTGCAAAACGTTCGTGTGAGAAATTGCCATTACTTGCGAATGGAATACTATACTTTTTCTACGATCATGCAACGAAATTTTATAAATTATATTTTGTGCATATATGGACGACTGTATGTCACTATGACGGTTTACAGGATTCTGACAGATTAAAATTGTTTGGTGCGCTTGTCACTTAGCGACGTTGTCAATGCCTTGACAATGTCGCTAAGCAGAGTATCAACACAATTTGGAAATGAAAAATCCAGAGCTGTGATTGGTTCTAAAGCCGTGAAGAATAAAATATTTCTCACTACTCGCTGGGTATCAGGAGCCAGGAATGAAATATTTGCCATGTGTGTGGGGAATGGTTAGTATTACTTGTCATAAATTGTCATGATAATGAATGCATTCCTCAATAGGAGTAGAAAAAATATTTTTTTCTACTCCTATTGAGGAATGCCTTCATTATCATGGCAATTTATGATAAGTAATACTAACTATTCCCCACACACATGACAAATATTTCATTCCTGGCTCCTCATACCCCGCCAGTAGTGAGAAATATTTCATTCCTCACGGGTTTAGAACCAATCACAGCTCTGGATTTTTCATTTCCAAATTGTTGATACACTGCTTAGCGACATTGTCAAGGCATTGCCAACGTCGCTAAGTGACAAGGCGCACCAAACAATTTTAATCTGTCAAAATCCTGTAAACCGCACATACAGCTGCCCCTATACGCACAAAAATTAATTTATAAAATTTCGTTGCATGGTCGTAGAAAAAGTATAGTATTCCATTCGCAAGTAATGGCAATTTCTCACTCGAACGCTTTGCAGCACGCGCCTACGGCTCGTGCTGCAAACTTCGTTCTCGTGAGAAATTGCTTACATTACTTGCTCATAGAATAATATACTATTCCGTTGTAGATAAAAAACAAGAAAAACAAATCAACCGCTAAAACAACCGACCAACCGTGCTTCGAATAAGAAATAGTTCACCTTTATTTATTTTATTTGATATTTTGAAATTTTGCTCATTGGCTCAACTTCACATCGGGCCATATGTTCAACGACCTATCAGTCAATTTCCCCCAAAAAAAAATAAACAAATTCCTTAAAGTTGACACTCGGTTTTTAATGTCATCATAAAGTTTTCGAGCAACCGCAGTAGTCTGTCCCCCTCCTCCGTAAATCAGCATGTCACCTGCTCACTACTGATCAAATAAATAACAAAACCCGACACGGACAGCCAGGAACGACGCAAACGCGGGACAGCACGAGTAAGTAGGTCAACTACTAATAGTCTTCCTAAAAAGGTGAAGTAGCGTTAAAATTAACGATTCAATAATTAGTTATTCAAAATTGGTGCAAGGTACAGACAAAAGGTATTTGAATTTTTTACTCCAATAAATATTATCAAGATTCATACGCATACGCATACCCCTAGAAATTAGTGCACTCATTTCGTATACACATTTACAAACGTCTGAATATAGTAATAAAATATAATCACTATGAAGTTGAAATAAAAAATTAGAAACATCGGCAGCTTTTTTTAACAAAATTTATACGGATGCAATGAGATTAACCCGAAAATGACATATCATTAGATTTGAGATCGATTAATTACATATTATAAGTCGGGTAACATTTTTTCACAACAATCTTTAGTGTGTGCGAGTAGTGAAAGGTGGGCGTTCTTAAAATAAACAGTTGCATAACATTTTTTTAACCACAGTTAAAATTAAAATAGAAAACATTTTGTTTAATAAATGAGCCCGCAAGTACAACAGATAAAAATAATCCGTTAAGCTACCACTCCCAAATCAGGTATAATACCGAATAAATCGCAGGTGATCAGATATCAAAATCAAAAAGTCGATAAACTGCACGAAGCTACCGCGTAGACATTAATAAAATTAGTAATTAATGCAGACTCTCTGCATCGACGACATGCGGCAACCAATCGTTAAACTCGTTTGAAAACTACTAACATAACCTTCAGTTATACATAGTTATATATTCATTCATCGACTGACGTTTTTACCGCTCGCAAGCCGACCGCATTTGTTTTGTTTGAGCGCATTACAAAGTCCACGTTATAACAATATTAGGAGAGGAGTACGTAGTTAACAGTTAGCAGAGTGTCGCGTTATCATATCGATAAAAACCGGATTAAAGAGCGAGTTTTCGTTCGATACGAGATGAAATAAAACATTGTGGCATCCGTCGTAGCCAAACAAACGTCAGTTCAGTGCTAGCGCAGTGTCATAACCCGTGATATAAAGAAAACGCCAAAACAAAACACGAAGAGCAACAGTCTTTGGCAGCAGTTTCGCCAATAGTACGCGCGAAAAATATTAAATTTGACATGAATCTCTCCAGGCTCCGTTTGATCACGTTTGACGTGACGAACACTCTTCTACAGATGCGGTCAGGACCTGGAAAGCAATACGGTGAAATTGGTGCCCTCTATGGAGTATTAAGCGACAATAACAATCTCGCGGAGAATTTCAAAAGGCAATGGAGGAGGATGAATCGCGAACATCCTAATTTCGGTTTGAAATCGGGGATGGATTGGCAGGACTGGTGGAAAGCTGTCGTCAAAGGAACGTTTGCCGGCACAGCGTTTGAAATAGAAGACAACAAACTGGACCACATCTCCACTCATCTCATCGATTTGTATAAAACGAGCGCGTGTTGGCAGCCCTGCTACGGCGCGGAGGGACTGCTCGGTTATTTGAAAAGTAAAAACATTCCTCTCGGTGTGATTTCGAACTTTGATCCACGGTGTAGTACAGCTTTAGAGAATACGAAACTTAGGAATTATTTTAATTTTGTGCTCACTTCGTACGAAGTAGGGTATGAGAAACCCGACCCGAGGATATTCGAGAAGGCGATGGAAGAATCCTGCATTGCCGGATTGAAACCTGAGGAGTGCTTGCATATCGGGGATAGGCCGATGGTAGATTATGTTGGTGCCAAAAATGCCAAATGGAACGCGATTTTGGTGGATGATAAACAGCCGGAGGAGATACGAGAAAAATACTCATACGTGGACCTCAAATTAATCTTCCAAAATCTCTACGACCTGCACGTGTATTTTAAAAATGCCGATAACTCCGCTAAGTCCGCTTAGAGAATGGCTTTATCATCTTAATGTGGATTTAATGATTTGTGTGATAAGCGTAAAAGATAAATATTTGTTTGTGTTCTTGATTTGTTTGATTTTAATTGTAATACTTAATGGAGAAACTAAACGAAAATATATGAATCAGAAACGCTTGTTGGTACTGTTTATTTGTTATGTTTTTTCCTGCAAACTAAAACATATTGGCTAATCGAAATGTTGACAAAACAACTATAAATCGCCGTTCAAACATATAAACAATGTCTTTCTAATCAAAATAAGATGTTATCTGATTTTTTACAGGCGTGTGTCCGTCACTGGCATTACTTAAATCAAGCTTCAGACGAAACTAATTTTTTCCACCCACGTTTCCTATGCGTTTACTATGTGTGTAAAATTGGTATAAATTTAATTAAAAATAATGCTAAAATTAGGTTGCTAAAAACAAACAAATTAAAAAATAACCAGCAGACACTTAATTCAATGTTCGGTATTCACTACGTAAGTTTTTCAATAGACTGGGGAATTTATTAATAAAGTGAACATTTCCGTATTAAAACGTCTGAACGGGATGGTAAATGACAAATGTTACCAAATCACGTCAGTAAGAAGACCTAAAATATTAAATTGATTAGACAATATAATTTGCCAACAAAATTTGCTCAACATTATCAAATTGTACTTGAAAAGTAGAAAACCGGAATTGTCGGATTAAAACGTAAGAGGTGTCAAAGTGTGCGTTCTTTACTCAACATTTTACTACTTTTGACAATCGTAAGTATATAACCGACGTCTATATATTTACAGTAGTGTAACAATTAAAAAATCCTCAGAGAGGTCTTACAAGATGTTGGTCAAGTGAAAGTGCTTGATGCTTAAATTAACTAATGAAAATTGTTGTGAGTGTTTCGAAAATATCTATTTACAACGGAAACTTACCACGGCTAGTTCAGGACTTAAAAAACTACATAAAATAATCGATAGAGTATTTGTAAAATATTTGTTTCTAAATCATAGATTTCAAATCGCACGAAAACCATAAATAATTCAAACTTTTATTTTTTTATGTTCTACCCTTTGAAAGTCATTTTCATAAAAACCAATGTTTACTAATAAAATACGGTAATTATTTTTGTATTACTTTTTACATGCGATTTTTAAATAATGTTTGGTGTTTATTTGGTGTAAGTTGTTGTTAATAACAACTTCCGTTCATAGTTTATGTAGCAGCTATAATAATTCAATTGAGCTGCTAAAGTGGTAGCCCAATTATCAGCTCTGACAGCTAACAGCTCTATAAATGCACAAATTCTATTAAAAGTCGTATTAAACTCGCACATAACGAATATAAATTGCTCGCATGATTACATGCTTGCCTATGGCTCGCGTTTAAACTTCATGCTCGCGATTTAAATCCTTAATTATGTGGTCGTCAAATAATATACTATTACTGGAATTGATGCTTATTTCACAGTATTGTAACTGTATTTTGGAGGTTTGAAAAAGAAAATGGTTAGAGCATTTATTATTATGCGGAAGAACTAATATGATGTATTCTATTAAAAAGCCATGAATTCCGATTTTTTTATTTATAGCAATATATAGATATTTGTAAGAGATACACAGTTACAAACAAAACTTTGGAATTGATGTTTAATGTCTTTTGCAATATAATATCAACCACTGCTTAGGAAAATTCATTAAAATAACCACATGGCTTTAAAATTTTGAAAGAAAATCCTTAAAGATTGTTATATCGGAAGATCCAAAATGATGTCTTGGTTAGTCAAAGTCGACTAATTAACAATTGTGTTTAAATTTTTTAACAATTTTGATGCACTTGTTTACAAGGTGTATATAACGATATCATTTTAAGTAATTGAACATACGTTAAATGAAACAAGACCATCAAAACAACATTCTATCATACAGATCTGTCAGTGTCTCACATTACAGAAATTGTTATATATATATATATATATATATATATATATATATATATATATATATATATATATATATATATATATATATATATATATATGTAAAAAGCTTTCGGTCATCTCGTGTACAAAATATTCTTTATTCGCAACGTTTCGACAGACTCACATCTGCCATTATCTAGCGTTTAAAACTAACTACAAAACTTTAAACTATGTCAAACAAACTAGTGTCAAATGTATTCGCCTTCTATTCTATTCTAGATAATGGCAGATGTGAGTCTGTCGAAACGTTGCGAATAAAGAATATTTTGTACACGAGATGACCGAAAGCTTTTTACATATACATAACGATCGTGAAAATCTAAAGTTAAATATATATATACACGTAGAATTCAAGAAGTTTGTCGATCGATAATAATTAAACTTTGAGGAAAATTGTTCATCGGGTACACGATCCAGTGGGAGAAAGAAAGAAAACTCTGTTCTTATTTTGCAATATTTCGAAACATATATTCGTTCCTTCGACAGGCAAATTACTACAACAATCAAAATACCAGTCACAAACAAATATGTATCGTCAAGATAAAAAGTTGCTACTCTCATATATATATATATATATATATATATATATATATATATATATATATATATATATATATATATATATATATATATATATATATATATATATATATATATATATATATATAAAAATAGTAGAAGATTAATGGGAAAACAGTCTGTATATTTTCTTTTTTTTTTTTTATTAATCTTCTACTATTTTAATAAAGTACAGTCATTATAATTTCTATATATATATATATATATATATATATATATATATTTAACTTTAGATTTTCACGATATATATATATATATAAACAGTTAGATCACCACAGATGACATCGACCTGACGAAGAAACTTTGTTGACTACGCCAACAATACGATATATATATATATATATATATATATATATATATATATATATATATATATATATATATATATATATATATTTAACTTTAGATTTTCACGATATATATATATATATATATATATATATATATATATATAAACAGTTAGATCACCACAGATGACATCGACCTGACGAAGAAACTTTGTTGACTACGCCAACAATACGATCAACGCATACATTTTATAACCAACTCGGATATTAAACGTCGGTAAATGATCGAGATTTTTTAACGCACGAGCGACAGAACGTGCTTATGGTTTCTTCGGCGGGCATATTTTTTCTTGTTTTCGCGCTCACGAGAAGAACCACGCGATGGGCCTGCAGACAGTATATTGCTACATATATACCAATATAAATTGTTACAAATATATACAAATAGATTTTCTAACACAATAACCACAGAGATAAGCTTTGCCAATTTTATCCAGAGGAATAACAGGATGTTTTGTATGCGAAGAAAACCACAAAATACCCGGAAACCCAACAAGGGATTTTATTATCTCGAATTTGAGAAGAAACCGCAGTTATATAAAGTCACAATTTTCAAATTATAAAAATTATAATATTTTGTGCAGACATACTTATATACTTATATATTATGTCTATACTTTACGAACAGTCCCTGGTGTGTATTATTTTAAATTTTAATATCCGACCTAGTAGCGCCATCTACGGAATAATTGTGTAACTAGTATTCAAAATACGAATAATCTTTTTGCAAATAGCTCATTGCACAGTAGATTTAAGCCAAGCTGCTTAGTATTTGTGTACTTCGTAGAGTACAATTATTCTTGTTTACTTTAATTTAATGACACTTCGTATAAATACGAGAAATATGATAAAATTAGATAAATTGGTAAATTAAAAGCTAGCGTCATCTAACGGCAATTGATCAAAGCTCGCCCGCGACAATATCAATACATACAAACAATTTGAATATCAGCATAAAAATTGTCCGCCGGCTTGTGGCATGTGCGAATTTAGCTAAAAATATCAGTTGACACCGGCGTCGGGCAAAAATAGCGACGACTTCACGACGGCGACGCTTAGGTTGGCACTGATAATCGATTAAAATCTGATCGTAGGGGTGAATCATCCCCACCAAACCAATCGATGTTATGATACACCCCGATAACCAGCGATGTTGACAAAATCCTACTATGCGAACGTGCCCCCCGAGGAGGGGGCCCTCAATAAATTCTTCCACTCGCTATTCAGACTCCAACCACCGTCGAATAGGTACGTACAGCTTCCAAAACATAACCTATCAAAAAATACAAATGCTTATTAACCACCTTCCAGCTCAAACTCCGAAAGCAAAGACCGGAAGAAAAACCCTAAATCCAAGTCGAAAAAGAAAACCAGAATGGAATTAGTGGGTGACACTGACTGGTTACCTCCTCCAGAGATGTCCGTCCTTCCGAACGCTTCGACGTTTGCGGTTTTTGCTGCTGTACGAGCCGGAACCTTCGAGCGTTGGATGCGGCAGGCAAACATGGAATACCTATCGAGCAGTAATAGTGTTCCCGTTCCAATTCCTGAGGATTGTGAACGACAGTACCCCTTAAGTGAAGATAGCGATGAGCCCCGCTACGATCCCTGGGAACCATCACCCTCGACGCCTGCCGTTTGTCTCGGGCTGGAATCCGTATTTGAATTGATCAAGGAAACCCGTAATACTCACCCTGCATTATGCACCAAAGCCCTAACAGCGCTATTCAAAGTTTTACAAGGACAGGAGCCAGAATACCTTAAATCAGAAAATGCAAAAGTAATAAATTCAATTTTTGAGATTTTGCAAGATTTATCAACACTGCATGGTCCGGAGAGTTGGGTTCCGAATGATGGTTCACATTTGACAGCGCTCGCTTGTGCTAGTTTATTATCGTTAGTAGTTGCCAGGGGCGATACTGGAAAGTTTTTGTCCGCCACAGCTTCTTTGATTATGTGTCCACGTGCGATGCAGTTACAAAATATAAAGATGCCTGGAATTCTTGCACAGCTGCAGAAGAGTGTGCAGAGTGTTTTTTTGGGAACTGCTATGAAGTCGGATTATTTTTTGTATGGAGTGCCTGAAAGTGCCAGAATGTTAACTTTTGTGGCCCTAATGCCATCTGGGTTGGAGAAATCCAGTTTGCAGTTTAAGTCGATGGCTTGTGATGGACTGTTTTTGTATTTGTTCAGCAATCAAGGGCTGTTTAAAATTGGGACTGGGTACGGAGGTACTATTCGGGGCCACACGTACGTGTACAAGGCTGATTTTTATCCTAAGGATAATGGGACTATCCTGTGTTGTGATGTAAGTATTTTTTGTATTAGATATTTATATTAGTTTATAAGTTAGTAGTTTCAGTTGTTTTTCTCTAAGGCTACCAGAAGTATGCATAAGCATTAACATAAAGGAATGGGCTCAACACAAATCTGTTTCAGACTAAACTGACCATATTTTATAAATATTTGAGTTATTTCTCAAATATTTTCTTAATTTTTGTATATATATTGTTCTATATCTATACAAAGAAAGTAATACTAAATGGCTATTGATGGCGATTAAATTAAAATGTGATAAACCATGGTCATACTTTGTATTTTGCTGTGAAATTACATAGATTCAACAAAGGATATTATCTGCCTTAACAAAAAAAAACATCTGATGTGGCCAGGCACGTGACTTTATCATACAATATATAAAATTAATAGTTTAGCTGCATGTGAATCTATTTTATTGAGATAAATCGTAGGTATTGTCAAAGCATCTGCATTTGACACTACCTACTGTCATTAGACTGAAAATATTTGTCAAATCCTGGCTAACTAGTAATATACCAATGCAGATGCGATCGATCTCGATCTAATAGAATTTACTTCTTGCAGCTAAACTATTAGTTTTACCAAAAAATGTCATAGGCATAAATTATTCAGAATTTCCTCTACTTTAATTTATTACTTACCTATTTTGACAAAATTACAGAAATGGCAGCTTATTTGCAAAATCCTTGAAAAGGGCTTGGAGTAAACATCCAGTTCCGTTGGACCCTTTTGAACCAAAAGCTTTTCAGCTCTAAGTTTGGTCATGAAACTTCTAAATATGAAGCTTCGTACTGATACCTTCACTAGTTTCTACGGAATCGTTGCCACAAAAACTGGTACACACACACAGAGACATTTTTTTGTACTTTGGTGAAATATGTTCAGGGGACCCAAAAGGACATATTTCCGCTAAAATTGCAACTTTTTTTTTTGCCACGATTACGATACTTTATCATACTGCGGATGATAAAGTAAAAAGGCACACAGATGCTTATTCCTCGTTACAAAGAGCAGGGTGAAAATTACAAATCGTTGTTTTCTATTTTTTCCAGGTTCACTAAAAAAACTGTTAGATAGAAAAAAAAATGCGAAATCTACTTCAAAAAGAGACAATAAAATATAACTTGACATAAAATTACTTGTTCCTTGTAGAACCCATAAAAACCTTGTACAAATTACTTTAGTGGATGTCAATTTTGTTTTGAATGCAACTTGAAATTATACATCATTATTTTATTTTTTTATACATTCATACCTTGAAAGAGAATTTTCCAATAAATTTTACATCGTGAACATCAATGTCAACTTTCCAGGAACATATCTAGGCCTAGGCTAATCTTCTATTTAATAATTATAGATAATTTTTTTATTTTACATTAATAATATTACTCTAGAATCTATTAATAATTCTATAAATGAAAACTTTAACTTATCAATAAGAAAATATTTAATATTAGAGCAAGGTATGAGTGTATATGAATTTTGTGTAGGAAGTGATTCACAATGAAGATAAAGTAGTAACTGAAAAATACAGCACTAAACGTTTATTTTATAAACTTTTATAGTGTCGTCATAATTTGTATTTATTTAAATCAACTTAAAACAAACTAAAAAAGTAGAAAAACAATAACATATTGTTTGTGTTACTTTTAAACAATTATTATTTGAACATAAATATTCAATTCACATATGTGACCCCAGATTAATATTCAAAGAGGATTTTTAAATTTTGAATTTTAATAAATGTACATATTCTGCACTTGTTAGATTGGATTGGCATTGTACAATCATAAAAAATCTTGTTTTATCTATTTAGGATAATCTAGAGTATAATACATATACAAGATGATTCATAACTCATAACATAAATATGAAACCAAATTTTGTTTATAAGACATGTGTAATAACTTTTTTTTAATCGCCCTTTTGTTTTTGAAAAAGTTAATAAATTATTTTTTCATGCCCTTTTTTTCTCTTTATTAATTTAGCCACTATCGCAAAACATTACAAAACATACATTTTGCGATACTTGCTGTGTAATTTGTGTATTTTGCAAAATAAAGCATATTCTATTCTATTCTATTGAACTGAAATATATCAGAAAACCTATTTGAATTTTGTTACTCATTAATACCATTTAATTTTTGCCTGGAATTATGAATCACCCTATAATGATTATGGTAAAAAACATTTTAATATTGTTACTTTTTGATTGTAGTAAGCGATGAGTACTATATTTTTGCATTGATTTTTCTTTAGCTTCACAATCCAATCACAAGACCCGTTTGTTAATTCCCTTTTTTTTCTTCCAGGGTAAATTATATTTGAAACTTGACGGAAGACGCGGTTGCGAATTCCTTATCGTTGATAGAGACTCGTTGCTAATATCAGGATCGGTGCCCCTGCACAGCAAAGATGCAGCCTCCAATGTCGTTTGTTCAAACGGAGAATGGCTAGCGACAATCATACCAGGAAAAGAGGTAGAAAATAGTCTAGAAAATCTATATAAAATAATCAATACTTAATCAACTATATGTTTTGTAAAGGATATTGTAAGTTAAATTTATTCATATAACCTCCCTACACACATAACCTAAACATGGAAACTTGACGTTGGCTGAACGTGTCATGAGCGTCTACTCTAGGCCAATAGAAGTATAGGCAGACATAACCGCAGTATTGTATTGGCAAATGGTGACACTTATGAATGTAGTAGCTCAAGTGACGCTTGAGTAGCAATTAGGTTCAGATGGAAGCAACATGCACTGAATTATGAATATCACAATAGGCGTATTCTCGCGAGCATACTCGGTATGTTCAAGTATGTTGATACGATTACCTGTAGTAAGTGGATGACGTAATCATTTGCTTACTTTCGGTTACATCGCGAGAATACGAATAGTTAGTTTATCAAGTGACAAATGTATCGATGGTGCAGGTATGGTAACGTAACCTAAATTTTCATACTTTATAGCAATTGTCATTCGTAGATGAGGAGGGTGGTTATTTTGCGTGTATAAGTAAAATGTTGCACTGAAGCAACAAACAGTTTATAATAACGTATAAATAAAAAACTTCATTTCATGTTTTGTGGGATTATATTAGTTTCATACAAAAAATTATTTGCTAACTACCAATTATTACATAGTAAAACTTAAATATATTGCAAAAAACGTCAGCAAAATATAGATATATAGATTCTGTTGAATCAGTCCTCACTTAAGCATCAGGTTATTTTTCATGTAGATTTCAAATAGGTCAATCCCATAGAAACTCTCCCTGACCAGCATATGCTTCAACTTTCTTTTGAAGGCCCCTAGGGGGTTTGTAGCCTGTTCTTTGGAAGCGTATTAAGGAGCAGTTGATAGGTCCTTGGTTGACGTTGTTTTGGTTCTATGGTACGGTATTGTAATATCTTCTGTGTTCATGAACTTTGCTGGGTGGCCTCCCTTTTTCGTGTCTGAGGTAATAGCTCTTCTCTAGCTTGTGGAAATTGTTGGTAAATGTACGGCCCCATAAAATTAAGGACTTTGACTTTTCAAACATCGCTCTGCGACATGTTGTTTGGTCGGCTTGCTGAATTGTTCTTATAGCTCTTTTCTGTAGAGTAAGTATGATCGACGTATGACAAGACACACCCTATAGCCGTATACCATAAGTCATTCTGCTATGGAAAGCCATAACTCAAGAAGATGATGAATAAACAGTATTTGTATTCTGAGATGTTGGTATTTCTTTGGGTGACCTCAAAAGGATTTGAGCAATTGCTTCCTCTTCCGTACCTAAAATTGTTTGTTCTATTGATATCATCTATTATTTATATATTTCTTCCTCGCTATAAGGGTACATCCTTAGTGCAAAACTAAACTATGGCTGGACTAAACTGAAACAGCAGTCATCGTACTGATAACCATTTTCAAATATTGACGGGCTTGACGTAGCATACTCCTGTCAGCAGTCAGGTAAGCTTCAGTAACCCCATAGTAACCCCAATGAGCTTACTTGTACTGTGACGTCACAGGTTTGTTGCTAGAATGACATACTACACCTTACTACAGGTAACTTGAACTAACTGTTGCTCGCGAGAAAACGCCTAATATTAATCACAATATAATAAATAATGATATGGTGACATACAGGCAGGACATAAATTTAATTTCTCAATAGGTCAGACGGGAGAGCGTTGTGCTAGAGACGCAAAGGTCCCTATAATAATAAATATTATTATAATATATTATTATTATTATTTATTGGAAGTCTCTGATACATTAAATATATTAAACCTAGAGAATATAATTTAGATACAACATATAAATACTACAATTACACTAATAGATTTTGAAAAGTAATGAAGATTATCAGGACAAAGTGGTAGTACCGAGCTTCAGTGAAGCCTAGGGTACTCCCTTTGTGGGTATCACCACAGCCCAACACAATTTTGAAAAACAACGCCATTTATGCTTTGCAACACTAGTTTGTAAAGCAAAGGAAATCTGTGGAAACCCCGTGCAACATTGTGCATAGGTCAGTAAAAACACATGAAGACATTATTTATTAATAGATACATAGGAAGGTAAAGATAAAATAATATATATAAGCACTAAGATAGCAGGAAATATAAAACCTTCCTCAAAATATTTGCGCTTCCCAAAACCGCAATTTCTTAAATTTCCCAGGGCGAAATTTTGAACGGCAACTCCATCACATGTTTACTATAATTTAGACTAACTGCTTCCAATGAACCTACAATCCCCGGAACAATGTTCACTTTCATTCCCCACATACGTCCAACTTCTATTGAGAGATCCTTATATTTAAGTTGTTTTTCAAGCTCCTTCCTTACAATATTTGCATCAGCAGGTACCGAGATCTCTATGAACGTGCACACCTTCCTCTGGAAATCATTTACCACGATATCTGGCTTACTAGCATCAAGCATTCTGTCATTATTATTATTATTACTATTGTTTTATATTATGGTACATTATTAATATTATGTTTTTTTTAAGGATGGTTTTGTAGTGAGAATCTTAAACAAAGACACAATTCCTGCCTCTGTCGAGCGAGAAATTCCGATGGATGTCGCGAGAAAAGTAATGGAGATGTACGGGACGGCTCCGTACGAGGAAGCAGGAAAGGCGCAGCAGTATGCACAGATCAAGATTGATGAGGATGTTGCATCTGTTCATGCAGGAAAGGAGTTTGCACTACTAAGAACCACCTCAGGAAAAGTAAGCCTTTGATACCTCCGATAATGTAATTTTATATGGCGTTAATATCTATACAGGCTGATTCAAATAAAACAATTGCCATGGGAAAATTTCCTAAATTTTACGCCGATCAATAATCTGAAATATAATTGTCTTTCGAACCGCTTGTTCAATTTTCTTTTTATTTAATCTACTTGTAATTGACTAATGATTAACTTAAGGGAACCGGGTAAATACTGTGAAAAGAAAAAAAAACATTTTCTTTTTGTTTTCATGGAGTTTAGACCTTTACCTAACCCCTCACCAAATATCAAGTTCAATATTTTGAAAAGTAACAATGCTACAAAGATTTTTGCATCACAGCTTCGAGCAATTGGTTCAGTGGCTAGCAATCAATCGCCCTCAATTGCACCAAACCGTTTGGAATCATACGGAAAAATGATAGATTATGTCTGAGAAAGACAATATTTTGAGATGTAAAACAATCCTAATACTTTTAGTGCCTTTTCTCTAAAATATGTTTTTGAAATCAGTGAACATGATAACCAGAAAACTTATTAGCCGATTGTCTAGAAATTTACACACCATATGTTCCATTACTTTATCTTGTAATTAAGGCGACCAGATTTTTATTTAGATTATTATTTTATTTTTTATTGTAAAAAATGGGCATTTTTTAAAATGTTGCAATTTAAAAAGAAAGGTTAAAAAGAAAAATTAGTGAAAATGTAATATGATTACCAGAAAAAACAAACAGATCTGCCGTTGTTTTTTGCTCGCTAATGTACCTGGTCTCCTTAATTCTAATTTATTTTACTAACTCATCCAATTTTGTTAATTCTTTTGTTAAATTAATAAAAACCATCGATGGTTAACTTTTTTTAGACAATTCCTTAACATTTTCGACAAAAGAATAAGCAGTCCAAACAGCCCCAATCCAACTGAACTTGTAGCCTGACTCCTTTTTATAAAAGTAATGACTAGCGATTTTCATAGCACAATGTATACTGCAGCTTAGCTGGTAGGTAACTCATAACTGGTGACTTTTGCTTAACAAATGATATAAAATATTTATTATAAAAAATATCATAATTATCTTGGATATTACTAGCATGTTTGTGATGCATATGCTCAGCAAAGCTGTACAGCACGGATTATAATATTTCTCATAATTTAATTTTGCAGGATTATTTCAAAATCATTTTTAAAAACAGACGAAAATACTGCGCAAATGTGATATTTAAAATATGTTTTTCAATTAGGTATACTATAGCGGTAAAGCTTCGGCTTTAGGCTTAAAACAATCAACTAACGTGCGTCCCGGAAGATGGAAGCTGTTGCTACTGCCCAAGCACATGACCATAGTTGAGGTGGCGATGGGTCACGATGGCCTCCATGCTATTCTTGTGTCACAAGAAAAGCATGCCTTTTTCGTAGGTGAGTACAGTTCTAGTGCTTACAGTTAAGAAATTTCTCAAATTAATGCTGTTTTTTTTCTTAGGCACCGCACGCCGCGGCGAAGATGGTGAGCTGAGCAAAATTCGGCGCCAGCCAAAACCGAGCAAGGTTAAAAGGATGAGCGGTGCCCAATATGTTTATGTCGCTTCCGCAGCGTGTAACAGCGGTACAACAGCCCTCGTTGAGTCTTATACAGGTGGAGTGGTCCTATTCGGAAAAGATGCCACCCACATTCACGAAAATGGTTTGTTTTATTCTAATTGTCTTTATTAATTCATTACTTAATGATTTAATTTGCATTCTTAATTTTTCTAGTATTTGAATGACACATGAATATTTTTAGTTCTGTGTTTGTGGATTTAAATCCACAATATAATATAACATTAATATTTGGTGTATATTTAATTTGAGGCGATGAATCGTTTAGTGATTGTTTTCTCATCCTACTTGTCAATAGGTCATCTGAAGCATTTGGCTGGAGAAAGTGCGGTGCAAATTGCACTTGGAAAGGCACACGGAGCGATTGTCTGCAAAAGTGGTGCGGTCTACACATTTGGTGTCAACAATAAATTTCAGTGCGGACGCGACTACATTCCACCATCACGGGAAGGTGATTTTTATATTTTGTTCATAATACACAGTGTGTTATTATTTGTTTAGATATATAACTTATTTCAAAAAGCCATTTCTGTAAACTGCAAACTGATAAATTTGTTCCACAGCAATGCCAGTTCTTAAATGCGCTTTGCTGAAATATAATATAGTAATTGTAAAATGTATATCAGTGGATACATTATTGGAATCAGAACAAAGAATTATATGTGATAATGTCAAAATCCAGTAAGAAGCCCGTAAAAAAAAACAATCATGGCTAATCTCTGCAATCAATAATAATATTTTGTAGGATACCGAGCATAAAGTGTATTTTTCCATTGGTTTTAATGTTTTTTACACCCCTCTAATTGATATTAAAAAATGAATAATTGAAGTTCAAGGTTTTTTCAATTTTTTTTCTTTCTAATGGATGTACCTATGTATTATTTATTGATTTTCTTTTTCTTGCCGCATCCTAAGAAACTTTTGCTGAATTCCCGGAGACTGTGATAGCGATGGACACGTGCGGTGTTCAGGATGACCCGGATATTTACGACGACCCGTATGATGGCAAGGAGGATGTGCAGAATCAGGTAAGCGGTTCCACCGAAGGCAACGACCCCAACCCCAATGGAGGATTATTCCGGAGGCACCAGATATGCCTGCAACACATGCACTCGTGGCATTTTGACAGGTGCATGATCTGCACCGTCTGCAAACAGTGCACCGGCTACTCGTCCAGTTGCCAGTCGTCGTCGCAGCCCGGTCGTGTGCCGGGAACGTAAGTAAAACATAACATTATTTTCTGATTTTTATCCATTTTATTTCATGGTTTAACGGAAAACTGAAAATTTTTAAATTTATTAAGCTGATTGATTTTATTTGTGGTTGATTTTAAAATGGTAGCAATATTTATATGACAGTAGATGCTCATGTGGCTTGCTGTGTACTTTGAATGTGGGGTAATCCAAATTTGCTTTAGAATTATATTTGGTGTATGTGAAAAATGTTTGGTGTATATCAAAAATGTTTGGCACCAAAAGACAAATAACTTTCAGAAGATGAAGTTTTTAAATGGCTAAAATAGTTCAATTTGAAATTGTTAAAAAGCTTCATAAAAGTGTCAATGGATTTCATATAATTGAAATTAAAACAAATATTTACTTCCGTTTTATTGTGTGACAGAGAGTTTAGTTCATCTTCTAAGTTCCAATCAAATACTTCATTTTAATTCTACCAGATTTTGCTTTTACAACCTTTGTTTGTTCTGTCTTTCTAGGGAATGTGGTTGCGGGGATGGTTGCGCTGGATGCGCGATATGCGGGTGCTGCAAGGAGTGCAGCCAGCTGCAGAGCGTTGACAATAACGTGGACGGTCAGGTGAATGAGGCTGCTGGCAGCAACCACGCCATGCGTCTGGACCTGATGTATCGTGAGAAAATAGGCGAACTTCTGCTGCCCAGACAGCGGACTAAACTCCAGGAGCAAGTAAGCAGTGTCACGTTGCAACATTAAATGCCAATTACGTTACTATTATAATCAACGTCGCAGTAGTTTTGTTACTAGCCGCATTGCATGATGACATTGGTGCTTGGTTTAATTTTTTGTAATAATTATTATTTATGTGGGTTTGGATGCGGGTGGCATGTTGCCTAGCTTGCACAAGTAAAATTTCAGTTAAATACTTGAACATGAATATTTCATGCATTTCTAACAGCTATTTTACTCTTTAGTTGAAGAGTCGATTGGTGGAAGCACAGAACAGACGAAAAAATTTGAGCGGAAAACAAATATTGAAGGGAAAATCATCAAAATCACAGTCGTCCATAAGTGGTTTGCCTATGCAGTGCTCATCGATGCAGCCAGTTTCTCGACAGCTAAATGGTTTGGGAGGTGCGTATCACAGTAATATGCCACTATAGTTAATTTACTAAACAGGAGGAATAAAACCAGACACGAGGATCACACTAGGAAAAAATCACCAATAATGTCACAGATATTTTTGCGGTAAAATTTAAATTATTCTGAGGTGAAACGTATTTTATAACCCCAGTAAATCTCTTATGGTTAAGTCAATTTTTTCTCTTCTTAAAACTGTAATGCCTTAGAAAGTTCCTAAATATGTCAAAATGAGGCTTGTAGAATATAAATTACTATACTTAAATAAAACAAATTACGGTTACTTGTCTATACTACGAGTTGGTGCGTAGTCTCTTCGACATCTTTATAGGGTAATAAAAGGAAACGATTATATATGTAATATTATCGTTAATAATAATTGCTTAATACATTGAAATCTTACATAACAACCACGTCTTAAGTGAATACAACTATCGACCAAATTTTTTTTGCCTTCAAAATTTAGTATTTCAGCCTTTTTAGCTTTTCTGTGATTGATTAGGCAAGAGTTACCGTATCAACCAATATATGATGAGAATTTTCATGATGCGTAATGAAACAAACATTAAGAATGTATATTTTATTAAAACAATTCATATTTAATAACAATAACTCGACAATCACCATCGTCAAATGTACTAAAACAGCTCACTATTGCTACCAGTATTAATATCAATACTGTTTCTAAAATATTTTGCACGATTATATCTAATGTCGTTTTTTCTTCCTCCTTTATGATGTTCTTCACAATTTTACCAATTTGTACTGCTCATTACTTTTTCAATGGCTTGTGAAAAGCGGTTGAGGTCTGTCAATATATGTATCTGAGGTATTTTTAGCTGCTCGTATTTGTTCGTATTTGTAGCACGACTTTGCTCCGGCTTTGTATATAACTTTACTCACCTGAAATTAATTAGCTTCATCAGATTAAAAGTGACAAACGTTGACATCTTTGGAAACTCTGGACAAGTCTTCATTTTATTTAATATTTTGTCCACAGTTGGATTTTACACGATATACAGTGGATTCTGTAACCCCTGTTAATAAAATCAAATAAAATGCTGTTATTTGGATTGATATTTTAAAAAGACTTGACTTACCCGTTTAGTTCATATTTCATTCTGCTGATTCACTGATCTGAAGTCAAGAATAGCACCAAACAAGTCAATGCAAAGTATTTTGAATGTTGGTTACATACGATGTTACCTATCCAGCACCATATCTTAAATTTGTCAGGTGTAAAACAGTCTGGGATCCACCCAATCACAGATGAGGTATCCCAGTGATAAATTTGAATTACTATGGTTATTGAATGGGCTATACATGGAGGAAGGAGGAGTCGGCATATGCACTCAGATATAAGACCACTTTCCCCACTACGGAGGACTTTTAATTCAAAGTGACATTCGCAACAGTGACGTGTTATTCCTTTATTTATTTTGCTTTGTTTAAAGATATTATAGTGAATTTGTTTGAAGATATGCATAAAAAAATTACGTCAAATTGTGCTGTTGCAGCTGCAACAGCAGAAAATCAGTTGTAAACCAGATTTCGACCGGGGTAACATTTCATCGGTAAGTGCCTATATATGTCGACAACGTACAGGTTTGTACTGGCCGCACGCACAAACATTTTTTGCAATATGTTTATTACATATTTGATAACTAAAATAGCTTAAATAAATTCTTAAAAGTATTCATATAGCATTTTTATATAATGTACCCACTCGACACACTACAATATATTACAGGAAAAATTTCTTGAAACTTCTGGCTAATTTCAGAGTTAATCCGGACCTGGCAGGCGGCCAACTGTCAGGGTACTTTAGTGTCATGTTAGCTCTGCCCCCCCGGGGTAATTTTCTCGCTGCTAAATGTATAGCGTATAGCGACTCCATCTTCCTCCATGGGGCTATAGTATACTACAGGTGCAACTACTAAGTTGTGAGAATAGAATTTATTTGTTAAGCAGCGGCACTTAATGAGGATGCCTCCTTATCCTAGAGTTTTATTTGGAACTTAA
Organism: Melinopterus prodromus; assembly: GCA_964023965.1. Taxonomy (NCBI): domain Eukaryota; kingdom Metazoa; phylum Arthropoda; class Insecta; order Coleoptera; family Scarabaeidae; genus Melinopterus; species Melinopterus prodromus. The sequence goes on from OZ030390.1 coordinate 72,963,803, forward strand.
AATTTGTTTAAGACATTTTATTACTGTATTATTAATGTTTTTATATAATGTTATTAATAAACTTTAAAAAATGTGTGCTCAAAGAAGTCCTATAACTATGATGTATTATTGTCTGTGCAGGTAAAGATTACACTGGATCTGATGTGGAGCGTGAATCTGCAAGAGCAGCTTCTCTTCCGCCTGCCAAAATCTTTGTGCCCGATGATTCTCCAGCAGTGCAAGTGGCATGCGGAATGCATCACACAGTAATTCTACTTCAAAATGGACAGGTATGTTAAAGTGTTTCTAGTGTAGCTATTGATAGTCTTGATTTATTTAACATTATTTAGATTTAATGTGTTTCAATAGCATCAGCAGTATTTTAGGATAAATATATTTACAAACTGTTCTCAAACATCATTAGGTCTACTCTTTTGGCTCAAATCAGTATGGTCAACTCGGCTGTGGAGACATTATAGCAAAGCCAAGTATTCAGCATGTTCAGCTTCCAAGCTATGCTGTACAAGTTGCTGCTGGCAGCAACCACACCATCGTCCTCACCGCAAAGGGTGAAGTTTATACATTCGGCGCATATCAGGTATGTAAAAATGGAACGATAATTCTGCATATTACCTTAAGCGTACAGGAGATAGGTTAAGGTGGGCTTCGAAATGAGTCGGCAACCAAATATACCTCATAATTTTGTGATCAGTATTTCATTGTATTTCACCGAAATGATTAGGTATCTCCATTCAAATTATACGTTAAACTGAACTTGAATTGCTGATAGTACAAAAAATATCCGGCTCATTTCTGTCGATTCTAGGTGACGGATTTTAAGCTTATTGGTGGCTGTCGTAGTCTTCTAGCGATCAACAAAAAAACAAAAAAATTTTTTTTAAATGTCGACCCATAATTTTTGTATCAAATTTTATGATCTTTTAAGTGTTTTAATAGTAGCATAACCATTTTAATACCTTACATAAGAACATTTTTGATAAGTTTTGAGTGGAAACTGAGTAGAAAAGTGCTCTTGAACGTAAATTCAAAATAAGCGAAAAAAATAATGGTTTAGCATTAATAAATATGTTGATGACCAGAGCCGAGCAGAGATTGGGCAAGTCAAGTTTTTTCGGGGTTATTCCAGTGGCGGGTAGACCGAGAAGTGGCTAGGGTCACGCGCGCAACCACAGCGGTCCTATTCGCTGTTTTCTTTCTTTTCGATGCAGGTTATTGTACGTTTAGCCGTTAATAGTATGCAATATTTATATTGCATGTTAAATTATATAGAATAAAACCTTTGTGCAAAAACCTTGCAACATTTACATATATTTTTATATATTAATTATAGAATTATTAAAAGAACCTTGCTTTAAAGAGCAACTGGAATTTATTCATAGCAACTTTTCATTTCTAATTGCAGACATAAAATATTTCGAAGGGCGTAACATCAAAGTGAGAGAATCGATAGCAAAATTGACCAAAATAGTAAATAAATTGAAATCGGTTCCGGGAGAAATGTGTGAACTTTTAACTAATAAAGTTGACGTTATATTAGATAGAAATCCCAATCTCAGAATAGTTCAAGAATTTTGTATGACAAATAATTTTACAAATTGCGAAAAATATCAATTACATGCGCATTGCTTTACTTATGCCCCATTAATAAGCTGTGACGTTTTCGTTTTCGACTTTTAATAGTTATTTAACCAACAAGTATATTAAAAAGAGCGATTAATGATCAAGACTGTTTAACGGTCGAGCGTTAATTGTTGAGATCATAAATAGCCGTCTATTATTCGAGTTGGCTACAAATTTTTTTCGTCGATCGCATTCTTCTAGCGTCGTCTACATAGACTTTTCTTCGCCAATGTTTCTTTTTAGATTATATGACAATTTATGTAATTTGACACTGACTGTTCTAGAGCGCAGTATGTTTTGATTGGAAGGTTTCATTTCAAATATGTTCGATTGGCCAATCAAACGTTGTCTTTACGTCGTGTGATTGGCTATAACAAATCATGCATTAATAGAAATCGTGCATTAATAGAGTTTTCCGTCGATCGTTTATTTATGAGTCAGTTTAGTGAATAGGAAATCGTTTATTAAAGTACTACATTAATGCACGATTTCTATTGACTATCATTGACTATCGAAAATTTGGAGAAAGTAGTAATAGCAAATGTTAACAGTAATATCTTGTTAAATAAATAATTATTATGAATACAAATTATTGCTAAAATCATTTGATATTATAGGGATAAGTTATTTACGCACTATCCGTCGAGTATAGTATAAAACAAAGCGTACGTCACTGTCGTCGCTGTACTCGGTCGCATGAGTCATGCCTGAGCGTTCGAGAGTTGAATCGCCGCACAATCGCCGTAACTTTTACTGTCATTCTTTCTCGTGGCGGCATATCGAATTATTTCATAGGCCAATGTTACTACGGTTTCGAGGTAAGCGGACTTCTTTGGAGTACGGTGTTATATACGAAAGTGCTATTGCTCACTATTGCTAGACAAACGCCGCTCCATACCTCAGGTGTCACCTGTTGCCCAAGTTCTGCTCGGCTTTGTTGATGACATACGTCAAAAACAATTAAATATTGGAAATAGAATGTGGTATAAATATGTGTATCATGATAATTGAAAATCTATCTGTCTTAGGTTTTAGTGAAACAATTAATACCTCTGGAACAGATCTAGACATTTTGCAATGTTTCTGAAGTTTTATTGATTAAAAGAATTTTACGATCTAACTACGATACCAAATTATGATGAAAGATTGATGAGAAACAGGTGGGATGTAAATTTTTAACTTGACTCATAAACGGAAAGTATTTTAGAAACATTTTAAATTTAATTAAAAAAGTTACATCCATCTTTTTTCCAGCAAAAAAACCTTTGTTTTATTGATTAAGTGTAGATCCATAATGCAAAATTTGGTAATAATATTAAATAAGAAGCCTCTTTATTTGCATAAATTATTTATTAATTGCTTCAGACTAGTTTCGCCCATACGGGCATCATCAGTGTGTTTGTTTTATTGGTGCATTTGCTGCTAAATCATCTATTATCTTTCTCTATTATATGGGGTTGTGCCGTGTGTCATCTGCTTATTACATATTATTAAACTACATGTGAAAAGTTATAGGCTTTATGCTGTTTTTGTTTACCTTTACGTTTGTTTCCAACAGAAAGGCCAACTGGGACGTCCGGAACCTACCCGAGATGCTTCTCAACCTAGCGGCAGCAACCAATCGAAAACATATCGCTCGCCTTGGTGGTACGCCGCTCCAGGCCTAATTCCAAACATTGGTCCACGATCCGGCCGTCGGGCAACATGGATCAGTGGCTCCGGAGATCAAACCTTCATCAAACTAAACGAATGCTTATTAAGTCCAGCCGGCTTATTACGTTCAACCGTTATGGCCTACCAGAACACCATAGTCATAACCCCAAAACAAGAGGAGGAAGACCGTTTCCGATGTCTGGTCAGTCACAATTTTGACGGAGAGTGTGTCTCATTCAAAAGCAACGACCAAGCAAATTTTGTTAATAAATTAGTTTGCTTGGACCGGATTTATAATGTTTTATGGTCATACGATCCCACAAAGAATTTATTGAGTATTTATAAGATAGCTGCGAGGGAGTTATTCCAGAAGTATAGCATCCAAGCGGCTGACGGGAAGACATTGACCGATGTTTTTACAGTTACCTCAATAGACGAGAATGATTTAAACGTGAAAATCCCGCTGATTTTATCCCCGGATCTCGCATTGCCTGTTGTTCCAAATTGCACTGTAACGAGAGTCCAAGCTGCCGTTAATTTATTGTGTTGCTTGGATACACTGACTGTTGACAAACGGTTGCAGGTCAAGTGCAAGAAGGACAACGACATTGTTACAGGTGTGAACTATTATCTAGGTCATGGCGAGTATAACGTAGTGAATCGATTTGAGAGTAATGGTGGAGGATGGGGTTATTCTAATCAGAGCATCGAGGCCATCCGTTTTATGGCTGATACTGATATTATCTTGGGTGGGGTTGGATTGTTTGGTGGTAGAGGTGAATACCATGCGAGGATGAGGCTGTATGATTTGGGGTTGGAAGGAGGAGACGACGTCGAGGTCGAGGGCGATCTCATCGCGGAAGTTGATCAAACGCCCTACGATTGTTTGCCCCGGCAGAAGTTCAATCTGATGTTCTACAATCCAGTACAGTTGCGGGTAAATATTTTGACATTTTCGTTTGTGTACTTCAATCTCTGCAAATGATAAACAATGCAAATTAATAAATATTTTTATTCAATAATCATAAAAGTATTGAACAAATGTCAAAAAAATAAGCCAAAACAGTTTCCAGGACGAAAGTAAGTTGCAATTATAATGTTTTCAGTGAACATTGTAATTCCAGACTCAGACATGTCAAAGTTTAAGTTGCAAACCTGGATAAGTATAAAATAAAATATTAAAAATGAGGTAATTAGCATATATGACCAGAAAAACAATTACAGTATCTTAGAATTTAAAAAATATATATAACTTTGTACTAAAAAATATTTTTATTTTTAACTACAATTATTTGCATACCACAATATTTTTATTAACGTAATTCAACTATACAATAAATAAACATTTGAGTGTTAGAGTGTTTCAAGAAAATACTGAATAGACTTTTGAGTGTTTCAGTGTCTCATTTCTTAATTTTTCGACAAAATGGGAATTAAAAACATACGACAACTGATTGAAGCAATTGAAAATTATGTTTACTTTTTGAGAAAATCAGGGTAGTCATTTTATTTATTGTATTATTGAATTATGTGGTATGGTAGTAAAACAGATACAACCTTTTTTTGGTTTGAAATAGTGACTGTCTCGGCCATGATTTTGAAAATTTGGCAAATCTTTTTCAGACAGAAGTCATGCTAAAGCTAATTTTGATAGAAATAAAGTGTATTGCTCGTATATTTTTTCCTTTTCGTTCTCCTAAAAATATAATCCATTGCCACTACCAAAGTGCACATAATTTTCTACCTACTATAATATACAAATTTCCAGGCTTATCGTTGGTACACCGCCTGGTGCCAGATAAATGGTCCAAGTAGTGACTGCGGGGCGCAAGGGCAATCTTCTGTCTCCACAGAAGACCAAGTAACGTTCTACTTCAAATCCACAAAAATTTCGAACAACGGCACTGATGTCAATGCTGGCCAGATACCGCAGCTTCTCTATAAAGTTACGACACCTGAAATCAGAGCGCCCAAGAAGAAAGCATTTGGAGAAAGCATCAAAATCCTCTCCCGGGAATTTTCCCGAACTGTCACAGTAGAATGTTTTCACAGTTTGCAAACATTGTTGCAATGGGCTTGGAATACCTTTAAGCGGGGCGTTACGGAGGGTCCCCAACAGCCATATACGATCATCGAACTTGAGAGACTAGTTTACGTGTGCCGAGCGAGTTTGAGATTACTGAAAGGTTACATATTGGAAATTTACCCAAATCGCATCGAACCAACAAAGAAACGTGGGGTTGAGAATGTAGAATTGGCCGCTTGCATTGCGGAGGTTAGAACATTAATTCGACAAATACTATCGGACAATTTGCCCAATTTACTACAAAATAAGAAATCGTATAAGGGAAAGTCAAAATGTGACTATTCTGTCACGTTGATGAATAGCATTTTGGATGAATGCCATTGTACGTTTGTGACTTGTTTCCATGTTTTCTATTCGACGGGTTACCTAAAATGGAATTCTTTATGTGACACCTTGTATAATATTGAACAGGTAAATTACCAAATTTTATGTTTTTTAAGAAAAAGGCAATTGTTTGTTTTTTTTTCAAGGAATCAAAAACATCGTCTAATAAAAATAGTCAGAGATTGTTAAGCGCTGTTTTGAGGTCTCTGTCGGGGCCAACTATACGACTGAGAAGTACATTGCCCCTACTCAAGAGTAACATAAACATCGATACTATTTTGCAGAAGGAATTAGGAAATACCGATAATACCAACACTCCTGGTATGCCGACCAAGGAGGTGCATTACTATCCGGTTTTGGTCGAGCAGATGACATCTAAAACTAAGGTATTATAGCCAACTTGTTTTACTTTTTTATGTTCGTTCTGTGCTTCAATTTAATTGAAGGGTGTAGTCATAGTCATAGTCATAGTCATAGTCAATTTATTAATCCCAATGTATATAGTGGATCCGAATTACGGAGACCACAAAGCTCTCATATTAAGTACAACGTATCACCAAAAGCAACAGACCAACTTAATCAACAAACGAATCTACTCTGCAAAAAATATAGCCAAATTCCAACACCTTGTGCAACATGAAGACTGGAACTTCATGGCGACTGAAGAGAATACCAACAAGACAATGGACAAATTTCTCTATCTCCTAAGAAAACATCACAATGAAGCCTTCCCGATTATTCCAAAACAACAAACAACCAGCAGGACACGACTCTCACCACAAACAGCGCAGGTACGAGAAACATTGAAGTTAATGAGAAGACTTCAAGATGACAGGGGCGACAACGAGAGCTACGACATAATGAAAAGGTATGAAAAGTTTTATGTCAACCTAGCCGAGGAAGAGCACAAAGCGAAGAACACAAACAAACTCATGGACGCACACGACAAGAACAAGATGGTATGGAAAATAATAAATCAAGAGACGGGGCGCCAAAAACAAAGTTATCACCACGACGCTCCGTCCTGTGAAGAATTCAACAAATTCTTCACCAGCCTAGCACCCAACACTTCCAGCGCACGTGATTCAACTCCGCCTGAAACAATCTACGACAAGACACTGTTTATGACACCAACTGACCATACTGAGATCGAAAACATACTCCAAGGCATGAAACCAAACCAAAGCGAGGATGTTTTTGGTCTCTGCACCCGAACCCTAAAATGGGTCAGTAAACACATTTCCGTACCACTCGCAGCAAACTTTAACATGGCCCTCGAACAGGGAGCCTTCCCAGAAAAGTTAAAGATATCGAGAATTACTCCTGTCTACAAGAAGAAAGGCGATAAGAAGAACTGCGCGAACTATCGCCCAATTTCAGTGTTGCCAGCAGTCTCCAAAATATTAGAAGAGGTAATACTTAGAAGAATCCAGGACTTCTTTGAGAAAAATAATCTCTTTACACCGTGCCAGTTTGCCTACCAGCGCGGCAAGTCCACTGAAGATGCTATGCGACTCCTGATGCGATCTGTATACAAAGCCCTTGAACAGCGCAGAAAATGCAAGGCCCAAATGTGTGATCTCAGTCGCGCCTTTGACTCCATGCCGCACTCAGCACTACTGAACAAATTGGAGCACTATGGGATCCGAGGTACTTCTCTGAACCTTATCAAATCCTACTTGACTAACCGCTTTCAACAAGTACGTATAAATGAAACATCAAGTGAATTCCGAGAAACAATTATTGGAGTTCCACAGGGGAGTATACTGGGCGGAATGTTCTTTATAATCTTCATGAATGACCTCCCATCCAGAGTAGATACCAGAACAATAATATATGCCGATGACACCACACTGCTATCTACTGCTGAGACTACTGAAGAACTCCAAACAAACGCTGTAAAACACATGCAGCAAGCAAAGAAATGGTTCTCGGAAAACAACCTTCACCTCAACGAAGCAAAAACAGAGCAAGTTATCTTCCAAATGGATAGATGGGAGAAGACTGAGACATCGGTGCGATTCCTTGGAATTCACATAGATCCCCGCCTAACCTGGCGTAGTCATACTGAGCAACTCGCAAAGTCCCTAAGTCGAGTCACTTATGCCATACGCAGGATTGAAAAAACTGCAGGTTACCAAGCAGCAAGAATGGCCTACATGTCACTGTTTCAGGCACGTATGACCTATGGCATAGAGACATGGGGGCACAGCTCACATATCAAGACCATCTTCCTCCTCCAGAAATGGGCTGTCCGATGCCTATCATCAGATCTTCCCGATGCCCATGCCAAACCACTTTTCATCAAACACAAAATCCTTACCGTGTATGCCATATACCTGCTCCGTTGCCTCACCACTATCCATAAAAACAGAAACGACATCCCTACCCAAGCCAATCTCCATGACCACGCCACAAGAAACCGCGACAACCTTCGAACAGACTTCCACCGACTATCTACTACTGCTCACTGTGCACAACAAGTGGTAATCTACAACAACCTCCCTACAAGCTGGAAGACACAGACACTGGGCAGCTTTCAAAAAATCCTCAAAATCTGTCTCTTATCTACAGCACCCTACAGCACCGTTGAATTTACCAGCATAGCTCACGAAGAAATAAACATAAACACATGATTATTAATGCAATTGTTTGACTAGTATCTGTACAGATTCTGAAATATATTATTATTATTATTATTATTATTATTATTATAACAATATGTTCACACATTATTGGACAAGTCATAGATATGTTTATATAAACTAGCTTTGTAATATATTATCGTACAATGGATTTGCGGTGAGATACTGTATCAAGGCCCTTTTAAATATTTTCGGATCCTGTAGCTGACGTAGGTGGGCTGGCAACTTGTTCATCTGTCTTACGCCTGCGTACTCGATGCTAGTTTGCGAGACAGCTAGGCGTCTAAGGCTGTTTCGTATGAGGTCCTTGCACCTGGTATCATGCTGGTGAATTTCCTGTTGCCTGGGCAAGCACTCCTCCCGAGTCTTGATGGCTGCTAATAAATGGTAATTGTAAAGAGCATAAAAAGTCATTAGTTTTACAACTCCGAATATCGGTCAAACCAAGGGTGCACCATGCGCCAAACGTGACCATGTGCTATGGTCAGGGATGTTAAATTACGGTAATTAATTGTTTTCGTAAATGACATTTGAAATAAAAATTATTGATTTCAAATATTAAATTACCACTTAATTAAAAATTAAAAACGGTAAATTACGTTGACTTAAATTACCGGGTAATTAAAAATGGTAAATTACGCTGGTTACAAATTACCGGATAATTAAAAATTCAAAATAGTAAATTATGCCCGTTTAAATTACCGGGTAATTAAAAATTAAAAATGTTAAATCAGCCTTAAATTACACTGATTTAAATTACCGTGTAATTAAAAACTCAAAATGTTAAATTAAAACGAATACTACTAATGTTAATAAAAATGTTTGGTAAAACCTTAAATCATTATTTTGTTGTATCTCTGATCTTAGTCTGATTTGATAGTAGGTACTAAAACCAAAGCAAAGACTACATAGAAATTACTATTTATAGCACTACTAAAAAAAGGAAAATCAAACAATAATAATAATAGAAAAAAACACTTAATTCTGTCCAGACCAAACCGCCAGAAAACCCGCTAACCTCTAGATGAGAATTTTTCCCACTATTTGCAATTTCAAACCGCCAGTTTTAGCGGCAAATCCGCTAAATTGGCTTCCCGGGCAAACGAAAACAACAGTGCACTAGTCGACTGCTTAGGTGTATAAATTTGTCTTACAAATTCTGACAATGACAAATGGTGTGACAATATAACATATACAGGATAACTCAAGCAGATTGTAGATACAGTTATTCTATAAAAGTTCATGTAAACGTACGTCCAATCATTACCGTTATCGAGATAATTATTGTTTAGTTTTGAGAAAGGTGAAAAACAAAAGTTGTCGAATCGAAACGTATGAGGTGACAAAACGTGAGTATTAATACCAATAAGAATCAGTAAAACTTTTAAAGTAGATCGGAAAACAACATTTGCTCTGTAAACTAAACATACAAACAATCTTTCAGTTGAATCTTTGGATAAAGTTAAAATTATTACCATTTCTTACTGATATTAATACATACATATTGGAAACCTCATACGTTTCAATGTGATAACTTTTGTTTTTCCTTTTACAAAATAAAAACAATAATTATCTCGATACCAACAATTAACTCACGAAGCTATAAACTTGGTCTGATTAATTTGACATTCTTGGTTTAATAAACCTTTGCAATTAAAATATTATTGTAATGTGGTGGTCTACTTTATAATAGGTTTGTTATAGGTTATGTGATATCAGCCATGTTGTGTAATTTACTTATATACGGCTCAATGGTCTAGGGGTATGATTCTCGCTTTGGGTGCGAGAGGTCCCGGGTTCAAATCCCGGTTGAGCCCGTTTTTTATTTATTTATTTTTTATTTATTCACGTTACACATTTCTAACGTTATTGAAGATGTATGTAATTCAAAAAAAAAAATACTTTTACTTGAAACTAATTTTGTTGTAAAAGAATTATTATTAAAATTTTATTATTCTGTTTTTATTTCAATAAAATTATGTTTACATTTTAGAGATTTTAATACAGCTATTACATTACTAATTGCAAAAAAATAAACAATTCAAACCCTTGGGGTAAAATAGATATCACAGTTATTTCAGCAGGATTTAGAATCACCCATACGACCCAGTTTAGACATTTTGTCTTTCATTAGCTCAGAATTCATTTTGTTCTCTGCTGAAATGCTGATACTATTTAGTACATTGAATTGGGAATAACCATTGTTAGTTCCATAAGCCTAGAACAATATTGTTGGAAGGTACATATTTGTTTATATTTTTGTTGTATTACTTTCTTCTAGAAGGAAACCACCATGACCGAAAACATGACTTGGAAAGATGTATTTGACCGCCTCATGAACTTATTGACAGAGCCAATCCGTCGTGAGTTGAACGGTCATAGAGTAACAGCCCTGCCAAGTCTCACCAAACATTGCTGCCACTTTCTGGCCAGGGTTGTTGCTGAACTGGTCTCTCAGTACTCTGCGAACGAAGTAAGTTCCTATATTTCCATAATTTTCCTTTTATCGTTATTTTTAAGAGAAATACAAAAAAAATACAAAAAAAGACATTGAACTAAAAGACTTGTTGATTGAATGACGAGTATAACATCTAATAAAAATCTTTGTGTAAAATTAACTGAGTTTTTTTAATTTAGGATGATATGTTTAACGCATACGGGCAGTGTCTGCATGCCACACCGAGTCGTTTTACTAAAATCAACAGATCCCGAAGTTGGAATCCAGCCAATGTCTCTCCCGAGGCGGTATATGTGCAAGTTGACCGTCCCGGGATTTCAATCGCCGGAATTGGGGTGTATGGAGGTACTGGATACTACGATTACGACCTTGAGATATTAGAAGACGTAAGAAATTTTATATTAATCCATACTTTTGTTATTCATTATAATTATAATTTGTTATATTTTCTTAATAGCTACACAAATGTTTACATTACCTTCATATTCTTTAAGTTGTCTATATGATTTTTTATTAATCCGAATAAAAATAATAAATTTATTCTATTGATTTATTATTTTAGAATTATTATTTTAAATTAATTATTATTGTTATATAGAGAAATTTATGTGGTGGTGTGGATGGTGACTCGGAACGTTGGCATATGGTACACTCATGCAACGGTCGCTACGGAGGCCAGACCAGCAACGCAGAGATCATAGAGATCCGCTTCAATAACGCTGTCCCAATCCGAGAGAACATGAAGTACGCAATCCGCTGGAAGAACAACGGTGGCATGACTAATAATGGCGACAACGGTCTCAGTTGTGTCATGGGTCCCGATCACACAATGTTCATCTTCTCGAACTGCCCCTTGAGCTATAATGGGACTACGGTGACCAGGGGGCAAATACCCGTCATTCTGTACTATAGGTATGAAAATTTTTTGTTTTCTTCTGAATTTTTGTGGGATAAATTATTATTAATATTTTGAGAACGGAAAATTAATTTTTTATTTTTTTTTTTTGTAACGAGAACTTTTTACTAGAAAGAGAATCATGTGGAAATGGATTACTTGTATAGGATGAATTACTTATTTATTTTATTGCCACTTAGAATGAAAAAATGAATCTAATTGCAGTTATTGGTATGGATTTAATAAGATTATTTGGACTATCTGGACACAATAGTTTATCATACTGCGTATGATAAAGTAAAAAGAGAGAAAGAAGTTAAAAGTTAAACGGTTAGTCCACGTCACAGATACTTAAGCCACGAATAATTTACGCTCTAATGTATAGTGTCCCAGATGGATTTAACTATACATACATATAATGGACCTAAATTTAAATTTCTCGAGAAAAAGTCCGAATTTTTATTCAACTTACAGGCTGGGAGCAAAAGAGGAAATTCTTAGTTTTGCTGCAGTATAAACTTATTTACATTTAAATTAAAAATGGCTTACGCAATAGTTGTTTTAAATGTAATCTTATGCACAAATTTCAAAGCAGCACGTCCGTAATTACAAATAATAGAGATTTGAAATGTTGGGGAAGTAGATTCAACCTAGGGCCTAAAAACAATTGATATTTTAAAGCAGTACTTGAAAAATAACAAAAAAATAAATTATTTCTAAACATTAAGTACTACGACTAATTAACCAACGTAAAAAATATTGTTGAGTTTTATTCTTCAAAAATAATTTGCAGACTACAATGAAAGAATACATCAAGCAAATATTTTTTATTGAATGAAAAGTACTTATTATTGTAAAAAGTCTGCACATTTACTTTCAAAACACGCAAAATAATGTAGTTAATAAATGTAATTTACATTGTATTTTTGAAAATAACTCGTTATATCCAGGTGTTATTGTAAAAGACTGAATAGTTTTTCGTCATTTCATCATATACATATTTACAGTCCAGTCAAACGTATTGAACATTAATTGAATATGAGAAACATGAATCAAATGAGTAAACATTAATTTCAAATTCCAGTTTCAAATGCATGTCAAGTGTTTCATTTTTATAATATTTTTATATTCATTACGTTGTATTATATTATTCTATTCCTCTTCTAATATACTAGATATTTTTTTATCATCTATTTGAATATTGTTTCTAGTAATCCAATGGAGACAGCTGAAGCAACTAGCGCCTCTATGGGCCAAGAAGCTCGTACCAGTGCAATATCCATGACTCGTTTGATAGTAGAGAGGACTTGTCAACTATTGGCACTGGCTAGAGAGAAAGTTGACGAAGTTCCTGCCATCGATATAATCAATAACACATATGTTGTCAAAACTCTATTACCAATGGTCATGGCTCACATCAGTAGTATGGGAACCACCAATCCACGTGTAAGTAGAGCAGTCCGATAATTTTTTTTATATATTTATGTTGTTATATTTACATTTAGTGTGCTGTCGAAATTTTGAGTGTAATCCAAGAGATTCTTCCTCACGTCGCAGCGTTAAACCTTATATCGGGCACTGATAATACATCAAGCACTTTATCATCAAATCTTGATTTAGAGGCGTTAGCGAATACCACTAGTCAGCATTATGCCTGCGTCCAAAGCGACCACCCTTACAAACCTGCTACAGTATCAAACTATCGGTAAGTTATGAAGTCATAAGTATTGTGTTTTTAAGTATTATTTTATAACTTTGTTTTTGTTTTAGAGTAAAATTTCCGGAGAATGTCAAATGGGTGGTACTCGAATTTGACCCAAATTGTTCGTTGATTCAGGCTGAAGATACGTTGCAGTTGTATATTCCCTCACTTGATGCTCATGCTAAAGCTGAGGATTCATGGTCTGAGGAGGACTCCAAGGATAGCTCACCTACTGCGGCTTATTGGCCCGTACTGCAAAGATTCACTTATAAGTAAGGATTATATCTTTATACTTGTAAAATCCTCTAACTGAAGATCTTGCTCTACCGTAGGCAAAATCTTCAGATAGTATTAAATACCTACCTTGCCATAATGAATCCCACCATTCCGAACTTATTATAGCATACCTATTTTAACCTTATTTTTCTGACATTATTCTGATATATTTGAAATAATACAACTTTTGGTTATATCACCTTAATAATTTTGAATATTTCTTTTATCTTATTAGCAATAATTGGCCAGTTAATGCCGTAATCATACCAGGAAACGAAGTTGTGTTCTCACTGGAGACTTCAACCAATTACCTCAAAGATGACAATGCAAACGCTTTTGGTTTCCGATGCACAGTCATAGGTTACGAGTGGCCTTCGCCCTGCCTCTCTACCAAGCTTAAAGATTTGGAGGCTGAACTGGCATACCTTGGGGGAATATGCTCTGCCAGTATGATCAAGAAGGACTTGTTATTACCAAGAATACTCGGTAAGTCTTTAACTTTTTAAAAGTATGCTGAAAAGTAGAATACAGTCAATTCTGCTTAATCGGGACAGCCGCATATTAGAGATAAATCCTAAAGAACGGAAACAACAACGAGGAAATAACTCAAATTTACTCCACCTTTTCGGGACAATATTTCGCTTAAGCGGGACAGTAATTGTGTGAATTTGAGGAATGAGAAATATTTTACAATGGAATAAAATGCGTTGTTAGCGTTAATATCGCCACTAATTGCGAAACGGGACACAAATGTGAACTGTATATCGGCCCATGAACGCTTAACTGCTACACTATGATTTTTTTTGTGACTGAGAGGAATTATGAAGATTTAAAATTTTAAACGGTTACGAGTTAATAACAATGAACAATCTAGCTTTATGCTGATGTAAACAAAATATAGACGCTATACAGGGTGATGTTGCACATAGTAATTTGTTTATGTTTTCAAATTAACCATAAGTAGGAGTCAGTTAGGTAGGTATGTAATATCTTAAAATTAGTCTTTTGCATTACTCAAATTTACATTATTGTGTGATTCATCTATGGTAGAATTTTTATTGGATTTTGAATATATACATGATGTGAAAAAAAGGATATGTTTTTCAATTTATTAACGGCCCTACCTATTATTCAAAAAGTAGTTAAAAGCAATGCGTTCGAGCAATGATCGGTTAAATAAACTATTAAAAAACACTAATCTTTTAAGTTGTTTTGGAATTTGGGTTATTTGCGTCAGCCGCTTAATCGGGACAAAATGTACTTGTCCCGATTAAGCGGAATTGTCTGTATAATAAAATAATATTTGATATTTCTTTTGCAATATAACTACAAAGAGACTACTCAATGGAATTTGAACTGTTTTTTTTAATAAATTGTTGCTTGTATAACACATTTTTAAAAGTATTGTAAATTAAAAACAAAATATAATTTAAATTTGTTTCAATTTCAGCAGCTCAGATAGATTAGATATTTAGATTCCTTTTTAATTGCCAAGAATGTTAAAATCTGTCTCTCCCATCTATTATATTGAATTCTTATAAATAATACTAGTAATACTTATAAAACTATTACTATTGTGCATGTTGTATCTGTTGTTTAGGTCAATCTTACGATCCTGATATTGAAGAAGCAGCGGAAGTTATAGCGGAACGCACGATGACAAAACATGGAAGTTTGCTGTCGAAGGGCTTGGCTCTGAGTTCAGCTCCTACCATCATGCAGGCATTGGATGGCTCTTTGCCGTACAAGTAAGTTTTATGTTTGTGGTATTTTTTCAGAAGAATTCTATGAATTTAGTATATGGGTGATAAGACCACAACGTGGAGATATGGTAAAAAATTCATGTTTTGGATCTAAACTAGTAATTGGCATAATCGAGATACAATAATCGAATTAGTCGATTACTGAAATATCTCAAGATAATCCATTATTTATATTTATTAATGTACTACTAATTTTGTTAGTACTCCTAATTTCGTTAGTACTACTAATTTTGTTAGTACTACTAATTTTGTTAGTACTACTGATTTCATTAGTACTACTTATTTCGATAGGTAGTACTACTACTATTGTTAGTACTCCGTTTCATTAGTACTACAATATTAGCGAATTATTTACAACACGTCATGATAGGTTGACTGATAATGCTATATAGACCAGCCAATAGACCAGAAAATGACTGATTTCGTAACAAAAATAGTGTCAGGAAGCCGACGGTCCCAGGTCACGTAGATGTATTGTGAAGAGTTTTTGACTCGAAAATATCATTACTTAATTTGTTATAAACAAAAAACCGCAAAAAATCGTGTTTTTTTGTTTTTCGCTTGTAAAAACTGAACCGATGGAGCAATCGTGATGCTTTCAACAGTCGAATTGTAGAGAATGAAAAGACTAAAAAAATTAACGCTACGCCGAGTCAATCGGATTAATATTAACCGAGAAAATTCGGAAAAACCTGAGGTTTTTTCAAAAATTATACCTCCGCCATTTTCAAAGTTGTAGCGCAGGCTTTTCGCGAGAAAGTAACGATTGATTGGTACTTTGAGTGTGCACAACCCAGGCGTTGCCCGATGATTAGTTTTTATACAATTGCGATTTGAATCTTTTTATGCAATATCTTTCGGCGAGCCTGGATGCGTCGTACGTGGTCCTATTTTAATTTTTTTAACGTATTTCGAAAGTATTGTGCTACAAACCGTCAATTCTGATTTTGCGTTTTCATTTTTCGATTTTTTGATCGTTTTTTTTTTTGAGGTTTTTTGTTTATACCAAATTAAGAAATGATATTTGCGAGTCGAAAACACATCACAACACATCTACGGACTGTTCCACGTGACCTGGGACCGTCGGTTTCCGGATACTATTTTCGTCACGCGAAAATCTCTAGTGTCTGGGTCTATTTACACAAATTACCTTCTTACAATTTGACAGAAAGTTGTCGCGATATTGCTTGTTTATCGGGTTATCTCTTTCTTCCATTTTAAATTTAAAATGACAGTTCTGCAACCAACACTGGTACAATCCACCACTACCACTAACAATAAAATTTCTATACCAAAAATGGCGGCTGATCCGCCGTAAGTGCCGTCAATTGGTACTTGGTACGTGGTACCTATCGGTCAGCAGAACTGACATCTAGCAGATTTTCACAGTTACCAACCGGAGTGATCTGCTGAATGTATTCTTTAAGTGACATTGTTTTAATTATGGTAGGTTAGGGTAAATAGTTTATAAATTACAAAAAATGCGTTTTATGTGAAATTGAAAAACTATACAGGGTGTCTCAACAGTGCGACCTCGGAAGATAATTTAAAACTGATATCACTAATATATTAAATACGCCGAGCCGCACATTTTAAAATTATTAGCGTGTATACAGGCTGTTCCATAAGGTACTACCAACCCCAACTTAGGTTTTTTAAATGGAACAACCTATATTTCGGCAAAATTTCGTGCAAAATTTTACGACAATGAAAAATAACATTACTTACCGTAAACTTTTTTTTATTTATTGGCATTTTTATGGAAAAAACAGCAGTCTAAGTAGAACTGTACATCTCAATACAGGTTTTTAATATTATTGCGCACGCTTTGATTATGATTAAGTACGAAGTGTTCTTTTAACATGATCCATGACCTACCATATCCAAATTGTGTACAGGCTGGTCACAATCTGCAACAAAGTATAGCAAACAGTGTTTCTTAAGAAAGTTATTTTTTAATGGAACAGCCTTATCTAGTTAATTTTTTGGATACTAGCATCGTTCTGCACGAAAATGTAACTACATAGTACACACTAGTGCTAGAATAAACCATTGCAGAGATAACTAGTGTTCTTCATAAAAAATCGATTTTTCAACTAATAAGTGCTTCTATACGTACATTAACTATTAAACCAGCAAAGTATTTATCTAAATTCTGCTTTCTCGCATGATTTCATGTTTTTTTAAATAAAATAAGGCATTTTATCACATCTGCATTTTAATATTATAATATAAAATGAAAGTTTACTAATAGCCTGTAGGCTATGAAAAACTGTGCTAAACAAGTTATTAAGGTATCTGCCAGTGGTGGTGATTTGGGGTTGTTAAGTTAGATTTGCATAATTTAGGAAATATAGCGAACTTTTCCCAGGAAGAACTAATTGACATGGTGGGAGTTCTTGGCGAATGCAAAAAATGCTTTATTGGTAAGTAGTTGACAGATACCACTGACAGATACCTTAATAACTAACTTCTTTAGCACAGTTCTTCATAGCCTACAAGGTATAAGTAAAATTTTATTTCAAGTTATAATATTAAATTGCAGATGTGATAAAATGTTTTATATTAATAAAAAAGATGAAATAATGCGAGAAAACAGTACTTTAGGTAAATACTTAGCTGGTTTAATAGTTATTGTAGGTGTAGAAACACTTATTGATAGAAAAATCGATTTTTTTATGAAAATGACTAGTTATCTCTGCAATGGTTTATTTTAGCACTATTGTGTACTAGTACTTTTTGTGTAGAACCATTCGTAGCATTCAATAAAAGAATTAGATACAGGCTGATCCATTTACAAAAAGATTACTTTCTTACGAAAAAATGTTTGCTATATTTTGCTGCAGATTATGACCACCCTGTACACAATTTGGATATGGTAGGTAATAACGATAATAGAACGCTTCTTACTTAATCATAATGTAAGCGTGCGTAATAAAAAAGTTATTGAGATATACAGTTTTTCTTAGCCAGCTGTTTTTCCATTAAAATATCAATACATCATAAAGTATAAAGTTTAGTGTAGGTTATGTTATGTTTTATTGTCGTAAAATTTTGCGAAGAATTCAAAATTGTGCCGAAATATAGGTTGTTCCATTTAAAAAACTAAGTTTGTGTTGGTACTACCTTATGGAACACACTGTATACACGCTAATAATTTTAAAATGTGCGCCTCGGTGTTCTGTACATATGAGTGAAATCAGATTTAAAATATCTTCATTAACAGAGGTACAATCTTCCGAGGTCGCACTGTTGAGACACGCTGTAGATTGTGTGCACAAGAATTGTTTTAGTCAGGATAAACCTTAGAATAAGTGCTTATATATAGTACCTTAGCCTTTTTAAAAATAAGGAACAAATACGGTGTGTCCCACTTGAAATTTAGTCAACTCGTGACTGTTATTCTTATTTTTGACCAAAATGATTCAAAATCTTTGATCAGTCAGATTGATTTTGATTGATTTCCCTTGCGAGAAGTTAGGCATGCGTATTCTTCCAGTATGGCTTGTCACACCGTCTTGTAAAAAAAGATCTTAGGTAATCACCAATCACAAGTTCCATATGTGACCTGGCCTTCAAAAACGGGGTTTATGTGCGAAACAATGAAATGTAAATACATACGTATAACTGGAAAGGACGCGAAATGGACAGTAAGTGAGGCAAATGCATTTGGTATGCAACCCGCAGTGATGTGGGGTAGCCATCTCTTTGTATCTCATACGGTACCATGGCCATATGCTATTTGATGGTTTCACATTTTTATTTGAGATATGGTTTTCGATTAAATAACACTACTGCATTCCGCTATCCACCTACGGTAGTCACACAGTGCGCGCGTCCCTTCCAGTTAGATTAGAGTTCAGTGGTGCAAAAGCACGTTTTCGAGAAAACACGGTTGAAGTTTTTTAATAACTTACTAAGACGAACTTAGCTACCCAGCTGGTTTTGGGTTAATTGGAACGAGTGCGATTCTCTATTGTCTATAGAATCATCAAAAATCTAAAAATGGACTTCCTTGCCACATATATTTCCTTTCCGTAGTCCCAGGTCACATGCTTTACTGAATATTGATCTGCTGGCACCGGTGTCAACCAATAAAATTCTGTAAGAAAAATCTCCATGTTTTCATCAAATAAAAATATATAAGAAATAATGCGCTAAGCTTTGATGACTTCTTTATTTCTGTTGGATTCGTGCAATATTCCAATTTCAGGCTGTTCGGGTCGTCATCAGTTGCATACGTCAATCTCTATAAAACAACAATAAAATTCCTTAGAACCATTCATAGTGCCGCAATCAAAATTCTCATAGCCCTTTCGCGCACCTTCTATGACAATAAAGTATGGAATACATTTTGAACCGGCTTTTTTAGGCACCCCTGACCTATTTCCTGAATACCTTATATACACATAGTACATGTTGTACGGTGTATCCGTGTCCTTTATATGAGCTTCCCGCTGGGATATTGTGAGTATCACTTCGTTTTACACGGCATTATACTACGCGGAAACATATATTCGAAGTTATTAAACGTGGGATTCCAACTGGTAACGTATTATAACCGCTAAATTGGCATTCGCGTAGATTGGTACGTGAGTGTGAATGACTCATTGCATCCATTGAGTTCTTACTAGATGAATGACGAGGTAGATGACGAGTCGAATTGAAGTGAGATCCAGCGCGACGGAAGGCCACCTGTGATTGTATGATGTCATGCGTTATTGTTTATTACCTAATTAATTAAATAATGTTATGTTGTGGTTTATGTTCGTGTTTATGTGAAATTTGCAGCAACTGGTAACTTGTACAATTTACCTATACTGTATAGGTATATTATTTATGTAGACAAAATTAGTTGGTGCAGGATGTATATTAAGAGTCGTTTACACCACAACAGTACATATTTTTTGCGATGGTAGTATTTTTATTTGAGTTTTTAAAGAATATTGAGGTGACACTGTTAATTTTCTTTCATTAATCTAAAGTAATTATTAATTAATAATGTCCCCATGAATACCATTACTCACTTTCAGTAAGGCTTCCGTCTCCGACCCCCAAAACACCAAAATAACGCACGCCATAATTATCGCGCCAATCGTGAATTGCTCGCTACCATTCGATTCTGAAGGCCCTTATGCAACTCCCATCGGAAAGGAATTTCAATATTTATGCAAATTATTGATGCAAATTTTGGTGTTAACTACAAATATAGAAATGCTTTCCTATGGCAGTTGCGTGTGTGTATTGACTGCTGTAATACATTATAAAAATTTGATTAAATGTAACTATAAGCACAAATTATGTTTTTCTGAACTTCTCTAGAATTGCATTCTGGAGTATTGTAGTGCGTGATTGTAGTGAGTTGCCAAACATGTTTAATAGCGACGATTGTGAAAGCACAATATTTCATCGACCAAAAAACTCAAAATCACTCCAGTGCGCGCTTCAGTTTGAATAATTGTACAAATAGAAAGCAATACTTTTATTTTTTAGGTTAAATCTCATAAATACGAAATAAAAAGTGACATGTTTATAGTGGCGCCATCTACATCTGGTCATATTTTTCTCTTTCGAAGTTTAGACGCTATTTGAATTGAGAGGGGAACCTTAAGTAATGCTTAAAGTTTACTGTGAGAGCCCACAAGAGTCCACTGTGTGCTACACGTGTCACATCAACGCGAAAGTGTACTTCATCCCATTATCTCCAAAAATGATTGTTCTCTAATGCATTTCACACTAATGTGTTGTGTATGGTCCCTTTTCCTTTGCCGAACTCATCCTGGAATTTATAAAATTATGATGCTCCATCCTCTTCCTAATGGATGTCAAATGACTTTAGGAAAAAGTCTCCTGAATGTGTCTTCCCATACATATATAAAAAAAAAACAGGAACTGAAGGGAGGCCGGCAACGTGTTTCGTGTCTGTCAGGGGCTGAGCGTAGATTTTTTTTGTTGAATTTTTTTTATATCAAGCAAACAATGCATTATATTAAAGACAAAGAATGTATATTCGCAAATAAGACGGGTTATAATAACGTTGAATTACTCCGTTGCACAATGGTCTAGAAGTACCGGATTGTTGGTATATTATTTCAACTTTTGAATTCAGATAAATTCTGTATCCTATATGAAAGTAACCATGTTAATTCATTCAACACGCGTGGAACTGATAGGCAATTCCAGCACAATCACAGTAATAAACCAAATTGGCGCATGGTGCTCTGCTACCACTATTCATTATAACGAAAATCGATATGTTGGATTATCCTAATGAAAATCCCACAATTATAGAAGACACAGAAGATTAAAGTTTTGTTAGTTATTCAAAAATATGTTTGCACTAGTTTGCGCTTATAATATCATATAGTTATGATTCCACTCTTTATCTACATATCCCAGTTATATTTTGCTGCTCATATCTGCGCAATTTCCGTAATTAATTTTTCTTCTAAAGTTTTTCTGAGAAATTAGTTTTCATGCGTTCGAGGTTTGAAAAACACCAGGTTTTTTGAAGAAACAAAAAATAACCCACTGAGCCCATGTGGTTTTGTTTTTTGTTTTTGTAAAAGTTTGCAATCGTACGTTCTTTCAAGGTTTGAAACCAATACCGATATTAACCAAAACCAGGCCGTAACAGATTCATTTCATGGTGAAAACCCGTAACGGTAACCGAACCAAAAAAAATAATAAAATACTGAAACCTTAACCTATTCCAAGACATTCAAAACCTCTGTAAAACCGAAATGTGTATATTAAAAATTTGACAGTAGGTACTTATTGTATATTAAGCTTAAGATGGGGTTCGAAATGAGTAGGCAACCAAATATACTTCAAAATATTAGTCTGAGTTGTTCAGCGAAATAATTAGGTATTTCCATTCAAATTATGCGTCGAACAGAACTTGAAACCTTTGCCGATAATACAAAAAATATCCGGCTCAATTCTGTCATGTATAGGTGACGAATTCTGTGAATATCGGCGTTTTTTTGTTGAACGTAAGAAGACTACGACATAGCCATCAAAAATCGTAAAATCCGTCACCTAGACCCGACAGAATTGAGCCGGATATTTCTTGTATTATCGGCAAAGGTTTCAAGTTATGTTGTTCGACGTACAATTTGAATGGAAATAAATACCTAATCATTTCGGTTAAATACCACGAAATACTGACCTCAAAATGTATGACGTATATTTGGTTGCCTATAATTTCAAATCCCACCTTAAATGAGCAAAATTAATGTGTGTGATCAAAGTGATCAAAGTCAACACCGGAAATTGTTTCAGTAGGTGTATAACCAAGATAACCGAAACTTAGTTGGACAAAAAACAACAACCCAAATCGTTTACAGGTACGAAAAACGAAAATATTAATACTGTTTTTTATTAATAAATTTCCGTCTCTGTAGCTACACATTTATTGCGGTGTATGTTCAGTTGTCTATCAGAAAAATGTACCTAAGCCCGACGTCCAAATCATAGTCCATACTTTTATGCTATGAGTCATTTGCAACCGCCCTGAACATTACTATAGTTGGTTACTCTGCCTGACTTTATAATCCTAGTTAGCATTTCAATTATCGGCCGACAAAATGTTTTTCGAAAAACTGAATCTTAACTTAAATCGTCTTTAAATGGAGAAAAACAACAATTAAAAGATGGTCCTTTTATTTCTCTTACCCTAACATAACCCTAAGCACTGTACAATAAATAAAAAATATACACGAGATCAAACTGACCGAAAATAAATCAACAAATCCGCTAAAATTATCTAAAGATCGGTTGTCAGCAAATCCGTTCTCTCCACAATCACATGCAACTCTGTTTCCCTATATGTCCTTCCATCAGGAACGATTAAATTTAACTTCCCGCCTTTCTCCTGATTCTTATCACCGTAGCTATCGCTCCTATACAGCTTTTTGAAGTAACACCACAGCACAGTTCCAACAATCAACGCCAAAATTAACGCAGTGCATACCGTGGTAATCAAAATTGCGTTGCTTGCCAAAACAGAACAGTTGGACCCTTTAAAATCTTGGTAACTAGTTTTTTCCTCATCGTTGAAACAACTTATGTCTTGTAGAGGGTACACAGCTTCTAGTGCATTTGCTCGTCTGCATTCGCACACTTCCCTAAGCACGACATCTGTGATTTTAACATCGAAACTAGTCGAGTTTACTAGTAGAGTATTCTTGGTCAAATCCCCGAATATTACGTTATCGAAGTGTATTAGTTTCCTAACTGGGACTTCCCCTAAATTTAGACTCAAACCTAAAAATGCTGCATCATGGGTCGTGTTGAATATACAACTCCTAAATACTACGTCTCCTCTAGTGGTAACTCTGAAGCTCTCGCCTTCTAAACGGTCAAAATTACTATTGGTCACCTCGAATCTTCTCGGCCCAGCAATCAGAAAAGCTCCAGATCTGATTATGGTGATATTAGAGTTAGTTATCAATACTGATTCGGAAACAGTTAAATCTGAAAAAGTCCTACTCGGTAATTGGGCTATTTTCGATGTCTCAATCACCAAATTTTCCGTGGAGAACTTCTTAAACGCTTGTGGCAGGATATTCTCTATTTCCGTCGAGTGAAATCCTATACTTTGGCTTTGGCTTATGGATGAAAACGCGAAAGGGCTTATGGACAATATCCTCACACGTTCGAACGTGATGTGGCTTATTTTGCCCATGAAGGTGTAGCTGGATATTTGGGTTATGCTAGTGTCAAGGATTGTAATCGTCAGCGTTGGAGTGTTGAGGTCGTTGACGTTGGTGTAGCCCTCCCAGTGAAGGCTTCTTTCCCCTAACGTAAGGTTGGATATGTCGGTCAGGTGGACTTCTCGGAGATTCCGCATATCCTTGATGGCGTTCTCGTCTATGGTCACTAGCGGACATCGCCTTATCCTTATGGTGTTGAGGTTGTAGGATGGTATTGAGCCTTGCCGAATGTGCATCAGCTGGAACAAAATAAACGCTGGTTTAACATTATCTACTAATCAACTAAAGAAGCGAATGATAATTAAGCCAGGGGTGGATAATTTTTGGAAAAACACCTCCGCTTGGATTTGAACCAGGAACCCTCCAATTTTCGGTTGACACCTCTCCTATTTGAGCTATAGAGGCAGTGGAAATTTATAGGCTTTATTGTCACTTCAGAACTTGCAATCCGAGTTTCGAATTAAACAAAGCCGTCGTGACACCTACTGGGGATAGATGGAAGTTTGGTAACTAGGAATCGCTAACAGCTCATAAAGTGAATAAATTCAAAGGAAAATGGTTATTACGTAAACGTAAAACTTTTTTCCAAAATTATTCCTCACCTGGATTAATTATCATTCGCTTCTTTAGTTGATTATACATTACTGACGAGTTTACGTAATAACCATTTTCCATTGAAATTATCTATCAACTGCAAAGTAAAAAAATATCACAATAGTTTTCGAAATATAATAATTAATGCAACAGTCGCATATGTCCACTTAGATGACTATTGTGTGAAGATTATCTATTGAATGTTTAGTTATAAAATGTAAGCAAACAAGTATACAGTGTGTCCACGAAAGTCGGCACAATATGAAAAAAAAAATTATTGTTTTTCTCAGAATATTTTATTCTTTATAAAAGTTGGCGGCTCGTATGAAACCAAAACTGCAACCGTCAAATCATATCGGTGACATATACTGAGCGACTCAGAATATATGACTTTGTGATAAGAGTAAAGTACCTTTATTTTCATTATTATCGATAAACTTTATTAGGAAATGTTGTTTAGAACTTTAGAAGTAAAAATTATATTCAAATATGAAGTCACCTACCTTGAAAAAAAGATTTTCAGTTTTTCTCTTAATTATTACTCTTGTGACAAATATTAGGTAGTAAATGCCAGTGATACTAAAAGGAAATTTGAATACAGTTTTCATATTTGTTTGTTATTTTGGTGTGATAAATAATGTTTATTTATAACTAGCGCAAAATTACCCATTTTCTTGGTGCGAAGTTGATATTTCACCCTGTAGATATTAATATATCATACAGTAACTAATTCAGGAGCGTGACTTACCTTTTATTCGGTTAATATTAATCACTGTGGTTGGGTGTATAATAGTAGTTATCTATCTACAGCTAGCGATTCTCAAGAAGTGGTACGCGCGGTACTACCACTTATAAAATTTTATTTTCACTGATAATATTTTAATAAAAAGAGTTTGTATCGACTGTGGTGAATTGGTGAATTAATAAAAATAACTAAAGCATCAAATATTTATTGTTTCTTGAATTAATTATGACTGACTTGCCTGTTATTAAGTTAATAACTATTATACATATGTTAATAATACTAATTTATTATCTATGAACTTATTCTATTTCTACTACTTACAATTGCAAAAATACATACACATTACAAAAAAAAACTAAACATCGAAAGAATTGTTAAATATCTATTAATCCTGTTTCTGTGTGTGGTTTCCATCCCGTTCTATGCATAAACACATTCTTCTAGAAACATCTTTGGCCGTATTACTAACAAAATTCGGTGGAATGTTCTGGATACAAATTGGCCAAATTGGCGCCTGTTGAATTAACGGCAAATTTTCCAAAAAAGGTGACTAACATCTGTTCAGGAACTGAAGATATAATTCCCCATTTAATTATTGACAAAAAAAGGCCCAAATATTTGATTATTTAACATACCGCACAGCACATTAGTTTTAAAATGGTACTGATCTCGGCATTCTCTTGTAAAGATTGGGTTTTCATGTGCCCACCACCTGTTATACTATACTTATAAAATTTATTTTATAAGGGTGATACTTGTTTAGTTTTAGTATTTCATGTACATACTGTTGATTTACTGCATTGGCTGTGTGCAGAAATTTGTCTAACAGAAGTCGTTTTATGCTCGATTACTTCTTGCAACACTGGCAAACTTGTTTCCTCATTTTCGGCAACATTTTTTTTGTGGGGCTTCATGAAGCTATTTTCAACAGAGCCAGCCTGTTTGAATTTTTTCATTATGCTGGAAATGGTTGACTGGGCAATTTGGTTGTGTGGATGTCTTTCATTAAAAATAGCAGCAACATCTCGGTGCGGTCTATTTCCTCCATGTATTAAAACAATTTCAACTTTTTGCTGGAGTGTAAGCATTGTTTTAAAAGTTACAGCACATAAACTAATTTGTATTAATGTATGTATTTTTGCAATTGTAAGTAGTAGAAATAGAATAAGTTCATAGATAATAAATTAGTATTATTAACATATGTATAATAGTTATTAACTTAATAACGGGTAAGTCAGTCATAATTAATTCAAGAAACAATAGATGTTTGAGGCTTTAGTTATTTTTATTAAAATATTATCAGTGAAAATGAAACTTCATGATAGTACCGCTCCACTTGAAAATCGCTCGCTGTAGCAACTTCGCACCAAGACAATGAGTAATTTTGCGCTAGTGCTAAATAAACATTAGTTATCATACCAAAATAACAAAAAATATAAAAAATGTATTCAAATTTCTAAAAAATTGATTAAAAATATCCTTTTAGTATCACTGGCATTTACATACTAATATTTGTCACAAAACTAAAAATTAAGAAAAAAAGTGAAAATATTTTTTTTTTCAAGGTAGGTGGCTCTGAGTTCATATTTGAACATAATTTTTACTTCTAAACAACATTTCCAAATAAAGTTTATCGATAATAATGAAAACTTTACTCTTATCACAAATTCATATATTCTGAATCGCTCAGTATATGGCACAAAAATTGCCATATTTGACTGTTGCAGTTTTGGTTTCATACGAGCCGCCAACTTTCATGAAGAATAAAATTTTCTGAGAAATACACAAAAAACTTTTCCATATGGTGCGGACTTTCGTGGACACACTGTATATGAAAATAAGAGCAATGAATAAAATCACGAAAAGTTGCATATGATTCCTAGAAACTATTTTCAATGAAATGTACTCATCCTTCTCATGTCAATAATACTAATATTAAATTATGACTCATGCTGTTCCTATTTTCACGTAAGTCGCAAATTTTTAAATACTGGTCGTTATTATTGCTGTAACTATGATATAATGCCTAAAAATACAACACAATTGTAAATGTGCGTTTATGCACGAGAGTGCCACATTTTATAACCAGCTCCGCGAATGAACGCGTATGGAAATCAATAAACGTTTGCATTCGATGTGTTTATAGTGTTGCAAGATCGTTGCTATCAGCTACATCAGCAGTAATCTAATCTGTAATGCCACTGCTGTGATGATATCGTGTTCTGTTTGTATATCTTGCGAGGTCTTTGAAAAGTATTTATAAATATACATAATCGTGTGGAATATCCCATATACTTAAGGTGACCAGAATTTTCTTGATGCAAAGCGGGACATACGCGGGGGGGGGGGTACTGATTAGAAGAAAATACTGGCGTTGTCGTCGCAAATTCCACTAAATATATGTGTCTGTGGTTGGAATGTGTCCATGTTAAGAAAGGTTCAATCTAATATTCAATCTTTTGAATAATTATTATTTGATACAATAAATGTTCCGTTATGGTACCTACAAAGGTGCCGTATCTACAAATATTACAATGATAAAAATAATTGTGTTTTTCTCTTAAATATAACTTGAATGGTAAAAACAAGTTACCGTGTTTTACGTAAAAAATTTTAGTAAACACGATAAACTATAAGATGAATCATTTAAAATGTGAAGTATGCGTGATGGTTGCATTAAATAAAGAAATAGTCCATGTTGTACGTAGATACGGGGTTTTACATTTGGTGGTAAATTGTAAATTTTTAATGTGTTCTTTAACAAAAGATAAGTCGTTCTAAAAACATAACTTTTTTTGTATCAAATAGATATTGTAAATATGTAAATAAATTTGTATCCAGATATAAATATTTTGTTGCCTCTATTGAACCAACTTGTTCATTTAAATTAATGAAAATTTCGTGTTTGTATACGATTTACTATGAAGTTTACTGTCACCTAAACGCTAAAATGGTGGTTATTTATGTCATAACGATTAGTTATTTACTTAATAGGACAAATTTTAAAGTCAACAATGTAGTAAACATATGTCCTAATTCAGCGGCTACAAAATACAAAATCAAAACACGCCGGGGTATGGTTTTGAAAACTAAAAAAAAACTAACTATTTCGTTAGATTCCGCTACAAATTTAAAATCAACAAAAATGCTAAAAGTTTCTATTTTTTGCTGTAGTTTCGATTGGATTTCAATATTGACAATTTATGAAAGGATTATATAAAACCAAAGATATTATTTGTGCGTTCTTTTTTTGAAAATGTACTACTGTAACGTTAAACGAGCTATTGTTGCTAATTGAACTTTATGGAGGTCCAATTAAAACCACATTGCAGTGATGCAAATGTTAGGAATTTTAGCTATGATTTAAAGATGAAAACTAACTCGACAAACATACGACCATTGCATCTGTGCCTGCCTTCTTAACCAAATCATTTTAACATACAAATGGCAGAAATTAACTGTTTTATAGTCATATATCTGTGTCTTGTTGTTGCTACCCTAATCTAAGAATAATATTAATAAGTAATTTATATTTTTCCTAGTAAAAAAAAACATCTTTCTTAATTTCATCTTTTTAAGATTTTCTAAAAAAGCGGGACGTCTGGTCACCTTACTTATAGATACTCCTATCCGTAGGCAGTTGTTTAGTTATAACAACATACTAGAGTCCCTATCATCCGATGAGAACACCTGCTTCGGATAACCGAGAAATAAAATATGACTCGGGTAATCCAGATGGCACGACAGACAGCAAACAATATATTTTATATTTGGGCGACTTACAAAAAGTTTGAGCATTTAGATTATGTTAGGGAAACTTTATGGTTTTTTATGCAAATCATTAATCTGAAAAATGAAATTTCCTTCCATGTTTAGGTTTACATATAAACAAAAAAAACTGTTTTTAATTTCTTACTAATCAAACGGCAATACAAGATAATTGTATCCCAAATATTATATTAAGACAGTGAAATTCAATTTTTTCGTCGATCGTTTATTTATGAGTAGGTATGTTTAGTGAATAGAAAATCATTTAATAAACAGCTCTATAAATGCACGATTTCTATTAATAAACGATTTGTTATAGCCAATCAAACATGTTCATTATAGCCAATTGTCCATACGTAAAATGACACCATCAAATCAAAACATTCCGTTATCTAGAACTGCAGTAGAGAACTGTCAGTGCCAAATTACATAAATAGTCATATAACCTTAAAAGACATCGGCGTAGAAAAATCTATATAGACGCCACCAGGTCGAACGACGAAAAAATGTTGTAACCAACTCGATTATTAATCGACAATTAATAATCTCGACAATTAACGCACTCGCTAATCGCTCGTGCGTTATAAAGTCTCGATCATTAATCGTTCTTTTTAATAGACTTGTTGGTTAATTGTTATTAATAGACAATTTTATTCAACAAATTGTAAAGTTATTCCTTGCAAAAAAGTTCTTTAGAAACGAATCAATGATATTAAATTCGAAATCGGCGACCCAGGAAACCTAATGTACTCTTTTGTTGATCCATTGTGGGCTAATTTGAGGCAATAGTACTTGAATATACCTCTATCATTTGGTATTGGGTTTGGTACAGAATTCGTTGAAATTAAGTTACAGCTAATTTTTATGTAAAAGTAAAGACTTTTTATAAATTCCCATAGCTCCATTCGATTTTCCCACTAGGAGTTTATATATCTATACAGGGTTAGCCAAAATTACCGAAACACCCAACTAATTATTCCACAACGGGAAGAAATTAAAAAAAATTCAAACAAACTTTTTTTTACCTTTGTAATTTTAGGACTAACTCCAAATTTTTTTTATTAAAATAATCTTTTTATAAAATGCACCATTTTTGAGTTTTAAGCAATTAATTAAAATTAGTTAAAATTACCAGAACACCTACGAACCCTCCAAAAGCAACAAAATTTTAAAAACAAGCTATCGTTCAAATGTATTTTTAATATATCATTTAATTATGGAAATTTCGTAAAACACCTTGTATATTTTTACATTTTGTAATTCTAAGACTAATTCAAAATATATTTTATTGATATAATTTTCTTGTAGATTGCATTATTTTTGAGTTTTAAGCAATTAATTAAAATTAGTTAAAATTACCAGAACACCTACGAACCCTCCAAAAGCAACAAAATTTTAAAAACAAGCTATCGTTCAAATGTATTTTTAATATATCATTTAATTATGGAAATTTCGTAAAACACCTTGTATATTTTTACATTTTGTAATTCTAAGACTAATTCAAAATATATTTTATTGATATAATTTTCTTGTAGATTGCATTATTTTTGAGTTATAAGCAATTAATTAAAATTAGTCATAATTATCGGAACACCTACATAATTCTCCAACCGTAAGAAACATATTTTTTAATCAAGCTCTGCTTAAATATACTTTTAATATACAGGCTGCTTATTTTATTATGGAAGTATGGAAAACTATCCCTTTTTCTCATCAAACATCCTGTCCATCGCATCATCTGCACCATTTTTTAGTTATCAGTAATTAATCAATACTCCGAAACTTTTATTTTGACCGAACTGATAAATAATAACAAATTCAAGAACAAATAACAAAACAATTAAATTAAATTTTCAAACAGCCATCCCTGAGCGGCTTGACAATGCCCCAACCTATCAACAAATTCCCGTAAACAGTTTTCTAAATGTTCGACAGTAATAATTTTAACTTCGTCCACTATCCTCTGCTTCAACGCATCAATATTTTGCGGCCTATTGGTATAAACCTTGGACTTTAGGTGGCCCCAAATAGAAAAATCCAATATTTGCAAATCCGGCGACCTAGGTGGCCATTCAGTGGATCCTCTCCTTCCAATCCACCTCTGCGGAAAAATTGAATTTAAATAATTCGCACTTGGACACGTAATGCGGCGGGCACCATCTTGTTGAAACCAAATGTTATTTAGTTCTAAAACAGTTTCCACTAGTTTCTAAAACAGTGTTCTGATAAAATCAATTTATTGCAAGCAGTTTTTGGTAACTTTCAGTTTTGCACGATAGGCGATATTGCTTGCAAAATAAGTAAATATCAAGTAAAAATACATAACCACAATTTGGCTATCAGTAGACATTTGAGTAGACACCAAATGTCGCAGGCAAAACTTGTCTAATACGTGATGTAACTTGTCCATTGTCCAAAGTTTCTAAATTTAATAAAATTACTGTACCAAACGAGAGAAAATAGTTTATCCGTTTGATTAAGATAAATTGATATGTATATGGGAAAATATTCTTAATTTGAAGTTCAGGAGTTTTGATTAATTGCTTATAACTAAAAAATTATGAAATAAAAAATGATTCCAATAAAAATGTTTAGAATTAATCTGAGAATTATAAATGTAAAAATATGCAGGGTATTGCATTTGATAAAGAAAAGCTAACCAAATTTTCATAACAAAATGTACACCTGTATATTAAAAATATATTTTAATGATAGCTTGTTTAATGTCAAAAAACGTTGGCTTGAATGTTTTTTGAAATTTTTTACGGCTGGATAGGTATGTAGGTGTTTTGATAATTATGACTGATTATAAATAATTGCTTAAAACTGAAAAATTGTGCATTTTATACAAAGTTCACGAAATTTCTATAATAAAATGAACATCCTGTATATTAAAGATATATTTGAGCGATGGATTGTTTAAAGTCAAAATACTTTTGTTTAATTTTTTTACCGTTTTTTAAATTTTAAGTTTCTTACCGTTGGAGAATTATTTAGCTGTTCCGGTAATTTTGGCTAACCCTGTATATTGCGTTCTGGCGTGCACCAGTCGTCAAATCGATTTTTGTTGTGTCCAACATAATATAAGCACTAGGAGAATTAAAATTTGAAATGTTACAGTCGGTAAATCCACATGTAAACATAAGTAGACCAACTAAAAATATTATGTCATACATTAATATTCCAAACTCTGTAATTTAATTAAATATTTAAATATTTAAACGCACACAGGAATTACAAAACAGAGGTTTCACATGGATGAATTTAGTCAGCAAATAAATGTAAATTTTAATTAAACTATCAGCTAGCGAATTAAATCGAAAAGCAAATAATAATAATATTTACCTCAGCATCAGCCGTGCATGTACATTCGAGTGCAGCTCCCAAACCGCCTCCGAGCCATTGGCAACCAAAAGCGTGTACATCGGGTATGGATTGCGGCGCCTGATCAGCGCCTGACAGTATGGCGTCGGATACTGCGAAAAACCAAACCAAAACCGTTGATAATTCCAAGATGGCGACTTTCATTTCTGGCGATTTTCCTCCATCCTTGGTACGTTGAATACACTATTTTACTGGCGAACGAGTCGTCGTATCCTCATCTGAAAACAGTCAGAAGAAAAACGTGTAATACTTTAACGGTACGGATCGCCACTGAAAATGTTTCTTATCTCGGATGCATTGTGTTCTCGGTTTAGAGTTATGTGTCGTCGTGAAATTTTATAGGTTTATTGGGTGACTCAGGTCTTATCGCTTTAATTCTCTACTGTTGTAGGTATGTGGATGTAGGGCATATTTGTTTGGGTTTCGTGGACCTGTGTACTAAATGTTTGTTGTCTATGTCTCATTGTGCACGTACTAAGTGACGTTTTATACAGAATTACATTAGAATTTGTGTTTATTTTTTAGAACGCTAAAGCATAAGAGTTATATACTAAGATTTTGTATGACATGTATCGATGTATGGCTATTTCAAAGCCAAGCAGAGAGAGCTCAGCGATTTTAGCTGTTTTTTCAAATCTTTGACCGATTTGATGATTTTTCACCACATTGTAAGAAAAGCCAAAGATTATTTTGAAATAGTAGGGAAAAATTTCTTAAAGCTCGTTATACCGGAAGAACCAAAATTACCCACAGGGCGTCTAACACACCCTGTGGGAGTAATTATGGAACTTGTCAAGATTCTTTGAATCTCTGCTTTATATCTAGATCAATTCTCAACATTTAGTTTTTGATTCAATCAATTTCTAAATACATATTTGTAAAAGATTCTGTTTTAATGTTCAACAACTTTTATAATCTTGCACTGATCTTGATTATTTCTTTCACGGCGTTGTAAACAAATTCATCAAAATATTACCCGTGTTGAGGGTGTCTCAACAGTGCGATCTCGGAAGATTGTGCCTCTGTTAATGAAGACATTTTAAAACCGATTTCACTTATATATACAGAACGCCGAGGCGCACATTTCAAAATTATTAGCGTGTATACAGGATGTTCCATAAGGTAGTACCAACCCAAACTTATGTTTTTAAATAGAACAACCTATATTTCAGCACAATTTTGAATCCCTCGTTAAATTTTACGCAACATAATTTTACCTACACTAGTTTTATTGCGCACGCTTAGATTATGATTAAGTAAGAAGCGTTCTATTATCATGATTACCTACCATATACGAATTGTGTACCAGTGTGGTCATAGCACTTCTTGCTACGCTCGTCATGCCCAAAACAACTCGTGCGCCAATTTTTGTCTTATAAAACTTGTATTATAATATAGTATATTGGCAAGTAGAGTTGACCTTAATAACTTCTTTAGCACAGTGTTTCACACCCTACAAGGTATAAATAAAATTTTGTTTCAAATTATAATACTAAATTGCACATGCGCTAAAATGTTTTAATTTTATTAAAAAAAGATGATATCATTCGAGAAAGCAGTACTTTAGGTAAATACTTAGCTGGTTTAATAGTTAATGTAGGTGTAGAAGCACTTATTGATAGAAAAATCGATTTTTTTTATGAAGAAGCCTAGTTATCTCTGCAATTTTATTTTAGCACTAGTGTGTACTGGTACTTTTTGTGCAGAATGATGCGTACAATCCAAAAAATTAATTAGATATAGGGTGTTCCATTTAAAAACTCTCTTAGGAAAAACTGTTTGCTATATTTTGTTGCGGATTATTATTACCAGCCTGTACACAATTTGCATATGGTAGATAATCACGCTAATAGAACGCTTCTTACTTAATCATAATCAAAGCGTGCGCAATAAAATTAAAACAGGTATTGAGATATACTGCTTTTCTAAGACTGCTGTTTCTGTGTAAAGTTTAGGATAGGTAAAATTATTTAACATTGTCCTAAAATTTTGCATACACGCTAATAATTTTAAAATGTGCGCCTCGGAGTTCTTTATATATGAGTGAAATCAGTTTTAAAATATCTTCATTAACAGAGGTTCCATCTTCCGAGATCGCAGTCTTGAGACACCCTGTATTATACAAACAATCAGATACTGAGATGAATAAAAAAAAATAAAATAGAGGGAATTGAAATGGCTTTATAACAGGGCCCTTGAGAACCTGTCGAACTTCCTTAGTTACTACACAAGGAATGTACATGTCTTTAGCTTAGACAATCAAAACATAATGTTGGTTCACTCGGTATAATAACTTTTGATCGTTTCCTCTTTCAAAATTCAAAAAGTACGTGATAAGCTTGATGAATTTCTCTACATACAATAATGCTAAATCTACATTTTCAGTAGAGTTTTATGATAGCAAAAGTTAAATATTCCCGTATTCTCCATTAATTGTTCACAACTTTTTGTAGGAATTAAGTAAACGTTGTTCTAAAGGTACCTTTTTTTAACTACACGCTTCCTTATTACCTACAAAAAACGTTTCAATTATAAGTTTCATACATAGATATAGCATAAATACTGTTAATTAACCAACACAATAATTAAAACATTACATAATGTTAGTGTTTTTATAATTTTCTTCCGTGGCATATTTTAAAAACAAAAGTAATTAGTTTGAGGTCATCATTAACAATAAACCATACTAATGTATGATGATAACGGCCAGCTGCCAACCGAAAACGAGAAGTTTTTTCTACTTTATCCCAGTGTATTGTATATTAAAGTTCATTAATCTCAATATTGCGAGCATGTTAATAGAGTTGATTCGTCAGATACGTTAAGACGAAATTGCAAATTTGCAAATATGTATGTAATTCTTTTCATAGTCCGTCATGATTATACAATGTCCGTCCTAATTTTAGCAGCGTATTAGGCTATTAAGTATGCCCGTTATATAGAACATGCCAATATACTTAACGTGTGATAATTGATAATCATAATTCAACAAACCGAGAAACCTATGTAAGCTCGCCAATGTCCAAATTACTAAAATAAACCAGTTTGGAAACATGTGTCAAGTTGTTAGGACGTTTGGTTGCGATAATATTTGCCATTCAATTGTGCGTAATCATTGGTATATTTCTTAGGCAAATATTTCGTAACCTTACGCACTATCGTATCACAAGGTTTACTTACAAACATCGTTTACTCTTATTTCTCAATTGTTGTCTTATTCTAAGTTGTTAAATGATGTATTTTCGATGAAGGCCACGTTTTGCGATAACGCATGGAGCAATTAAATAATAATAATCTAAACGAATTTTCTCTGTGAACTCTAAAATACATTGACATTGAAGTCTACTACTATTTATAACCGGAAGAGACGTAAAAACGATTTATCGCCCTATGTTGCAATCTGACATATTGCCAAAACTCGACCGCTTCTGGTTGCCAAAAAAAGAACGATAATTTCGGTAAACGAAAATACCCTAGAATTATTTGAATAAAAAGCCAGGTTTAATCGCCGAAATTGCAAAATTGTTTAAAATGTGGTTTGAAAAGTCGTTTGGTACCTAAAATGCACTAAAAGAAAACAGGCTATAACTAATGGGTAAATATAATTACATAAATATATTCGAAATATCCGTGTTTTATAAAAACACGGATATTTCATTGAATATTGATAATAATATGATACATGATAACTTAGGTTTTGGTATTATATCGTACTCTATACTCTATTGATAAGTAAGCAAGTAAATAAAACGTAAGAATTTATCTGCGATACGTTGGGAATTTGATGCCGAAGGTGCTCTTATTGCGTGCCCCGAGCATAGTTGAGGGCAAATTATGAGTGGCATTGAATTTTATCGCCACTTAAGGAAAATTTTAAAAAACGACAAAATGCAAAGGGATGTTCTCTAAAAAGTTTACGAAAATGAAATTCGTTTCCTACAACTTTTGTTTGATTTCTGTTGTTATAAGGGACGAGATATTAATGTTACGTTTCTTTTTTCACACCTGTATGTACATTGTACATTCGCGATCCAATGATATACAGGGTGTTAGGTAAACATGTGGCAAAAATTCAACGGGTTATTCCTTGGCCTATTCTTAGTATATTTTGTCATATGATGATTTTTTAAAAACCCCTTTGTTTCGAATGTACAGAGTAAACAAAATTTGTGACAACCATATTCGATATTCAATGACAGTTACTGTTGATTGAGCAACTTTACACGTACTTTTTGATAATAAAAGGTTATTACTGCCCTAAATTTTGTTCGTCCTGTATCTTCGAAACAAAGGTTTTTTTTTTCAAAACTTATCATAGGACAAAATTTCTTAGAATAGGCTAAGGAATAACCTGTTGAATTTTTGCCGCATGTTTACTTAACACCCTGTATATCTTCGTCAACTAAGCATTAAAATTCAAAAATGTTTTGGATTATCCTAGACATTCATCAACATTGTGTAGGTTCAGTGCGATATTCACAGATAACTAAACCCAAAGGACTGAACCTAAGCAAGATACATATTTCACATAGATAAACCTTATCTATATAATGTTCTTTACGTATGCAAATAGGAAGGTGGAATGTGGTTAAACTTGCTAAAATAAACATACCTGTTTCACACTAGATCACCTATTTTTCATTATATTCCCTTCTAAATATTCCAAAAAGCGAAACTTGAAACTTCATAAAAGTTCAGCAACAACAAAACGGTTCCCAGGAAATCCTTGCGCTTGCTGGCGTGCCTTATCACAAACTGTCTGGAAACGTTCTTAGATCGGAGGTATACGTACTCAGCGAAACGTCAAACTGATGACGCGCCACATTCAGCAACTTTTCAACGCCCGTTTCCGCGCTCGGAAATGGGAAAAATCGACCGCGACGTCTCTCTGAACAATGAACCGATTCCTTTAATCGGCTATAGATAGGAATACACACATATCTGACTGGTGTCCCACACCGTGTTGTTTGCGCAATTCGGTGGGGTTTGTTATCTGTACGGTGATGAGTCAAAAAACAAACGGTACCAATATTGTTTATATTGTTAGAGAGCCGAGTTTACATTTTGACAGGCATTTTTTTAGTAGATGTAGTGGTTTGGGAGTTAATGGATTGCTGGATTATTTTGCATCATTCCTTGTAGTTAGTTATGGCAATCAACGACTATTTATAATTTTAATTTGCCTTGCGTACACAAAACTATAAATTCTATAAAAAAAACAGCACGTGGCGGCATTTGTTTTTTTAATGCAAAATAATATCCGACCGTTGCCTTTGCTTTTATTTTTTTCATGCTTCACTCCAGACAATATTAAAAATGGAAGGTTTATTATGAGACACTTTTAACGTTTGTAGGTCATTAGGTTCAGTTGGTTATTATCATTTTTTCCCGTATACGGGATAATATGACTCATTGGCCAAAACCCAATTAAAACATACTAACGGCGTACCGAGAGTATACGATATTGGCCAAAATCGAATTAGTTGCTGTTTATTTGATAATTTTCGACTATTTTCACCAATCCATGGCCACCTACCTTAATAAACAAAAAATCTGACGTGGCCTGGCAGATGACTTTATTATACTACATATACCGGGTGGTGGGTTTGACTTGAGACTCCTAAATATCTCGTGAAATATGCATGGTACGACAAGTGTCTTAAATAAACTTGTAGGACTCAAAGGGGGAAATGAGATGACGATATCAGTTTCATTGCGGATGGCGCTGTAATCGGTGAAAATGAGGCTAACTTCATTTATTAAATGGGAATACCCAAATTTTTTATCAAATTATGATTTTACGCTAAATAAGAAGAATTTTTTGTCTGAAACATTTTTCGTACAATGCATTTTTTTTTCGTGCGTATACAAACCCTATGCGCATGACGGCGCAACGCGCGAGATACCAAAACGTGTCCCGGTTACGCACATACCTTCCTACGTTGTACCATGAGTGTCTACTGGGGCTTCCAATCTCGGACAATATACTGATCTGGGGATTTCGGGATTAAAGAAATTTGTAATCCCGGGATCCCGGGATTCTGAGAAAAACGAAAATTGCCGCATCAAACCGCCTGGGATGACAAATCCAGTCAATAACAAACACCTAAAATATATTTTATTGGATAATATCTTTTACCCCGCAACTTGATCAACGTTTTCAAATTTAGTAGAAAACCAAAATTGATGGTTTAAAAGGTGTCAAAGTATATTGACATCAATAATAAACAAAATAGATAATAACTTGCTCTTACATCTTAAATTTGTTCATAATTTTGCATTTTTGTACAATGTTTCAAGAATAGTCACTGAAAAAGAAATTGTTTGATCAAGCCAAATTATCAGTTTTATATTGATGCCATTTTGATGTATTTTTGTTTTATTAAGACGTTATTTATTGTTCAAAATTGATGAAATATTCAGTGCAACTTCTTAGAATATTAAATATTCAATTTCTTGTCATGAAAAAATTAATATTAGATACTTGTACGTTTTTCGGTATTCTCAAATACAGTTCAAATAGCCCAACCATACATTATATATACATTTTTTACATTTGACAGCTCATCACAAACTGGAGATGCTTCGTACCAAAATATTACATTTTTTGGTTTACGGTAAAATCCTTAAACTGGAAGAAACTGTTTAGCTGTATTTTATTACCTATTTACTGGTTTTATATTCTGTAGTACATCATTGAACCCAGGTAAAGAAATCCGCCACAAATATATTTATTTTTACGTTTATGTTTTTTCCTGTTGTTGATAGTAAAGTAACTAAAAAGACTTAAACAAGTTGAAAAGGTTCATATTTGTCTCCATATCGAATTATATCTAATACTTACAAAATCTGTTCTTCCTATTATAGCAACATATTGGTGTAAACCAACATTTTATGCTTGATACTTAATCTAATCAGAAAGGGTGCTGTTCTAGACTGATATTCACACTTAAAAAATATCAGCTCAATTGGTTTAATGCCTATGTCAGTGCCCACATTTCGTTAATTAACAAAAAATAAGAAAATAACTTAAAGTTAACTTTTTTTAGGATCCCGGGATTTAGATTTATAATCCCGGGATCCCGAAAATACTCATTATTTGTCGGGATCCCGGGATTACGGTTCCAGGGATCCCGTAATCCCGGGACTGGAAGCCCTAGTGTCTACTTAGTCGGCGCGTCGCTTTGACTGCCAGACGGCGAGCGCATCCCATGCAGTGGCAGCGGTCGTAACTACCGCAGCCGCCACAAACTTCCATCGTCAATAACTTATAATAGACGCATCGTACGAATAAAAATTTTCAAATAAAAGATTGTTCTTATTTAACGTAAAATCATAATTTGATAAAAAATTTGGGTATTCCCATTGAAGAAAATGCAGTTAGCCTAATTTTCACCGATTGCAGCGCTATCAGCAATGAAACTAATATTGTCATCTCATTTCCCCCTTTGAGTACTACAAATTTATTACAGACACTTTTGTCGTACCATGCATATTACACGAGATATTTAAGTCTCAAGTTAAAACGACCACCCGGTATATATAAAATTAATAGTTTTGCTGCATCAGATTCTATTTGATTGAAACGGGTCGTGTCTGCATTAAAATAAAAATAGTTAGCCAGGATTTGACAAATATTTTGATTCTATTGACAGTAGGTATTGTCAAAACATTAGCGTTAGAGTAAACATCC
Organism: Melinopterus prodromus; assembly: GCA_964023965.1. NCBI lineage: Eukaryota > Metazoa > Arthropoda > Insecta > Coleoptera > Scarabaeidae > Melinopterus > Melinopterus prodromus. Next base: position 73,004,126 of record OZ030390.1, read on the forward strand.
AGTTTGTTTGAAGTATGAATGTTTACCCCGATACCTTTACTAGTTTCTCCGGAACCGTCGTCGCCACAAAAAAAAACAGGTCACACATTTGGGAAAGGGGGTTGTAGGAAAACGTCAAAACATTTACGCAAATTCTCTGTTTATGTCAGTTAGGTCGTCAATTTTCTTTTGTGATCTATTTTGTAATTTGTAACAGTGCAAAGTTATTAAACATTTTCGATAACCTTACAAAATACGAAACTTTTAATTCAGAATTTTGTTCAACGCGAATCTGAAACAAACGTTTTTAATCCAAATTAAAAATGTCTAGCAATGCCAGGTCGGTGTCTGTGCAACAGACATACATCGGTAAAATTAATATTATACCCGATAATTCAGTATTCAATTACACAATTTATGGGCACATATTCAATTATCTCTAATAGTGCGATATGAAATTTGCAATTAACATTATCACTGGAATAACATAATATTATAATGACGGAAAATGACAAATCCGCTTTAATAGTTTTTCATTATCAAATATTCATTGACCATCGAACAGAAATATAAATATATAAAAATAAATATACCGTACATTATTTTCAAATATGACTTTTGGATGTCCAGATGGAAATATCTGTATGGAGCCTGTGAAAAATACGCCAACCAGTAAAAAAGAAATAGGCTCGTGTGTCAATATTGCAAAATTTCGCTTCGTTTATTCCAGAAATTGTATTCTGCAACTCATGACCTATATTTACGAGATCCGTAGAATGGTCATGACGAATTGATAGGCCGAGGTTTTTGGATTAATTGCGGTTAATTGTTTGGCAATCAGTTTAATTCACACGTTGCTGACATGCTTGTCACAATGAATTATTGCTTCACTGGAAATATCACACCTACTCCACTCATAACATACAGGATGTCTCACAAAACATCAAGTACATGGGGATCTCGGAAATAGCAACAGCTACGATGTCGGTTCAATGTGACAAAAGTTGCGTAAATGTGGACCGTTTTCAGAACAGTTTTTACATTTCAAAAATTTGGCATGGATCACTAGATATTACAAAAAATGAAATTATTGCAAAAAATGCTACCAGATCACCCGACTTAATCCCACAGATTTTTTAATGGAGCTTTATGAAAACCAGTGAGTATCTGAAGAAGTATGATACAGTGACGTCCAGGGAGTACTGCGGAGGGCTTTTAGAGATATCTAATAGAACTAATAATAATGGTCGAAGTTTCGAACTAAAATAAACTACCAAATTTAAAATGTGTATCAAATACTTTCTGTTAATGATCTTTTTTGTTAAGTATTTAATTACATTGCTTGGGGAGTTTTCAATTTGTAGGTCGCAATGAATAAAGTATTGCCAATAATATTGCTATTTTTGTAAAATTAGGAACGTATGTGAAAATATTTGTTCGTTATTTGTCACTTAAAATTTCATCAAACTTTTGTGGAAATTCTATTCTATCATAAATGTGTTACATATGCGGTTGTAAAGCAATATCGTTTGTTTATTTAAATATGTAAATATCAAATAGAACGTCACATAGTTGACCATTATTTGTTCTAAACAAGAATTAACACTTGTCTGTAGCCCCTATACAGTATCAATGTTCATTGTATGAACGCTAGACTTTATGTCCCCACAGAAAAAAACAACATGGGGGTAAGTTGGGCGATCTGGCGGGTCAACTAATGGCCTTTTTTGTGATCATTTCATAAACATGTTTTACATGGTTGTAACATCAAAAATGAGTATCATCTTATGCAAGAACACAAAATTTCGACTTTCTATTGATTGTAGTAGAGAAGTTATACAAGAAATAAGACAAATTTTACCTTTTCGGTAATAACTAGTGATCAAGGCAAAAAAAAATTTAAATGTAAAAACTGTCTTGAATAGTGTCTACATTTACGCAACGTTTGTCCTATTTAACCGACCTCCTAGCTTTTACAGTTTCCGAGATCCCCATTACTACCTCATGTTCCGTGAGATATTAAAGGAAAGGTGGGAAAAAGTTTATGCTTGAAAATGTCCGAAAGGTCATCGAGCCAATTGAAGAGAATTGAATATTATCTACTATTATTTTGCTAAACTTTGATGTTCAATAACTTTTGTAATCTGTAACCGATTTTGATTTTTTTGGCCGACCCTGCAAAAGTTACCCACCAATACTATTTTTCCACCTGCATTTTTTTTTCTGATGTACTTCCTGAGTTTAATGTACTTCCTGAAGGTCATCAGGTAGTCAGAAGTCACAGTCACAGTTTAGCAAAATATTAGGTTTTCCGTTTTTTGTGCTCCAGAGTGTATTTTTCCATGATTTATTTTTGTTGAATAGGGACGGTTTTCGAATCAATTGAGATCAAAATATCGTGATTTTGGAAGCCTTGCCGTATTTGTATCCTTGTGTTATATACTTACCCTTTCGAAAACTTGGCCAACTTACTTTTTCCACAACATAATGTTGCTGAGTTCGTTACATATTTACACTGTAGGTACACGAGCCCAAGATTTCTTCGTGTAACATCTTCCAGTTCGACTACCTGTGTACGTGCACCGCTTGGGTTAATATTTGATCAGATGTTTGGTGTTATCGTATAATTAACACTTGCTGCTAGAGAAGGCAAAATGTTTCGGTTTTTTGTCGTTTATAACGACCTAAGTTCTCGTAAAATTTTAACGGGCGTAGTTTGACAGTGAAGACAATCAGACTTATTAATAGACTGCCAGAAATAGACACTATGCGTGATGTACCTACCCATTATCATCTTCTGTTGTCTAGTTATTTCTGGTATAGGTCAGTTCTATTCATAAATTATGTCTTTTGGTTATTAACTTAAAACTTAGTTATGACTTCTTAGTTATGATTTTTACTTACACAAGTTTAACAGTTTTCCAATGTAGGTAACACATTGACTTTTTTATCTATTTTGTTCAACTCACATGACGTGACAAATAAAATAAATAGTTTTGAGTAAAATAGTGTTTTTTGGCTTTCCTTTCATTGTGATTTAATATCTTTTATTCTGCCTGAGTTTGCTGCCTTATTTTCATATCTACTTACCTATTATCTAAAAAGAAAGAGTAAAAAAGAAATCGTTTTTGACATTCGCATTATCTTGCCTTAACCGGAAGATTTTTATTAAAGTCAAAATGACAACCCTATGTGGCCATGAAATCTATCAAATCTCAGAGCATGTCTGTCTCACAAGCCCACACGTGTTCAATTCAACATCCTTTACCTCCAGAACAAACAAATAGGGACGTCTGTCTACGTTCACACGAAATGAACTCACAGCAAAAACCACACGTGCAGTCATTGAGTTCTGTTGAAAGATGTACGTGACGGCGAGTCGGAAAACAAATAGAGCTGTAGTGTCCTTGTTTGTGGTTGATGATAATTATTTTTATTCTTAATTGCAACTTAAAGATGGTGCACAAAAAAATAAAAGCGTTTAAGGAATATATCGCATCATAAGGCAATTTGTACTTAAATCAGTTTTTAGTAATCTGTACACTGCTATGTGTGAACTATTTGGGCGCGAAGAGAGAATTTTAATGAACGTTTATCTAAGCCAAATTGGGCGGCTATTTTCTCGGGTGCTGTGCCATTTACAGCTGGCTATCACAGGAGGCGATTTTATTTGTTTATACAGTGCGTAATAATAAAAACAACTAGGATGTTTCACATAGACCCGATAAGTCCATGATTCAACAGAAGATGTACCCACTTAAAAAAGCATTTTCATTTTTATGATTTACAAAAATCAGTAAAGTTTTGAGTGTAGATAACGCGGAATGATTAGGATAGACTGGTAGAAATTTTAAAATAATTTAAATAAAATGAATAGAGGCAAAGTTAGTGTAGGTATTCTTTTACGAGCACGTAATGAAGAATATAAATGCTAGCAATTTATATCATTCATAAATTCCAATTTATATAATATATTTTTAATGTACAGACTCCGGCAGTGAATCTTGACGGTATTTTAAATGGAATAATTCAATGAATGTTCAAGATATGTTATTATTATTATTTTTATTTAAAAATGAGAGAGTAGAAGTTTAAGATTTATACAAAAAACATCGAAAAAGCATTATGAAGCAACAATAAGATCACTCAAATGATGACCTACATTTTCTCTGCACTGCTCTAGTCTGTTAGCAAAGTTAAGCTACGGACACATTATTCACACGTAATGTGTTGACCCGTGTTAACACGTCAGGTCATAGTCACACGTTACGTGTTAACCCATGTTAACACACATCACCTCAAATTTTTGCCACCATATTCATACCTGATGTGTTAGCTTGTGTTAACTCCTGTTAATGTGATGGGACGTGTTAACACGTCATACGTGAATAATGTAACCGTAGCTTAACTTTGCTGAACGACTTGAGAAGTGCAGAGATCATTTGAGGGTGTTATTTTTGCGTCATACTTCTCTTTTGATTTTTCACTCTTCCTTTTTAAATAAGAATCAATCTGATGTGGCCAGGGACATGATTTTATCATACAATATATAAAATTAATAGTTTAGCTGCATAAGATTCTATATTCTATTTGATCGTGATCGATCCTGTCTGCATTAAAATAAAACAAGTTAGACAGTATTTGACAGATATTTTTATAATATTGACGGTAGGTATTGTCAAAAAATTAGCGTTCGACACTACCTACTGTATTAGAATGAAAATAATTGTAAAATCCTGGGTAACTAGGTTTAATTCAGACACGATCTCGATCAAATAGAATTTGCTCATACAGATAAACTATTAATTTTACCAAAAAATGTCGGATATAAATTATACAAAATATCCTCTACTCTAATTTATTATTTAACTATTTTGACGAAATTACAGAAATAGCAGCCCATTTGCAAAAACATCCAGTTGCTTTGGACCCTTTTGAACCAAAACCTTTTCACCTCTAAGTTTGGTCATAAAACTTTTAAATATGAACTTTCGTCCCGATACCTTTAGTAGTTTCTCCGGAATCGTCGCCACAAAAATCGGGCCCACACACACACGCGCACGCACGCCCCCACGCACGCACGCACGTACACACACAGAAATTTTGTTTTACCTTGGTCAAAAATGTTAAAGAGACCCAAAAAGACCTATTTTCCGATAAATCTCTTTTTCCTGCCAATATGTGACGGGCGCCCGTGACAATTAGGTACCTATACATAAATCCATCTTATGCAAATAGCGTTCGAGTGCTCGCGTTTGCTTCTTGAAATGACTACTCGCTGACAATCAAGGTCATGTTATTACGTTTCTTTACACGCGCACTACGCGCGATGCTTTGCAAGTAGCATTTAAATCATAGTCGGTGAAATTGCGCTGGTACGAAGGTTACAACGGTTATTATTATACAATTTGTAACAGATAGAAACGCGTATGAGTTTTTCGCAAACTTTTTAAAATGTGAGGTTTACAATATTTCTTGGAGGGTATCGGAGCCCTACCGCGAGGTTAGCTTACAGTTACACGCCACCTCACCGTTAGTTTACTCTTATTTGCACAATATGTATGTAACATCAGTTAATTCATACGTAGATATTTTGTTAACAAAAATTTGGTTTTTCTAGTAAATTTCTTAATAGGTAAATGAGTAACCCCTCGGTTCACTCCCCAGTGTTGTCATGATGTTGTCATTGTACATGTCATTTCATCATTTTACTGGCTACCACCAGTTGAGCAAAATGTCTGGGTATATGAAAGCTAGTTCCGGTCTATAGGGTTTTATTTGAATTATTTGAAATGTTCTTTTTGTGTATATTGTCACGTATTTTGTTATAATATCATGTCTTAGTGATTGTGTTCGAATATGAAGTTTGTTATTTCGACATTCCAGTTTTCGTGTATTGTCAAAACAGCAGTTAGCGTTGTTACCAAACAAAATTAAAATTAAAGCCAAACAAATACCCAGTTAAATTTCTAATATGCTAAGAAATTACCAAACAATTTCCATATTTATATCTTATACGATATATTAATTAAACATCTCCAATTTACGTGTGCGTGGACACATACAGAGGTTATAATTCTCATTCATTCTAATCAATGATTATAATAATTTAAAAAATCATTAATTTCTGAACAATGCTAATTTCATACTTATATCGTTCAAATAACAAACCAATTAAATTTCACCCAGTTTCACTCCAAGATCAAATAATTAATAATTGCAAATGCGGGACTTATACCAATGGTAGTACCTATATAGTGCATAAAAACGAACAAAATGTCAACGCCAACGTGTGCGCACCGGATACCAAACAATCGCCGATCCTGGCACCCGGGCGAACGTCGTAAAGAACAAAAGTACACTACGGCCGGCGAAACAATGCGAGTTTTGCACTCCAGCCATCTAGATATGCCAGAAACGTGATGCTGTATAAGCGCACTGTGGTGCTCTACGAAAAGCTAAGTTTTCATCTGTACCATGTTAACATAAGGGCAAATATGGCAACATAAGTGCATATGTATACTACCTATGTCTTGTCTCATTGAAGTAGATTATCAAAGTTTGGTCAAGTTCTTCATGATGTGTATTTTACAAGTGATTCACGAACTTTCCATACAAGTTTCATCCAGTATGAGAAATGTGACACAATAATGCCAATACAGAAATGTCACATTGAATTACAACTTCATCTAGAACTTACAGAAACGAATTTCTTGAGACAGAAATCGTGTTCATATCCATAGCGCCAGCAAATTCGATTTTAAAAATCGTTCAAAGATGCTTGTAATCTTGAAAACATTCTATAAACCTTTAAATCTTGAAAAAGAGGTCTCAATGATTTTACTCCAATCTCATTATACATTTATGTATAAATAAACAGTAAACATGGACTCCGAAACACAAAAGCGATTAAAATAATCAACTCTGACCAGAGGAGGTTTTTGGCGTTAAAACCCCACGGCTGACAAGGCGAGATGAAATGAAGAGCCAGAAAATTCTGGGCTGAGAGGCTTTAAAAGCTGTGATCTTATTGATAGTTCTCATGCTCCATCTAGCAAGACCAGTTTGGGAATTCCTGGTTCAGATTCCCAAGCAAAGACAGTTGACTGCGGCCCGAGGGCATATAATTTTACCTAAAACGCATTTCCATGTTCTTTTCAGATAATCCATGCTCCCCAGAGTTTTCAATACTTTACAATTTTCAATTGTCCTTTTCCCACAAATCATTTGAGACAATGAAAACAAACTACTCTAATTAGTGAGTAAGTGAATCGTTGCAATTAAAAAAATAATCGATGACGTCACAAGTCAGTAACAATTGAAAGTTTATATAGAACTTTACACAGAAATGTGTATACAACTGTATATGGTTATAAAAAAACCCAACGTGTGCGAGGACTTAAAAAAAAAATCCGTTTCAGAAAGTTTGTACTTGGTTACTTGATACTTCAGAAAATAGGTAAAACCATTGGCTCAATTTTAGCAAACTTCTGCAATCTCCGTAAATTGTTCTTGAACCATTTGCAGGTCGGTTGATGACAAATGAAGTCAAATTAACTATCACTTAGCTATAAAGAGTTAATGCTAATCAATTCTAAGAATTAAAAAAAATATTTATTATGTTCGTTAAATATTTGTTTGTTGGAGGGCATACTTTGACCGTATGTGTACTCTAATCTCCTCAAATATAGACAAAGAAACCCCCATTGTGCGTCGAGACTAAAAACCATCGAACTGCAAACATCGTCTCCGCACGTTATGTCATCGCAAACAAAACAAACGACAGACGGCAAATACTTGACCGTAGCGTCGCTGTCTCTTTGACGCGCCCAGTCGTGATGTACAATGTGTGAAACAATCGACGGCGTCCGCGTTTGTTCGCATGAATTACGCGCCAAGCCGTCGCGATCTTCAAGATCTCTCCGCGTCTTTGTTTGTTTCCTTTTCGTACTGCGATCACGAATTAAAAATAGAGCACTCGAATCGAAATGCGGTCGATTGAAGCCGCTTGTTGCACAAGTGCGTTTTGGCGCTAGAATCGGCGGGACTTGGAGGCGGCGCGGCGTCGATTTGAGCGATTATTGCCGCTCACGACTTGTGCCGGTGGATGTTTGTAATCTGAACTGCTTTGAGCACGAAGTCTCGAAGCTTGAATGTCAACATGTCTGCGTATGCGGTAATGGTATTCGTTTGCGCCTCGCCGGTGAATATTGAAAAGGTTTCTGGTTAAGGGTGCGATTGAAGGAGTTTCTTGAATGTATTCGCTGCAGATGATTCTTTGCTGAAATATTTATAGCATATGGAAGGTGGTCGGCGTTTGATTTCCAAAACTACGGAAAACACTGCTTAAGACTCTACTGGTGATTTGGGAATGTATACTTGCTTGAAACTAGTCACTAGTCAGTGGTCAGAGAAACTCTTTCATAAATGGTACAAACCCAGAGCATAAAATGATGTTGATTATCAATGGTTACATTGGTTACGTATCACAAGATCCCTGTCCGCACTGTTGGGATTATACGTTTATTGAGTATAATAGTTTATTGGAGGTAACTTTGCAAGGAATCACGGTTAAGTATACAGCACCAGCTAAGGTAAAGGATCTTCTGCCTGACCCAAAGGATATCACACCGCTCCTGAAGAACGAAGGGGTATTGAAGTTAACATGTGAGTGTGGAACATGCTATGTAGAACAGACAGGACGAAGCGTCAAATGTCGAGTCGCACATTTTAAAATCCGGAATCATAAGTTTCCCATCAGGTAAGGTTTTCGAACAAGTTGAGTTAAAAATGTAAAATATTGGGATTTTGGCATATTTTGTGTATTTATAGCGACTGAAAAACCTTTTTCGAAATATTTACGTGATAGCTTTTGACACCGGAATCGTACTGAGCGCAAAAAACATTAAACGCCTATGCATCTGCCATTCACATAATCCAGCCTCCTGAGGTAATAATATCAATATTTTACAACGTTCACTTGTCTTTTTGTCAAAAAATTCCTGTAAATAATCCGCAAAATTTTCAGGAAGAAAAATGCAACTGTATCCATTAGATACGCCCATCAAGAAATATGGTAGCCATCAAAACAGCAAAAAAGAAACAAAACAGAGCAAGTAGAGAAAAAGAAATTTCTGCGCCAAAAAAGAGGACATGTTCTTCACACTTGAAACGTAAAAATGGTGTTTACGAGATATTTGCAAATTTATAGCTGACAAACCCCTAGTAACTTCAAAATGATCTCAAAATAGTCCTTACTCTTAGAAACTTACTACTACAAAGAATGCTAAGTGAAAAACAAGAATTGTTCTCTATTATAGAACTGAAAATGGAATGTTTTTTAAAGTGTGCATTAAAAGTTCAATTAAAAATAGTCTGCGAGAACTATAATTAATTCATCATAATCAATAATAGCAATGTTTAGAATCAGATTTGCAAGTCTGATCTAGCTATTAAATCACCATATTAAACAGGCATTGTTGTAACAATGCTCCATCAGAAAGTTATATATTACTGGTCACTTTATTGTCACGGTTGCCCATTTCACCCAGGAAGACATTGTAATCGATTTGGTTCACTCCTATTGTATGCTTGATATTGTGCGTTAATCTACTCTAAATATACGTATCCTGTAGAATAGCAGCATCCACTACGAATGGTCAATCTTCACATATATGCGGAAGTTTTTGCATATGCACATAATCGTGATATCAGACATGAACATCTCCCCCAGGTCGCTAACGGACGACCACACTTTCTATATAACCCTTTCACAACAATCTTTATTAAACTCGAATGCCGCTAAAAATAGTGTCTCTCTTATTATTAACCATCCACCATATCCGCCGATCAATACCAATTACCAAGGATAACTCCAGGATAATTGGTGTTATTCAACCCAACGATCGGCTCTAGTAGACTAACTGAAAGTCTGAAACTTCATAATCTCCCGGAAATTTTAATATTCCCGCAACAAATCAATTTTAACAACTCCCGACATAATAACAATTATCATTCAACCCGTTGGGTTAAAAATAATTAGCTGAAACGCTCTTAATCGCATCAAAAGAAATAATAAACATGCCAAGTAGCGCAAGATAGCGCGAGCGGGCAATTTAGATTGCCTCTGTCGGATCGTAAACAAAATTAATCTTAGTTGGCCACCAATGATTTTAATTCGAAAAGAACTCGATAATACCAAAAACTCACCTTGACATCGCCTTTAGTAAACCGACAAATGCTCTACATTTTTATATCTCCATCTAGGAACAAATCGCACAAAAGTCACTTGAATTATTTTATTTAAATTGCTGTTTCGCGCGCCTGTCGGCACTCATCTGTCAGAGGCGTACGTCGCCGTCGACCATGTGCGTTCGACTGATTCGATCCCGCACTTGTTTTGATGTTTTCATCTCCTTGGTAACGGAGGTAACGCGATCGAGGCGCCTCGCATGGACGCTTGACGAACCGGCGCAAACCGACCTACCGCAACGCTGCAGCTATTCTTACATGTTTCTCTACAGTCTACATAATAGTGTTATAGAATCTCGTCCAAGTATCGATTCATAAAATTGTAGAAGAAGGGATTTCTGCCACTATTGGTACGTGTCCCCTCTTGCGTTTGCCCGCGGACGCCCATGGTGTCTCCAATGAGTGATTTAAAAATGTGGAATAAGACATATAAGAGAATAAGACGAATTTAATTGCGGTTTCTTTTTCTGCTTGTTTTCTTAGTTTACCGAACAATCTACATTCTACAATATATATTGTTATATATACTAGAATTTTGGCAGAACTAATAAGTCTGCGCGAAGTCGACTTTGCCGAACAGGGTAAGGCGCTGGAATTGGTAGACTGGCAGCATTACTGATCAAATCGTGTCAATTTAAAGTGAAACATTACAGAAATATATTTTATAGGATCGTATACAGGGTGAAATGTTGAAACATTGCTGTTTTTTGCTCTTACTCAAAAAGCAAAGAAGTTGGACGTTTGGAACAAAAACCTTGCTAAGGGCACGAAAAATCTAATTGCGTTCTTGCGTTATCTTTAAATTTTTTGGCGATGTTATTGCCTACTTTTGGTTTTGTTATGGGCTTGATTTGAACATTTTACATTGTCTTCTCTTCAGTTTCAAAGCTGTATCACACTTGTTTATTTGTAAACTTTAGACAAATATTACTATTTTTTATTTGTTTTCGCAAAGATTATTGAAATATTTACAGGGTCATTATAAATGATTGTAGTCGAAGTAGGCTGTGTCAATGTTAATAATTTTGTGCCGCTATACCCAAACAACTGTCAAACTTGAAATAGGTTATTTAACTAAATTAACTTTGTGTGTCGCACAGTGGTATTCCATTCAAATAGAGCGGCAACCCGCAATATTTACATTTGATTTCATGGCATACTTCGACTACAATCATTTATAATGACCCTATATTTATACAGGGTCCTGCAACTCCCGTCTTGTGTAGCTCAGTTATTAATTAAGCTAAGAGTTTGACATTTTGCAGGCTTTCCCTGTACTTCAAGGTACATTTCAGGAAAATATTTTTGATTATACAGACTGTCCCAAAAGTGTGCAACGCGATGGTAATATATTTTTTTTAAATTCTATGCTATACATTTTTTACACATTTAGAAGCCTTTTATGGTTGCCTACATACCACCAAAATTTTATGGAAATCGGTTCAATGACTGCAGCGCAAAAAATAAAAACCACAAAAAATTATTTTTCGTCGTTGGCTTTAAAATCAATAAAAACCACAAATTGCACCTCGTTAATAAAATTTTACGACGTGCTTATTAAGTTAGATGTAATAGTCTCGTTAACCAAGTGACATTGATCCAAATTATACAGGGTGACCAAAATCGAGTGTCAAACTTTTCAAACTTCAAAGCGTGTTATTGTTCTTATTTTAAATTGGAACCCATATTTTTTTAGGCGAAACGATGCAGAATTAAAAAATAAACATTGTATCTAAATATAACCCCATCACAATTCCCAATATTTTAAAAGTTATTCGCCAAAAACTCATTTTTCAACGTTTCCAACGACAATTTTAGGTAATAAATCGTTGAAGAACAATTTATTTCATAAAATAGTAGAGAGGTACTCTACTATTTTGAGTGTACTTAATTAAGTAGTTGTTCAATTGCCAAATTTACTGCAAAATTTACCTATACCGGTAAGGGCGGAAATGTGGCTGCAACATGATGGAGCTCCAGCAAATTACTCGTTACATATCAGGGACCAGCTCAACAAAATCTTCCCAAATCGGTAGATTGGAAGAGGAGGACGTGGAACGATGCAGAATTGAAAAATAAACATTGTTTCTAAATACAACCCCATACAATTCCCAATATTTAACTAACTCCGCTGATTTTTTGAGTAAAAGCAAAAAAGTGTGTGGAAAATTCACACTGTATACTAAAAAAGGCTCAATCAGGGACACCACTTTATGTTGAAATTTCAATATAGGTATATAATTGCTATTAATTATTATTAATTCTTATATAGGTTCAAATCCATTTTTAGCGCGTATTTCATTTAAAATGTTGTTAAAATAAAATGTTGTTTATTAGTTTATTAGGTGTATAAGCTATTTGTGTTGAATAACAGCAATAATATGTAACAATATTTTTTTTTATATTTTACTTATTGTTATTTATAACGTGACCATGAGCCGTTCAAGTTGATCAGTTTATAAACTACCGTGTTCGAAATAGCTCGTTAGGTTTTCTTTCCGGTGAAATATTTATGGGACGTAAAATAAGCACTGCTGGCGCCATCTAGTTGGATTCTCGGTAATTTCCGCTCAGGAATCTTTGTTTGCAGCATTCAACACGGGAAGTATAGGTAATCAATTATAACGAGGTGCACTACGGTTCACAACTTCATTAATATGTATTGTTTTATTTGTATATAGCTCGCCGTAAAAGTAAAATGTGTTACCTAGTTTTGTATTGAAATTATTATTACAATTACCAGGAGGTTTAAACATTTAATGTTTAGAATACATAGAGTGTATTCCCCCTATAAGGAGAATTGGACATATTTGTCCGTTTTTAATAAATTGAGTTCGATTTATTTGAATGTGAAATTTTTTATGTTAAATGGATATAATATTTCTATTTTTGGTCAAGCTATTCAGAGTGTTCCATTTATAATTCTTAAGTTAGTTGACATTTAACAATTCTTCAGTTATTCGGGATAAGTCATATTAGAATCGCAAATCAATAATAACTGTCAAAAAGTGCCATCACCGAAAACTTCATACTGGCGTATTTTGATGAACACAGAAAAACTAATAAAGCACCAATTCTTTGGCCATACTATACCAGGCTACACGCATGTTTAACTATGCATAGAATATTGATATTTCGCAGTTTATGTGATTGCAAGCGATTAAAAAGAGGCAGTGTGTGGTTATGTGTTGTACGCTTGACATATGGCATTTGATATCAATGTGTAGTTGTGCACCGATCTTAGAAAAAAGTTACTAAAAGCGGTGTTACAAGTTGTTAATTGTAACACCGAAAGCAGTGTTACAATGTGCGCATTGTGAACGCAAAGTAGAAAAATTATTAAATGAAACTATTCATCTTATGCTTATGTTGTAAACACTTTGTTTCTTACTACTTAAGAGTGAGTTAATTTTTATATGTATTTAGATTGAAAAAATTGAGGTCATAAAACACAGCCTGGCGTCTTTAATATGAACATGCCCTAAACCTTGACGCCAAAATCCGAACAGAGGGAATTTAAAGACATGCCTTCCATTTCTGGTGGTATCACGTTGTAGCATCGTGCGAACGGATGGAAGGACGTCCGAAATCCGAACAACGTATCCTTAGTCCGAACAGCAAAATAATATCCATCTATATAAATGGGAGAATCCCTTATCCCTTGTTTCTATAATTTCTACGATGCGTTCATTGTTCATTAGATCGTTGACCATGACAGTTAAGTTTCCATACAACTGCTGAATTTTGAGGCCAAGGCACTTTTAATTTTGGACAACGACCCACAACACCAACAAGACTTATGTTCAGATAATAAGAAATTGGTTGTATTGTTTTTGCCGCCAAATATAACCCCATTACTACAACCTATGGACCGAAATGTGCTTCAGGCGGTGAAGTTGCATTGCAGAAACGGATTGTTGAGTGGAGATGTAGATATTTCTACAGAACTGGAGATAGTATAGATCTTGATGAAAATTCCAATACTATTTTCTCTATTTGGCACCAATTTTGAATAACTATTGAAATTGCAAAATATGACGTTTAACGTTTCTGCAAGACTAGTAGTAATTGACCTACTCCGTTATCGGCTAAACGTGCCGTTGAAGTCCTGTGTTTGCGTCGTTCATGGTTATACGCGTTGGATTTTGTTATTTTGTGTGATCAACATGGATTTTCACAAGTAGTGATAAGACATGATGCTCATTTACGGAGACTGTATCATTGCTTTTGGAAACTCCGCGTACTACACATGAAAACATGTGGGTGACGACAATTAAATAATCCACTGCAAAATTTTAGAAAATGTTATCAAGATTTTTTTGTTCCTCACATTGAGTTAGATTACCTGTCCAAATTATTGCACTAATTTCGTTTACACCGTTTATACTAACAAAGTACGGCCGTACAGTTGTAATATTTTTATTTGAAAATAACGACCTTTTTATTGGGAGAATGTTTAAATTCGTTGATAATTGAGAAAATGAATATTTTCTGCCCTTTTTTGGATAATCAGAATATTTCAAAAGTCACGATCAACCAGTGCAATTATTAGTTAAAATTAAAGAGATCCAACTATATATAGATATGAACATAATATAATAGATGCTGTGTGAATACTTACCGTTTTTTCTTCTGCAGCTAAACCAAGAAAACAATAAATTCTCAGAGCATCGCACTATGTCATGTCGAACACTAGAACAGAATATAACTGAATTACTAATCCGACAATTTAAATTTGTCAAAATTAACTTAACTAAAAGTATAAATCCACATAATAACACGTCCAGTTTTACCCATCTTTCTTTAACATTAATTTAAAACGTTTTAGAAACTGTTGTACTAAATCTGGTTATATTCCACTGCCCACTAAATAATATAGAAAACGAATAGCGAACATTATTAAACCTTGTGTGTCATAAATTTGATAAACATGATAATTTATCGATTTATCTAAACTATAAAGCATATACTTTTAATCTTTCTACACGTCGTCGTCTTCGTAGAGGCGAGTACCGTCCAACTTAAATTGTCCTTAATTGGTTTAATTGAATTTTCTCCCATATGTACTGATTTGTACTTCCTTCGTCAACGTCGTTTGCTATTTTCATTCATCTCCTCCGTGTGTGCACCAATTGATGAATTAATTACTGTCAAACGGGCATGGAAATGCGCGTGCCAAACGTGACTTTTGTCCGCGTCTCGCCTGCGATCTTTTAGGTCTGTAGGTATTTCAAACCTAAGCATACCTAAATAACTTGGAAGTGGTCCAAGTCAGAGTAAAATCTCTTGCTTATATTGTAAGGGATTTTGTGTGCCTACAGGTTTTTGTCCAATAACCTTATAGTATGTCTAGAAAAGTTCGTACGTGTTTTATTTTCTTATTACGTTTTTCTTTATTTTTTATTGTTGTTGATGGTGTCTCTAAAACAACTACAATCTTCAATATGTATTATGAACTGTCTGAAATACGTACCGTCGATATAATCCTTATTATGATGTTATTTGGAAATACAGTTTAGAAATTAAATTGGAATTTGAAGAGTTTGAACTTTTAAATCATAAGGTTGGGTAGTTAGATTAATCAGCTCACATTCTTGTGAGCTAAAACCCAAAACTGGCAAAAACTTTACTAGTGTCCCTAATCATTGAGAACATTAATTTGTACTAATCTCGTCGTACCAAAACATAAATCTTCTTGCCAGTTTTATGCAATGCATACAAAATTAACTTCATTTTAGTCAACGGATTTATTAGTCAAAGGAACAAGCGTTACCAATCAAAACGCCAAACAAGTGCGTCCGAGCTTAGTTTTCATATAGATATAGTCCCTCATTCTTAAAATAACGTATGCAATTTGTTAACACATATTTTATTTAAATTTAATATAATAGGAATGAACATTTTAGATCATCTTTGTGTAAAATGTCCTATACTTCAAATGCATTTTTACCTACTTATATCGATTTTTAACCTTAACAAAAAAATTTAAAATCTCGCCAAATCTAGGTTGCGCCTGAAAAGTACTGAACAAATTAACTAATTAAATAACAGAAATTCATTGAACATGATTTTTAGGTCATTATTAAAGACAGTTTGAAGATTTATGGATTGCGCTTTATGTACCATACAGATAGACACAACGAAACATTGTCTCAATTCGAAGCAACCTTTATTAATTCAAAACAACGGTTGTTTTATATATACGTAAGAATATATATCGTTCATTGAAGAAAGCCGATGTTTTGGCCGGTTGTCCTCCTTTAAGACTGGACAATTTTAAATGGATACTGTATTTATTTTACTTAGGAGTTTGAACTTTTAAATAAAAAAACTTTTAATCAAAAAGATTAATCAGCTCACATCCAACTTCTTTTAAATATGAAGATGGTATTATGAAGTCATTACATGGAATCCAATTAACGCATCCACAGAATAATTTGTAATTTTCTAATTAGAGAACGGTCCCGGTCCCGTTGATTGAACATTTACTAAAATAGAAATAAATAGTTTTTGGGATTTACTTAATCGATGTCCTATTATTTTTCATACGCAGTATGATAAAGTATTGTACTCGTGCCGAAAGAAAATTTTGAGATTTTAGCGGAGTTAGGTCTTTTTGGGTCCCCTGAACCGTTTTGACCAAGGTAAAAAAAATTTCTGTGTCTGGTATGTATGTGTGTGTGTGTGTATATGTGTGTACCCGTTTTTTTGTGGCGACGATTCCGGAGAAACTACTGAAGGTATCGGGACGAAACTTCATATTTAAATGAAAATGTTTAACGACATATATTGTCAAATTAATATTATAGTTTAATAATATGGTGATATACAGGCGGGATGTAAATTTTAAATAAGTCAAAAATTACAGCCACATCCTGGATTTGAACCAGGGAGAGCATTGTGCTAGAAACGCAAAGGTCCCTGGTTCAAATCCAGGATGTGGCTGTAATTTTTGATTTATTTATATTTATATAAATTTACATCCCGCCTGTATATCACCATATTATTAACCTTCATATTTAAAAGTATCATGACCAAACTTAGAACTGAAAAGCTTTCTGTTGAAAACGGTCCAAAGGATTTCCAAAGGGTCCAATTTATGACAATGAAATTTGTTAGTACAATCAATAGTTTAGCTGCATGAGCAAATTCTATTTCAATTCTATTCTATTTCATCTAGATCGGTCGTACTGCATTAAAACTGGTAGGTAGCCAGGATATGTCAGATATTTTGAATCATAACAGTTGGTAGTGTCAAGCGCTAACGTTTGACAGTACCTATTGTCAATAGAAGCTGCGTTAGGATATTGTTCACCGTTACACTTTTTACACCCAATAACACGTGTCATTTTGGTGTCAACGGAGTACAATATCCGAACGCAGCGTTAATCGACTGTCTAGTTCTACTAGTTTTATTTTAATGCAGACATAGCCGATCTCGATCAAATAGAAACTCATGCAACTAAACTGTTAATTTTATATGTACTATGGTAAAGTCATGTGCCTGGCCACATCAGATTTTTATTTTATCTGTTTCATGGTTGCTAGTCTTATAATTTTATAAACTAATTTAATCAGAACGATTAAAGACTTAACTTAAAAACCTTGGTAATGAATTTATGTTTATTTTTAGCTGTTCAGTTTTCTCCAATGCAATCTAGGAATGTTTTCAATTTCTATTGTGATATTTAAAAATCGATTTAAGTAGGCAAAAATGCACATTTACACAAAATATTTTTTGACATAAAATTCCAAAATTCATTCATTACATATGGTTGCCATTTCAAATAATCAACTTTTAGTACTATTCAAGTTTAACTTTGATCTTATAATTTGAACTCCTGTATAACTTTTCGATACCGATATGGCGATAATAATAATATAAGGTAACATTGTTACCTGTACCTTATTTTGTATTGAAAAAAAAAATATATATCTCAAAAATGACGTATGTTAGGTACAATTGACCTAAAATTTCTTCGAAGATTTCAAAAATGCTATAAGGCACAGGGTGTTTCATTTGAAAAATAAAAGTTGAAAGTAAACAAAACATATTTTTTTTTTTAAAAGATCGTATGCAATAACGTTAGTCAAGAAATTTTCAACCTCTGATTTCATTTGGTTCTGCAGATACTTCTGATGGCAGCGCGTCGTGAAAGATATTAATTGTTAAGTATATTATATTACCTCATTATATCACATAAATGAGGTCTAGCAAATTTTGACCTTAATTCACAATCAGCAACTCTAGCACGCACAATATGGAGATCACTTTTGTAATTCTAGGACTTAGTATTACTCGAGTTTTTATAATTTAAAACAACCAAATGTTAACCAAAAAGCGTTAAATATGTAGGTACCTAGTCTTATCTGCTATCTTTTACGTCAGTTTTATTGCACGTTGCCGTTAATGTACTAAAAGTCAATACAACTCAAGCTACCTCTTCTAACCACCATCAATCATCGGATCGAAATAAAACAAACCCGAAACATGTCTTAAAAACATTTATTGGATAATGTCGTTACTATTTTACAACACCTATTTAGGGCTTTCATTTAAATTTTGTTACACGTCATTAAAAGTACTTATACTTACTTATACCTACACGACTAAGTAAAAATACAAAATATACAAGTTATCATAGTAGAAATTGTGTGACCCTTAACTACTGTACAATGTATCACAGTTAATAGATAAAATAATAAAAATGGCTACGCGCAGTCTTCTTTCAAAAATCGTCAACAGGAAAACACAAGTAATATCACGTTTCAAGGAGAAAAATAACGTAGTTCATTCTCCTTAATATTTACTCGAAGGTCCTGGCGTTTGCTCGTCCTTTGGCTTCTCCGGGAGCGGCCGGAGCGCCATCTTAGACGAAGAGGCATTCGACCTCAACGACGCCTGTCTACTCTCCTCCTCCTCAATCTTCGCCTGTTTCAATTCCGAATATACGTGGACGGCTGCGTCTGTTGGCTCGGAATACTCCCCCACCATCAGTTTAGCAGGGTTGGGGTTTGCTTTGACAGGACTGGGAGTCTTGGGTTTTCCACCTTGGAGGTTCCCCAGCTCCTCGTAGAGATGGGTCTCTTCTTCCTGACGGTTATTATTGGTCGCATTGAATTCCTCGTAGAGTCTCCTGATGTGCTCCTCAGCTCCTGAACGGATGTCATCATCTGTACTCTCCATATCTTTCTTGAGTTTGTCGAGGAGTTCTTTGAGTTGCTCGAGGTCCGCTCCGTCGTCGTATTCTTCAACGGTACATGGTTCTTGTTCGACCATATCTCGCTCGTCGTCAAAGCTCCTCTCGTTCTGGTTGAGGCGGTCCCTGAAGTGGACGCAGTATCCCTTCTTCTTCATCCAGATTCCCCACTTTATCAAGAGGATTACTATGGTACCGCTCACGGCCATCACCACCAAGAAGCCCAAGAACAACCCCCAGACTAAGTTTGTGTTGGTGGTACCCTCTTCTTCATCAAAAAGCATGATTGCCGTGGTATCCAAATCTTTGGTTGGGCCGCTGTAAACTTCGCATTGGAGGGTATTGCCTTCGGTGCATACCATCTCTGTGAAGTTTTCCATGTTGATCATCCTTTCTTTTATTTGGTAGCAGTTTGCTAGTATCATGCTCAACTCGCAGAAGCTTGTATTCAGGGCGAACTCGACGTCTTTCGCTCCTAGTAATTCTTGTAACCATTCTACCATTCCTAGACAAGAGCAGGTTTGGTTGAAGACGTTATCCTCGAACGGGCCATCAGGGTGAAGTGTCAGAAATTTTGTGACGAAGTCTAATGAACCTGGTTGGGTGTTGTGGATTTGGTTGTTGGTGAATTTGAACGACTGGAAGTCGTCGAGATTGGAGCCGTTTATGAAGGTTTTCCCAGCAGTGGAGACAACATTGTTGGTGAAGCTTATTGTGTTTAAGTTGGAGAATTTGAACGCTTCGCCGCCCATAGTCTTTATCTTGTTGTTGGCTATGATGATGTTCGCTGCTATGGAGGTAAAGGCGCCAGTCTGGATCTCCGTTATCCTGGAAGAAGGTTTAAATTAAAATTAGAAAGTAATATCTGATTTTGATTCTAAATTCTGGCCAATCAGACAATAAATAGTTTGTACGAAATATGCTTGGTATTTAGGTTATTATTTTTTGATTGGCGATAGTAATGATGACGAGTGTCGATAATTTCATGTCACATCAACACAGTTTTAACACTTTAGTTTTAACACCTGCTGATAAAACTTGGTAAAATTCTTGTATTTATGTAGCTAAACGAAAACATTCACCAAATTTGCTGCTGTTATGCTATGCGTCATCTCGTTTTGGAATTATCGGAATGCAAAATATTAAAAGTAAGAACAGCAAGAGAAGTGCAATAGGTGTCATTTTATCAGCACAAATGGGCTTGATAGAAAAGTTTTTTTTTTATTATGAACTAAATTATAACTTATAAAATTAAATCAAATAACAGTTTTTCTGTTGTTGGTTTATAATAAACTAAAATATTCTAATTATATTATGAAAGTGGTACGGAAATGTCGGAAATGTGTCCATGTCTTAATAACCATGACGATTTAAAGAAAACGGGGTAAGAAATTACTTTTTTCGACATTAGTCAGACTGGCCAAACGGTAGAACGTGCCGCTATCAGTCAGAGGACCGTGAGTTCGAATCTTACGGCCTGCTTTCAGGTTGACGTTTTTATGTGGTTTCAACACGGACTATAATAATGATAATTTGAACCTACCGATGCGCCCGTAGTGGCTGTTGAGGGAATGTTAAAGCATGAATGTTATTATTATTATTATTAATCATTAAACAAGTGCACAAATGGTGCCAACACACAGGAAAATGGTTGTTTAATGTTAAGAAAATGACATTCATAAAATAATTTGTTTGTTTTAAACAACACATTCTTGTAATAAGAATATTTCTTTAATATGAAACAACCTAAATATTTGCTTTAAGAAAACGATTGTTTTGATTGAAGACAGTCGTTGTTTTGAAAATAATGTGAATGGGGCCGATAGATGGAGCTTTAGTTACTCGTCGTAAAAGAGGTCTCCTAGAAGGTATATAACTGAATACAAGTCTTTGCAGCATCAGTGATTATGCTATTATACCGTCAATGTACCTAATATACAAATGTCCAACAGCTCTAGTATTTATGGAAAAGGTACTAAGAATGGACACCGGGTACCTTCTCCAGTTGGCAAATATAACAATATTCTTCTTTGGATGTCTTAATGGCATTCCAAGTAAAATATTATTATTTTCATAATAACATGGTTCATATTTAAAAGAAGTAGGTAAATGTTTAATCCAAGAGTGTGAGCTGATTAATCTAAGTACCCAACCTTTTAATTTAAAAGAACAAATTCTTAAATCAAAAAATATTGCATCCATTTAAAGTTGTACAATCTTAAAGTAGGACAACCGGTCAAAACAACGGTTTTCTTCAATAAACAATATATATTCTTGCGTATATTTAAAACAACCGTTGTTTTGGATTAGCAAAGGTTGCTTTGAATTGAGACAACGTTTCGTTGTGTGCATTGAATTTGACGACCTAAAATGTTAATAATCTCAATTTTTTTCCAAAGATTTCGCAGAAAACTGGATTCTTATCAAATATTCTGGATATCGTCTTAGTTTGCAACCTTTAATAACACATCAACACATTTCCATTACACTTTCATACTTTCGGAATAAACAAACACCAGTTAAACTCTTATGTCACTTGCCTGGTTATTCCATTCTGCGCCTCAATTACGTTCTATATAAATTGTGAGCAAAGCTGGTGCAATGATATACTAATTGAAACATGTGCAAACTTGTGCTAGATAATTTAGTTCATAATGCAGTAGTTTATAATAACAATGTTTATAAATTAACCTGAACTACTGAACAACTGAATACTCACGTATTGTTCATAACGGAGATACTGCTGAACGCCGATTGTACAGCTTCGGTCTCCACCGTTACGATCCTCGAGCTGACCAGCAAGAACTTTGAAATCAGAATCTTCTGCGTGAACGCGTCGCTGTGCATCTTGCTGACGTTGGTGGACTTGATGACCAGCTCAGAGATGAGAACTGGCGAGAAGGCTCTGGGCTGGATGCTTTTGATTTCACAGTTGTTGAAGTGGAGCAGAGCCAACGCTGATACGAATGTTCCGGTCGGAATCTCGATTATTTTGGCGTTGCTGAAGGAAAGCTGAAAGTTTACAAACGTATTGTTGATGTGGATGCTTCCTGTTGTGTATGAGTGGCAACTTACCGCTGTGACGACGCCTTGGGTGCTCTGGTTTCCTTGGTTCTCGAATGTGAAGGAGTTTTCGTATAGGGATAGGCTGGATATGTTTTCGAATGAGCCGCTTTGCAGGCGACTGAAGCCTAAGCCTTTTATGGTCACCTGGCCGCAGTTTGAGATCTCCGCGATTATGGAACCCTGGATAATAAATGATACTTGAGTAAAATTACGCTGTTGTCACTTATAGTAAAAGTGTTAAATTGTTATATATTAGAAATTACACTGAGCAATATTTTGCCAAATTCTAAAAGATATTAAAACTCTTTCCAATAGGACTATTATAATTATAAATGTTGCAACAAAGAATCACGTTTTTACAGAAAATACTCAAAATGTAAGGACTAAAAAATAATTTGTGCATTTGACAGGTGTAAATTTTTATTTCAGCCTACCTAGAAAATATGTCAGATTGCTATTTTTAGGATATCAGGGCCGTAGTTTTATAAATAAAAAAATGACAAAGTATTCTATGACGCCACATTAAAAACGTCTGATGTTGCCTGACACATTGACTTTATCATACTATACAGCAGTGTCAAACTATCTTTTGACAATAGAATGAAATCTGTCAAATCCTGGCTAACTAGTTTTAATGCAAACACAACCATCTCGGTCAAATAGAATTTGCTCATGTACCTAAACTATTAAATTTAAATTATTGAAAAATGCTAACCGTAAACCTCCAGTTCCGTTGGACTCTTTTGAACGAACTTCTTTCAGCTCTAAGTTTAGTCATGAAAGTCTCGCGATTACAATACTTTATCATACTATGTATGAAAAGGTAAAAAATTACACAAACTGTTAAAAAAAAACACGGCAGTTTTGAACGCTCAAGGTTTATTTTTTTTTGTTCAGTATAATTGACATTCTATCATGTCGCATTATATTTTTTTAAGCATTAAAAAGTGAAAAGACAAAATTTGTTTGCATTTTAGGCCTTTTAATGTAATTTACGAGAAAAAAGAACTATCTAAGTAAAATTTTTACTTTATCATACGCAGTATGATATACTTTATCATACGCAGTATGATAAAGTATTGTAATGGTGCCGAAAAAAATTAGATTTTAGCGGAAATATGTCTTTTGGGTCCCCTGATCATTTTTGGCCAAGGTACAAAAAAGTGTCTGTGTGTGTGTGTATGTGTATGTGTGTATGGTATGTGTGCGTGTATGTGTGTACGCGATTTTTGTGGCGACGATTCCGGAGAAACTACTAACGGTATTGGGGCGAAAGTTCATATTTAGAAGTTTTATGACCAAACTTAGAGCTGAAAAGCTTTTGGTTCACAAGGGTCCAAAGGAACTGCATGTTTCCTCTAAGCATTTTTCAAAGATTTTGCAACTGAGCTGCCATTTCTGTAATTTCGTCAAAATAGTTAAATAATAAATTAAAGTAGAGGAAATTTTGTGTAATTTATGTCTATGACATTTTTTGGTAAAATTAATAGTTTAGCTGTATGAGCAAATTCTATTTGATCGAGATCGTGTCTGCATCAAAACCACATAGTTAGCCAGTATTCGTCAAACGCTGATTTTTTGATAATACCTACTGTCAATTAGAGTCAATCATAAAGTGACGATATTGGTGTATTTTATGTTTAAAATAGTTTTCACAAGGAAAAAAAACTAAATCTAAACTTCTAAAGTCTAATTTTTTATACAAGCGCCGTTTTTTGTTTAAAACTGGAAAAGTCTTGGCAATGATACAGTTTATTTTCTAACGTTAAAACTGATAGGCGAAACATTTAAATAATGAAGTATATTTTATACATACTATACTCTTATGTCATATTTAATGCTTATACCAAACCGCTGTTAACGAGCTTTTTACTTTATCATACGCAGTATAATAAAGTATTGTAATCATGCCGAAAAAAAAAATTGAGATTTTAGCGGAAATAGGTCTTTATGGGTCCCCTGAACATTTTTGACCAAGGTCCAAAAAAATGTCTGTGTGTGTGTGTGTGTGTGTGTGTGTGTGTGCGTGTGTAAACGATTTTTGTGACGACGATTCCGGAGAAACTAATAAAGGTATCGGGACGAAAGTTTATATTTAGAAGTTTTATGACAAAACTTAGAGCTGAAAAGCTTTTGGTTCAAAAAGGTTGAAAGTAACTGGTAGTTTATTCTAAGCCTTTTTCAATGATTTTCCAAATGAGCCGCCATTTCTGTAATTTCGACAAAATAGTTAAATAATAAATTAAAGTAGAGGAAATTTTGAATAATTTATGCCTATGGCATTTTTTGGTAAAATTAATAGTTTAGCTTCAAGGGCAAATTCTATTTGATCGAGATCGATCGCATCTGCATTGATATGAAATTACATAGTAGCCTGGATTTGACAAATATTTCTTAGTGCTGTCACCAGCGATTAAGAAATATCAAGATACGACACTTGCGGCGGCACCTTTGATGTCGGTGTTCCAAGTTTTACAAAACTAGCAGGCGCGACAGCCGTGATTTGAAAAAGTCCGCTAGATGGCGCCACTGCAAAAGAGGCAAATTTATTACTTCAAACTGACACGGACACTGTCACATTGACAGAAAAATGTAAACTGTCACTCTGACAGGAAAGTGTAGTAGTATATTGCCGCTTGCCGCCTGCTGTCACCACAGAAATGTCTATGGTTGTCACACTCGAAAACAGCTGATTTCATCAGAGGTTGGAGAACCGCTTATGCGGCAATGAACAAAATACAAAATTCAAATAAAATAAGATCACCAATTTGATTGTTTGTTGATAAGAAATATTAACCCGTTGTCATATCTAATTGTAAAACTGATAAATTGAGAAAATTGTAAATAAAGTATAGCGATGAGTGTAGTTAAATTTCAGTATGTTGGTACGGATGTAACATCTACAGTGTCATGAACGAATATAAATCTGTCAGAATTTGAATTATCTTTTTAAACCTGACGTTTCGTAGAAGCGGTATCAACCTAACATTTCCTATACAGAAATATAACCATTATAGATTTTTTTAAAATACGTATTTCGCAAAAAGCAACACAAAAACGTTGATGTCACTCCTGCCGAAAATTACATAGCGCGACTCGCTAACATGAGACGGCGATGCTCCGCCATCGGTGACGCGCGATCACGCGCCGCATCACCGCTCGTCGCGCTATTCCGTACTTTCGGCACTTGTGAGATAAATAACTATTATTCTGATGCAGTAGATAGTGTCAAATGCTGATGCTTTGACAATACCTGCTATTGATACTATTGACTATTAAAATATCTGTCAAATCCTGGCTAACTAGTTTAATTTTAATGCAGACACGATTTATCTCAATCAAATAGATTCTCATGCAGCTAAAACGACTAATATTATATTTTGTATGATAAAGTCATGTGCCTGGCCACATCAGATTTTTTACTTTATCATACGCAGTAAGATAAAGTATTGTAATCATGCCGAAAAAAAAATTGAGATTTTAGCGGAAATAGGTCTTTTTGGGTCCCCTGAACATTTTTGACCAAGGTACAAAAAAATGTCTGTATGTGTGTGTGTGTGTGTGTGTGCGTGTGTAAACGATTTTTGTGACGACGATTCCGGAAAAACTACTAAAGGTATCGGGACGAAAGTTTATATTTAGAAGTTTTATGACCAAACTTAGAGCTGAAAAGCTTTTGGTTCAAAAGGGTCCAAAGGAACTGGTAGTTTATTCTAAGCCTTTTTCAAGGATTTTGCAGATGAGCCGCCATTTCTGTAATTTCGTCAAAATAGTTAAATAATAAATTAAAGCAGAGGAAATTTTGAATAATTTATGCCTATGACATTTTTTGGTAAAATTAATAGTTTAGCTGCAAGAGCAAATTCTATTTGATCGAGATCGGTCGCATCTGCATGGATATTAAACTACATAGTAGCCAGGATTTTGACAAATATTTTTTTGTGCTGTCACCACAGAAATATCTATGGCTGTCACCACGCTATCACACTCGGAGACCCGCTATGGAACGTCATCTACAGTGTCATGAACGAATATAAATCTGTCAGAATTTGAATTAGCTTTTTAAACTTGACATTTCGTAGAAGTGGTATCAACCTAACATTTTCTATACCGAAATATAACCATTTTTTAATTTTTTTAAAAATACGTATTTCTCAAAAAGCAACACAAATAACGTTGATGTCACTGCTGTCGAAAACTACCTAGCGCGACTCGCTCACATGCGACGACGACGCTTCGTCATCGGTGACGCGCCGCATCACCTCTCGTTGTGCTATTCCGTACTTTCGGCACTTGTGAGTTAAGCAACTATTATTCTGATGGCAGTAGGTAGCGTGCTTTGACAATACCTTCGATTGATACTATTGACTATCAAAATGCAGACACAATTTCAGTCAAATAGATTCTCATACAGCTAAACTATTAATTTTATATATTGTATGATAAAGTCATGTGCCTGGCCACATCAGATTTTTTTAGTAAAATATGTAATTCAAGATCTCGTGACTAATTTTGTTTAAAATAGGCTGAATATTATAATAATTGTTTCTTGTATTCACATATTAGGTATAATCTGTGACAACTATATGGAGTATTTAAAAATAAATATGTTACATAAGAGTTATGTACATATATGTTTCTGTTTAATTTAATTTCAAACGCACATGCATACAACTCAACTCAACATACCATCAACCTAAAGTGCACGCGATAACAGATACGCGCAAATATCTCAAGTAGAGCACAATAATTTGCTGCTACTCCTGTTTCACATTTCATCATAATCGGTTAACTAACCGTACAAATACCAATAACTAAAGTGAAAACTGCCATTAGGAGAGACGACAGCGAAAACAAATGCGCGGCGATCCTGTTAAAACAATTCCCAGTACTCGCATTAAGGCATAATAAACTAGATTAACGAATGCCGTACCTAATAACTTCAAGGGTCGCTGGTTGCAAATAAGGACGCTCCTTGTGCTTACACGACCGTCACGTGTGTTCTTCTTTAGAACCGTTTGCTGTTTCAATTATCACTCGCCTAAACGATCTTAATCTGTTTTCGCAAGTTATTACCAGTCTGTGGAATGTATTTTAAAGCCACAGCAGAAAATTGAAGGAATAAAAGAGTAAGGAACATGTTTGACATCATTCTCACAAGGAGCCTGATTATTTACTATTTAGGTCGCTAAACTTCCTATGTTAGCATTTTTCTTACCTTAACATTTTTGAAGCCGTTGTTTTCAAGGACGAACTTATTGCATGACTGCACTTGGAAAAGTAGGCTATTGGTGGACAGATTTATGAAGGCTTTCTCGTGAATGATGAAGTTCTTAGTTCCGTCAACGCGTACCAAAGCGAGCGCCTGCATACCCAGAAAGGTATTGGAAGTGATCCTGAGGACGTCACCTCCAATTATCGACAGTTCCATTATTGTTGATGGCACAGATCCTGGCACTAATTCCACATTCTGCAAAGAATAGAAACTAAATTAAACTCCAATAAAAATATCATTGCGCAGATCATTTTCATCTCATAAAAGCACGTAGAATGCCACATGTTGCCCACTATTGCCCAGGTGTAAATGCGACTTAAAGTATCGAGTACCAATATAATTTTATAATTGTGCGAATGGAGGATAGGGGAGATGTAAAAAAATAAACATCCGCTACTCAGCTACTAGCTTTGAAGTTAGCCTGAGAGTTGATATTAGTAGTAATACGTTACTGATTAATAGAGTCATTAATTAACCTAGATGATGTGAAGCAGTATTCCAAACCATAGCTGTGCCACGAAATAGTGACTGAAAATATGTTAATTGACTTTAGTTTAAATTTAAAACGTTCGTTTCTTTTTCACTCACATGTACACCATATTTTACGAAATAATGAATACATCAGTATGGTGATTGGCATGACAAATTACTTGGAAAATAACGCTTTCTTAATAAAATGGTATTATGTAACTTTAATTTTCCAGTAAACTAAATTAAACTCTATTTAATTGAATTCTACATCAAGTCGTGCTAATTTCTGAAAATTTTTGAAAACGAAATTGAAACTGACATAATGTAGGTAATCGTTAATAAAAAATCTGATGTGGCCACGCACATGACTTTATCATACAATATATAAAATTAATAGTTTAGCTGCATGAGGAGGTTCTATTTGATCGAGATCGATCGTGTCTGCATTAAAATAAAACAAGTAGCCAGGATTTGACAGATGTTTTGATTGATAGTAGCTATTGTCAAAAAACCCAGCGTTTGACACTACCTACTATCAGAATGAAAATAATTGTCGAAATCCTGGCTACCTAAATTTTAATGCAGTCACGATCTCGATCAGAAACAATTTGCTCATACAGCTAAACTATTAATTTTACCAAAAATTGTCATAGACATAAATTATACAGAATTTCCTCTACTTTAATTTATTATTTAACTATTTGACGAAATTACAGAAATGGCAGCTCATTTGCAAAATGCTTAAAAAAGACTTAGAGGAAACTGCCAGTTTCTTGGGGCCCTTTTGAACCAAAAGCTTTTCAGCTCTAAGTTTGGTCATAAAACTTCTAAATATGAACTTTCGCCCCGATACCTTTAGTAGTTCCTCCGGAATCGTCGCCACAAAAATCAGGTACACACATACATACATACACACCTATATACACACACACATACACAAACACAGACATTTTTTTGTATTTTGTTCAAAAAGATCAGGGGCCCCAAAAAGACCTATTTCCGCCAACATCAATTTTTTTTCGGCACGATTACAATACTTTATCATACTGCGTATGAAAAAGTAAAAAGTTCCTGTGAGATGTCAAGACGACATCTCGATCGATCCACAAACAAAAGAGTTATGGCCGTATTTAAGAAATTACGTTTTTCTCCAAATATCTCTGAAACTATAAGGAATGCATCAGTTTTCTCAACGGATTATTGTGGAGACTTTCTATCCCCAACAAGATTCCTTCAGATTCCTCCTGCATCACCCTGTATGTGGCGTAAATATCTCAATACAAAAAAAGTTTTTAGGTTACTAATAAAAACGAAATGAAAAATTCCTTTCTTAAAATAAATAAAAACCAGATCGTCCGAAACTATAAATCACGTAATAAAGCTATTAAAATTCAGTTCAAGCTTTTATTATTAAATACACCCGGAACGACGAGCCGCCACTGGCGCCAGATGATTTCCCCCACCGCTACTACTCTCCTCGCGCGTAAACAACACGCTAGACATGAATGGGAATACAGCAGAGCGGCTCACCCTACTCATTCTAACGTAAAAACAATTTCAAAACAATTCCTGAAGTTCTCACTTTATCCGAAAAAAAGCAGATTAATTTTATAAATAAAACGTTTTTATGAATTAAATGGATGTTCAAGTCATTGTTATAGTTATCCGACTCTTCTTGAAGAGTTATTATTTCTGTTGTCGACACGCTTGTAATTTTTGCTATGTTGCCGTGATAATGATGATGACTTATGGCTAATTGGTCGTAACCTTTGTTTAATTGCCAGTAGGAATTGTTGCGGCACCTAAAATTCGGGCACATCTGCTTACTGCTCGGAAGCTATTACGTGCTTCTGTATACAATGGCATTGATGTACCTCCCCAGACATGTTATGGTTATAATTTCCTCTGCGTGACGTAGCTATGTGGGTGACACACACACAAGCCCTATCGATGCGAGATCACTAGATCAGCTGTTTTAATTGATCATCTGCCATCAAAACCGATGACTAATAGATATCGAAAGAAAGCATTTGTATTGGATGATAAATTCTTATATCGTTGATGATATGTAGTTTTTTTTGGCGTAAATTTGCAATACTTATTGATAAAATTAATACTTTTCAAAAGAATTTTTAAAAATTTGGCGATTTCCAGTAATTTTCGTTTTAATCGATTATTTATAAAGAAACAAAACATAGTTATATCATAAAATAAAGTTAATAGTTTCAATAGACAGTTTCAAAAGAATAATTAATGGCAATACCGTATAATATATTTTTAGTATAAAGAAACTTTTATTTATAGGTTTTAAATTTGTCAGTTTAATAGGCCTATGAATTTACGATATCTTAAATTATTTATGTAGAAACCTTACATTTCTTTATTTAAATATGGCTTTATTCAAAATATAATATTGACTAAATGACCACTAATCAAATCTATAATGATATAAAAACATGGTGTAACCTACTAATAGATTAATATAGTTTTTAGCCGTACATTCCAATTACTTATAATTTCTTGTCTAACATACAGTTGTTCGCATTCCTGAGAAGTTTAAACATCGTATAGGTATCGTCTTTCAATGTGCATGTTCTATTATAATAATACCGATTTCACAACATCGGAGAACGTATTTCTGTAGATGTTAAACGCATGCTTGCAAGCATATTATTACAGTTTGGATATAGTGACATTTGACCTTGGGAAAACTATAATAATTCCATGTTTTTATGCTCTATTCAACGACTAACGATTAGTTGTTAATAAGATGTTCGAAAATACCGTTTAGCAGACAAGGTTTCACAGGACGATTTTCAAAAGAAAAAAGGGATTATAAATATAAGAAATATCGTCATGGCATATGTATTGGCATAAAATATCAGTTCAATGTTAGACACCTGTATTTCACAATTGGCAGATTCTAAAATAAATATCGGTTGAAAGTATTTTAAAACTTAAGTAACATTTCCCCTACGTGGTGTCCTCTACGTCATCAATATTAGAACCCATCATAGACTAATTACTTCGGAAAGCAAGGAGGAATGTGACACTTATTACAATGACACCTTTAAGAGAAATGACTGTGTCTCGGACAGAAATGAACTAAGGAGGCAAATGTGAATGAAACTAAGATTCTCAGCGGTGCAGTAGACGATAAAATTTGAAGTTTGTGACTAGAAAGTCGCCGAATAGTATTAGACATTTTTAGGACTTTTTTTTAAGAGTCCTAGCGTATTTTTTTTAGTTTGCATAAAACTCATTTTTCAAATATGCAAACGTAAGGTACACGTGTCATCTGCGCATTAATTTTTCAACTGATTATGACACCAACCATAAATTCCATAAGTATCTTTGCTATCTTCAAATATGTAACAAATTCAAACTTCAAATATCTTTGGAAGTCCATACGCACGTTGTTAACGAACACCGTGAACACAAAACCATGCAGGTAACCCTAAACCACAGTTATAATTTTTCATATTCGTTCTACATCCCAGCTGTTCCTAAACGTATGGGAGTTTTGGTAGTGTTAACAAGGCGGGTGGTGTTGGTTGATTACGTTTACCAGGATTAGCTTTGTTGTGTTGGGTAGACTCAGAGGGGGAACACAACAAGCTCAGTAGTGGGATAGGTTACTATTAATAGGGGGTCTGTTTCGCTTGGGTGGAAGTTTGGGAAGTGAACGGATTTCGGATGAAGTTTCAAAAACACCGGAAGAAGCGAGTTACTTCCGGTGTTTAGATACGGTTGAGTAACAATAAGTCAAGATGTATCTCCATAAACAACCCAATGATAGAGTCTACAAGAAAGACAAAAGATTTATATATAGATTTTTTTTAAATGAGAATTACTTGACTTCCTAACAGAGTGCTGGAGAATCTGCAAGTTCCACATCTGTCAAGTTAGGATTACAGTTTTTTGTATTTTATGACGTTTTAATGCCAAGTTATTCCCCAATAAACAATCCCTAACGATTGGCATACAAACAATCATAGAATTAAAAACTGGTGGGCACACTTGACAGAGCTGCGAGTTCCTTAGCTACTCCACAGGAAGTCTCAAACTCAGGCAAAAGAACTAAATTTTGGTTCTCCCAAATTTTAAACGTGGGTATATGATAATATTAATGAATATCCCGAAAATTGAATGAAAATCGATCAGTAAAAGATTATATAAGTTATTGGACAGTTTTTAACATTTTAGTGAAATTGGTTTCTGGAACATTTTTGCGGCCAAATAAGCAAACGATGGTGTAAATAGTTATTAAATTAATACTTAGATATCATATGTGATCGTGTTTCATTAAAGAGACCAAAGTAGGAAAAACAAATAATCGGATCAACCAGAAAACAGAAAATGAAAACTATTTCTAGTTGGCTTCCAACTCCTACATTTCGGCCAGACTGTGGCCGAGCGCTTGGCTATCGGTCTGGGGGGCGTGAATTCGAGTCTCACGCCCTGCTTTCAGAGTAAAGGTTTTTCTGTGGGTTTCCTTTACTCCACGGCGAATGCTGAAAGCCAAACAACTTAAGACATGCCACAGACGCGGGCAATAATAGTGATAATTCGGGCCTGCCGATGCCCCCGTAGTGGCGAAAGCTGTTGGGGGATGTTAAGGCGTGGATTATTATTATCATTATATCTATTTTGCTTTGATTGGTTTAGAAATAGTAAGGGAGGATTAGAGTATCCACTGGCGTTTCGTAGAATTTAGTTTGCCCGCAAATAAATGTAAAAGTTATTCCAAAACTATGGCGAATTTAACAAAACCCTCTTACAGGTTACTGTTCTGAGACCTTCTAGATTAGAATAAAGCAAAAAAAGAAAAATTGATTTTTTAAAACTAACAAACAGGAAGACCCCCTTAATTTTCTCAACAACCATTTACTAACAAATAAAGAAATCTCCATACCGTCCCTAACCATTCTCAAACGATTTCCAAATGACAAAATCCATATACGCTCAAACAAGAAAAATTGACTTAGCCGTCTTTACTAAGTATGTAGAATTGGACGAAGGTTGAAGTAATGCTAAATGGTTACTAATATTGCAAGTCATCATATGTTATACAAGAATGTACACATTTCCATGCGTCGTAAAAGCTGGTACAGGCTTGAAGAACATTATCAAATACGAACGGGTTATTTTATTTGTTTAAAAATCTGCTGATGAAGTCCTTTGTGCGACAGCGATAAATTTGTGGCTTCAGAAGGCGATAGCGGAATTAAAATAATCCGTAATGGCAAAAATAGCATCCGATATCTGATTTCTAGGAACGTGCGTGAATCACGGCCGGTTTCAACTGGAAGAAAAGCACGAACGCGACACCGCCACAGCCTTTGTATTTATAGTTTGCGAAGCGCGGCGACCAAACAGCTTCGACGGCGTGAAATCAGGCGCGGGAGCCACTACGTATGCATGTAAATATCGTCGAAATTGGACCCCGATAAATTTAGCTTGCCGAAATGGAGACATTCCATTGACCCCCGAAAGGTAAAAAAAATACAAAACAAAAGCAGAACGAAGCAGGCAGCATCGGGAGATACGGATCGTCAACAAAGAAACGTATTATGTAAAAGAGCAGCATGGTTGGACGATACACTTTGAATGGATGGATAATCTCCCCTAGTTTTGTCAGCTGATAGAATTATACGGGCTGCTGGATTTTACGGAATAATTGATTCTATGAATTTAATGGCCCGGCGTATTCCAGACACATAAATACGGCTGGTTGGAAATGTTGAAATACTGGAGAGAAATGGAGAGAATAATTACGTCTACAATCTTCGTTGTAACGTGTTGTACAACGATTCATGTCGAGTGTCAGAGGTATTTTCCGTTATCTGACTTTGTTTTCTTCTGATGATTAAAAGTAATCCAAACACCCTCTTCCACTTTTGACTATTTTTTTCTTTAAATTGAGATTTTAGCTGAAATAGGTCGTTTTTGGGTCCCCTGAACATATTTGACCTAGGTACAAAAAAGTCTGTATGTGTGTACCTGATTTTTTTGGCGACGATTCCGGAGAAATTACTAACGGTATTGGGACGAAACTTCATATTTAGAAGTTTTATGAACAAACTTAGCGCTGGAAAGCTTTTGGTTCAAAAGGGTCCAAAGGAACTGGATGTTTCCTCTAAGCATTGTTCAAGGATTTTGCAAATGAGCTGCCATTTCTGTCACTTCGTCAAAATAGTTAAATAATAAATTAAATTAGGGCAAATTTTTTATAATTCTATTTGATCGAGATCGTGTCTGCATTAGAACTAGTTAGCCAGGATTTGACAATTATTTTCAGTCATGGTATATACAAAATCAAAATTAGTTTAGAATTCATCATTTCCCAGCTTTACATTTTCTGTGCTCGGAAAATATGCAAAGTTTACACAATTATCCGGTGAATAATTCCGCTTCCTAATTCCGCTTCCTAATTAATGTCATATGAACTAATTTCCGAACTGCTTACCTTAGTCGTGATACTACTTATAAGGTTTATCTTTTGTCTCTTTAATTAACTTATAATTATTTTTAAGAGACATTTATACCGAGAAGGTTGTACGTTCCTTCCTTGAATTGTAATTTTCGACGGTGTTTTCTTCTTGTGCTTTACCAATTAATTTCCCGTTTATTCGTGGCACGCATTGTAAGCATATATGAACCGTTGTCCTTTTAGATTTAATTTCCGAACGGCACGTGTCATTATGCCATACAATATATTATGAGGTTTTGTAAAACTTAGGTGATTTTGTTAGTTAGAAATTTAGTACTTGCAACAACAATTTATTAAGGTCCTGACTTATCTTTAACATGCAAAAATAAATAAATTATTGTACAGGTTTGCTTCTACATGATTTACATTTAGGTAGTTAATTTTTAACTACTAAAATATTAACTGAATGTTTGCATTTGATTCAAACTAGAAAATGTTGTAATAACGAATAATGTCTACTAAATTATGCTAATTTCCACATTTTGAGTTAGTTTTTATCCATACTAGATTAAAAAATGTCATACAGGGTTTTGAACAAATTGTGGTCAAAATGTAAAACATAACAAAATGGCAATTTGTGTGTCTAAAAGTGTAGTAAAATGCTATTAGGTAAAAGTACTGATTAAGGGCAGATCTTTAGTTATAACATGGTATAACATGTTTTGCATCCCCAAGTATCATATGATTCACCTTGTATTTACAAAATCCACGTTCCCCACAGCCAACAATATTGTACAATTTTCAATAATTGTGTTCAAAATTATCATACCTAAAAATCATTGAAATAAAATAATCAAAATAAATCTCCACTAAATTAAAAATTATCTTTATCGTTCCCTTAAAAAATTGAATTTTAAATTTCAATCGGGTCACTAAGAAATTGTTTATGTAATAAATGTATAAATAAACAAAATATGTTCGAGTTAGCCACGTCTTCCGAAAATACACCATTATTTTGTATAAGTATGTACCGTCATAGAATTTCCTACCAACTACCAGTTGGTAGGAAAAGACCTAATCGACAAAAAGACCATAACCTTATGCCTAATAACTTTAGGTTTTATGTTTTATAAATACAAATATACTTCCACAATAATAACTATTGGCGAGCAAAGTCGCGGAGGTACAATCTCTATAAATTTCCTTCAGAATATATATCCATTAGATGTCAATTAATATCCATTCAAACATTCCTAGTTTTAAAATAAGTATATTAATTTACTGACTTGATTCCGGTTGCGCAAAAATAAGAACCTGGCAGTAAAACTTTAGTATGTATAATATGGCGGTCGGTGCATTAGACTGGCCACGTTACCATACATGTATAACATACCTGGTTCCTAATATTAATTACTTAATAGCATGTAACCAATCAGAAGAAGCAATAGTAATGATAAAGGCAAGATTTTTTTCATTGCCGGCAGAGGCAATCTCCTCATGTAGGTAACTAGCTATTTTCTACAACCATAAGCATTAAATGGCGTTCAACCCATCGGTAACCAATTTTCCATTAAGATCTAGATAAAGCATCAATTAAAATCAACGTCGACCCATGATACCAGGCGACTCCAAGTCGAGACCGTTCGACCGTGGAAGTGAAATCAAGGCACCAGCGTGCAGAGTTTTCTCCCGGTTCCAGCCACCATTACGACTGATCTGGTCGTTCCAACTCCGTTACAGGCTCCGGGTCGCATTTTTCCGTTTCCTATAGGGCTAGCGCAACCGAGTGCGCTAATCGTGTAGGAAACGAATGCGAGACCTGTAATTCCGTTCCCTAAGTGGTTAACGCACCTCACACATTTACTAAGCATGCCTCTGCATACCTGAAAAAGAAATATGTACGTATCCTCCTATACCATGAACTTTATAGGTGTGCTTTTTTTCAAATGTCCATACAAACTTATAATTATAATAATAATCATAATTATAATGGGTCTACCTGCCTGCATCGCTCTAGTGCTGATGTTGATTGAACTATTCATCTTTGCGTTTAAGTTCTTTATGATTTTAAGCATAAATTTGGAAGGATCATAAATTTGGAAGTGCCAAATTGACTAGCTCAATGCGATCAGAAAATAGCAGATGTGGGGTGGTTTGCAAATTAACACCTATGTTATACACTGCACAAAGATGTTTGCAGAGTTTGCCTCCCGCTCCAGCTGGACAATCGCATTGCTCAATTATTATGTCAACTGTATACAAAAGATTGCGATCTTCTGAAGATGCGACTGTAAAAGTTGTGTACGTCCTTTTTTCCACAGCTAGAAGGCAAGCTTAGCGGCAAAACTTTTTGAAGAAATGATCAAATATCAGATCACTTCCATTCGCAAATGAAATTATCTTTTACTTATAAAATTCTTCAAAAGAAACGCAAGCATCATCAGCCAATGATACCGCGTTGAAAGCTTTGCACCTCTTTAAAACTTGATGTTTAAATATACAGATGAAGACCTCGATTATGTTGTTTGTGGTATGTCCTCTTGTAATATATTCTTTGCGAAAACAGTGGCACCATTCAGACTTTCTAATCCAGTATTGCTTTTGGAAATAATCAAGAAAGATTTTATATTTGCCAACCAATACTCGGTGACTGCATAACGATTCTTTTTACTTTATCGTATGCAGTATGATGAAGTATTGTAATCGTGCCGAAAAAAAAATTTGAGATTTTAGCGGAAATCGGTCTTTTTGGGTCCCCTGAACATTTTTGACCAAGGTACAAAAAAATGTCTGTGTGTGTGTGTGTGTGTATGTGTGTGTGTGTGTGTATGTGTGTGTGTACCCGTTTTTTGTGGAGACGATTCCGGAGAAACTACTAAAGCTATCGGGACGAAAATTTATATTTAGAAGTTTCATGACTAAACTTAGAGCTGAAAAGCTTTTGGTTCAAAAGGGTCCAAAGGAACTGGCTGTTTTCTCTAAGCATTTTGCAGGGATTTTGCAAATGAGCTGCCATCTGTAAGTTCGTCAAAATAGTTAAATAATAAATTAAAGTAGTGGAAATTTGAATAATTTATGCCTATGATATTTTTTGGTAAAATTAATAGTTTAGCTTTAAGAGCAAATTCTATTTGATCGAGATCGGTCGCATCTGCATTGATATGAAACTACATAGTAGCCTGGATTTGACAAATATTTTTTTATACTGTCACCACAGAAATGTCTATGGCTGTCACACTCGAAAACAGCTGATTTCATCAGAGGTTGGAGAACCCCTATGGAACGTTGCTGCTCTAGTGCGGCAATGTACAAAATACAAAATTCAAATAAAATAAGATCACCAATTTGATTGTTTATTGATAAGAAATATCAACCCGTTGTTTTATCTAATTGTAAAAACGATAAATTGAGAAAATTGTAAATAAAGTATAGCGATGAGTGTAGTTATATTTTAGTATGTTGGTACGGATGTGACATCTACAGTGTCATGAACGAATATAAATCTGTCACAATTTGAATTAGCTTTTTAAACTTGACGTTTCGTAGAAGCAGTCTCAACCTAGCATTTCCTATACAGAACGAATATAACTTTTTTTGATTTTTTTAAATACGTGTTTCTCAAAAAGCAACACAAAACGTTGATGTCACTCCTGCCGAAAACGACATAGCGCGACTCACTCACATGCGACGGCGACGCCCCGCCATCGGTGACGCGCCGCATCACCGCTCGTCGCGCTATTCCGTATTTTCGGCATTTGTGAGATAAATAACTATTATTCTGATGACAGTAGGTAGTGTCAAATGCTGATGCTTTGACAATACCTACTATTGATACTATCAAAATATCTGTCAAATCCTAGCTAACTAGTTTAATTTTAATGCAGACCCAATTTATCTCAATCAAATAGATTCACGTGCAGCTAAACTATTAATTTTATATTTCGTATGATAAAGTTATGTGCCTGGCCACATCAGATTTTTTAATTCACAGTCAATTTCATTCTGAGCTAAAGGAACTTCTCGGAATCAACGTTCTTCGATGATCAGTTTCAACATTAATGGAACTCTTCTACAGCCACCGCCACACAGCATGTAGGATGTGAAAGATGCACAGAAGTAGGACAGAATTTGGAAATACTTTCTTCATCGCATTTCTTTCGGCAAAACTATCGTCCGTCATAAAAATGGCTGGATATACGATTCCATAAAATCCTTCGTTTCCAATTAAGTCACGGAACTTTTTGAAACACTTCGTGTACCTCTTCTGATTGAAATTCATGTATTATGCAACATAGTGGTACCCCACCTATTTTGGAAGCTCCGAATATAAACGTAACAGACGAACCGCCTTGATCGCAAGAACCACTTGTATCTACAAAGACGACCTCCCCTGCAAAACGACAGGCATGGACTCTTTGCATTAAAGGCGTAAATGATACGCAGCAAAAAGGGTTTTCGTGAACAGCTATTTTCACTCCAATAGTCTTAAAATATTCCTTTCTTTCTAAGAATTCACTAAATGAATCACTACTTAACCTCAATAAACAATAAGCAACGTATTAAACAGCTGATGGCTTCAAAGTAGTGGGGACGCGCGACTGATAGTTGCATAAAGTGCGTTAACCACTTAGAAAACGGAATACAGGTCTCTGAATCCGTTTCCTACACGATTAGCGCACTCGGTTGCGCTAGCCCTATAGGAAACGGAAAAATGCCTCCGGGTCTCCGGTCCAGAGCACATTGCATGCGGCAGTGAAACGTCGCGATGGAACAAGTTCATTGCAGTTTGAACGTGGCGACCGCATTAGGTCACGGCCCCAATCTGCTACGTTGACCTTTAGCATCCCGACTATTAAGGCTCATGATGGCGCGAGTACTGGAGTACTAACACCGATGACGAAGTACTCTTCAACACCTATTTATTGCCAGTTTGTCCGTACATAAGAGGGAAATAGTGATGATGTGAGTAGTTCATCAACCTTTTGCTCTGGACGGTTGTAGAACGATAGATTATGCTGACCATGATCTTTTTTTATGATGGTTTAGATTATTGGCTTGAGAAGCATTACGTAATGAGAAGCCCTTCCAGAAAATCTTGGTGGACATGGAATAAGGTGACTTCTTGGTAAAATCCCTAAAGATGTACTAAACCAGAGTGCTTACATTATCTTGCTTAAAAAAAAGCAGAATTGATTGTTCAAGCACTAAGGGAAGGAGGAAAGTACATGGTGTGGACGAACCAGTCCCTCAATATATCGCCGAGCTGCCCTATGAGCTTGAATTTCATAGTTCTGCCAGATATAAGTTGGTTTAACTGGAATAACACGCGATGTGTATATACGTGCCTGCTAAAACACAGCAACCTGCAAAGAACCCAAGACTAGTGGAAGGCTAACTAAAGCCTTTATGGCCATTTTCTAGGCTAAGATAATGTAGTAAACAAACGATTATTATATTATTATCCCTGCTGACATATCAAGTGGATCATGAAAGCTAATTGCGGACCTCTTGTGATTATTGGTATTATTTGTATTATTTTTACTCATTTAGAGAGACATTTTCTGAATACTTTAGTAATATTAGCACTTACAAGATATTATTACTAACTCTACAGTTTTCTTATGTGTAAACTGTATGTGTCTTTGGAACAACAACGGTATATTACAAAATTATAATATTTAGCACACTGTATGGTGGGCCATTTTAACCTTAACATTAGATTATCTTGAACAGTACGTATCCTGCAGAGAAAAAAGTTACACAAATATTTTCTTGAATGAAGGGGGCAACAAGGACGTATTACTGGTTTAGTGAAAGTTCACAATTTATTGCCTGATCATATAAAAAAGTATAATAACTTAAAATTATATTCTAAAAGAGCAACAACATTTATTTTGGAACATTCCAATCACCTTTCCAGTTTATTGGACTATTCACCGCATGGGCTTTTGTGTTGATGAACTGTTGCGTTATGTTAATATTGTGTATTGTTTGGGTTTATATAAGTATTCTATATATGTCAAATTGTGTTATTGTTATAATGGATTATTCATTTTTTCGCTGCGTAGAGTGAATTTTTTGGTTTTACCTCGCACACAGGCACTCTGCCTAGGCGAGTTTTCACTGTAGTTATGTACCTGTAGTTGTAATACATGGATGTAATGTGCAGTGACATGAATAAATTTGATTTGATTTGATTTGATTTGATATAGAGTATCGAGAAAACGAGTAAATTTCAGTTTTTTTTAATGGAATGGTCTATATTTCTATACAGCTTTAATATCTTTGGAAAATGTTAGTGCATTAAGTACTAATATAGTCCTGCCCTATTGCTGACAATGTTTGGGTTTTTGATTTCTCTAAAAAGCAGCATCTTAAGAACCAATTTTTCTGAAATTTGTTCTCGAAATTTGTTGAAGTTATTTTTGATTAAATTCTTTTAGAATAGATTGCTCTAGTTTGTATACAGTGTGTTCATAATATTGGACTACATCTATCAATTTCCTTTCCCATAATATTTATTATTTCTTATTGAAACGCCCTGCACGTTGGTTAATTTTTGGAATTGACATGTTTTTTCACATAAAAGCACCAGCATACTATTGTGTAAAAATCTATTGTTATGGAAATAATTTACGCGTGATACATAGTCACCTTATTTTGCTTCATGGAAAGATAAATTTCCTATTGATTAGTAATTTTTTCCATAAAATATAAAGATACGTACTTTTGTTCGAAACATTTTTTCGCAGAGTAGTGTTTTTACCGACAGATTTCATTGAATTCAATCGACATAAAAATGCATTTTTTTAACAGTAGGCTTTTCCGTAATAATAAGCTAGTACTTTTGTATATGAACAATATCTGTATTCCAAAAATGTACCAATATACAAGCTGCTTCAAGATAACCGGAATTCTTGGAACGGAAATTGTATGATAGTAGTAGTATTTGAGATATACTTTGTTTCTTAATAAAGTATTCTATAGACATATAAGGCAATACATACCTTAAAAACTGGAAGGACTAGGGTAGGACTATCTTAGTACATTTTGGACTATAATCTTGCTAGGGATTCAAAATACAATATAGGCCATTTCATTTAAAGAATGATGTTGACCTGGTTTTCCACTAGCACAATCTACAACAAAACTGGTAACGTCTTTTTGGTACAAGAAAAGTTTTGTACAGTTTTTTTTTTTTTTTTCGTAGGACGCGTAATTTTAATAAGTTGTTAAGATTAAAATGGATTAAAATGGGAGTAATAAGAAGACACGAGTAATTCTTAGATTTTTGAATTTTTTTTCTTCTGGATTATTGCGAATTCCTAGTTCAATGGCATGGTTATTTTCCTGCAACCCCCACTTAAGCCTATCTGCAGATTTGTTACGGTAATCGCTCAACACCAAATATTTACATTTTAATTATTGAGAATGCTCGGTATGGGCATTCAACGAGAAATGAGATCACTTTTATAGGCAAGCGACAGTAACGACGTCAATGGCAAGCGTACAAATCCAAACAATTCCGAAACACAATCCATTGACAAGCAACACCGAAAGAAGGATGTTTCTAACAAGCACTGAAGACGTCGTCGACGAATATTTTTAGATCGAAGACAACCGACAATACATTTTGCTTACGTTGTACGGCCGTGTAGTAATTGAGCCCGACCACAATTTAGTCTATTTTAGGGGTCATCGAAATCCCGGAGTTAATTACCGAAAAATTTGTAGCCGCATTACTACAGGGGCGGCTCTGCTTAAATCAGTCGTGACAAGGCAGTATTAGTTTAGTGTGCGCCGCATATTGAGAGAAAATAGATACAAAAATCAAACTTGACTTTAACTTGAGCCTTGATCGATCAAAGGTAGATATTCATAAATAAGCTCTTTGACTTGATGAACTCTTAGTAAACGTGTTCTCCCATACACGTCAAAAAAATTTATAATTCAAGATAGTTCAGTATGAATACCTACTCGTCGATGTTCAGAGGTAATAAATATAATTAATAGAATATACATTAGATTATGTAAGCCCTAGTCCATAATAGCATATATTTCCCCACAATGAATCACCTTTTGTATAAATGGATTTAGAATATTTAAATATCCATAAATTAGGAATTAACATTTCCTTTAAATGCAATACACTTGAGAAACTTTTTCAGGCATCATCAGACGCGCCAATTTTTTTTTCAACATTCACAAAATTATCATACTTTATCTCTTATTAAAAAAAAAACATTTTTACAATAACTACAGCACATTCCTTAAATGTAATTATGAACGACAAAAAAATGTTCTTAATAGAATTTATTATATCGGGAGAACAGAAGATTCTGTTTTATAGTACAACTTTGAATTCGAAGTCGAGTGCGTTACTCATTACTCATTAATGATCACGTATACGTTAAGTGTCAGTTATTATTTATAATTATTTAATTCTCTACTCATGACTTATTTATTAATTTCTGGGCATTTATCGATAAATCAATTCAATACTGGTCTTACAATTGTCTAATATTCGCAATTACGTAACATTCCACCACAAGTTTGACCGCATTTAAAAGCATTACTTGAAACTCAAAATTCACATGTTGAGTTGAATCAAAAATAAAAATAGACAGGGCATTATAATAGAGTACAAGCGAACCTGAATACATGCCATAATTGAATCGCTTATTATTCAAATTGTCTAAGTAACATTTTAGTCATCTTGTGATATTTAATGAACATTTTTTAATTTGTGAATGAGCCAGTTTTAGTACGGTTTTTGTATATGATATGTTATAGGTAGGAAAGAGTTACGTCTATCATTTGTTATTTTTTCATTCATTATTTTCTACAAACGTGTTGGAAGTACTAAACTGCTAATATATGTTTGATTCTATTTTTCTATAACAGTGAAAACAATTTATACAAGCTGTGCACAAAGAAACTATTTTATACAAAACTTGGCAGGTTTCGATGAGGACAAACAAAAGTAACCAAAATCAGTACCATCTCATTTGAAACATTATAACCAATGTAGGTTGTATCAGATATGAAGGTTGGTGAAATTGAGTACAACCTTAGCAATACGCATAGGGAAAATTGTGTGAGGTATCATTGAATAGCTCTTTTAAAACCATATAGGATTCCGAAGAGATTTAGAGGGTTGGTGCTTTAGGGTGCGCGCTCACTTATCAGTCAAGTTGGAACAAAACACGTTTAGACAAATCAAAACATTTTGCGTGTGTGATAGCGATCCACTGAACCAGTGAGTGGGAGAGAGACGCAAAATGTTTTGATTGGTCTAAATGTGTTTTGTGCCAACGTGACTGATATGTGTGCGTTCACCCTTAGGGCACGGACACACTCCAAGCGTATAGCGGAGCGGAAAGCGTTCTATATGTTCGAACATACAGAAAACGCTTTCCGCTCCGCTATACGCTCAATGTGTATCCGTGCCCTTAGTTACTATCTTCCATTTTTACCATTGAACCTTGAATTTTAAAATGATTCAGGTGGTTTTAGAAAAACACTACAAAGGCTGTGCGCGTACAAAAAAAAGACGGAAGCCATAACGTGGTTTTTAATCATCAGACTTATACATTTTTCTATAATTGAAAGAAGCATCATTCGGATATTAGTAAGGGTGGTGTCGGTATCCTCTTTTTAAAAATACTGGTCTTCCAGGTAC
This sequence comes from Melinopterus prodromus, assembly GCA_964023965.1. Classification (NCBI taxonomy): domain Eukaryota; kingdom Metazoa; phylum Arthropoda; class Insecta; order Coleoptera; family Scarabaeidae; genus Melinopterus; species Melinopterus prodromus. The sequence goes on from OZ030390.1 coordinate 73,048,483, forward strand.
TTGCTGCCAAACAGAAAAGTTTTATTGTGTTGTTATGAAAGTAAAACTAATAGTGAAGACTGGATATCGAGTGAATTGTTACGACAAAGTTTAACTTAGTAGCTAAACAGTATATTGACGATTACTGATTACTATTTCTGCAAGATGACATTCTGACAAATAGAGTGACCTCTTTATTTTTTATTTATTTTGTTTGAAGGTTGAATATAAATAGTATGCTTTGTATGTCAAATTTATGGGTAAAAAAGGAACCAATTTATGTTTGTGTGTGGTCCCATTAACCGGAATATACAGTACAAATACTACCAATCGATCCGAGCTAATGACGCAATGCGTTTACGTGCTCTAGTCACATCTACATAGTTTCAATGACATTTTCCTGTAAAATGCGTCCCCGTGCGTCCCGATAACTAACCTGTCGGAGGGGTCACGTCGCGCGAAGTATTGCCATCCGTTCCGGTCGTTATTTCATTAAAATTAATTAGCGCCGACTCTCGGCTAAATGGGTGTGGCGGTCGAAGTAGTAAGTCGTTCGCTGCAATTCACGTCGACCTTATTTCGCCTTTCGCAATCCAGTTTATAAGAAAAACATTTCCTTATAGACTTATCAATAGACATAGTAGGCTTCATCATTAAGCCTTAATGTATCGCGAGGAAAAGATTTATGCTCTTAGATTTAAAAAATCTGCAATATCTAACTGAAGACAATTAAATGATACATTTTTGGTTAATTTGCTTTACTTTAGACCTATACGATAACGTTTTAAAACATTAATCGAGCAAATGTAAATTAAACGATTGTTAAATTACCTGAAATTCGTTTGTAGAATTAACGGTATTTTCAAACTTTACTCATAGCACCCATTGCGGAAAAGAAAAGTCCAGTCTGGCCGTGTACCATTGCTCTATTGTCATACAGAATCATTATTAAAACAACATTGTTTCTCTGTATAAATAATGTTATGATAATAAAATAAAGTAGTGAAATTGTAGGTGGAATTCATACTTTTCAGAGAAAACAAAACAAAAATGATTACATTTTTTATTACAGTTGGTTAAACTCAAAACAACTGTTTATTTAAAACGTAGCTATTGAAACTGTTATCCAGTTGAATAGATGCTCACAAAATGAGAAATACAAAAAAGGTTGCTGTTTAAAATAGTCTCAATGTCATTGCTTCATTTCTCTTTAAAAAATAGGAAAAAATCTGAAAATAACTTGTTTATATAGGCTGTAATTTTAGTCATTATACTTTTAGTTGTTTTCTCTAGCACAAATATTAACCAAGTTATCGGTTTTATCCGTTACGTAACTTCCCCAACGTATGGAATCTGGTCGAAGTTTCTGAAAACCCTCCCTTTTGTCGTTTTTCAAATTTCATATAGGTATTTACTATTTTAACTTTTTTAATTTCTATCATGAAACTGATAAATTTACCGTTTCTTTTGTGTTGTGAGTGAAATGTTAACAGTCCAAAATAATCAAATAAACATTAACTAAATCGATTTCGGCCGATATTATATTAAACCGTTTTACACTACGCAATTTAGTGCACAACTTAGTACACAATTTGTACAGTAAGTAGGTACAACAACATCTTAAACAGAAATTGTGATGTTTTCTTATGATGAGTAGTTTGACTAGCAATTGAGCCATTTTCTGTTTACAAATTTCATTTACTTACTGTCTTCTTGTGTAACTTCTTGCACAATAATTGCGTACTGTAAAACGGCTATTAACTCTCGCCCTCTTAGAGTGAATTATATTGCGTTTTATATTGAGTCATTTTTTTTCGTGTACTCCACGGGAAAAAAATTACAGCAATATAGAGTCTAGAACTGTCAAATTGGGATGTTAGAATTCATTGGCATTCATCCATAGTTCATTACGCTGATTTTTATTATTAACCTAATATTTTTGCTATTTATTTATTTACCTGCTTAAAACGACCACGCTACGATTTTCAGCCAAATATCAAGTATTAATTTTTTCCCTCTAATCTAATTCATATATTAATCAGGATGTGCCCATGAAATAACATAGCTTAAAAACTAGGCTTTATAAAGTTTTCATTTCAAAAACTTCCAAAAATTATAAAGGATTTTCAAAAAATCCAATTCTTTTATTGCTTCATGCATTGTCATCGGAAATCTGTCCACATGCAAAATTTCAACTCGGTTAGAAAAATTTTCCAAATTGTTTTTTATTTATGTATACATTGTCACCAGAAATCTGCTCACATGCAAAATTTCAACTCGATTGGACAACTTTTCTTTATTTTAAGATAATTCCCAAATTTTGGAAAATTTCCCATTTTTTAAATTGATTCGAGCATTGTTACCGTAGATCTGTTAACATGCAAAATTTCAACTTGATTGAACTAATTTTCAAAATTTTGGAAAATTTTCCAATTCTTTTACTGATTCATGCATCGTCACATGCATCTGTCCACATGCAACGTGATTAGACATTAGGAATTAGGTAAAAGTGAAGTTAATATAAACGTAGTAAAAAATAATTCATTGGCCTAAAACCAATTAAATCCCGGTTGAGGGTGCCAGTAGTACGATATCGGCCAAAATTGATTTAGTTGGGGTTATTTGATAATTTTTAACTATATCCATAAATTCATAGTCGCCTAATCAATAAACAAAAAAGTTAGTTTTGTTTTCTTTGGTGGTCTTTGGTGTTTTTGTGTTTAGACTGTCATCATGATCAAAATATCACACAAGAATATAGGGTGTCATTTAAAATAACAATGGATGACGTATGTCATTTCCAGAAAACCGGAAGTCATACTAAACGCAAGAGTATACCCAAAAACGGAATTTTTTGTCTATTAGCACTTCTTAAAATTTCATTCGTTTCGAATATTTTATGGAGTAATATTACAAACCTGGGTCTAAGTAGTAACAAGTAACAAGTAGTAACAAGTAACGAAACCCTACCGAAATGATATATCATACGCTTTGGTCACTTCACGAGCAGGATACAAAAACCGCCAGGCAAGTGTAAAAAAATGCGAGAAAATAGGGTTTGCAGTATAAATTAAGACTACAAATTATTTTTTCCCAGACAAGAGCCATTGCTCGAAATAACCTTTCGCCTTTGATAAACTATGTAGATTGAGAAAACACATCTCCTGAGATTTCAGCAGCAATATAATAACTAAGAAAGTAAACCACTTTTGGTTGAGCTTCCAGCTCACGATTTATACGTCCTCGTGTATACATCACGTAATTAATTAAAAACAACGTCCAGAATTGTCTTTACTATAAACTCACTTTCCTGTACCGATTATAAGCCTTCCTGTGTAATTTCATAAGCGGAAGTTTACTTTTTTAATAGCTCCGCGGCGCGGCGAGCGGCGTTTTTCGTGTTCCGCATCATTCAACGCTGTTTTTTTTTGTGAGCATCACAAAGAGATGTTGACCATGCCAGCCATCGCCCGTGGCGGGACCAGGTGATTGGGCTCGATGGTGCACCTTTGGATGCACCATCATCGTCATGAAAGTTAATTCAGCGACCTCTGGCGGCAGATGCAACGGCGGACCGGTCTTATGCATGCACGAAGGAAGGCTGCTGTACGATGGAACAATCATTAGTTTGTCTAACACATGGCGAGCTGGTGTCCGGAAAAAATGCCGATCTCTACTGAAAAAAAAACTGTGACGTTGAACGCCATCTCCGCTGGTGTAGAGTTTGTGGAGATGCCTGCAAGCTCGCTTTGGCGGGGGAATTTTTCTCTCGTATCATCGGGTTTAATCGACTAGCAAGTTGAAGTAAAATTTGTATGTTTGGTTTTAAATGCTCAGGTAATGATTTTGGTCGGGTGCTATAAATGTCAAATAAATCTCAAAGAATAAATCATTTTAATTATGCCGTCTCATGGTATGATATCACTATGTGAATTTTAGAATATAATTTCTGCTCAATTCAATTGCACTGTCAGAAGAGCGTGAGCAGGAATCATCATTAAAATTATGCGTTTAGCGCGTTAATTTATATGTTTGCGGAAATATAGATTGTAGGTCTGTGGTACCTTAAAGGAAGTGCCGCAATTACGGACGCAGCACATGTTCCCTGACAAAAGAAGGTAACCCAAGGACGAGGCTTTTATGGGCATTGAAAATTGCTTTACGGCGAATTACTTATCTATCGGTTATGGACGGTGTCCTGAGTCCTGAATGACAATTTTAATTGCTCAATAGGTGTAGTAAAGGAGAGGTCGAATGGATAATTTACCATCTAAATGATATTGTACGCAGTAGACAAAAGTATTTTTATTTTTTTAGTTTACTTCACATGATTATTGTTCAGTATTTTTTATCAAACGCCTCTATGGGCGTTTGATAAAGGTGCGTTCTCATTAGTTGTTTTGGTAGTGGTAACAGATGCCATCTTAGTATTTCTTACATGCGTGATAGTGACACATATTAGTTAGCAAATGCATAAACATGAGTCACTAGAACTTTTTATCAGAAATACTATAAAGGTGTTTATTGCCATTACCATGTATTCAGTGCAATATTATCAGACATTGTAGCTAATAATTGTGGACCAAATAATGTTTAAACAATGTCTTTCTTTCTGGTAACAACGCGTTAAGTATCACCGGTAATGTTTATAATTACGATATGGTTCAATATCACGGGAATTGGAATATCTCAAAATCAACAACTTCCGAATTCTTCTCTCCAGTACCGAAACCAATGACCCGGGATTATCGAAAACTACCAAGAATATACTAAATAAACATGAGGATATGCCATCAATAAATTATGACAACAGAAACATTACCAAAGGCCAGGATAAAGTGGAACTGTTTCCTTATCAGCTTGAACGTGTATTTACACCACAAATTGCCAATAAACACATGCATTTTGCACCCTCAGTTCAAAGCTTTAACGAATCTCGCCTCATCTTTTCCTACGACATAGACGAACCTCTGACCTCTGACCCACGAAGAAATCACTTTACTGCTAGCCAAACTTCCCACTAGAAAATCTCCTGGCCCAGATTTAATCCCCAATACTGTCCTCAAGCATATCCCTGGTACAACACTTTGGAATATATGTAACATCGTCAACGAGTGCATCCAGATTGGTTATTTTCCTAACGTCTGTTAGAAAGCTCAAGTTCTCCTATTCCCTAAACCAGGAAAAGAGAAAACTCTTCTTCACAACTACCGCCTAATAAGCCTTCTATCAACTTTGTCAAAAGTCTTCGAAAAACTTATCCACAGAAAATTAATGGACCAACTAAATGGAACAACCATAATACCAAGTGTTCAGTTTGGAGTCAGGCGTAACCACTCCACCGTACATCAACTGGCTAGAATAAGCGAAACAATAGAACTCGGATTTGAGCACAAGCAGTATACAACATGTGCACTTCTTGATGTTGCCAAAGCATTCGATACGGTCTGGCTGGATGGCTTAAAATACAAAATCAACCAACTAGAGATTCCGCCTTACCTGAAGAACATAATCTTCTCATTTCTAGAGAATTCTATATCCAAATTAACGGCCATTCATCCAACACACGCAATATAAAAGCAGGAGTCCCACAGGGAAGCGTACTATCACCAGCACTGTATAATAAATTTATACATGACATCCCATTGAACGCACGTGACCATAAAGCCCTATTTGCCGACGATATGATGATTATGACTCAATGCTCAGGCTTAGAAGAAGCCATAGAACAACTGCAAGTATCACTAAATGAAATACAAACATGGCTCAACAAGTGGGCAATTCATCTAAATGCAGAAAAATGTGCAATCAAGATCTTCACACTTCGCCGAATAACAGCTCCAACTCGTATCATAATAAACGGAACCGAAATACCATGGAACCCTACAGACAAAACGATTAGATACCTAGGCGTCCAACTGGACCAGCGCTTAACCTGGAAAAGCCATATCAATTACAAACTCAATCAAGGATACCAGCGACTCTACCATCTGTTCCCCCTAATCAATCGCAAATCCACCTTACGCAGTGACTGTACATTATTACTTTACAAATGTCTCATACGATTCCTGGTAACCTATGCCTGTCCAGTCTGGAGCAACACGTCTTAAATCAAACATTAAAAAACTTTAGGCTTCCAAAATAAAATACTACCAATTGCGGTCGACGCTCCCTGGTATATTAGAAACGAACAACTACACGATGAGCTGAATATCGATTCAATAGACACATTTATTAGAAATATCCCGAAAAATTCTTCAAGAATATCCACAAATGCGAGGGAGCCACGACCTTTGACATCGGTCAGCGCAACAAACACCAACGACTCAAAAGAAACCTTCCCCAAGACCTCATGTCCTCAGATGACGACTAATCGAAGCGACAAATAGGCTCTTATAGTTATTTAGCTTATTTTGTACTGTAACACAACCATGATAGAACAATGTAATGACTATTGTTGAACTGGTTTAATCTGTAACAATAAAAAAAGCAATCGTCACATTATAACCGACTCTTACGTAATGAACGGTTGTGAGTTTTGTGTCATATTACAGTTAGACATAAAATAAGGTGTCTATATTGGTTTATAAAAGCATAATCATCATTCAATTTTATAGGAAAGAAATCTAGAATAAAACTATTCCTAATGATATACGTATTAGGCCTATTGGGGGATAGTAATCCATCCATCTCAAGGTGGCATAATGTACACATATTATACCAAGTCGTCAACTCATCTAAATATCCCGACCTGTCAACGAGTGATTCATCGATCCAAATAAATAAATCCTTCATCAAACCCATGAATGAAGGGGTTCTTGCATTCCCAGAGCTGTCAGGCAATCCATACGGCTCAAACGGCGCTACTTACCGATTTATTTATATTTATACCGAGCGCTTACTTCTACGTGTACCACATTCCGCAAGACCTAGCAATAATCTCACGATGGCTCGCCGGCATCATATACCCCACCGTGTTAGCTACTTCTTGCAGCCGAAATGCAGCATGCTGCGCCACACATGAGATGCCGACCGGAATATACGCGTTGTGTCTGTATTTATAATTTTAGATGCGGCTATTTCCTGTGCCGTCCTCGCTAGTAAGAGACGTCGCTCTGTCGGTTTTATCTTCGAGAAAATAGCGGTAAAAAATGGACGAGGACGTTTTGTTGGTTGTTCTTGTATTTCTGGACTGGGGATTTACTTATCTATGGCGGGCTGGACTAGAACTTGGCCTGTCTACCGATTGCAACACTGTTGTGTGTTTGGAATTCTGGACGCATTCCCGGGTGTATCGTTAGGACGAGGATACGTTTAATTTTAGATCATTGTTCGTCGTGACGTGTATGTTCGAAATCGATCAAAATTGATGGAAAATTAATACGGATAATAAATGTTTTGAATAAATGCATCAATTAGTACGCTTTGGGTATAGGTAGTTAAAGAAGCAAAATCTTGTCTTTGGCGAACTATTGTTTTTACTTATTAATCTCTGGACCAGAGATTAATAAATAATAACAATAGTTCACCAAAGGCAAGAATATGGATAAGTTGGTCAGTCTATGAGTTTTGGTGATTTTTTGATTTATTTAGGGTTATTGCTATCTCTAAGTCAAACTTTCCAGGGAAAAAAACGAATGAGACTTTCACCGAGGCAAGGTTACCGAACTTTGGTACGCCTATAATTTACTTTTTATTTATGGTAATGCCCGAACTACAAAATCATAGTTTTGGTAAGTTCTGCATGAAGTGTATTTGAGAAGATCTCGATGAACATTCTAAACAAGTTTCCCACAATCCGTGGCAGATGCTATTATCGGGTATCTGTACTTAAAGCGTCGGAAAAGTTAATGTTTTTGAGGACAGCCCGATTTTAAAAAGAACCAAAGACAATTGATCAAAATCTCTGGTATATATGACGCCGAATAAATAAATAGTTATTTATGTACCAAGGGCTTTAAACGGATGTTTATGCTCCGAGAGTGACCGTTTAAAAAGCTCGAGGGCCGATAGACCCTCGAGGTGATTTTGATATTGTTTAAATTGTACGTTAAGTCGCCCGAGGGTATACACATCAAGTAATGCCCGCGGTACATACAAAATTGTATGTCCTACAATGGTTTTGTTCCTCCGTTTGAATAATATTAATAAATATTTTGATGTAATCAAGTGACATGTGTATGTACGGAGTTGAATGACAATACAAACAATTCGTAGTTGAGTGACAATGCAGGCAATTAATTGTCAAACAGAATAACCGTAATCGCCAATAATTGACCATGACGATTTAAAATTTACAATTTTAATGACGAATATTTGATGTATCCAACATATAAACCATGACAACGCTTAATGCCCGCATGGGCGTTAAGAATCCTTAATGCCCTCGCGGGCATAAAGTAGCTATTTTCGCCCCGGATGTAAGATGTCACTTTATGATAATAATAAATAATAATAAAATTAAAGTGAGCAGGGAATATTTTCGGTCTTGAAGCGCTTGTAGGATCAACCATATTTAAAAAAGAATCCTAACTACAGGGATGCAATCCTTAAGTCAGAAAGGCTGCTGATAACATTAAAATAATACGGTTTCATTATACAGGGCTGTCCTAATATTGCGACAGACTTGAAGGGGCTGTAGGAAACACCTAAAGAAGCATTTGTTGTTAATAGCGTTATAACCGGTTTAGGCCCTAGGCCTTGCTCCAGTTCTTAAATGAAAATTTTCGTAACCGATGGATTGGTCAGGGCAGCCATGTTTATTGGCTGGCCCGATCGATCTGCGGTACTAAAACCACCTCGTATATAACATTTGATTTTATGAGATGACAAATACTGTATCTGGCACCAGTTTTGAGTAGTTAAATATTGAAAAATTCCGAATCTGACGTCTGACGTGTTTAGGAAGGCTAGTACTGCCTTGACCTAGTCCGCGAGATCAGCTGACTGTTGAGCGGGCCGTGTGAAGTCCCATGTTTGCCGTGTTTTCTAGTTTTCCGTCTCGTATTTTGCAGTTATTATATGTGGTAAAAACGCATAATTTCACAAGTAATGACTGAGATATGATGGCCATTTGCGAAAATGTGGAAATGTGAGAACGTAGACCGCTGCTGTCGCACTGAGTGCTGCGGCGCGACTGAGTAACAAATTAAAGAAACCTGTAACTTTTAATCAGATATGAGAATTACAATACTGTCACATGTAACGTAAAATTCTGCCACGTGTTTTTACATGTGTTAAGTTTCTAGTACAAAAAGTATCTAAATATGTAGTTTAAATTCGGCATCCTCGATGTTGACGTTATAGTTGTTCTTACAATTTCAGCCGCAAACAAAGATAGAAAAATTAATATATTGATTTCCCGGTGGAAACCGCTTTTCTTAACTTTGAAATAGTCGAAGTTTCGCCCTCTCTTACAAGAGGCATTTTCAGGAATGAGCGGGGTTAGTTGCTCTGTCCAGAGCAGTTTGTCGGCTTGTTTTGATTTTCCCGGTGATCGAACAACTGAATTGTCGCAATACTTTTTAAATGGAATAATTGCTAACAGACAGTCGCGGAAATAGTGGCTTATCTCAAGGCAACAAGATAACTACGATAGTCTTCTTGGACGATGAGTCGTCGTAAACTCATGGTTCGTTGGCGATGTTTGAGAGAACCTTTCGGGCTGTCAAAACTTAGACCCGGACGTAGAAACGGTCATATTATCCGCACAACCCACCACCTAGCACAAACTGGTGGCTCGGATTCAACTGATTGAAACATTACACAGGACCACCCCGTGTATCCACTTGAGGAAACCACTTCAGCGCCCCTTACGCAACCTATCAAATTTCATAAAAACGATTACGCTCTCTAGTCACTCCATTTACGGCTCAATTGCTAGCTTAGATGTTCCGTAACCAGTTTCCGGTTGAAAAAAGGCACACGTAATCGGATAGAATTTCAGTAGGTATTTCATTTCGTTCTTAATCTTCTTAATGCAATAATAAGTATTTGCAATTGGTGTAACCGCAGCACATTTGCTTCGGTAAGCGTTATACAATCTGACTTGTGTAAAACCTGTGGTATATTTTTCCAGCGAACACAAACCGCTCTCCTTCCTTCAAATGTAAACCTAGGGTGCCGTGACACCCGAACGAAAACAAATTAACATCAACACCAAATGCGACGTAGACTTCTGTGAAAGAGATTTTTTTTGTCGTTTTTTTTTTCTTGTGTTAATTTGTTTCGTTAGACAGAAATATCATCAGGGGGCATTACCATGAATCCATGATAAGACGGAAAAGAGTACTTAAATGATGTCCTGTAATATTATTCTTGATTATTATTATTAGAGTAGAATTTGTCTGGTTCTAAAAAAAAAATATTTTTATTGACAGAACTCCCATTCGATTATTTGATGTATGTCCTTTTCGAACACATGATGTAGAACTTTTTACTTTATCATACGCAGTATGGTAAAGTATTGTAATCATGCCGAAAAAAAAAATTGAGATTTTAGCGGAAATAGGCCTTTTTGGGTCCCCTGAACATTTTTGACCAAGGTACAAAAAAATGTGTGTGTGTGTGTGTGTGTGTGTGTGTGTGTGTGTGTGTGTGTGTGTGTGTGTGTGTGTGTGTGTGTGTGTGTGTGTGTGTGTGTGTGTGTGTGTGTGTGTGTGTGTGTGTGTGTGTGTGTGTGTGTGTGTGTGTGTGTGTGTGTGTGTGTGTGTGTGTGTGTGTGTGTGTGTGTGTGTGTGTGTGTGTGTGTGTGTATGTGTGTGTGTGTGTGTGTGTGTGTGTGTGTGTGTATGTGTGTGTGTGTGTGTGTGTGTGTGTGTGTGTGTGTGTGTGCGTATGTGTGTACTCGATTTTTGTGGAGACGATTCCGGAGAAACTACTAAAGGTGTCGGGACGAAAGTTCATATTTAGAAGTTTTATGACCAAACTTAGAGCTGAAAAGCTTTTGGTTCAAAAGGGTCCAAAGGAACTGGTAGTTTATTCTAAGCCTTTTTCAAGAATTTTAGAAATGAGCCGCCATTTCTGTAATTTCGTCAAAATAGTTAAATAATAAATTAAAGCAGAGGAAATTTTGAATAATTTATGCCTATGACATTTTTTGGTAAAATTAATAGTTTAGCTGCAAGAGCAAATTCTATTTGATCGAGATCGGTCGCATCTGCATTGATATGCGACATAGTAGCCAGGATTTTGACAAATATTTTTTTTGTGCTGTCACCACAGAAATGTCTATGGCTGTCACCACGCTGTCACACTCGGAGAACCCTCGACTATAAATCTGTCAGAATTTGAATTAGCTTTTTAAACTTGACATTTCGTAGAAGTGGTATCAACCTAACATTTTCTATACCGAAATATAACCATTTTTGATTTTTTTTTAAATACGTATTTCTCAAAAAGCAATACATAAAACGTTGATGTCACTCCTGCCCAAAACTACATAGCGCGACTCGCTCACATGCGACGACGACGCTCCGCCATCGGTGACGCGCCGCATCACCGCTCGTTGTGCTATTCCGTACTTTCGGCACTTGTGAGATAAACAACTATTATTCTGGTGACAGTAGGTAGTGTCAAATGCTGATGCTTTGACAATACCTTCGATTGATACTATTGACTATCAAAATATCTGCCAAATCCTGGCTAACTAGTTTAATTTTAATGCAGACACGATTTATCTCAGTCATAGATTCTCATGCAGCTAAACTATTAATTTTATATATTGTATGATAAAGTCATGTGCCTGGCCACATCAGATTTTTTTATGAGATATTCACGGTGCTAAAACATCCGAAAGTTGTCATAACCACCAGCATATTATAGAAATTTAGGATTAAAATACTTTCAATGTAAACGTTTTCTAGATTTTTATATCACTCTGAAGGATTGTAAGATGGCGGCGTTTTTTTTATATCTTTGAAATTAAATTAACATATCGCACCCTTTTGTGCCAAAAGTAACACATCTCAAAATATGCTTAACCTCAGAAAAGTAAAACCTCAAAATTCCTTTCTTTCGAAAATTGACATTGGTACAGAGACGCCTGTTTAAGGTTGCTAAAGTTAGTCAATATTTTTCTTCATATAAATAAATAGAAGTTGATTTAATATAAGTATGTTACACAAACAAAAAATTGTAATTTAGCGGATAATTTTAATTTTAAATGATGATCTTCATTGGCTCAGAACCCATTCCACAACTTTCTGAACCTGCGTGGTGACAAATCGTGTTTATTTCTGTACAAATTCGTTATTGGGAGAACTACATTGACAGAACATTGCAAAATATTTTTTTCTGATAATTATAATCAGGCTGAATATTATTATAAATACCTAAGCAATGAGAATGGCTAGAGTTTCAATCATACAAACAATAATCTAAAAACCTTTGTTTAGAAATGCATCTGCATTATTTGTTTGCAGAATCTAAATTGTATAAAAAAGATTTTAATATTCTGGAAAACCCACATACATTTGTGGATGATTATTCTCGTAGTATGCATAAAATAAAACATAATATACAGGTGTCCGGTAAAGGTGTTCCGAAAATTAGGGAGCTGATAGAGGACTTCACTGCTATCCAAGAAGTGTATATGCACTTTTGGCTACCGACGCTTCATTAAAAAGTTATAGCTTTTTCAGTTTTGTATTTCCTTCAAAATATAACTGATTACAAAGTCGGCGCTGTTTATTTTAACAGAAACAAAAAAGCTTCTACAAATAACAAACATAAATAAAATTAGTTTTGCAAATGCTGCTCAAAATGTTACCCTTCCATGTGAATGCACGTTTCAGCACGTCATCCCAATTCCTGCCGGACTCTTTGAAAAATTTCAGGGGTTTCTCGAATGCGATTGCAGGCACCATTTATTCGCTGTAGTAATTCATTTCTGGTAGCATTCCTGTGTTCATAAACTAAATCTTTTAGATCACCCCACAAGTAATAATCCAAAGGATTAAAATCAGGAGATCTTGCTGGCCAGGGTATTGTTCGTTGAGAAGAGCAACAAGAGCAGAATGTGCAGGAGCTCCGTCATGCATAAACCACGGATCCACACGCATATTATGCAATGGAACATTGTCTAATAAATCTGGGAAAGAGTTTCGTAAAAACTGACAATAATGATCTCCATTCAGTCGAGCAGGTAATTCAAATGGACCAAGCAATTCGTTATTAATTATCCCACACCAGATGTTCACAGAAAACTGTACCTGGTGTTGTCGTGGTACAATTGCATGCGGGTTTTCATCGGACCAAATGCAAGAATTATGAAAATTGAAAACCCCATCTCTGGTAAAACTAGCGTCATCTGTTAATATTACCCTTTCTGTAAATCTACTTATAGCTATAACTTATTAATGAACCGTCGAATGCCAAAAGTGCATATTCACTTTTTGAATAGCAGTGACATCCTCTATCAGTTCCCTAATTTTCTGAACACCTTTACCGGATACCCTGTATACATATAATAATAAAATGGTGTAATTGATCAAGGTGCTTGAATGTGCTTGCCAAGTTAAACATTTATGGCTAGAACTCTGATTTTTGGAGTACCGGTTCATACTAAATATAGACTTTGAAGCAATTATCAACAGTTTCAACACCAAAGAAAAACCTAATCTATACAGAAAACCGACTTGTTGTGTACCAAATCTCCGATAATAATTTCAGGGATCGTAAACTTATTCCAGGATGAACACTGTTTCAGGGTAATGTTAGTACCATTAGATTAGTAATACTAGTATTGGTTAGCAAAAGTAGCTGTGCCTATTAGCTGTTATTGAGTATAGAAGATCTCTGCAACTATAAGAAATCTTCTTTTATTTGTGAGTAATAAACTGTTTTCCTATTTAGTTTATTGTAGAAAATATGACGTAGGACACATATGTCATATACAGATATATTTTCGTCAAATATCAGTTTAACGCAATAATCATATTTAACACAATTAGGTAACATATTCTAGCTCTGACCACATGAAAAAGTGTATGTAACCTATGGCCGGTACTGTTTATTTAATAATTAAGCGCTGTAATTATCGAACAACATCATCAAGGGACACCTGTATAAACATTAGATATCTTTTTTCCGACTCCCTGTATAATGTATATAGATTACTATGCTAATGTGGGTAATAAACGCTCTCGGAGCTTGTACGCGGCAGCAGCACGCCTCAGTAACTAGAACCTGTTACTCAGGTTTGAAAAAATATCATCTACGGTAGACCCCGAGGCTCTGTAAAGCGTACTAAATTGATACAACTTGACTCGGAACATTTAATTGTAGAAATTAACGAAACAAAGAAAATTGTAAGCATTATTAGCTATTGCGATTTACCATGGATAAGTCAATCTTCTTTCGATATTACTTTATCAAGCTTGTGTCAATATTTGTCTGGCAACATTAGGCTAATAGTGTAAAGTACATATTTAATAGATATATTACTATATATGCATGGTTACCAATTATTGTGATAAATGCATCAGGGTAATCTATAGCTTCATTATATCGTAATCTCATTATATTCCTGTTTAATACACCAAAATAAAAATGGATAAAAAAATATAATCTGGATTACATTTACTGTAGAATACTGGTAAGGGTTATATTTATACAAGCACCGGAAGTTACATATGAGTAGACCATAATTCAACAATTGCGCAATCCGCGATAAACAATGAGTGTATATATCGGCTTTGAAACAAAAGCCAATTAGGTTTGTCTAATTCGTGATTAATGTCTTCGTTTAAGTTTATCATCGACAGTGTCGAAGGTCGCATCGTTGATTATGGTTTATTTCTGTTATCGCTAAATATAACATCAACAACGACCGAGTCAGTATATTACAGGATGAACTATTCAATATACATATAAAGGTTTTACTGGAATTTTAATTACCTACTGCAACTGAGTTAATGACATGCAACATTTTTCTTTTTAATAATCTTTAATCAAAATATCGATGAAAGAATCAAAACAACTCATGACAACAACAGTTGTATAAAAATAGTTCATTACAGTGGTAATTATCAAAATTTGCCAAAAACTAAAATAAAAAAAAATATGAGCGTTATCCAATATCTTCTATAAGAAAAATAAAATTGGTTTTCCGCGCTATCTATTAAGTTATCTTAATGTTTGCCGACGTTGTTGGGTCTGGTTGAAAAACACACTGCATTGGTTATAAAGCTCTAGCATAGGTATCGACAAATTGTATTGTGGTATTGAAAAACAAAAGTTAACATACGTCTGTCAAAAAATATCGTGAATAGTTAAAATCAGATTTTGTTTCTTCGAATAGGCAATGTCGACTATTAAATGTTGCTTTGATAAATATTAGTTGATAACTTAACAAGGTTTAGTTAAAAAATTACATAAAAAATGCAACAACCAGTTTTCAGTAACAATGTCATATTCGCCCATATTCCCATTGCCCATATTCGTATATGTTCATTGTTCAAACTACAATAACATATGCCTATTTTCTTATAACCTCGTTATATTACCGTGGTAACGTGCTGGACTTTAATCTCAATATTTAACATAATGTCCACAAAAGACATTTTGTTTGGTGTTCTATCTCCTACATGCATAAATGCACCAGTTATGTTATGACTGTTATGAGCAATACTGGAGCTATCTCGATTTGTCATCGCTCTAGCGATGCACGACGGAGAAACGCAGTGCTGCCAACTCTCCACTGTAATTGATTCACTCCAAAACCTTCATTACATAATTATTTCCAATCATTAATTTAATAGAAATTTCGTAGAATTTATATTAACACCATAACACCACTCAATCGCTATAATAAAAACGTATAAATTCATTACACCTAGGACACAATTTTCTGGCTCATCTGTTTTAATGTTTATATCTCTCATGACAATATCCTTGGAGATTTTTAAGAAACAGTTTGATCGAGTTTCCCATATTAAAACAAGTTTTACAACTACAACATCATTATGCATGTTTGCAGTAGTTTCGTAATACTGCACTCTAGAATGTCAACAGATCCAAATCTTTTTCCATTCTTTAGATTTTTTTTGTAAGCCAGAAAAGTACGATCTTCGTTACATCTCATGATTGTTGGTGTTTTCGAAGGAAGTCATACAACTCTTTATCTGGCCATGTGTACCCAAAAACAGCAAGAGCGCATAGGTTTTCAGAAGAGTAAGCAGTTGCTAGTTTGATTCTGATTTTTAATTAGTTAAAATCAAGCTGTAAAAATTCTTTGCAAGAGAGTTTCGAGTTTTAAGTTCCGAGTGACAATTATCCAACTATCTTTCTATCGTGTTTAATTTGCTTATCTTTTCAGTTTTTAACTCTTTTACTTACACTTTCTGTAACTGTAATGACTCATTAAAATAACAAAGAAAATTAGATTTGACGGTGAAGAGAGAGGTGAACGAATCCACACTGGTGCCTATCCGCAGTTGTTGTTGGTTCAAAAATACCTGATGAATCACTAGAATCGAGCTTGAAGTTAAATTCGCAACTCGGTGACGAAGTCTACAACTCCTCCCTGAGGGTAACTTTTATGTCATAAAAGTCCCTCTTTTGATTATTTTTGTGCGTTCACAAATATTTTTCGTTTCGTTGCGTTTGTTTTTTCTCGTGTCAAAGGTGGACAGGTTCAAAGAACCACAATGCGTGCCGAGATGCGTACTATCATCATACACACAGCCAGCTGTCTAAAAATAGCCAAGTAGCAGTGCCCTGTATATTTACTCTCTTGCGGAATCTGAAATTGCAGCACAGTTTAACCGTTGGTCACATTAGCAAAATGTTACGCACTAGGATATCCATTATTCACTAATCAGCTGAGGAAAATAATATGGTTTTTGAAACAAAATATAGATGAAAAGCAAAAAAGTAAAATACTAACTTGTCAAATCGTCTAGAAAAATAAAATGAAAATTGAGAAATTAGAAAAAAAAATCTGATGTGGCCAGGCACATGACTTTATCAACAATATATAAAATTAATAGTTTAGCTGCGTGAGAATCTATTTTATTGAGATAAATCGTAGGTACTGTCAAAGCATCAGCATTTGACACTACCTACACTACGTCATTAGAATAATAGTTATTTATGTCACAAGTGCCGAAAGTACGGAATAGCGCGACGAGGGGTGATGCGGCGCGTCACCGAAGGCAAGTGTCGCCGTCGCATGTGAGCAAGTCGCGCTATCTAGTTTGTGGCAGGAGTGACATCAACGTTTATTGTGTTGCTTTTTGAGAAATGTGTATTAAAAAAATAAATAAAAAATGGTTATATTTCTGTATAGGAAATGTTAGGTTGGTACCACTTTGACGAAACGTCAAGTTTAAAAAGCTAATTCAAATTCTGACAGATTTATATTTGTTCATGACACTGTAGATGTCACATGCGTACTAACATACTGCAATAAAACTACACTCATCGCTATATTTTATTTACAATTTTCTCAATTTATCGTTTTTAGAATTAGACATAACAACGGGTTGATATTTCTCATTTATATTTCTTATATTTGAAATTTGAATTTTGTACTTTGCCGCACTAGAGCAGCAACGTTATTGCGGTTCTCCAATCACAACCTCTGTGCCTCTGATGAAATCAGCTGTTTTCGAGTGTGACAGCACAAAAAAAAATATTTGTCAAATCCTGACTACTATGTAATTTCATATCAATGCAGATGCGATCGATCTCGGTCAAATAGAATTTGCTCTTGAAGCTAAACTATTAATTTTACCAAAAAAAGTCATAGGCATAAATTATTCAAAATTTCCTCTACTTTAATTTATCATTTAACTATTTTGTCGAAATTACAGAAATAGTGGCTCATTTGCACCAGTTCCTTTCTACCCTTTTGAACCAAAAGCTTTTCAGCTCTAAGTTCGGTCATAAAACTTGTAAATATAAACTTTCGTCCCGATACCTTTAGTAGTTTCTCCGGAATCGTCGTCACAAAAATCGTTTACACACGCGCACACACACACACACACACGCACACACACACACACACACACACACACACACACACACACACACACACACACACACACACACACACACACACACACACACACACACACACACACACACACACACACACACACACACACACACACACACACACACACACACACACACACACACACACACACACACACACACACACACACACACACACACACACACACAGACATTTTTTTGTACCTTGGTCAAAAATGTTCAGGGGATCCATAAAGACCTATTTCCGCTAAAATCTCAATTTTTGTTTTCGGCATGATTACAATACTTTACATACTGCGTATGATAAAGTAAAAATCTATACCTATAAATTATTTATACTATTCAATATATACCGGGTGATTCAATTTCGAGGGTCGCCATGGGGATGTCGCTTATTAGTGGAGATAGAGCCTATGTTTAAATTTGGCAAAGTTTCGTATTTTTGTGCTGATCAATTATCTGAAAAGAAATTTAAGCTATCATTTTTCATTTTGAAGATATCCGCAAAAAAACTGAAATGTTAAGAAATCGTTTTTGGCATTTTCAGATAGTCGTGCTTTTTCTCATTTCCGCAATTTATAACATTATTTTTAAAACAATAATACAAAAATAATAAAAAAACTTTCTTCGTTTTTTCATTGTTTGTCGTGCTTATCAGGAACCCAACCTTATTTTTTAAGTGCTGCTCAAATTGGCTACAATTTTCTTGAAGGCATAATACCGTGCCCGCTTTTCTACATGTTGTTATGCTCTTCTAACTGTTCTTCCCGGAATAGCATTGACCGCATTTGTTATTCGATCCCGCAGATCCTCGATACTTCTGCGAGTATCATGATAAATTTCGTCGTTCGCAGTTCCCCATAGCAGATAGTCCAGAGGACTTCAATCAGGGGATCTAACACGGCATTCCACCACTCCACCATTACCAAACCAGCGATTTTGAAATTGTTGATTCAAATAATTTCGTACAATTGCAAAGTTTGACTTGTCTGGGGTTTGTACGGTTTCAATTTCTTTGTTCGTAATGCTCGACAAACACGTGGTTGCGGCCAATTCCAAATTAGAGACTACTTCCCGCGTAGAAATCCGAGGAGCATCATTTATCTAAAAACCAGTAGTTAAACCGTTGCAAATTATGGTAATCTAACGTTTACCATTTCCAAAATATCTCTTTGATCGATTTCAACATTTCCATGAGGATTATAAGAATTGCGGAGTTTACTAAACGATCCATGGTCCGCTAATTTTCTGTCCAATGCTAGGAATATTGTACGATTGGGCATTTCTATGAGAACAATAATAAACGGCATTTTACTACCACAATTAAGGTTTATTTGGTTAAATGGCAAACCCAACGCTGAGGGCGACGCTTGATCCAAGTGCATTTGGTTGATGTTCGCTTGGCAACGAGTCCGGCGGTCTTTAACCAAGCTCCAGTTGGGTACCTGTAGGATTTCTGATTATTACACCATTATTTTAAAAAATAATGCTAACATGTTATACATTGCGGAAATGAGAAATGACTATCGGTAAATGCCAAAATTCAACATGGCGTTCATGAAATTAAGAAATGCCTCTGCATTCCTTGTTAAAAAGTAGCTTCAGAATGTTTTTTGTTTCAATTGTCTAGCTACATTTGGTTTCGAATAAAAAATTAAAAACGATATCTTATCATTTAAGTTTTTTGCGGATATATTCAACATGAAAAATGATAGCTTAAATTTGTTTTTATAAAATTGATCAACACAAAAATACTAAACTTTTCCAAATTCAAACATAGGATCTATCTCCACTAATAAGCGAGATCTCCATGGTGAGCCTCGAAATTGAATCACACGGTAGTATATGTGTAGTCTGGATTTATATTCAGCGCAATAAAATCTGTAGGACACCCCAATCCACTTCCTATTTACAAAAGTCACTTCCCCAGACTTATCTATAACCTGCACTTTCTATTAATCTTTTTCCCAATTTTTTTATATCACGCCACACAATGAAAAAAATAATCCTCTACTAAACTTACAGGATGTATGATGTTCATAAATTATACAAGCATTTTATAAAATTATCCTGAAATAGATCAGGATTACTTACAAAAGCATTTTATCTATTGTAATCGTAATTTTATCTAATATAATTGTCATTTAATATACGAAGTTTATAATAAGTTTACATGATTTTGTAAACAGGCTTCTTCTCTTTTCCGATTCTGTTGTATATGTTATGTAGTTTATATTGAACAAAAGTTTGCATAGTTAGCTGAACATGGCATTCGGAAAATAAATATTGATATGTTATAGCCGCATTTTTCCTTCGGATTTGTTTCTTGGAAATTATTGTGTGTGTTCATTTTATTAGATACTTTGTAGTAGTTCTCGTGAATTGTTAAGTAATTTCACGTGCTCCAGTTAGCTTAATACTATAATGTAAACACTCTGAGTAGTTGTATATTTACATCTTTATTTTGGCGTTTTGACAATACAGGGACATTTAAATCCCACATACACAATCACGTCTGTAAAAAAATACTATTTTCTAAATATGATTTGCGTAACGCCAATTCATCAAATTTTCATTGGTATTACTGACGAAAAATAATCAAATTAAGTATGTGGTGTGAAAATATAGTTCGTTAGGAAACTGTTCTCATAATAAATGAATATCAATATGATTTATCTTTCATGATGTAAACTGATTTGTATTGACAACTACATTGGTGAGCTACCAATAAAATTAGCAGATGTTTTCTAAATGGAACACGACTAATAATATCCTACCCTCAACGATTATTACAATCCTGAGTTGCCGTTGCAAATAATAAATTTATTATTACTCGTACAGTCAACCATGTACATACTATATTCGAAACTTTTATTACCCAATCACCAGGGACCCGGATTTATTTATTTGTACAGCTTCGCAAGCACGACTTGGGCAAGTCACATGCTAAAAATATCCCCGATATATACGGACTTCAAATGTTTACTACGAATCCCAGGTTTATTTGGTGCATGGACGAAATTTTCTATGGTGTGTTAGGCCTTGAATTATATTCACCATTTCGATTTAACCGTTTCGACACTGACGAAATATTTATTACGGTATCCGCACATAAATAAGATAAACTTTTTGCTAATTAAGCAACGGAAAGTGTAGAAAATCTACAAGGATAGAAGAGGTTTTGCGCTTCAGTGGGTTTCTGTTATTTAGACCGCCACAATAGACAGTTTGTTGATCAGAACCTCGGTACTAAAAATATTTGTGGACAATTTATTCAAATTTCAAATATTGGGGGAAAACTAGTTTTTCTTTTCTGTTTTATTATTGGTGTATTGCCATTATCAACCACTCACAAAATGCACAATTAATGTCAACAACAAGTGCTAACTAATGACACTTTGTTCATTGACATTTGCGTGTGATAATGTTTATAGTATTAAAAGTTGTACTTTTGTCACTGGGTTTCATATATTATTTGACGAGCATATAAGTAAGGTTATAAATCACGAACATGAACTTTATACACTCGCCTAAACTCCTAAAAGTATGGAATTTTACACTAACAAGATGACGTCTACGTTGTTTCCATTGTCAACAATGAAATCGGTTGATTGGCAATAATAAATCGTGCATTAATAGAAATCGTGTATTAATAGAGCTATTTAGTAAACTATTTTCTATTTACTAAACAGACTCATAAATAAACGATTGACGGAAACATTATTGACGTTTTTTTGTAAGAACTGGTCCTACCATAGTTATTTAACCAAGTATATTAAAAAGAGCGATTAACGATCAAGACTGTTTGAATTCTCGAGATCATTAATCGCCGTTTTATTTCCGAGTTGGTAACAACATTTTTTGTCGATCGTAATGACAATTTATCTAATTTGACGCTGACAGTTCTGGAGTACAGAATGTTTTGATTGGATGGTTTCATTTCACGTATGCTCGACTGGCTATAATTACGTCGTTTGATTGGCTATAACAAATCATGCATTTATAGAGCTGTGTAATAAACGATTTCCTATTGGCTAAACTGACTCATAAATAAATGATCAACGGAAATAGTTATTTAACCAACAAGTATATTAAAAAGAGCGATTAATGATAGAGACTGCTTAACGCTCCAGCGTAGCGAGAGCGTTAATTGTCGAGATCATTAATCGTCGTTTTATATTCGAGTTGGTTACAAAATTTTTTCGTCGATACCGTATTCTTCTAGCGTCGTCTACATAGATTTTTCTTCGCCAAAGTCTTTTTAGGTTATATGACAATTTATGTAGTTTGACACTGACAGTTCTAGAGGGCGGTATGTTTTGATTGGACGGTTTCATTTCACATATGTTCGATTGGCCAATCAAACCACGTCATTACGTCGTGTGATTGGGTATAACCAATCATGCATTAATAGAAATCGTGCATTAATAGAATTGTTTAATAAACGATTTGCTATTCACTAAACTGACTCATAAATAAACGATCGACGGAAATAGTTATTTAACCAACAAGTATATTAAAAAGAGCGATTAATGATCGAGACTGTTTAACGCATGAGCGATTAGCAATTGCGTTAATGGTCGATCGTTAATCACTGTTTCATATTCTAGTTGGTTACAACTTTTTTTTCTTTATGGTCTTGTTCTGGCGGCATCTACATTATGTAGATGTTATTCGTCGCTGTCGTTTGAGGTTATATGACCATTTATATAATTTGACACTGACAGTTCTGGACTGTGTGCCTGGATAACGGAATGTTTTGATTGGATGGTTTTATTTTACGTATGTTCGATTGGCTATAATTAAGTCGTTTGATTGGCTATAACAAAGCATGCATTAATAGAAATCGTGCATTTATAGAGCTTTTTAATAATTGATTTTCCGCTTAAAATCCGAGTTGGTTACATTACAAACAGTGTTCGTGGATATCATTTGAGGTTATATGACAATTTCTGTAATTTGACACTGGTAGTTCTGTACAGAACGTTTTTATTGGATAGAGATTTTATGTATGTGGGATTGAATAAAATGCAGTCGTTTGATTGGCTGTAATAAATCGTGCATTAACAGAATCGTGCGTTTAGAGAGCTGTTTAATAAACGATTTTCTGTATTAAACGGACTAATAAATACACGCTCGACGAAAACGTGATATTTTGGAATGCACGTGAGCATTTTTTTTGGCGACAAAGTGATGTTTGCCACAGTGTATGTCAAATAGCGTTTATCTATTTATGGCATTAAAACACCAAATTGTCACCCACTTGCACACAAAGAGAAATGGTTGTCTAATGTTACGAAAATAACATTCTTACCATAATTTGTTTGTTTTAAGACAACAATACTTATAATAAAAATATTGCTTTAATATAAAACAACTTAAATATTTGTTTTAAGAAAAAGATTGTTTTGATGTAAGAAAGTCGTTGTTTTGAACATAATGTGAAGGATGCCGATAGATGGCGCTTTAGTTTCTCGTCGCAAGATAGGTCTCCTAGGAGGTAAATAACCGCATACATGTCCATGCAGCATCAGTGATTGTGCTATTATACCGAGAATGTACCTGACATAGAAATGTCCAACGGCTCTAATATCTATTGATGGAAAGAGACTAAGAAGGGACACCGAACGGGTGTCTTCTCTAGTTGGAAAATCATATTCTTTTTTGGATGCGTTAATTCCATTTCATGTAAAGCATTATAGCTTTCAAAATAACATGTTCATACCCAACCTTGTGATTCAAAAGAACAAATTCTGAAGTCAAATAAGTATAGTATCCATTTAAAATTGTACAATCTTAAAGTAAGACAACCGGTCAAAACAACGTTTTTCTTCAATGAACGATATATATTCTTGCGTATATGTAAAACTACCGTTGTTTTGGATTAACAAAGGTTGCTTTGAATTGAGACAACGTTTCGTTGTGTGGCATGTATATAATTTATGAGTCGTTGATAGAACGTCGGATTTTCTTCGTACATAATAATTATAATAGAATTGCTTAGTATTAAAAGGGACTGACATTTTCATCAACTGAGAGATTTTGGCATTTCCCGTTTAACAGAGCAAGCAAAATCGTCTAGTTTGAAAATGAAGAATGCAACTGTCTCCCCATATGCTGCTAGCGGAGCAGCATGACCTTTTGCATGTTTATAATTAAAAATAGCCAACTAGCTGTGCTTAGTGGCGTTTCAAATTACCTGTGTTACTCAGTGCTTGCTATATTAATTCTCGAATATCATTCAAAGCATGGTTGCACCAGTCACATTTGAAGGGGGTAAACGATTGTTCTATTATCATATTATGGCTTGAACAAGAAGTTGTTGTTTTTGTTGATTTAACCTTTGAAATATCACAGGGATAGTTGTAGTATGAGGTATCATTGGAATGCCTTTTTTAAAGCCTAATAATTTCGCAATCTTTTTGTGGTTTCGTACTTCAAAAGTACAATACGGGTACCTTATAGTATCATTTATGTTTCTGTTTTTACAGTGGAAGCACTTTCATCTGTTTTAACCAGGGTTGGGTAGGTATAATACATGAGGTAAAATACATGGTTTTCTACCAAGTAGAAATCATGTAATTTACATTAGACAGTTTTCTACATTCAGGTAATCTACGTGTAGAAAACTCAAAATATTAGTGATTGTTGAGAAGTAGTGTTGTCATAGATTATTCAACGTCATAATATATGAAACAGATATTTTTTATTTTATTTATTAAACATGAAAATACAATACCTATATGTACCTGTACAATACCTGTATCTATCCTATTTAAATATAGTAAATGGTGATATACAGGCGGGATGTAAATTTTAAATAAATTAAAAATTACAGCCACAACCTGGATTTGAACCAGGGACCTTTGTGTCGCTAGCACAATACTCTACCAACTGAGCTATTGAGGCCTATGACATCTGGTAGGGAAAATTGTCATATCAAGGCAAGGAAGTAACCAACGCTACCAAACCTATATGACAATTTTCCCTACCAGATGTCATAGGCCTCAATAGCTCAGTTGGTAGAGTATTGTGCTAGCGACACAAAGGTCCCTGGTTCAAATCCAGGTTGTGGCTGTAATTTTTAATTTATTTAAAATTTACATTCCGCCTGTATATCACCATTTACTATACATTAATCATTACGGTAAGTCCGGAAAGATACGGGATGTCCGTATATTCATATCTAGTTATATCCTATTTAAGTTTAATATGTGATATAACAATATAGAAAAAGTAATAATAACGAAAAAGCTCGATTTATTACGTCGGTTCTTGCAACGAATAAGCAAAATAATGGCGCGCGGCGAAGAACCGAGGCGGTAAAATCAAATAAGCTGTATTTATTTCTGTGAATCGAGCGGTCATTCATTTTGGCACGTCAGCATATAATAATAATAATAATAATAATAATAATAATATTGCACAAGGCTGCAAGGGTTTTCTGCAGTTTTCCTTTGCTTTGCAAAGAAAAATAAAATTTTTCTTTGCAAACCATAAATGGCCTTGTATTTTTCAAAATTGGGTAGAGCTGCAGTGATACCCGCAAAGGGAGTACCCGAGGCTTCGGCGAAGCTCGGTACTTCCAATTTGCCCTGATCCTCTTTATTACATTTCAAAATTATTAGTGTAATTTTAGTATTTATATGTTGTATCTAAATTATATTATCTAGGTTTCAAATATTTAATGAGATGTATCAGAGATTTTCAATAAATAATAATAATAATAATCTGCAATGTTTTCAATCTCCCAAACCGAATGTGAACAACGGAAAGTGAACGAACATACTATAGAAATATTGCCAGTTCCAGCTAATAGAGAAATGCGGAATGCTTTAGAAGTTTTGCGTCGTGGTGTCCAGCACACAATCATCAAATTTTCAGCCTTATTACGGGTACGAACTCTTCATAAACGCACTTCTTCGCAATCATCTGAGACAAACAGCTATTGAGGATTATTTCTAATTTTGTTTGTGTACCTACATACCTGAAGTAAAGCATCGATATTGATTTTATTTTATGAAGAATATGTATGTAAAGGTGAGTTTAGACATGCATGGATTTACTGGCGCACCAGTAAAATTAAATTGCATGTGTAAACATCAACTGGCATGCAAGTTGATGTTTAACTTGCATGCCAGTTGATGTTTGCACATGCAATTTATTTTACTGGTGCGCCAGTTTTCATTGGCGCCAGTAAATCCATGCATGTCTAAACTCACCTTAATAGTAACTTTCTGAATACAAATTTTCGTTCGAATTTTTGTTTTTCTTCGGATTTTATTGTCAATCGGTTATTGTTATCAAAAACTTCGAGTTCCGATGTGATCACATTAAGCGACGTGCACTAGGTATTTGTTTGTTTAATAGGCGCATGTAACAGCAACACTCTTCTAATAGCACCTATAAGTAGGAAGGACTATCACCACAAATACAACACAAGACGGTGGTATTCTACGTATCATACGTATTCTACATTTTTAGTAGTTTTCGACGTGGTTTTCTACGCGTAATGTAGAAAACAGTTTTCTACGCGTATTTACCCAACCCTGGTTTTAACTACGCTTCTGCTTCCTTAAGAACGACAAAAAAAACAAGACAAAAATGCCCCCAAGTATGCTCAAACCGACACAGAAGTGAAACTGAACACCCACTTATGCTATGCCACCGCTGACTCCGCTGAGTCATATGCACATGCAGCGACCTCATCTCCATATTTTATAACAATGAAATGCATTCGGTAGTTTTCCGTAAACTAGCAAAACTTTTCCAACGAAGATTCAAAGAACACGTTGGTCCTTTGTTCCTTCGCTTCTAGCATCTCAAAACACCTGTCCGAGGTGATCACTAGGATAGCCGAGAAACTTTTAAATTTTACGCTTTTATAGTATGCGATCCTGGCCCCAGATTTCAGTGGAGGTCGCTGGGCTTGCCAGGGGTCGTTTTACCTGGCTTCTACGAACGCGGCTTAGATCATCGTTTTAGATAGGGTTTGTTTACGGTGTCTACAATACTAGGGTTATACCAGCTGGTTAATGTCGGTTTAAAGAAAAAAATCGGCCGTACTAAAAAGGTTTTTCTCGAAACAAGAACGAAAACTGAACAAAAATTAAAATCTTGTGAAAGAAAGACAATTGGAAACCAAGAGTATAGCCGCGTTCAAACTCCAAATATTGGAAAATCAAAAACTAAATAGGTTTCTGCAATAAATATAAAAATTGTGCCGCTTTTAGAGAGAAAGATGCATAACTGATGTAGTTTTGATGCTGGCGTGGTTCCAAATTGTATTGTTCATCCTTCTATAATCACATGAGGTGTATTTTCAGTGTATTTTCTAATAGTGACACAATTAATTAGCTACTCATTGTAGTAACTACTGACTACTAATACAAAATATTGAAAATCAACACAACTACTATTTTGTAGCAAAATATGTTAAATAATCAGCATGTAAAACATAGCTAGTAACATTTCTATATTCATATCTTTGTTTTGATTAGCACGAACAAACTATTTTTAAATTAGAACAGAAATATTTCGTTTATATTTTGCCGTTGGATTAAAAATAGGTAGTTATAATATAGGAGTAGTTTATTGGATTATTTCTCATTTCTGTGATATTTGATTCATAAATACGATGTAAATTTGTAGTTTTCAAATATGCCGAACGGTAATTCAAACCTCCCGGTTACTTATTGCAAGACGTGATCATAACAATAACAGCATATATTTTCCATATAAAATGTCATAATTAATTTCCCGATTGTTTTGCAAGTATTTTGATGAGTAATTTTAATAGGAAATCTTATCTTCATTATTATTCCAAAGCATTTCGAAAACGTTGTATTTTTGGAATTTTCTCACTCTAGGTACTTCAAAACTGAGATGAATCCGATATTAATTGCTACAATAGTGGGTTTCTACTTACAAGATAAATTTTGAAAACGTTGTTTTAAAGCTCAAATCCTTGTCTGGTAATCGTAGTTGATTAATTAATTAATCACTCTCGTGGTTCGGAGCCCACGTTAAGCTGTAGGTTCCCCTATAGTTACTAGATGTCAAAAATTACGGGACAGATAAGAGGGTAATGTAATACATCAGTGGTGTGCAAAGGCCCATGCTGATATCTAGTAGGGAGATACTAAAGGAGATGCAACAAGAACCAGTTTTTACGTTTGTATCTTTTGTTTGGTCTCATTTTCACGTGTGATTTTTGGACATTTTGTTCCAACAGTTTTGACTTTTCTCTCTCCATCCTACTGTATGTGTAATGCGGACCTACACAACAAAACTACATATAATAATATCGACAAAATGAGCATAGACGTAAATTTTCACTGAGTATGATTTAAATTTGTTGGAAATCAAAGAAACGTAGGATGTCGCGACAAAGCACGGAAATTCTGATAAATTTATGAATGTCGTCGTTACTTGAACAACTATTAAGTTATTATGAAGATATTATTATGATGCATTCTTAGCGGACATTGCCCTCAAAGTTTTGTCACTTTCTATTTACATATTACTGTTCGTTTTTGGTTTTCTGTTTAGAAGATATTTCACAGAAAATGAAAGCGAAACTAAATCTATATTTAGCATTGTAAACAATGACGGTAAACAATAAAACTTGAGAGATTTCGTTTGTTCCAGTTTTGTTATTTATTCGTTTAGTGTTCTAAATTTATTGTTTTGTGATCGTTTAGGCAATCTTAAATTACTCCTTGAATTGGATTTCTACAATTTATAGTTTGTTTTTCATAGTATCATATTCTATTAATATTATTTCTTTCTTATTTTCTTCTTTACATAATAATTTAAGGTTAAACTCCCCTTCAGAAATGTATCAGCGCCTTTTACGATCTTTAAGTCTATCACATTACATGTTCTCATCCATTTAGGTACGACTGAGAACAGAAGCCAATAAAAAGATAATGTGTTGAAATCTAAAATCTATAAAACACACTTTTTTTCTACAAGCGGAAATGTTTTGCAGTTCATTGTTCGAGGTACCTAAACTATCAACTATTAATATAATAATATTAAGAGTAGGTACTTTCATCCCAGCCCAACCAACTGTGAAATGTACCTACTTTGTTTTTGTAAAATATTTAAAAGTTATATCGAAACACATATAGATATACAAACAAAGACAATGGCAGTTTGGGTTAGTAAAAGCTGTATTAATTTTCCACATCCCTAAACCCTCACGGTCGAGTTAGCACTGTTAGTATCCTCCACCAGTCATCAAGACTTGCCTGGTTGCTCCCGAAGGTACAATTCACGCTCTTCCATATCTTCGTGGTCTCGGTACAATTGCAACCTGGTATCCCGCATATCTCGACGACGGACTTATCCGCGAAGGGGGGTGCGCCACCCCTTCTGGGGTGACTCGCGGCCTCTATCCCTCCGCACGCCGAAGAAACAACCACCAGAACTGGCACCAACACGAACAACGTCGCCAGGTCCACGATACGACACTTGGTGGACATCTCCGATCAACATCGCCGATTCGGAACTTACGTATGGGGATGCGTGTTGGGGTGTAAACGAAAAGCACTGTCACATCGCACGGCCAGAGCCGTCGGGGGTTTCCGGGGGATCAAGCGCGACGTGAGGGGGTGTTTACGCGACGGACACGCGGTAAGAAGATCGGATCCGGTCCCGTTCAGCTCGGTTTGGTGAATGGAGCTGTGCGTTTGAAAGGAAACAGAAGCGCGGCGGACTGGTTGTGATGATGATGTGGTGGGAGGTAAACAGCCGACGATGACGCTAGGATTGGGATGCCGGTAGCAGTGGCGTGCGTAGACTGTGGGGGTTATTCACTGTTCCAATTGGGGTAGCCAAGGTTTTGATCCGGACAGTCCGATTTTTGAATGAATTGTCCGGTGTCCGGTTGAAGGTGCAAATCGGACGTCAAATGTCCGATTTTTCAATACGGATCCAAGAATTTGCAGCAGTTATAAAAGTTACTTATATTATAACCGCATGAAATGTACACTCCTGATAATTAGTTACTCTTACTTGGAGCTGTTATAAGTTACAACTTGTTACGCAACGTGCGTATAGGTGTTTTTGTACAATTATTTTCTTACTATGTATTGGGTTTGGCAAACTCCGAAGAAAATTGTCAGACTTTTATTTGATATTATAGCCGGAAGTTGGTATTACTGATACTAACTTTAAAAATAGCATAGCTAAAGTATGATATACCTATCATTGGAAAGCTATTTTAAGACCAAACGAGTTTTATATTAGTGTGAGCGTAAACGTGAAAGAAATAGGTGTAGGATATGCAAGTAAAACAATAATTGTTCCTCGCTGTTCAGGTTTGGTAGTCTTGTGTAGTTAGTAGGGTTGCCAACATGGGCATTTTTACCCGGAGACTTCCGGTTTGGCGACCATTCTCCGGGCTACGGGTTTTCAGTTAATTTCTCCGGGTTAACATCGATAAAGGTAATCATCGATTTTTTGACAAATTGTAGCGACCCCTAAATATTTTTTTAAAATTGTGATAATACAGTAATTTTATTCTAATCATACAGTTTGCAGCTATTTCCGTTAAAAAAAAGAAATTATCTCGAAATAAGAAGCACTCTATATTATTCATTAATCACGACAAATTATTTTTACTTTTTGAAAGCATGTGAGAAACTTTAAAAGTAACAATTGTAGTACCTACTTTTAAATTTTGTATCTTGCCTCGATGATCATAGACTGAGACAAATCTAATATTAGTATATATATATTTTATCTATGGGTTATACGACAATTTATGTAATTTGACACTGACAGTTCTAGAGAGCGGTATGTTTTGATTGGAAGGTTTAATTTCACATATGGTCGATTGGCCAATCAAACGACGTCATTGCGTCTTGTGATTGGCTACAACAAATCATGCATTAATAGAAATCGTGCAATTAGAGTTGTTTAATAAACGATTTCCTATTCACTAAACTGACATAAATAAACGATCGACGGAAAACAGTATTTTTAAATCATGGAGACGACGACAGCGACAAATTTATTTAAAAATTTTATTATTAGTAGCCAAAAACAAGTCGCAAACAAGAGTTCTGTACTCGTTGAATTCTACGAGAAGAGAAACCATCAATACACGACCCATACACGGTATTTAGTAGTTTTATGACCAAACTTAGAGCTAAAAGCTTTTGGTTCAAAACAGTCCAAAGGTACTGTTTCCTCTAAGCATATTTCAAAGATTTTGCAAATGAGCTGCCATTTCTGTAATTTTGTCAAAATAATTAAATAATAAATTAAAGTAGAGGAAATGTGTAATTTATGTCTATGAATTTTGTTGGTAAAATTAATAGTTTAGCTCTGTGAGCAAATTCTATTTCATCGAGATCGTGTTTGCATTAAAACCACATAGTTAGCCAGGATTTGTCAATCAAAGCAAGGATTTTTTGACAATACCTACTGTCAATATTGTCGAAATATCTGTCAAATCCTTGCTAACTTGTGTAATTTAATGCAGACACAATTGATCTCGATCAAATAGATTCAATCTCATGCAGCTAAACTATTAATTTTATATATTGTATGATAAAGTAATCAGATTTTTTTATGTTTAATTAAATATCTTTAAACTGTGGTGTTTTGAATTTTAATTGGGACTAGTTCTTGATTTAGCGTATCCAAATACATAATCAGCCAGTTCGTTTTGATGTACCTTATGACGCCTATAGCATCCCGCTCATGGTTTCTGAACAGCTTGTCTAGGGGCAGGGATTCCATTTATACGTAGTTTAAAAAAATTGCCTTATATATTCCAGTTATCTTATTTCAGGACCAAGTACTATTGACACTCGCCGAAAAATGATGTATTAATCCTATTTTTTGAGGCGATATAACTCAGAAACTACCAAGAAAATTGACTTTCAACCAGAAATATTGTATTGTAACGAATTGTATTCTAAGGAATATTCAGCGTTTATATTCTTGAATTGATTTAAGTTATATCGCCACAAAAATGTACAATGGATACCAACATTATATTTTGTGCGACCGCATATTAAATTTCTAGCAAAAGTTTTACAAAACATGGGTCGGAAAAGAACCTGGAAGGGCTGCATGTTTGCCCTCGAACCTCGCTCATTCCTAGATGTTTCTTTATTTATAATGTTCCACATCCAACGAGTTGTTTTCTAATTTTCGTATTCTGTTGTTTTTTTTTTCTTCTGTAGCAAATTTATTGTAGACGTCTTTATTGATTGAACATATTTTTGAGATCTTTTCCCCCGTACTTTTTAGGTTTCTCGTATTGGATACTATTTAACTTCTTTTTTATAATCTTTGCTTGAGTTTCCTGATCGTCTTTGACTGCCTCAGAGAATATGCTGAGTTAACATGTGTTATAAGCTTTCAGGAAAGCTTTATGAAAGTTGTTCTGTTCCCTTAGCTTCACCAATAGACGACGATCATCTTCCGTAGGTGTTACAGTTGTTGTTGCCCCTTCTTTAGAAATAATCTTTCTCCAGTGGTTATTGGAGGGGTTGTAAGACTTGTAACAAGTAAAACAATGTATATATAATTCAACAGGAATAATTTTAATAGTAATTAAAATACCCTTTATTAGATAAGTTTAATTCAAGATACAGTTTTATTAAGTCTGATGAGTATTACCATTCCATTTAGTAGCACACAACATAAACCATCCCTTGTCAAATTTACTGTCTTCTTCCGATGTCCCGCTAGTGATATGAATTAATTTATGTGTACTTCCTGTACCGTTTGAGCCGCTTTACAATTCGGTTACGTCGTTACGTGACATGATTTACCGTTTGTCCACCGTATATTATTAGGTCGTCACTTGCTCAGGACGAGTATTTCATTGGCCGGCGTACTAAAACAAATATGTACAATTACGGTCGTACGAGGCATTTCGGCGGAAATGCACCATGCGTTCGAATCACCACATTAAATGTCCGCTTCCGCGACTAGGAGGCACGTCTCCCGTCTTCTGGTTTCCCCCATCCGGAATGAGAATCACGAACTCCACGTCGGTTCTGTAATTGATTTAAATTGTTGAGAAAAAACTGTTCTCAGCTAAAGGCAGATACGGTTTTTGTTATTGCCCGACAGAACGGATGTACCGGAACTTGACAATCACGATTGATTTTGAATAAATCGATAATTAGGTACCTGGTGACTTTTTGTTCAGATGCAGCTATTCACAGGAACAAACCAGAAAAAAAATAAAAAAGAAACTTTACTTTAGAATACATAGTATGACAAAGTATAGTCATCGTGCCGATTTTGTTGAGTTTTCGGAAATATGACCTTTTGGGTCCCCTGAACATTTTTGAGAAAGGTAACAGTGGCAACTCTGTTATTATGCGTGCGTGCGTGCGCGCGTGCGTGCAATGTATTATTTTTTCAGATTTTTTTGACTTGTAATTGCTTGAAACAATTTTTTAATTTACTGTTTTGGAACCGCTAAAAATGTAGAGTCAAAGAAATGATCATTTGATTGGCACGCACGCGCGCACAATAACAGTTTTTTTTAAACCTTTGTCAAAAATGTTCAGGGGACCCAAAAGGTTATATTTCCGCAAAAAACTCAAAAAAGAATTCGGTACCGAAAATAATGCTAAAATTTGGATTTTTACCAAATTAAGGGTCGGCGCAAAACGAAAAAAACGCGTTTTTAAGAAGTTGGCAGTATACTACCAACTTCACTATCCACGGTGACCTTGAAATGATTATTACTAATTTTTACCGTTCATTGTAATTGTTTATTTCCAAATCTTTTGCATTCCCGTAATGAAACAAAAACGAACAAAGATCACAACAGACAGAACATAATACATATCTAAACTGTAAATACAGAACCAATTTGTAGTGAAAATTTGCAGGACGAGATGGCGCTACGCGTCAATAAGCACGAAGACAGTACATTATTTATGTGATTATTATTAATGTATAAGACGCCTTAATTACACTTTATTTTAGTATGGTTGTATATATAGTATATACCATTTGGTTTAGGAGAGGATGTGTGTTAAAATCTCTATTTTATCTCCATTGTATCTATTTTATGCGGTTATTTGATGCTTAAAAATCATCAATATACAGGGTGTCTCAACCGTGCGATCTCGGAATATTGTGCCTCTGTTAATGAAGATATTTTAAAACTGATTTCATTCATATATACAGAACGTCGAGGCGCACATTTTAAAATTATAAGCGCGTATACATTGGATGTTTCATAAGGTAGTACCAAACTTATGCTTTTTTTAAATGGAACAACCTATATTTCGGCACAATTTTGAATTCCTCGCTAAATTTCACGCCAATGAAACATAACATTACATACACTTTATACTTTATACTTTTTGATTTATTGGCATTTTTATGGAAAACCAGTAGTCTAAGAAAAGTGTATATCTCAATAACTGTTTTTAATTTTATTTCGCACGCTTAGATTATGATTAAGTAAGCAGCGTTCTACTATCATGATTACCTACCATATCCAAATTGTGTACATGGTGGTCATAATCTGCAGCAAAATTAAGCAAACGGCTTTTCCTAAGAAAGTTAATTTTTTAAATGGAACATCTAATTCCGTTTTTGAATTCGAAAAGTACTAGTACACACTAGTGCTAAAATAAACCATTGCTTTCTTAATAAAAAAAATCTATTTTTCTAGCAATAAGTGCTCCTACACCTACTTTAACAATTAAACCAGTTAAGTATTTACCTAAAGTACTGTTTTCCTGCATAATTTCATCTTTTTTTAAATAAAATACAATATTTTATCACATTTGCAATTTAATATTATAATATGAAATAAAATTTTACTATACCTTGTAGGCTGTGAAAAAATGCGCTAAAGACGTTATTAAGGTATCTGTCAACTCTACTTGCAATTAAGCATTTTTGTTGCATTCGCCAAAAACCCACACCATGTCAATTAGTTCCTCCTGGGAAAAGTTCGCCATATTTCCCTAAAATTATGCAAATCTAACTTAACAACCCTAACAATATCACCACCACTGACAGATACCTTAATAACTTGTTTAGCACAGTTTTTCATAGCCTACAGGGTATGAGTAAAATTTTATTTGAAATTAATATATTAAATTGCAGTTGTGCTAAAATGATTTATTTTTAATGATTTTTTTTTCAAATGAAATCATTCGAGAAAACGGTACTTTAGGTAAATAGATAGCTGGCTTGATAGTTAATGTAGATATAAAAGCACTTATTGATAGATTATTTTTTTATGGAGATGACTAGTTATCTCTGCAATGGTTTATTTTAGCACTGGTGTGTACTAGTACTTTTTTATGCACAACGATGCGTAGAATCAAAAAATTAATTAGATATAAGGTGCTCCATTAAAAAAGATTAACTGTCTTAGGAAAAACTGTTTACTGTATTTTGTCGCAAATTATGATCACCCTGTACACAATTTGGATATGGTAGGGTAGGTAATCAAGCTAATAGAACGCTTCTTACTTAATCACAATCAAAGCGTGCGCAATAAAACTGGTATTGGGATGTACTGCTTTTCTTAGACTGCTGTTTTTCCATAAAAATGCCAATAAATCAAAAAGTATGAAGTTTAGGGTAGGTATGTACAGTTATTTTTCGTTGTCGTAAAATTTTGTGAGCAATTCAAAATTGTGCCGAAATATAGGTTGATTCATTTAAAAAAAAATAAGTTTGGGTTGATACTACCTCATGGAACAGCCTGTATACACGCTAATAATTTTAAAATGTGCGCTTCGGAGTTTTAAAATATCTTCATTAATAGGGGTACAATCTTCCGAGATCGCACTGTTGAGACAGCCTGTATACAGATAATTGAAATGTGATATTCATTAACAATCTTGCCAATTCAGATATTAATTTAATTGTCTCTTTCTTGTACTTTTTTAATTTACATGATTTATGTGTGCTCAGCTTAATTGGTTGCCGACCCTTAAGCAACGTGTTTATTCTTCATGTGTTATTTTAAATAAGTAGTTTCATCCATGATTTTGACCTTACTGTAATAAATTAACACTGTTTTAAAAAGCAATTTAAAACAATGTTAAACAATAGAAAATAAGCCGTACCTTTCAACTAGGTGTGTCGGTCCCGAAGTTTTGCCTTCAAGAAACTGGAACAAATGTTGCAAAGGACCTCATTTGAGTGCATAAGAAAAATGAGCAATTGAAGAGGCTTTTCAAACTTTTTCTCGAGAAGAGTAATGAATAATGATTCTTCCTTTGTCCTCGCAATGGCAGGTGGGTGTACGCGGTCAGGCTCCGCCGAGGCGTGTGTGGCACCTCAAAATGATTTTTAATCTAGCCTCAGTTTTGGTTAATTGATTTTGATGAAAAAGACAAGTTTTGCCCTCTATTATAAAACGACGTGACAAAGTTAATTTTTTCGTTCCACCGTAATATTCATGTCATATTTCTTCAAATAAACGTAGCTCTCCATGCATGTGCATCAGTGCTCTGACTCCTCTCAAGTGAGTCTAAAGGTTTAGACCAGGATAATTATTAAAATAATGCTCTTTCTCGTTTATAATCATGTTGATTCACCAGTTTCTAACAAGTTACTCCTTATTTCTTTCAGCGTACACTCGAATGAACGTATGTTCCTGCGCGACTTTGTAAACTGCGTCGACGGAACAAGCGGTGGAAGACTAGCGCAATGGTTACAACCAGGAAGCAGGGTTGATCCTTCCAAGAGCCAAGTGATTTTTTCGAAAGAAGATTTGAGAAGAGGATGGCCGACCATAATAACAATCTGGACGTGCGACCAATACACGGAGGTTGTAAACGTGGTCCACGTTAACGTGGAAGTGAAGGCCATCCCCATCGATAAGAAGGACCTCGGGGACTCGGACGCCGCCAGGAAGATCCGCAGGGTGAGCCAACCGGACCCTTTGACTTTCGGCGGTTTACCCCCTCCAGTATTGAGCCACCCCTACGAACCAACTGTTAGAGATAAGATGTGCTTCCATTCTATCACTGCAATGAAGGTGAGAATATAATTTTCTGCATATTTTTTGTTAGTCTAATTGTTTGGTAGTAATTCATGCATGCTGTCAGTATTCTACTAGAACCGTCAATATTATATCTGTGCTGCTATATTACCTTTAAGTCTGCATTCTGTCAGAACTGTCAGCATTGTGGTTTAACGACCTTTCATCCCTGCATTTTTTTCTGATCCATCAATATTCTCTGTTCATTCCTAAGTCATTAATTTATACTGTTTTATGATGATAGGTTATAAGGATGTACATTAAAAATTTCAGGATAAGAAAGATTCTGCTAACATTGCGTTATTGTTATACTCAGTAGACACTGAAATACTTTGTTACAGTCGGCATAGAATAGTCATTCGGAAAACATAATCGATTATAATCGATTCTTCAAATAATCGAGATATCTCGATTATTATTTTTGATAAACGATTCTTAATAATCGCTTTTGAATAATCGATTTTTAATAATTGGTTTGGTATTAGTCGATTTTACATTTATTTACATCAGTTTTATACCCCCCTCCCCTCTTACCAAGTTCGTCGCTCAACCCAACCCAAAATATGCTTTTACCTTACAAATTATTGGCCAACGACTGTGTGTGCTTCTATTAATTAAACTTAACGCTTTTCAGTCTTGGATAATATTCTATTTCTCTAGGTACATTGTGCATGTTGCCGACGTTTCGCTGGTTGCTCTCCAGCTTCTTCAGGGCTTCATACAAGTTTAGAGATCGTCCTAACGACTTAATGCTTTTACGTCATTGACTCCCCTTTTTATAATCGATTATGCATAATCGATTATTAAAAATCGATTATTAAAAATCGCTTATTAAGAATCGATTATTAAAAATCGATTAACAATCGATTATTAATCGACATCAACTCGAGAACCAAATCATACGATTATGCGAATAACTCGAATACTGAAAATCGATTCTTGAAATAACACGATTGTGCCCATCGCTAGTTCTCCCATTAACAGCATACATTCACGGTCCTGGCCCATGTGTAGCGGGGCATCGGTAAGGGGAAACAAGCTTACGGGAGGTTGGCTCTGGGAATATGTCATCATGTGGAAGGGAGTTATCTATCGAGTATAATGGCGCTCGTTGTGAATTTTTATGAACGCGGCGTAACAGGAGGGCAGTAAATACGAGAAGATCGTATGCACTATGTAGTACGAAATCGATTCTAGGCCACCCGTCGACCGTTAGCAAAACTGTTCTGACTAGGTCTATTTCAAGTGTCCGGCGAGCAGAATACCAAAGCGGTGACAATATTATTGTCGATTGACTCGATTGACAGACCTACGATGTGATATGCGGTAGTATTGCGAATCGCTTCGCCCAGAAAGTACTGGTTCAGCTGTACCGGAAAATAAAGGATGACTTCCGATTTCTACAGAGTTTTAAGATTTAGGGATACATTTTGAAATTTTCGAACCAGTAGATAATATTAGTAGATAATATTAGGAATGAGAAATAAATCAATTCGAAATATACAGAAGCACAGATTACATGTAAATGATTGAACCATTGTCTAGGTTTTTGTTTCTATACATCTGACATATGAATTCAAATAAGATGGAAAATCAAAACAACTAGTGAATATGTAAATCAGGTATAATTATGTACAATAAATACTCCATGTATATCAAATATTTGTGTACCTAAAATAATCAACTAAAACACTACAGTAAATTATATCAAATTATTCAAGGCAACTACAATAGAAGTCAAATTTTCGTAGAATGTATAGAACATAATTATATACCTGAAATAATTAACTAAAACCTTATAATAATTTGTTTATATACAAGGAAATACAGCTGAAGCTAAATTTACATTGTAGCATGTATATGTATAATGTACCTATATAGCATAATTATGTACAATAAATATTTATGTATATAATAAATATTTATGTATAAAAACTGAGCCGCGCGCAAAACTGTTATCCACAATATTGGGCAACCCCGAATGCCTGAACATGGGATTCCCCGATATCGGCGCGGGATTTGATGCACAGTGTGGCTAGACTGGGCTAGACGTAGAGATTTGTAAATACAAAATACAAAAACATATTGTGATTGTAAATACAATCACAATATGTTTTTATATCGGAAGCAATCAACAAATTCATTCACCCATTTCTAAGGTATATCGGCCCATTTGTCAAACATGGTCACATATACAGATATTCGCATATGCGGATATCTGTATTTTATTCTGATACTTTCAAATTCACGGCACTCGGGAGTGGTAGCGTTAAGAGTCAACTAAACTAGTACGAATACTCTTTCCATATTATGATCCCCGGATAGTTCAGGAACAAAACAAACAAATATCGCGTCATTCAGGAGGTCAGTTTATTATGAACGAAATAATTAATCATTTTGTGCACCGGAAGAAGTTTATTTGAGAAGTTTTACTACGGTGTTCGCGTCGGGTGTTTTGTTTAAATCAAAATATCAAAAGTTTTTCAATTTTTTAAACTCGTTGCAAATTTTACGCAGCCTGTATAAAATATGTACCAAACATTATAATTTTGTTGATCATATTTTGCGTAATCTATATATTCTACAAATAAACATGAAACTGTTAGCTTGAATAATAACCAAGATATTCAATGTAAAACGATTCGCAAATCTCAAACAACAAAAATGTGGTAAAATTAAAATAACTCGTGATTACTTGACATTTAGGTATAGGAACACATGATAAAAAGTTGGTGTATTTTGATAAGTGACAAATTTTATATCAACTTCTGGTTGACCGGAAGTGGCAGTCATTTGAGAGTATTTAAATTTACTAGTTCGAAGTAGATCGAGATCTGATTCCATTTCCGTGATTCTGCTCGAGGCTACGAGCCCGCCGCGCCGTGCGATCGCGACGTATAGGTAAGTATACCTCCTAACATATTCTGTTGCCCTGGTCGGTCGGACTATGAAACAGCTGCAAATTCAGGATGAAAAGAATCGTGTTTTGATTTTAGTTGTGGGTTTGCAATATTATGAAGGAAATAATAATCTTTGGACATATTGGGGTACAATTTTGGCGTCTGTCCCAAACTCGCAGCGTTAGAAGTGTTGTAACTTAATTTTTACGTAGACCAATAGAAATGCTGGCAACGAAGCCAGGAATTCTAGCAAGGTCTATAAAGTAGATAAAGTAGTAAGGTTATCCAAAGACGGGATTTCTCAGTTTGCGGGGTAAAGGGAGATCGTGACGTCACTAGAGTCGGGCGTATCTTCGAACAAAGTAAACGAGCGATGTATGCGACGTGATGCGAACTGCGAAGATAGTCGGGACTCTAGTGACGTCACGCAAAGAGAGCATATAGGGATCTGAGGGGGGTATATAAAGTGGACTATAGGAAATATAGCAAACTGGATAACCTCTCTTTTATAGATCTTGGAATTCTAGAACAACTAGCGCCACCACGCAGAGGACTGCCAAACCCTGCAAATTTCACTCATGGAAACACATTTTTGCACAAAACATGGTGTTGTGGTCTTTTATGCCAAAACCGCTTTCTCAAAACCTGGGGGACACTGTAACAATTGTATTTATGCATAATCCATTCATTATTAACTTGTCAATCTGGACTTGACTAGTTGAAAATTGCCCATCTTTGCTATTTTATTTTGGAAACCAATTAGGTTTTTGAAAAAAAAATCTTTTACAGAAAGAAGGCATCCTTCTTGCGAATGCTCTATTTTTTTGATTTCAAGATTCGAAAGGGTTTGGATAAATTCTTGGAGTAGGCGACACCTGCCCTACATGTTGCTTGTAAGTTGTAACTCATTGTTTCCGTTCGTACTGCTTATTGGTACTTGTGTCTTTGGGAGTGCAACATATTGTGAACCTCCAAAACACCCATTGCTAGCGGAGATTTGATGATAGAGCTGTGCAAAAAAACGTATGTGTAAGGGTGGGGTAAGGTGCAACACGCTTTATGGAGAAGAGGCAGTCCCAAAAATGCCTTCTTTTCCACTGTTTTGCCTGAAAATGTGGTTGAAACGCACAATATCGCCTCCCCATTAAGATCATTCCATACTCTGCAAAAGATTTGATCTTGAATGTAATGAACTTCCTGATAACTTTTCATCATAATACGTAGTAAAAGCATTAAATCACCTGCGTCGATGTTACAAAACCGTATGTTTGGTGAAAACAGCAAAAAATTAGTTCTTAACAACAAAAATTTAAATTTCAATTATAAAAATGCAGGTGGTATAGGTGACCAACTTTAGTGGCATTGTTAATTTTTATTAAAAGAAGAATAGTTGAAAACAAACCACACGAAGTATGGTATACGAGAATATTCAGCATTCCGTTAAAAAGGAAGTGACTGGCAATTAGGGATGGGTATCGAAGTAAGAACTATCGATGTTTGATATCGATCGTAATTTTTTTCGAAAACATCGATATATCGATTACATCAGCCTAATACTATCGATGTTTTTAATCATCGATGATTGTTATCATTAAATAACGATGAACACTTAAATGGAAACAATATTACCGTCCAAACGCAAGAAGCGGAATTTATAAAGAACAAAAATTTCCTTGTAATATTTGCCTTTTTTAGTAACTTACTAAAAGGGTGAAATGTGCACAAGTCTTTTTTTGCATTAAAACTGAGATATGTATGTATGTAGATACAACCTTCTATAGTTGACAGATGACATGACATAAAAAAAGTTTTATTTTCATTCAATAAACAATCTGCAAGTCTACATCGTTTAGAGTAAAGATACATGAAAAAGAAAACCACAAATAAACAAAGTAAACAAAAATCTCATGCTTATTTTCAAAGACATTCCTTGTTGTCTAGAGTTGTCTATCAAATTGTCATGGTCTTTAAACAACGTTGGAGGCCCGTTATCTGTAAAGAAATACATTGTGTTCAAAGTCAATTGTGTTATAGTTCAAACACTGCTATTTTGCCGTGCTATTTGAAAACACATCGGTAGTGAAACATCTGTGTGGAAACATCGATATGTAAAAACATCGATAAAAACATTATCCATGAAAAGAAAACTCGATGATTGAGAAAATATATCAATATTTGAGAAACATTGATACATACCCATCTCTACTGACAAGTTCTTATATTTCTTCGAGAGTTGGAACGATGGTACATTGTCAGTTTTTTTGCACACCTGTTTTGCTTTTGCTCTTTTGCTCTCATCTTCTGTTTTTTGGGTATTTTACCGTAATAATGTTAGAAAGTCTAAATTTTAGCAAACATATTTTGTGATTATTTTGGATCTCATGCATTACAATAACTGAAAACCTCTTTCTTTGAGTTGGTCTGAATAGTCAGTATTCTGGCCTAATTTTGTCGGATGTAAGTTTTTTTCAGCAATGGCAGACTGTCAGAAATGCTACTGGTCAGACTTTTGTCAGAACTATAGACGAAAGTTTAGTATTATATCAGATCAGAATTGTATCTATTACAATTTCCAACATAGCATTACTTTAACCGGCAACTCAACTATTCCATTTCCTTTAGCCATACCAGAATTACTCCTTTGAAGAAATGCGCTACATATCACCCCCTGTTAGACGATCAAGCGAGAACATGCTAGTCAGACCGAACGGGGATGGAACTTACACAGCCACATGGACCCCAGCCTCCATTGGGTGTTACTCCGTCATCGTTAACATCGACGGATATGAGATGGAGGAAGTATTCAAGGTAGAAGTGAGGGAACCACCTCAAGGCCTGACACCACCAATGAAAAACTCTACTAAGAAGCCAGCCCAAAAACCAAAGGTACGCTTCAGGAAGTTTGTCGGAAAGAACTCGGCTGGTTTGAGGATACGCGCCCTTCCGAGTTTGCAGAGCGAGCAACTTGCTGTGGTTCACGTTAATGGTACGATAGCATTTATCGATGAGGTTCATAATGATGATGGAGTCTGGTTGAGGTTATCTGCCGAGACCATAAAGCAGTATAGGTGCAGGGTGAGCGAAGAGGCTTGGTGTCTTCAATACAATCAGCATACGAGGAAGACTTTGCTGCTTCCCGTTGAGGAATCCAAGGCAGTCCTTCACCAGGTTATCACACAAGGGTTACCAAGACCACAAGCTGAAGCTGTGGAAAACAGGTTAGTTGCCACTAAACTAAGTGCCTATGCCATTGTGCAAAATCATCAACCTAAGACGATTGCCAAGTTTTAAATAACTACAAAGGTTTGCCGTTGCTTATGTTCCATAACCATGTGTTAGTTTTGTGCAGAAACTCTGTATAGCTCTAATTGTAAGAAACCTTTTGGTTCTATATTCCAATAGGTACCAAGTGGTGAAGTCTGGAGCATCTGGACACAATGTCCGTACAGGACCAAGCTTGGAAGCTCCATCGGTGGGCGTTTTGGTACTTGGTAGCATTATAGGTGTTCAAGATTACGTGGTAAATGAGGATGGTTGCTGGGTGTCTTTAGATGAGGCAACCAAGAGGAGATATTGTTTCAACCCTGATTTTGATGCCTGGTCTCTAGCCATTGGAGACAATAACAAGATGTACCTGGCAGCTCCAGGAAATCATGAACAAGGTAAACATTATTTTGTTGACTACAGTTGATTTGTTAAATGAAGAGCATTATGTCATTAATTTGTAGCTATCTCAACTAGGGTTGCCAGATTTTATTTTTCCAAATATATGAGCCTACTAGTAAAAATATATGACTGGGTAGAGCACGCTTTTATAATCTCAACCTCATTGGTACTATAGAGTAATGTTGGAAACTGTGTTAATAAATGTGTGTATTTGCCAATAGGTTATTTTCGTATATTTTATTGGCTAAACTCCTGACATATTTGACCAGCTTCAATGTTTTATTACAATGTCTCAGTGGTAAACAATGTTAAGTCACAAAACAGAAATGGACAAATTTTGTTTTGTTTTTTGTATATTTCAGAAAGGAAGCAACCAATCAAACTGGTTCACTAATGATTCATGAGAGTTCTGTTATGACGGTATTAGACTATCAGCATATCCTACAGGGCAGTCGGTTATTCTGTGTTTTCGTGTTTTTTCCGTAATTTTTTGTGCCATTTGCACAAAATCCTCCAATATCCCCAGCTAACTCAAACTCAAGTTTTTACAAATTGGCGGAGGTGCCGGACTATTTTTTAGATATGTATGTACTTATTTTTCTTCCATATTTTAGATAACTTTTATCAGTATGATTAATGTTAACTCAGTTAGTTGAGTTATCACTATTTTATTGTTTTCCTTTTTTTTTCTTTTAATCCAAGCCAAATTATTTTAATGACAATAATTGTAAATTGGAAGTCCCTCCGAAATTATTAGTAACTGATTTTGAAATACTATTTATTAATCCTCCTATTTTTTGTTCTGTTTAATTTCTCTAATTTAGGAAATTGCTCGTTTTTGAATTATTATTTCCATAGAAGGTTTCCAGACAATTGAGAATCAAAAATCACTATTCTTTCCTCTCTTCTT
This sequence comes from Melinopterus prodromus, assembly GCA_964023965.1. Lineage (NCBI taxonomy): Eukaryota > Metazoa > Arthropoda > Insecta > Coleoptera > Scarabaeidae > Melinopterus > Melinopterus prodromus. The sequence continues at coordinate 73,092,941 of OZ030390.1, forward strand.
TTTCCTCTATTTTATTTATCTCTTTTTCTATATTTATCACCTTTACTTTTTTCTTCTTATGATGCCGCATAACTTTACAGATTTTTCCCCAAAATTGCCCCCAGACGCTGATCTGAAGAAAATATTCAGCTGCAGGGGCTTGAACAACTCTGTGGGTGAGAATCCGTTTGCGTCTGCGTTAAACCCTCCCATCGCAGCAGCGCCTGCTCCTCTCCCGGAATTATTGTCAACCAATCCATTTGTCTTTGGCGGAGATTCCGGAGACCCTACCGGCATACCAGCGCCTCCCAGAGTGCCCAAGCGGGAACGGAAAGAGAGTAAACCAATGGGACTGCCTAAATGGTTTAAGGAAGAAATAAGAAGGTGGTTTATTTAGGAACAGATTTATAATTAAAAAAGTTTTTAATTTTTTTATATTTGATTTTTTAATAGTGTGGAAACTGAATATACTGGAATCTCAGTTAAGGAACTTGTGAAAGCTATAGGCGAGTCACGGGCTAACGGTAATGGGGTTACTCCTCCAGGGACACCAAAGAGGTCAGCTAGTCCGAGGGCTGCTAGGTACTCTTCGAGACAAGCTAGTAGAAGCTCAAGTCCTATCGCAGTTCCACGTGAGTATTTTGTATTATTAAACTTATTTAAGATAGCAATGATAAGTTAGTTACCATATGGTGGATTTTATAAATAAATTAAAAAAAGGTAATGGAGTCAGAACGTATGAATGTGTTCAAATTAATCAAGGTTGGAATTGGAATCAATAACTTCATGTTCCTTGGACTAGTTATTCAATAATAATTAATTTTCATTCACTGTAGCACACGAGCTACTAGCTTTACTTCCTCTTCCGATGAACTGTTATATGCATTTTTTAACTTTTGGTATTAGATATTAAGTTTGAAAATGAAGTTTTCCAAATTAATGCACACCAATACCAAACATAGAAAAATTAACAATTGTTTACCTTCCCAGAAATTAAAAGGCCATATTTATATTGTTCTATATTTTAAACAAGCTAATTCAAAAGATGTGAATATAACCAAGAAAGTAGCTTAAATTAAAACATTGAGTAAAATGTTTCTAATGCAAATAAGAATAAAGTGAACGTCATTTATAACGTTGTCGCTTATAATGTCGACGCATAAGCTCATTCAATACCGAGAGGTGCCTTTCATTCGCGTTGTTTTTGTCGGTTATTTTTTATATACGAGTAACATAAAAGAAAGGTGCTATAAATTGAAGACAAATGTGCGATCACTACCATGAAATTTGTGTTGCCAGAATCTGGTAAAATACGATTACTATATAAATTTGAGATTTTTTCCTCTCAGATACTTATTGAGAACAAATTTAATAAATAAGGTGTATGAAGTTTTCCATCCTCAATACTTGTGAAATATCAATAATTAAAAACAGATTGTGTCCTGACGAGTATTTAAAATCTACAGCTATCGATTTCGTCTTTCGACATCATCTGGCTTATTGTCATGGTAAAATAAAATAATCCTCAACAAGGTGTTAAGCTGTGGGAGTTTGACACTACCGTTGTATAATGATGACAGTTCGTTCAAATAATGAAGTCAATATTTGAATGAACTGTCCTAATAATGAGTATAATGACATACTAATGCAATGCTAATGTCATTATAATCATTGGCATGTATCCTGATGGAGATTATATAGTCATAGCTATGAACTTATTATATGTGAGTCGTAGAAAAAATGTGTGAGCATCAGTTTGTAACTTTATATCTAAACTTTAAAACGTCCTTTAATTTTGTCTTTCAGACCAGCCGTTTAACCTTACGGTTTAGCCTTACGGCTGTTCACCGTAAAAAAGGGCATTTTTTAAACAGTGTAATATATTTACCAGAAAAATATATAAAAAAAAAATAATATACAATATCGGCTGTTGTTTTTTCCTCGCTAATGTACCCCTTAATTAAGTATTATGGCATGGATCATGTTGAAAATGTTTGCAATATTTCTTTTTGATTGTCATAGAATGCAGCTAACACCAAAAATTTTCTTCTTCTCCAAACACAACATCCATACATGAGCCGCTACAAAGCATAATTAAATTACATACATACAATTTTTAAAAATTTCCTTTTTAATTTTGAGTTAAAATCTGTTTGAAATTTCTATAGCAGGCAGAAATATCTTATTGCACGATAGTGCAAGCAGCAGCCCTCAACAGTTTTCACCAAGAAGCATAGGAATATCACCGTTAGGTACAGGAAAAGATGTATTAGTTTTTGTTTTCATTTACATAGACTGGTTTTATTCTTATTATTGTATTATTTTTTGTTACTAGAATTTATCATTATTATAATATAATACTAATTTATTATAATATTATTTTAAACTTTTATTACTTTTGGGTTCAGTTTTCTTTAAGATGTTTTATATATTTTTGTTTTGCCGTATTTCTTATTATTATCACCAATATTTTGACAAAATCATCATTTTCTAGTCTCCGGAACAGGAGGACACGAATCCTCAGCCCGACGTGGCTCAAACCAATCGGACACAAGTGCCCTAGTGAGCAGCATCACACGGGATCTCTCGCAGTCTCCGAGCCAGGCAACGCACCCTCGCGACCTCTCGCCAAGCCCAAGTGGCAGCTCCATGTATACCAGATCGGAGACAAGCCCCTTGAGACCGCCCATGGGCGAGCAGAGTCCCAGAGCTCTGGCACAGACTGGAACGCAGACCTCACCGGAGAACAGTAGCAGCACTGGGGGCAGTGACCCTTCTGTCAAGGGTCAGTTTTCCATTGGAACCGTTCACAAGGAGGAGAGGACCTCCCCAAAATTAAGCAGGAAGGAACGACCGGCTGGGTCTAAGAGTCGCCCAAAGAGGGCAATTTCTCCGACTAAAGGAGCCCCCGTTGCAAACGGCAGTAAGGTTTCCTATCCGACCGCACAGCCAGTTAAGAAGGCGGCTATGAGTCCTTCATTGGCCGAGGCTTTGAGGGCAATTTTTGCTGCATTTTTGTGGCATGAAGGTCAGTGACTTTAATGTTGGTTCAATTTAGAAGCAGATATGAAGTAGAGAACACCTCGGCACATTTTCAAAGTATGTTTCACTTCTTACAAGGTGTTGCATATATGTAGAACTCACTAAAAAAAATTGTTTTAATATTTGTGTTTTTAACTCAAAGCCCAATGGAAGAAGCCAACATCAAACTTAACATAATAATGTATTTCTGAAATAATTAATAAGCTTGAAGGAGCATATGCTGCTCCAGGGTAACACCAGTATGATGATGCGTAGTTCTTCAACGCTCAACGCTCTTACTTTCGCACACTATGACCTACTTCAGCATTTACATAACTAGGTTTGTAGAACAAGTGTGTGTGTTTTAGAGTTGATTACGAACCGGTGCTTCAATATTTGAAATTGCCAAATTTATTTGCCATCTGGCTAATTAGCATTTCTAGCCTATGCTTCTGCCCTACTACAAAATGACTTTTATACTGCGGCAGACAACAGAATGGAACACCGTAATTTCTCATTGTGGTGGAAATCACTAAGCTTGAAAACCTGGAGCACATTTCTTGATTAGGTGAATTAGTAGATACCTACGATTAGACGATACCTACTCTAGACAATTTGTTGAATACAATTTTGTTGGTACATAACACTTTCAAATTGACTATACGTTATATGATTAAAAATACCCTCTGGCTCCGGATGGTGCCCCTTCAAGGTTATTACTTATTTCAGAAAAAATATATATTTTGTATATAATATTATTATTGTTGGTATGTCCTTAAAACATTTTTAATTATTATGTTGTTTTAATAAAACTGAAAAGGGTAGGTAAATATTTCTTTTTGGAAAAGTTATCAGCATAAATGTCTGCACCTGCAAGTATAACCATTTTTGTATATCTTTATACGGGATCCTCATTGCTTTTGCACGGAAAACATGGACAGCCTTTACAAAAGTTTTATTTTTGGTTCCATGTGGATTGAGATTTTCAGCTTTTAGAAGGCTGTAAACATTCCTTGAATTTTTAATATTTTTTTAAACATCCTGTATAAAACAATTTTTTGTATTTTTCATATTTTTGTTATTTTATAACGTTCTAACTTGGAATATTCAGAACAGCAATAATTACGGTTTTTCTTTTTTCTTTAGTTTCTTATTATTTTAACTTTCTCTTGAAATCACTTCTATCAGTATTATGAACAGATCTTCCTCATCTTATATACACTATTTTTTTGGCCATCATTATTAACAATTATTTCTATTCTTTATTTTCATTATTAGGTATTGTTCACGATGCTATGGCATGCGCCTCATATCTGAAATTCCATCCAACCCTCTCAAAGCAAGGGACTCGTGTCGCTACACGTCACGGACCCTCCGACTCCCCGGTAGACAAGCGAAGACAAGAACTCACAAAAGAAGAACGTGCCCGCCAACGGCACTCCGTTGAAGTGGCCACCGCGGGAAACTACCTCCACATCCAACCTTCCACCTTGGAATCACTTACCCGATCAGCAGCAAATGCTAGCGCAAACCGAAGTCGAGGCCGCAGGGACCTTGTAATTAAAGACGATTCTCAGCCCGAAGCTTCTTATGTATCGGTACTTCCGCCTGCTCTGAAATGTCTCGTCTATCTCTGGGAGCAACTTATGGTGAATTCATTGCATACGATGGCAATGGCAAAAGATGTGTACTTGTCGACAGCTGCCTCTCTGCCGATATCACTATCCGTTCTGGAGAAACGGCTGCAGTCGGTAGCAAGCAAGCCGATCACGATACCGAAGCAAACGCAGCGATATTCGTGCGACAGACGGCTGATTTCTGACGAGGTACGAGAGCAGAAGAAGCGGCTAGGTATGTGTATATTGATGTGATTTTATTTAGTTCTGTAAGTGTGAGTGATAAAGATAAAAACCTGTTGTTGATGGCCGATATAAATATTAAGTAAGTAAGTAGGCTTTATGATATAAATATTATATTATGAATAATTGGAAGTGCTTTTCAGTTTAAACAACTTGCTATATATAACTGAACGGTGTTTTCTTCGTGTTGGAATAAACCTGCTTGTTTTGGGATGTTGCTGATGGTGTTATGTACGTTGCATGGACAGCAGAGAAAATACACTGCGTAGATTGTTTGTTTTTGTTGCTGTCTGAATTGAGGCTTGATGTGACTCCCAGGGTGTTCTGCTGTAAGGTGCCTTTACAGCTCTCTTTTGGAGTACCAAGATAGATTGTGTGTGTGGGGACCTGTGCCCCCAAGTCTTGAGTCCGTAGGTCATGCGTGAATGGAACTGTGCCATGTAAGCAACTCTTGCTGCGTGGTAACCTGCAGTCTTTTCCATTAGTCTTTTGGTATATGTGGCTTTATTCAGCAGCGTACTTGGCTGCACGACGTGGTCTTTACAAGTTAGACTAGGGTCAATGTGGATTCCTAGGAATCGCACAGCTTTTTTGGGTTTCTCCCACTTATCCATTTCGAAGCCTATTTCTTCTGTCTTGGACTCGTTGAGGTGCAAGGCATTCTCAGAAAACCAGTTCTTGCCCTGCTTCAAGTGTAAGATTAATCTATAAAATCCTTATTAATTTGAAGTTGTTGATCCAAGTATAGAAATATAAGATACACATACCTTCAAAATTTAATAATACAGCCCTGAAATTCTGAAGCTAGGCCCTTAGCACTTTTAGTGATTTATTCAGAATATCAGCAAATTAATTCCTACCACAGATGTACGTCCTTTTTTTGTTACCAAAAAGGGATGCTCTACCACCCGTTAAAATATTTGGAAAGTAAGATCGTGTATATCAAGTTCCAATAGAACTACTAGAATTCTATAATGTTTTTATTATATACTAATTTTCAGACTCTATAGTCTCGTACTGTGAACTGTGTGGAAGTCGTGGTTTGGATCCCATAACCAGACACATGAAACAATCACACCCTGGTTGTGGCATGCCTGCCTCCGGACGAGGCTATGGCCCGGATGGGATATACTATGTCGAAGAATTGGCCGGAAATTGCGGTACATCAGGAGGTAAGTTTTGTATCGCTTATTGCTTGGTAGAAAAATGCATTTTTTTGAACCGTAACTGACCAAAAACAGAAAACCAGAAAAATCGTTATTTTTGTCGGAACAAAAAACGGAACTGAAGAACGGAAAAACAAAAAATAACGGTTTAAAGTCCATATAATTGCAGTATATTCTTTACCAAGATTCAAATAGAATTGAAATTAGTATTTATGAAATTTTGGATGTAGTCTCCAGTTTGAATTAGCTCTTGGTTCGTTTTTTAGTAAACCTCTTAGTACCATATGAGTGGTACCTATTCTGTGAACGATGTCGAAATAAGCACCTTTCGGAAAGAAAAGTTTCCAGCGTTCTAAATAAAAAGCAATCCAAAAGCAAAGAGAAGGCAAATGTCCCTAACAGTCTGATGCCGGTGACAAGTGATTTCTCCCGTCCGCACATGATAATGCGCAACAACGCAATGTTCCTGCTCGAGCTGGCGAGCGCTGCTGAGACCAATGTCAACAGGCATCAGCGCAGGCCATCATCCTGCGTGATGCCCAGCTTATCGGAAAATGGCTCCCCTCCTGACAACGGTAGCCTATTTGGTGTACTTCCTCCGTTCCAGTGTTTGCAAGCTTTGGGTGCCGACAGCAATTATAGGGAGTACGATATGTATGAGGAAGTGCTCAGGAGACAGGATGGTAGTCTAGCCAGTACATCTGGAATTGGACAGAGGGTACGAATTAGCTCACATAATCATTTTATTTTTAATCATAGAACTGGAATATATTAAATAGTATAAATTGTCTTTTTTAATTTAGGCAACCTGCTACACCCATTGGTAATATTGTTTTCAAACACACAACATCTGTTAGATTTTTGACTGATACAAAGAGAAGTTAAGCCAGAATACCACTTGTATAATGATTCAGAATAAAGGTTCCTTCATAAACAAAAAAAAATAAATATGACCCATAACTCACCAAGAAACAAGAATTTTATAAAATAATCCTAAAAGGAGAAAATTTTCATATAAGAAACTATATTTGAAACAATACAGAGTACCTGTATTTTGACCTATTAACAGAGGGTATGTTTAATTTTAGCAATAATGTGCCAACCATTTTTTTGAAAATAAATCTAACCTAACTATTTGATTTATTGATTTATTTCCTTTGGTTTTGCTGATTTTGTTTTGCTCATAACATACCATTCTCAAATGATAAATATTGAGAAAGCATATGCAGCATTACTCAGGATCATGACAACCAAATCAAATAGATGTAACCCTGTGTATATGAATTTAAAAGAATATGATTGTCTGCATTAAAAGAAACATAAAAAATCTAAATACTTAATTCTAATACAAATTTGCTACCAGCTTTCTGTTACCAAAATGGTGAAGTACCCTATTTGGTACCCTATTCAATGTAGACTGAGAACTAGTGATGTACAGCATCTGGTTTTGAAAAGCTATGGTTTTATAAACGATTGGTAGATAATGAAACTTTAGATCAACATTTAGTAGCTAAACATTCAGCACTAAACATTTTATGCTGCCTAAAAATAGTTTGTCAGGTACACACTTAATAAAAGTATGCCCATCCAAATTCATTCAACCTGTGTTATACTCAGAGTCACTTGTATATCCGTAGAATATAGAAAAACAAATTTGTGAACATTAACTAATTTGAAATAACATACATTTCTTCTACTACACAGCCATTATCCGAGGTATCTCTTTCTGATGACACGGACAGCACAAAGAGCATGCGCTTTCACCGATCGATCTCCATGGGAACAAATGGAGTTCCATGGTCAAAAACCGGACTTGACGGCCGCGTTATAATGACTCGCAAGAGGAATAATACTACAACCGAATTACCTAACGGTAATTGCAAAATCAAAGCTGTTTTCTTACAAACGTTGATATTTTATTGTTGTTGCAGAGAATATGTCCTCGTTGCTGTGCAAACCATCGCCGGCTCTACTCAAACTGGTGCCAAACATGGATGGGTCCCCATTTGTTAACTTCAACCCGGAGGCTGAATATCAATTGAACACTCAGGATGTCCAGGATGTTAATGATCAGTCAAATAGCAGCCTATATTTGCTGCAGAGGCCTGTCATGGATTTCATTATGATTCCGCAAGATTTAGAGTCGTTGCAGATTGCGATGCGACAGGCAGTTAGGTTGGTATTTTTTGTTTGTTTATTACTCAAAGAGCTATTACAAAAACCTATTAAGTGTTAAACCATCATTCAAAAGGTATACTTTGTTAACCATAAAATTAATTTGTTTATTTCAAGGGACTTATGGACATTTTAGGAAGATTTGTACGTAATTCTGCCTTACATTCCGTGCGTCGCAAACTATTGGATTTTAGATTTACATTGTATCAGAAGATTTTGATATGTTGATAATATGCATAATTATCAGAATCTTGGTATTGTTAATTTAGTTTAAAAATATCTCTGTTACTATTTCAGAAAAGCAACATGCAGAGTATACGCAATGCAGGCGCTGAATTGGCTACTACGTTCCGTTACACAACCTGTGTGCCTCCACGATTTGCTATGGTGGTTTGTCGCCTCTTTACATTCCATTGACAACGATGAACCGGGAGATGACAACAAACCCAAGAAACCTGATGAGCAGGTATTTACATATCTTCAGCTGTTTCGGCAGGTCAACCATTTTAATTACTTGACGTTTCCAGATCTGCGAACATCCGCTTTCGGACATCGTGATGGCCGGTGACTCCGTCCATCCTTTGCCAAGTACATTCCACACTCTACTACAAACGATTGCCGACCTAATGGTACTCCTACCGATGGGTTCAGCTCTCCAACAGATGGCAATGCGATGCTGGGGAATTAAGTTCACGCCGGCCGATCACACATTCTTACACAGATCTCAGGTATTCAGTAACATCAGCAAGGTGTTGTCAAGGAGTGAAGAGATCGAGAATACGGCAATTTCAATGCACGAGAGCGCAGCGGCTACGCAGATTCAGCACACGGTTGAGCAGCTTATCGACATATCAGGATCTGTGGAAATCAAGGCTTCAACCAGGCAGGCGATGGTTGTTAATATGACTGACGGATCGACGGAAACCTTCTGGGAATCTGGTGAGGAGGATCGGTACAAGAACAAGCGACTGACAATAACATGTGAGGCCGGACACGTGCCTAAACTTGTTTGTGTGCATATCGATAATGTTAGAGATCTGAATGTAAGTATATTTTCAATTTTTGTTATGAAATGAGAACATAACTGATTTATGTCTCGATAACTATTTATTGGAACATATTCAATAAATCGATCAAATTTGTTACTTAATTTCAGTATACAGTATATTATACAGGGTCTCTCACGACGAGCTGCCATTAGAACTATACTGAGAACTAAATGAAATAAAAAACTGAAAATTTGTGGACTTACATTGTTGGACACGATCGTCTCAATTACAATATTTTAAGTTTTTGGCACCTTCTGGTTACACCAGAAATGGTGTCAACTTTTATATTTCAAATGGAATACTATGTATTTTCATTCCCTATACCTAAAATGTGTCATTTTTGAGATATTAATTTTTTTCATTAAAAAATGACAGCTGCCAGGTTACTTTCAATTACTTATAAATTATGCCCTGTGACTGCTGGGAAAAAGTTGTCCGGAAAAATTGCAATTTGTACACACCAGTATTAAACTTACATTTGAACTAATTTAACAGTTGGGTATAGAACAGTGGTAATCACTATTTAGTATATATGAAGCGACAACATAATAACCCCATAGTATTGATACAGTAAGAGGACGTTGAGCATCACCATGGTCAACTCTTGCTGAAAAGATTGTATGTACGTTTTTATCAATTTACAGCACAAAATAACTGGAATATATTTGTATGGCGGACCAAATCCTGAAGAATTAGTTGAACTGCAACCTACAGACATTGACATTAATGCTGTAGGAGGATGGATACAATGTCCAATAACAGGTAACTTATTTACTTATACAATTATTTTTATTATGCAGACTGCAGTATAATCATAAGCAATCTAAATCTAAATACTGCAATCTGCAGAGGATAAATTATATTTCAATTCTAATTCAAACAGATCCATTGCATACTGTTATTGAACTGGAGCTGAGGGGAGATGAGCATGCAATCCGCATACGTCAGATTTGCGTCCTGGGCGAGGTTGAAGGCAGAGTCAACAAGCTTGGGAAGCAGAGCAACGCTGTAACAGTTCAACAAAAGAATTGCGAAGCGGAGACCCTACGCGTCTTTAGGCTCATAACTTCCCAAGTTTTCGGGAAACTCATCCTCGGTGAGCAAGAGGGGCAACATAACCTTGATAGTGGTTCTGTGTCAGCCAGCGAGAGCCTGGATCCGCTTGAGGAGAGCAATGACTTACGGGAACACATGGTCGGAATATTGTTCAGCAGAAGCAAGTTGACGCATTTACAAAAACAAGTAGGTATTTTTTCTTCTTTTTTTTGGTCTGAAGGGTTTGTTAATCTATCAAATCCAATCGTTTTATAATTAAGAAGTTACTTCTAATTCTGTGACAACATTTTTCTGATTTATTTAGGTTATTGTTCACATCGTATACGCGATTAAGAAGGAAACAGTTAGGGCAAGGGAGGAATGGGAATCGATGTTAACGTCAACAACTGGTGATTCAGCAAGTTCTGAACTTAGTCAGGAGCCTTCAAAAAGTTCAGATACGTATTGTTTTGAGATGCTGTCGATGGTGCTGGCATTGTCAGGGAGTGCGGTTGGCAGGGCTTACTTGTCCCAGCAGGGTGGACTCTTGGCTGATCTTCTTAGCCTACTTCATATTGGCAGTGCAAGAGTTCAGAGACAGGTTAGAATTTTGTTGATGTTTTCTCGGCTTATATTGAAACATTCCAAAGTTTTGTCACCCAAATCTGTAGCCATATAATACTCCTTTGTTTATAACAAGGGGCGCCATTTCTGACCACATGACGCCTCCCCTCTTACACTATCTTGATGGTTCTTTTACCATAAAATACAATGCTTCTTTAAATTCCTTGTAAATTTTGTGGTGATGGAAGGTGTCTACTGTACATGTCTCGCAGTTTGAGGACGCAACATTTTTTTTTCTTATTTCTTAATATTTCTTATTTAGGTAACATCATTACTAAGAAGAATGCTACCAGAAATAACACCAGAGGCTCTAGCAGCAGTCATGCACATTGACAGTTTACCACCAAAGGATATAAGCATTGTTGCAAGCTCACAGAAGGAAAGCAACAATGCTCACTTTGATACTACTAGGTAAGTCCACATTTTTTTTTAATAAATACAGACATAAATTACAGCAGCCTCTGGAGCTAAGTGTGGGTGCCACATAACTACAGTGATCTAATAGAAGTAACCGTTTACATATATTTCTCTTCCAGAATCGGTATCTTAGATGTGTTCCTCAGCATAATAGCTAAATCGCTAACGCTCCAAGTGAAAATGAAGGGCAAGGGGACCAATGGGTCAACAGGAAAGGAAATTAGTACAGTCACGATGTCAACCTGCATCCGCACAAGAGATGTCATCGGAGACAGGTGGTGGCTTCGAGGCAACATCACCAGAAAACTTTCAGAAGTGATCATGCACCTAATTGCTGACATGGCATCTGTAAGTAACCTTTTATTTACCTTCCTGTTTTGTTTTGTATTTCTTTTTGTCCTTTGCTTTCATTTTCCTGTCTTTGTGCTTTAATACCTTGATGGATTTGTTTGTTTAGGGAAAGCTCTCAGAAGCCTGGGGTAATGTGACAAAAGCGGCGATTGCGCAGAACATCTTGAACTTCACCCAGCTGAGTGACGAACAGAGAAATCCGTCAACTTGCTTGCAAACTCCGACATTGTGGATGACGCTGGCTTCACTGTGCGTTTTGGACAAAGACCATGTGGACCGTTTGTCCTCTGGCCAATGGAGGCAAGCAGATGGACAGCAGGCGCCCCCTGGACCAACTTGCACAAACCACGATGATGGTGAGACAAACGCTATAGTTCAGTGCAGCATCTGCGGGAATTTGTGTGCCGATTGTGACAGGTTCTTGCACTTGCACAGGAAGACCAAGCATCACCAGAGACAGGTTTGTTAAATATTATTGGTTTGAATTTGCAATTTAAATTTAGGAGGTTTTTAACTATCGTACACCAAAAATTTTGATTAATGTGGTGTCACGATAGGGCTGATGTTTCACTTACGTCATTTTGTGTTCTCATCTGTACAAGTTTAGGAAAGTATAGGAATTTTTTTTGCGCTGGTATGTGAGTATAGAAATTGAGGTAGCCCTCAGTTAATTCCCAATAACCCCACCTGCCTGTGTGGTGGAATTTGCAATCTGACAAGACACAGCTGTGCGAGTTCATATGTATTTTAAAATCTGTTCAATGATGATAAGACGTGACTTGCAATAGATGACAGATAGACAATAGATAGATCGATATATTTTATTAAAAAATGATAATTGTGTTGAATTAACAGTCTTTCATTACAAGATTGCAACTAGATAGAAGCAACTCTTTAATTCTTTACTTGACCATTCTGGAGTTTTCTAATATCAGATGTTCATACAATTTTCTGCTGCATAGAAAGTGTCAGATTCTACTATTCCAAGCCCAGTAGCTATCAGAACTAATAGTAAGTTAAGTGACAAAAAATACTATGTTTTTCAGGTGTGCAAAGAAGAAGAAGAAGCTATCAAAGTAGACTTGCACGAGGGCTGCGGTCGCCTAAAACTGTTCTGGCTACTGGCTTTGGCGGATGCAAGAACCCTAAAAGCTCTAATCGAATACAGAGAAGGGGGCCCCACGCACCGAGCAATCGGAACAAGCGGCCAGTGTCGTTTCTGCGGTGCTGTTGGTACTTCCGGACTGTTAGCCATCGGCAATGTCTGTGCTGATCAAGAATGCCAGGTACTATTTCCACTATTTCATACTTTTCAGATATTTCAGATATGGTACCATAAGTCCATAAGTCAAACTGCAACTAATTTGTTAGAAAATTAAAATGTTTAACTTCTCTAATTCCTACAGTCCATATAAATTATTATTATAATTACTAATCTCTCGTAACTGGTTTCTAGGATTACGCGCTTTCAGCCTGTTCGAAGGTGTTACCGTGTGGCCATATGTGCGGAGGAGTACAAGGTGAAATGAGATGTCTACCTTGCTTACACGGATGTTCCCCAGATCCTACATTAAGGCAAGATGCTGACGACATGTGTATGATTTGTTTCACTGAAGCTTTATCGTGTGCGCCCGCTATTCAGGTATGCACACTCCTACCCCATCTTGTGACACATCAATTGTGAACTATTTCATATTCCTACAGTAGACAGTAATTTGTGGTGTAGGAAAAGTACAAGTACCAAAGACTGAATATTATTATCACACATTCTCACTTAAAAAAGATCTAGGTTACATATATATTATTATTATTATTGACACATAAAATTATTTTATTTCATCAGTTACAATGCGGACACGTCTTCCACTCCCACTGCAGTAAGACAGCCCTCACAAAGCGCTGGGTTGGTCCAAGGATCACATTCTCGTTCTCCTTGTGCCCCATCTGCAAGAACAACATGGAACACCCCACTCTGACAGAGTTATTGGCTCCGATACAGAGCCTTTTCGCAGACGTTAAGAAGAAAGCTAGGATGAGACTGGAATACGAAGGCCTCCACGTATCTGAGCCTATAGTTACACCGGGGGGGCGGTTTTATAATGAGCCTGATGCTTACGCCATGGACCGTTATGCTTATTATGTTTGCTTTAAATGTAATAAGGTACGTAATCTAACATATACGATACATTTTATAATTTGCGTTTAACATTTCTAAATATTTGGCATGTTTTTCAGGCTTATTATGGAGGGGAAGCTCGCTGCGACGCAGAAATTGGTGAGAATTACAACCCTGCCGAGTTGGTGTGTGGAGCATGCTCCGATGTGACGCAAGCAAGCATTTGTTCAAGACATGGCACCGACTACTTAGAGTATAAGTGCAGATACTGCTGCACCATTGCTGTGTTCTTTTGTTTCGGTACTACTCACTTCTGTAACCCGTGCCACGACAACTTCCAGAAGGTTACTGGTGCTACCAAGGATGAACTTCCACATTGCCCGGCAGGTCAGTAATTTGTGGCTAGATTTCGACATAGACTTACAGACGCATACATTCACTTACAAATAATTTTCAAACACCTTTTTCTGAGCTGAATTCTTATGGACACTGATAGAATAACCTCCATGCAAAGTTGATAAAATGAATTTTTTTGAATTTTAGGACCAAGATTGACACAACTGGAAGGTGACGAGTGTCCATTGCGCGTACCACATCCACCAACCGGCGAGGAGTACGCGATTGGCTGTGGTATATGCAGGAATGCAAGTAGCTTTTAATTCAAGGTGACGCCTAAATCTTAGAATATTTCCATTTATCGGCGGCACAATATGCTAAATGTTCCATAATCAAAATCGTCATATTTTACCACGTTCACTTAGGCTGTAAAGTTATTACCAAATATATCATATTTGTTTTTATTTATATAGTTGCTATTTTTTGTTTTGAGTTTATACTGTTCCATCACATTGTACCATTTTTCATTCGTAAGGAGTATTATATTACATGTAATGTGCCATTTCTGTATATTATTTATTTTCAAACAAGTCATTTTACATTGTATGACTAGAATTTGTGTTATGTTGATATACCACAAGATTTATTGAATAAATGTATTAGTAAGAATATTTTGCTTTGCTTTTTTCCTATTAAGAGAATGATGCAAATGTTGTTGTCACGATATATGTCATCCAACAGTCTTTGCTGTTACAAGACATTAAATTGAACAATAAGTTGCAATATAAAAAACAATCTGGATGCCGAACAAAAATGTGAAATGCAATTATGGGCACACATGAATTAGGTTTGCACGTCAGTTTTGCCAGAGAGAGGTGCATGTAACCAAAAACTGTCTTCGGTAACTTACCTAAATTACCGTTAATATCACCGCGGTATCCTAGAGCCAAGAGTCAATAGTATTCTCAAATGGGATTATTAAGACTTCAAAGTAGAAGTAACTACAAATGGTGATAGATCCTACAATGTTTCTAGTTAGTGGCTACTTAGTGGGGAAATCTTTAGGTAAAAATAAGATAATATTCAAATAATATAATTATATAATTTTATCATTGTAACAATAATACTAATTCAATATACAAACCAGTCTATATAAAATGTAACACCTACATCAAACTAGGAAGTAGGTACAGAATAAGAAGTCAAAAAAGTTAGAATAAATAATCGGAAGGTTCATCAGAAATAAATTATATACACAGACGACACATATTTACACAAGTCTTCATCGTTGGGTAACGAAAAATTCCCTCACTTCTCCTTACCCAATAACAAATTCTCAACAATAACAATGACAAAATTTACAAAACGGTGGCTTGTTCCGAATACCCGCTGACCTTTCTATGACAAACATGATCTATATCCTCGGAATCAATCACATACGGTCCGTTCCTAAACGTTCCATAACCTTCCGATTGCCCGTCGTTTAGCTCATTTTTAAACGTACTCAAATTCGCTAGGGGGTTATTTGTCGTTTTATGATCCTCCCCACTGTAGGTCCTCCTACGGGCTAACCCCAGTCCTGCCGGGGGCCCCGTAGGGGGATCCAACGTCCCCACCAATGATGTTATCCTTAATGGGTTGTGAGTCTGCGGTAGATGAGTTGTGGTATAACCATTCTGTTGAACGTACGGTTCGTTATAATTTTTCAACTTCATTAAGGTTATGTTGTTCTGGTTCTGGTCACTCTTCCGGAACGCTATCGAATCTGTGTTGACTGATGATTCTGATTCAGCTGGGGTGTATTTTCTGGCGCTGTACTTTGATCGATTCTTAACTGAATGAGTGTAATCCCGGGTTCCGCGCCTACGCAATGTGAAGTCCCTTTCACCATCCTTTGCCTTGCTATGCCATTGCACCCAGTTGTATCGCATGATCGGATCAACAGGGCCCCATTTGCGAGAGAACCGGAATGCTGCTTTCAATTTCTGAAATAAGAGAAATTCTGGAATATGCATAATTGTCCTATTAAAAAAACATTTGGTTGCCATATTGGATTTATCACCAAACACATTTTCTTGTCTCTGGAGGTTAAATTACTAACTATAGCAAACTTTACAATACCAAACTTCAAATACCATTTGCTACCGGAGATACAAGTTTGGCATTTGTACTTACATCAAGGTAAGTGTAATATTCATCCACTTTGGTGGTGTGGTACAGCCCAGCGACAATGATGAAAAGAATGGAGATCAAAACAATTGACCACCCAGTTGCATATAACCAAACTGGATCTGGTTTCAATCCAATGCCACCATCCAATGGTAACGTAGACAGTCCCCAAATGAATAACCCAAGCAAAATAACAGGAGACAGCCACCACATAGCAACGTATACCCTTGGTAACTTATTACCAATGATAAACTCAAAGTCCGATTGCAATCGTTGTGATCCTGCAAAATAAATAAAGAGACAATAAGAAGTAATAATTAATAATTATGAAAAGAATTAAACTTTGGGTGATATATACCATAGAAACAGATGAACGAAAAAACTTCTATAATGACAGTGATCAGAATCAAATTTCCGATAATGTAATGGTCCAGAAGGTGGACGATTTGGAAATGTTTGCGGAGCAGAATCAGGGCGCACAAAATGAAGCCTCCAATGCCGGAAAATACAGTTACTTGCCACCATCGCCGCCTGGTCTCCAAAGTAATTGCTTTGAAAATTGTATAGAGTAAAGCAGTCTGAAAATGAGAAAAGACATTTTAATGAGGAAATTTAATTATCTAAACGTTTATAAAACTAGTCTTGGTAAGCATTACAATAAGCTTAGCTGATACCAACTATTCAGCACTTAATGGGTAATTGGCACTTAATGGGTAATTGACATATTCAATCAAAGTAAAAAAAATAAAAAAAATGCAATGACTTAGATTAAAATAAAGGAATAAACGATTTTATATATTTAAACTTCGCAATATTATTCAGAATATATACATAATAAGACTATTTTATATAAGAAATTAAGACTTATCAATAACTTGTTTCTTAAACTACAGTATGTGAGTTTTAATTAATTGAAAATATTATATTTGTCTTTGTGAGAGTTTCTTAGTGACAAAATGCGGCTCAGAAAAAAGTGTTCAGATTTATTTTCAGTTAAGTCCATGTTTGTGTAAAGTTAACATTAAATTTAAATTTAATTTAAATTTAAAATAAATTGTACAAGGGATACATTGAATAAATTTCCACGTCGTTATTTTTGCTTACTAAGAAAGAAAGTAAAATAATAAATATCGGCACTGGTTTAAAAAATATAAGAAATTAAAGTTTGGTCAAAAATCCGTTAATTTAACTGACCCGGTCAAGTTGTTGATTTACAAACTACTACTTACCACACTTAGGAATCCTGAAAATGTTATCAAAAAGTAGGCTATTAAAGCCCATGATAGATCCATCCTTGATTCAACTCCCAAGGAAACATCGTAGATCATCGTCAGCAGATGAATTTGTGTTATTGAGTCAGGCGTAGGATCTTTATCCACAATTTCATGAGTGAAGGCATACACCAAAAGAACTACAACAGTTCCAACCACTAGGTTGATAAACATCAATCCAAAAGCGGTCCTAAAAGCAGACAATATGTATAAATAAGTAAATGCAAAAATACACGGTTCAGTTTGGTTGTTCAACCCAAGTTCAACCCAGTTCAACCAAACACACCTATTCAATCAAACAGGTGACTTCATTTGGTTGAATTATATAATGTCACTGAACAGTAAAATAGGTACACTTTTTTTTAAATATTCAATATGGTAGCATCAATCAATCACAGTAATAAGTAATTACCAAATTGGGTTGACTTTTTTTATTATTGTTCCTGCGTTTGTTATGAAGACTCCAAATCCAACATGAGTAGATAAGAAGACCTGGATTGCAGCGTGATACCAGACCTGAAAATCATTAAATCATTTGTTTATTATTTGTGTTATTTTGTTGGTGTTGCGGGTGAACTTACGTCGGCTGTGCCAAGTTTCGACCATTCGGCATTTTCGCCAAATTTAACAATGCCGGGGACGTCTTCAAACTGAGCAACTTTTACTATCAATGCTATAAGGCAACCTATCGTTGTTATTAGGTATATCTGCAGTGCTATAACGTATGTTTTGGTCCTTTTCAGTAACCTGTAAGAACACGCGTTTTAGTTATAGATATTCATAAACTCACAAGACAAGAGAATTATTTAGAATAATAATATTCAGAACATTGTACACTGGTCCAAACATGCAACGTACTTCTTAAAATTTAAATTTCGTGTTGATTTTATAGGAATTTCAAATCAAAAAATTATAAATAATAAATTTAAAGATAAAGAATCAATAAAAAATCGAAATAAACTTTAATAAATTGAAACTTTAAAAAGTCAAGAAGCCACAAAATGCGCTATAAAAAAACACGAAATTCAGAAATACGAACAGAAATTTCTAAACTCGGCTGCCAAACAACAATGTGATAAGTTGATGATTTGATTGATCATCATCATATTGATCATTAGAATCAGAAAAAAGTATATTCAATAAATAAATATAATAAATAAAATCAAAATCATTTTGTATATATAAGTCCGCTTGCTTTAAATCTTTTTAATTTAAAAATTTAATTACTGTCAATACAAAAAGTGTTGCAATGCTTCGGGTAAAACATGTAGTTCCATTGATTTTTAGTACAAAACATCGAAATCGAAATTTTAGTTTTTCTTCTGTTGATATCTTAAAATAAGTTCTTATTTGGTCCAAAAGAACTCTGTGCCTACACGATGCGAAAATGTCGCATATGTTTTATTTATCATTGTATATATTTATTTGTCTACCACACTACCAGAATAATTAACGTAGCAAAAAAAATTAAGCATTAAACTTGTCAGTGTTGTCATGTTAAAACCCGGAAGATTTCCAGATAATTAGGTAGGTAATTATAAAGCAAGAATCGTAGAGGACAAGAACAATAAAATATCGAACAAAAACAACTGACTCTTGACAGCTTTTTTTTCGTGGAATCTGAAAGCACAAGTCATTAATTCAACAAAAAATGAAAAAAAAATACTCTTTGTTAATTGGTTTTTCTCAAAAACTAGACCCAATCCACAATTTCTGCTTTCAGATCAGATTCTACGGAGAACGCATAAATTGTTCGATATTTTGTTGTTGGACAGTTTAGTACCTACCTAATATATTTTAGATTGTCTTTTTGATAAATTAGTTGAAAATATGCCCTTGTTTTACATCTAAACTCAAAATGTTGATTAATTATTTCTGAAGTTAATAATTATTAAATCACAGTAACAAACATTTATAATCAAAAATGATTATATTTAATTAATTATGACAGCCGGTATCAAGCCTTTAAAATTAGGAAGAAAATACAATAATTGAAATTATAAAACAAATTCAACAGGTGCCACACACAAAAAAACGTTAGACCAAATAATAATTAGCATATTGGACGGCATAAAAATTAAGTTCTACAATGCAAAAATTGGGTTCAGGGGTTCTTTTTTGTTTCAACTTTATAATTATTGAGTCGCGTCGTTAAGTCAACTTATAAAACTATCTATAATACGTAAATAAAAAACATACCATATTGTTGTGATGACCCAGAGGCAGAATAAAATCGCTACAAAAATTGCATACCAATAGGGGTCTGTGAAAGGGTCTTCTAAAAATGTTTTCCTATAAAGGGACATAAATTTTGATTAGTATTTCTCAATAAACCACTTTGTAGGTAACTTACTTTACACAGTCTTGCCCTGACACTCCAGTTGCACTATACCCATCCTGAAATAAAAAAAAAACAATGAGTATGTATGCTTTCTGATTCTTATATATTATTTACATAAATACACTAATTAAAAAGTAGAAATACCTTGAAAATTGCTCTACAATACCACAATAATTATCGGCATTCGATTGTACATATGAATTAAACTTGTTTCATCACATTTA
Source organism: Melinopterus prodromus (assembly GCA_964023965.1). Taxonomy (NCBI): domain Eukaryota; kingdom Metazoa; phylum Arthropoda; class Insecta; order Coleoptera; family Scarabaeidae; genus Melinopterus; species Melinopterus prodromus. The sequence goes on from OZ030390.1 coordinate 73,113,074, forward strand.
CCGTAATGTCGATAACAAAATACAGGCGTAGTGGCGTTGTGCGATAGAAATGATCAATTTATTATTCGAAATTAATGCAGGTCGTTAAGAAAACCCGCAATGTGATACCGTTCGCTGTAATTGTAGTAATGGCACGTGTAGGTACTATTACGGTATAAGCGAAATTCAATTTTGTAACGTTTTTATTAATATTGGAGGTATGCCTCGTAGCATGACCAAAAAACGGTGAAAACTGTGTCGGGTTTTCACATACCGGACTTCTATAGGATGTAAAAAGAGCGAACAAATAAATTGACTTGAAACAAGTTGAAACTAGAGCGGCGAAAAGTCACTCATTTTTGAGATGATAGATATTCACATTTTTCATTAGAGAAATTTATTTCTTGAATAAATTTAAATGACACCCTTTCGATATTTAGCAAATAAACGTTAGCAATACAAGTTTGTAGTTCAAAGGGTAATGGGTAGTATTCAAACCCAGAATAGCAGTAATATTTTTTCTGTAATCTGTAATCTGTAATCTCTATTTACAAGATACCTTTGGAAATGTGAAATATTCAAATCAAAATAATACTGAAAATTATGAGTAACGAAAAATCAAGTAAAATTAAGAAGTAAAATTTGAATGCTCATTTGACTAAAGCTGCAAATGCAGAAAAAGTTAGACAAACTGGCAATCAATAATTAAAACTGCAGAATAAATAATAACTTTGTTTCAATAATATTTTTGAGCAGGCAGTAACACGCTGAAATTGAATCTAATAGAGATATGGTATCATTAGAAAACGCAATGGTTGTATTTTCATAAAAAATCTGATGTAGCCAGGCACATGACTTTATCATACAATATATAAAATTAATAGTTCAGCTGCATGAGAATCTATTTGGTTGAGATCAGTCGTGTCTGCATTAAAATAAAACTAGTTAGCCAGAATTTGACCGATTAATAAATAATTAAAGAATAAATAATTCCTTTATTAACATAAAGCAATATTAAATGCAACAAAATAATATTTATATTTAGGGCGGAGATCAGCACACTTGTTTCCAAATTGCCTTGCTCTTCCACTGAACCCCTTACGCCAACTAGAACTAAGACATAATTGTACCAATAATATAACTATAATTCCAAGAACTTATCAAAACAATAACAAACAAAAAATTACTCTAGAGTCTAATTATACGTAATTGCAGAAAATCCAACTCAACAAAACATCGCACATGCCCATAAAAAAATAAAAATTAAAACAGCCTCCGATGTGCGCTCAATGCCTAAAGTCCCCTGTTGAGAAAACAGACAAACAACACTTCACATTTTCCCCAAAACTGTTTAACGATAATTTTTGCTTATCGTCCCTGAGACCATTGTATATGTGACTGACCTGGTAAGAGAATGACCATTTATACAGCTCAGCGCGATAGGCAGGTGGAGCAAGAAAACCCCTGAATCTTAAATTAAGGTTATGGACATCCATTCTACAGCGTAGATACGCGGAAGATTCCGCATGAGGTATTGTGGGATTCTCTTGGATAGCAACTTATAACGTAATATTGCTGCTTGCAACACCCTAGTGTTATCCATGTTCAACCACCACAAGTCGCCCAGCCCATTTGATACATGATCATACTTCCTCAAATCAAAAACAAACAGAACACATGCATATTGGACCCGCTGAACACGCTGCCTATCCGACGCCGGCGCCGGCAAGCAAGGACCGTACACGCTATCACAATATGAGATCGTTTTACTGCTGACAGCAGATATAGTGAGATATTGTCAAAACATCAGCATTTGACACTACCGGTAGTGTCATTAGACAGAAAATATTTAGAAAATCCTGGCTACTATGTAATTTCATATCAATGCAGATGCGACCGATCTCGATCAAATAGAAATTGTCTCTTGAAGCTAAACTATTAGTTTTACCAAAAAATGTCATAGGCATAAATTATTCAAAATTTCCTCTACTTTAATTTATTATTTAACTATTTTGACGAAATTACAGAAATGGCGGCTCATTTGCAAAATCCTTGAAAAAGGCTTAGAATAAACTACCAGTTCCTTTGGACCCTTTTGAACCAAAAGCTTTTCAGCTCTAAGTTAGGTCATGAAACTTCTAAATATGAACTTTCGTCTCGATACCTTTAGTAGTTTCTCCGGAATCGTCGCCACAAAAATCGTTTACACAGTCATACACACACACACACACAGACATTTTTACTTTATCATACGCAGTAAGATAAAGTAATGTAATCATGCCGAAAAAAAAAATTGAGATTTTAGCGGAAATAGGTCTTTTTGGGTCCCCTGAACATTTTTGACCAAGGTACAAAAAAATGTCTGTGTGTGTGTGTGTGTGTGTGTGTGTGTATGTGTGTAAACGATTTTTGTGGCGACGATTCCGGAGAAACTACTAAAGGTATCGGGACGAAAATTCATATTTAGAAGTTTCATGACCTAACTTAGAGCTGAAAAGCTTTTGGGTGAAAAGGGTCCAAAGGAACTGGTAGTTTATTCTAAGCCTTTTTGAAGGATTTTGCAAATGAGCCGCCATTTCTCTAATTTCGTCAAAATAGTTAAATAATAAATTAAAGTAGAGGAAATTCTGAATAATTTATGCTTATGACATTTTTTGGTGAAACTAATAGTTTAGCTGCAAGAGCAAATTCTATTTGATCGAGATCAAATGAGCCGCCATTTCTGTAATTTCGTCAAAATAGTTAATAATAAATTGAAGTAGAGAAAATTTTGAATAATTTATGCCTATGATATTTTTTGGTAAAATTCGTAGTTTAGTTGCAATAGCAAATTCTATTTGATCGAGATCGGTCGCATCTGCATTGATATGAAAGTACATAGTAGCCAGGATTTTGACAAATATTTTTTTCTGGTGTCACCACAGAAATGTCTGTCACACTCGAAAACAGCTGATTTCATCAGAGGTTGGCGAACCGCTATGGAACGTAGCCGCTCTAGTGCGGCAAAGTACAAAATACAAAATTCAAATAAAATAAGATCACCAATTTGATTGTTTGTTGATAGGAAATATCAACCCGTTGTGATACCTAATTGTAAAAACGCTAAATTGAAAAAATTGTAAATAAAGTATAGCGATGTGTAGTTATATTTTAGTATGTTGGTACGGATGTGACAGCTACAGTATCTTGAACGAATATAAATCTGTCAGAACTTGAATTAGGTATCAACCTAACATTTCCTATACAGAAATATAACGATTTTTGAATTTTTTTAAAATACGTATTTCTAAAAAAGCAACACAAAAAACGTTGATGTCACTCCTGCCGAAAACTACATAGTGCGCCTCGCTCACATGCCACGCTCCGCCTTCGGTGACACGCCGGATTACCGCTCGTCGCGCTATTCCGTACTTTCGGCACTTGTGAGATAAATAACTATTATTCTGATGACAGTAGGTAGTGTCAAATGCTGATGCTTTGACAATACCTACTATTGATACTATTGACTAACAAAATATCTGTCAAATCCTGGCTAACTAGTTTAATTTTAATGCAGACACAATTTATCTAAATCAAATAGAGTCTCATGCAGCTAAACTATTAATTTTATATTTTGTATGATAAAGTCATGTGCCTGGCCACATCAGATTTTTTTGTACCTTGGTCAAAAATGTTCAGGGGACCCATAAAGACCTATTTCCGCTAAAATCTCAATTTTTTTTCGGCATGATTACAATACTTTAGCATACTGCGTATGATAAAGTAAAAATCTGATGTGGCCAGGGACATGACTTTATCATACAAAATATAAAATTAATAGTTTAGCTGCATGAGACTCTATTTGATTTAGATAAATCGTGTCTGCATTAAAATTAAACTAGTTAGCCAGGATTTGACAGATATTTTGATAGTCAATAGTATCAATAGGAGGTATTGTCAAACCATCAGCATTTGACACTACCTACTGTCATCAGAATAATAGTTATTTATCTCACAAGTGCCGAAAGTACGGAATAGCGCGACGAGCGGTGATCCGGCGTGTCACCGAAGGCGGAGCGTCGCATGTGAGCGAGTCGCACTATGTAGTTTTCGGCAAGAGTGACATCAACGTTTTTCGTGTTGCTTTTTAGAAATACGTATTTTAAAAAATTCAAAAATGGTTATATTTCTGTATAGGAAATGTTAGGTTGATACCTAATTCAAGTTCTGACAGATTTATATTCGTTCATGACACTGTAGATGTCACATCCGTACCAACATACTAAAACGTAACTATACTCATCGCTATACTTTATTTACAATTTTCTCAATGTATCATTTTTAGAATTAGATATAAAGACGGGTTGATATTTCTTATCAACAAACAATCAAATTGGTGATCTTATTTTATTTGAAATTTGTATTCTATAATTTTGCGCACTACAGCGGCACGTTCCATAGTGGTTCTCCAACCTCTGATGAGATCAGCTGTTTTCGAATGTGACAACACAAAAAAATATTTGTCAAAATCCTGGCAACTATGTAATTTCATATTAATGCAGATGCGACCGATCTCGATCAAATAGAATTTGCTCTTGCAGCTAAACTATGAATTTTACCAAAAAATGTCATAAACATAAATTATTCAAAATGTCCTCTACTTTAATTTATTATTTAACTATTTTGACGAAATTACAGAAATGGCGGCTCATTTGCAAAACCCTTGAAAAAGGCTTAGAATAAACTACCAGTTCCTTTGGACCCTTGTGAACCAAAAGCTTTTCAGCTATAAGTTAGGTCATGAAACCTCTAAATATGAACTTTCGTTCCGATACCTTCAGTAGTTTCTCCGGAATCGTCTCCACAACAATCGTTTACACACGCACACACACACACACACACACACACACACACACAGACACACACACAGACATTTTTTTGTACCTTGGTCAAAAATGTTCAGGGGACCCAAAAAGACCTATTTCCGCTAAAATCTCAATTTTTTTTTCGGCACGATTACAATACTTTACATACTGCGTATGATAAAGTAAAAATCTGATGTGGCCAGGCACATGACTTTATCATACAATATATAAAATTAATAGTTTAGCTGCATGAGAATGTATGACTGAGATAAATCGTGTCTGCATTAAAATTAAACTAGTTAGCCAGGATTTGGCAGATATTTTGATAGTCAATAGTATCAATCGAAGGTATTGTCAAAGCATCAGCATTTGACACTACCTACTGTCATCAGAATAATAGTTGTTTATCTCACAAGTGCCGAAAGTACGGAATAGCACAACGAGCGGTGATGCGGCGCGTCACCGATGGCGGAGCGTCGTCGTCGAATGTGAGCGAGTCGCGCTATGTAGTTTTGGGCAGGAGTGACATCAACGTTTTTTGTATTGCTTTTTGAGAAATACGTATTTAAAAAAAATCAAAAATGGTTATATTTCGGTATAGAAAATGTTAGGTTGATACCACTTCTACGAAATGTCAAGTTTAAAAAGCTAATTCAAATTCTGACAGATTTATAGTCGAGGGTTCTCCGAGTGTGACAGCGTGGTGACAGCCATAGACATTTCTGTGGTGACAGCACAAAAAAAAATATTTGTCAAAATCCTGGCTACTATGTCGCATATCAATGCAGATGCGACCGATCTCGATCAAATAGAATTTGCTCTTGCAGCTAAACTATTAATTTTACCAAAAAATGTCATAGGCATAAATTATTCAAAATTTCCTCTGCTTTAATTTATTATTTAACTATTTTGACGAAATTACAGAAATGGCGGCTCATTTCTAAAATTCTTGAAAAAGGCTTAAAATAAACTACCAGTTCCTTTGGACCCTTTTGAACCAAAAGCTTTTCAGCTCTAAGTTTGGTCATAAAACTTCTAAATATGAACTTTCGTCCCGACACCTTTAGTAGTTTCTCCGGAATCGTCTCCACAAAAATCGAGTACACACATACGCACACACACACACACACACACACACACACATACACACACACACACACACACACACACACACAGACATTTTTTGTACCTTGGTCAAAAATGTTCAGGGGACCCAAAAAGGCCTATTTCCGCTAAAATCTCAATTTTTTTTTTCGGCATGATTACAATACTTTACCATACTGCGTATGATAAAGTAAAAAGAAGATGCACTATACGATTTTTATAAATAGTAGGTACATATAGTCAAATTTTACTTCAACTTCTAGAAAATTAACTTTCTTTTGTGGGCTTAATTTATATGGTGGAAATAATGTTTGCAAATATTATACAGGTAAAAAAGGAACTATTAAATAATATGCTATTAGAAAAAAAAGAACACAAAATGTCTGGATTTGCAAGAGGTCTTTCGATTTTAATGAAAAATTATATATAGTGTTATATGCAGTTCAAATTCAAATTATAGTGTTTATTTGAAGTTCAAATCATCCTCTAAATTTTTTAAATTTTCTAGGTTACGGGAATATTTGTAAAACCATGAAACAAATTTTAAGGAAACTTATTGTAGACAAAAGAATACAAGGTGAGCCATTGTAATCTTAACATTTTATTGTCTTAAAAAGTAGGTATGCCTCTCACCTCTATCCACATAAGTAATAGGGCGACCAATGGAATCACCTAGCTATGCAGCACTTTATTGCTGTATTCGGTACATTTAGTTGGATTCATAGGAAAGAAAAAAATCGACAAAAAACGACAAAACCCGCTAAGTTGACATAACTACGATAGGTTTACGATAAGTTTCTGCTAAAACTTCTTCGATAATAGAAATAGAAAACATGGAAGATTCAAACGATTGAATGGACGATGAATGGACAAGGAAATGTCTGCTGGGACTTATTATATTTTACGTTTATGTTTTACTTTTATTCTTTGCTTTATAATGTTTTTAATTTTATAAGAATAACCTTTTCACAAGGGAACACCGTTTGATTTCGTGAGAAAAGAGTAACCATTATTTAGTAATACAATATTTCGGTTTACTGCTATTTTTAATAACAATATTATATTTATAAATATAAGGGTATTTAATATCACTGGGTAAGAATAAACTTAAACATTCTTATAATCCCAGAAATATAATTATCATTTCTGATTTGCTATTTTGAATTTTGAAGTGCTAATCTTTGATTCAGCAAGTTAAATATAAAGAATATGCAAATATTCGGATTCAGCAACCTTCGAAACCACAGCAGCTCACTAAATAAAAAAAAATTCGAGTCTGTTAGATTTGGCCTAAAATGCCATCATCACATAATAAGCTATCATACACCATTTCTAGATAAGATTTGACCTATGTCAAACGCATCGCATGGGAAATGCTATAAACGTCCTCAAACCCCTTTCACATGTCTCTTGGTCTCCCCGTTTCTAGTTTCCACATCTGAAACTAACTTGTCACAAACTACAAAACCTTTGGCCATTTGTGATCATACATCGAATAACAATTTTTTATAGAGCTCTCACAGCAAATCGGAATATTGGAACACACATGCCATACAATTAATTCAAATGCTACAATTAATTACGACCATTACAACCCAGAAGTGACATCAACAGCTACTGCGGACATCTCAATACTTCAAAACAAACATTTTTCCAACCGTTGCTCGTGCGGCCACGGTAGTCCAGTTTCGGATTACAACGCCACCTGGCGGTGGTAATTCGTTCCGGTCCAACTGGGCCGTCGCAATTAGACCTTTAAAGGTCACTACTTGGCGATTGATATCGAGGAAGGTAGAATAGCCGTGAACAGACGCAACGACTACTACATTCGCATAGTATGTACCATCATGGACGACTATAGGTATTCATTCCATCGGTCTCGCTGTCTGCCATCCGTCTTCACTGACCAACTTTGATCGCCAGGAAGAGCTCCCGTTGTTGATGGGCTTCCGTTTTGGCGTAGAGCCAGACGGCGGCGACAGGCAGCTGAAGATGCGCTCGTTAAAATTAAACGCGCCTAGAAGAATACGAAAAGAGAGCAGGAGAAACAGAAGTGGGCGCTATTTTTGGGTTGACAAATGGGCCGCAGGAATGCCACAGCGTATTTCAAAACGTGTCCGCGGCTGACTAGATGTGGGGATGATCTCTTTCATTCCGAGCGTCATAACATCGAGGATGAAGTTAAATCGTTTTAATTTATAATTGGGATTCCGGCTCAGTGATATGTCTGACGTTAATCAACTACAAATGTTGACTTGATTAGTAAATTTAATGAAATGTATTTGATGGAAATTATAAAATCCGAACTCGCCACGAATTGTGTAATTTATAAGAGTTTCATTCAACAGCAGCAGACTCTGATATTTTCTCTAGTTCTCCTCTGGTGAAAATGCTTCTTAGTTTTTGAAAAAATCAGTGCCAAAATTGTACAAAACAACTCTAGTTTTTCTCCAAAAATTAGTAATTTTCCCCTTGATAATCGGATTTGAGAAAACTAAGCTACTAGGTATGTTCGATACGATATGATATTTGGAAGTACCAGTACTCTTCCGATACTCGATATTTTGGACCGGTATTTCTGCATACAATACGGAACGATATGTTTTTGGACGGCATAGTATCGTATTTTCTATGATAGACGAATAAATAAATATGAACGATTTTACTGCCAGAATCATTATCAGAATCATGGTATACCCCATTTGCAATAATATCTGACCATATGTTAATCAGAAATGCACTGAATACGAAGTACTTCAACAGTTACCCAACATAGTTGGCAATACGTAAGATATTATCAACAATAACGCACGGCATATCCATAACCAGATTGATTTAGTGCTGAATACTTGTTTCATCTAGCAGAATAGATATCAGAATAGATTTATGTTATTTAATTTTATTTATTTGAATTAAAATGTTTAATAAATATTTTAAAATAAATATAATCTATATATTGTGTGTTCATTTCAAAAGTATCCACAATAACTCTTGCCTTGATGCGATTATTGCTTTGAGCGAAAACACGTCGATTTAGATATTGAGGAGGAAGTTCAAAGATTGTACCTGGAGAATTTTAGGTTTCATCCCTTCACCCCCCAGCCACCCCACATCTTGTGATAAATCATTTGAAAGGGCACAAAATTATCTACTCAACCATGATAAAAAAAATTAAATCGATCGATTGGTTCTTAAGATTGACTACCCAGAAGATAGAAGGTATGAAATCAATTATTATTATTAGCGGAATATTGCGGATTGGATACACTGTTGAATTAAACTACAGTCACAAGAAATAAAAAATCTGATGTGGCCAGGCACATGACTTTATCATACCATATATTAATAGTTTAGCTGCAGGAGATTCTATTTGATCGAGATCGGCCACGTCTGCATTAAAATAAAACTACTAGAACTAGACAGATATTTTTATTATATTTACAGTATGTAATGTCAAAACATCAGCATTTGACACTACCTACTATCATTAGAATCACAATATCTGACAAATCCTGGCTAACTAGTTTTAATACTAGTGTTTTAATGCAGTACGACCGATCCCGATGAAATAGAATTTGCTCATGCGGCTAAAATATTTATTTTACCAAAAAATTTCATAGTCATGAATTATTCAGAATTTTCTCTACATTAATTAATTATTAAACTATTTCGACGAAATTCCAGAAATAGCGGCTTATTTGCAAAATATATCCAAAATGCTAAGACTAAACCTCCTTGTCATACTACATATGATAAAGTAAAAAGGTTATTGGTTCTGATAATTAATATATTATATTGGCTTCTAGCATACTATGTTTTCGGGTTTTACCCCGTCTTCACTGCTAACTACAAAAGTTCATAAAGAATTATGCTCAATATTCCAAATAAGTTTTAATGTTACCATACCGTCTTACAATGTTTCTTGTATTTATTCGCGAAAACATAAGAACATGGCTATCCGCAATCGAAATACACATTGACACCAAGATGTTTTAATATTGTTGCACTGTACGTGCGTGCGTTCTCACATTCTCCATCCATTTGCGTGTTGAATTGACGTTTCGCAACCGCTGACGTTCTGAATACTGTCAAAGGATTCAAAATATCCTGGCTACTTGCTATTAATGCAGAAACGATTTCGATCAAATAGAATTTGGTCCTGCAGCTAAACTATTAATTTTACCAAAAAATGTTATAAACATAAATTATACATAATTTTCTCTACTTTAATTTATTATTTATCTATTTTGACAAAATTGCAGAAATGGCGGCTCAATTGCAAAATCGTTGAAAAATGCTAACAGTAAATAGCCAGTTCCTTTGGACCCTTTTGACCCTTTTGAAAGCTTTTCAGCTCTAAGTTTAGTTATGAAACTTCTAAATATGAACTTTTGTCCCGATACCTTCAGTAGTTTCTCCGGAATCGTCTCCACAAAAAACGGGTACACACACACACACACACACAGACATTTTTTTGTACCTTGGTCAAAAATGTTCAGGGGACCCAAAAAGACCTATTTCCGCTAAAATCTCAATTTTTTTTTTCGGCATGATTACAATACTTTATAATACTGCGTATGATAAAGTAAAAATTAAAATAAATAATAAAATAAGAAATAAGAAATTATTTTATGGTATGTTCGAAATGGCCACCATTATTTTCTAGACAAAAATGCATTTTGTTTTCGAACTCTTCGCGAACGCAAATAATGGTGGCCGTTATTCTAGTCTATCTTAAGAACCAATCGACCGATGTAATTTTTTTATCATGGTTGACTAGAGAATTTTATGCCCTTTCATATGATGTATCACAAGATATAGGGTGCCGTTTGAGATTTCGAAGTGGCGTGATTGGGGGGAGAAGGGATGAAACCTAAAATTTTCTCTAGGTACCATTTTTGAACTTCCCCCTCGATCTCTTAATCGACATGTTTCCACTCAAAGCAATAATCGCATCAGGTCAAGAGTTATTAAGGGTTGAGTTATTTCATACCTTCCATCTTCCGTGTAGTCTATCTTAAGAACCAATCGAGTGGGTGGCTGGGGGGCGAAGGGATGAAACCTAAAATTCTCTAGATACCATTTTTGAACTTCCCCTTCAATATGTAAATCGACGTGTATTCACTCAAAGCAATAATCGCATCAGGTCAAGAGTTATTAAGGGTGGATACTTTGAAATGAACACACGGTATGTATTGTTATATGTACTTTATATGAACGTAAATAAAATAAAGGAAGGGAGAGCGGGGTCAAAGTAAAATCTACGAATAAAAATGATTACAGCGTCACAGAATTATATAAATAATCAATGATATACTGTGCGTTCTTTTAAAACAAACGATAACATTAAGCAATTTTTCGGCGAAACCCAAGAAAAAGAAATTTGTTAGAAGATATATTTGGCAAGTTATAGCCCATCTAAGAAACATACGCCAAAAAGAAGCACAAAGTGCACAAAGAATATAATAAATTGTTTGTGTTTAACTGCTCATAATCACTTACAAGGATAATTATTAATAATTTGTAGAAACAAATAATCGAAATTATCAGATTTAGCCCCTTTTTAGACACTTATTATCTTCCTAATAAGTAATAACGTCATTAAAAACATCATTGTTATTCTTCTTCTTCAAATAAAACATACAGGATCTATAATCTCCATAATCTGTTCCAAACTAAAAGTTATAAGTATTTCAAGAACTCTTGAGAACTTTCAGGATTTCAGGTAAGATTTCCTTTCAGACCTTTTTGACGCTTCTAGGGCTTTGGGTTCATACTAAATGTACCTACACTTGATGACATTTGCAGTTATTTTTATGTTTTTACATAGAATATGTATTCTATAAGTTATTTGGGTTTATTTTTATTCTTTTTAAATATTTCATTGATACAAATCAATTTTTTTAAATTTCAACCATATCAGTATAAAATAATATTTATTAATATGAAAGGCCAAATGACAATACGCCGAAAATGTAATGATTAACATTTCTCATGTTCAACATGTAGCATTTGATTATTTTCGCGCGAAAACAGGTATAATGAGTGAAAACAACACGGGAAAAAAGCGTGTATGAAAAGATGAGAGATCTGGTTTGTAAACACATGTGCTTAATTTGATATGTTTACAATGGCGGAGCACGCGACCGTATAGCGTTGCTAACAAAATTGCAGTCAGTTGGAGCAAGATAAATGATCGAGACACAGTTGGCTTGCTGCGAGCGTATAGTATGGAATTGCTCTTAAATTTAATTTGCTAAGGAACGAATAACACCGAACGTGTTCATAATTAGCGGTACTTCGGTCTCAAAATACGGCGTATTTTTGGCTTATTTCTCTTCGGAACTGTGACGGTTAGTGACTTTTGGCTGCCAATGTTCAATTTATTGTTTTTATTTTGTGGTCAAAACTTTATTATTTGCATTAAGCAGTTAAGAGGTCGTCTTGTGTTCATAGAAATTTTTTAGTTATATACTATGAGCACAAAGGCATCAAATTTTGATGTTACATACATTTTGTAATCTTTGGCCGATTTTAACTACCGTTCAAGAAATAATATATACATTCAACAAGATACTCAATAGTCTTTGCAATTTAAAAAACTCATACAGCTATATACCGGGAGAAGCAACGTGATATTTGGTGGTTCAAGTTCGAGAATCCTTGTGGAGGAATTTGGCAACTTAGTTAGGTTCCCAAATAGTCTGTTTATACCAATTTTAATGTTTTTATCCGTCCCATTATCGGAAAGAAAATAAATAATACTTGCAGCATATTATACCGGGGAACCCAACATAGTCTCGTGGGTCCCAATATTTGAATGTTTTTAAAAGAAAAATAGATGAAAAATGTTGAAAAACCAATTGCAATTTCAGCTTTTGTTGTGAATTCACAGGGCTTTGTATAGACTGTCCAAGTTGCTTAGTTACTACTCCATAAGGTGGCTCAAACAAACCAAAACAAAAACAAAACAAAACATCCTGTTGATTATCCCGGTAGAAGAACGAATTTCATTTCAAAACTTGCAAATAGGTGTGGTATTGCAAACAGGTGGTGCAAATGGTTATAATTCTTGGTGAATTTCTTTACAATATGTTCTTCGCAAAAATTGTCAAAATCCATTAAAATCACAAAAGTTATTAAACATCAAAGTTTAGCAAAACATAACGAATCTCATTTTTTTGTGCCCGGAGTGTAGTTAGATTTTCGTAATATTTAGAAAAAAACATTAGCAACAGAATATAGCGAGTGACCAAATCAAACATAATGGTCCATAATTATAGCAATTTTCAACAGGGTAAAAATAGAAAACGAAGGCAAAAAGATTGCGTACAATTTAAAATTCGCTTAGCAATAAAAAGAAACGCGAATGGTCACAGGTTTGCAGAATTACTCCGAAACCACCAAAACAATGTTTTCAAATGTGGTATACTGTACTGAACGGGAAGTTTATTCCGCGAGAAACAAGATAGATATTTCGTCAAACAGTATCCTCTTTTAGGAGTCATACGTCAACATGTTACACGTATCGAGATTTTGTAATTTGTGTAAATTGGGTTTTGTAAGGCTTCAGTGACAAAATAATAAAATCTTAATAAAAAATACAATTGCAAGACAGATCATTATAAAATAATGAAATAACTCTCAAAAAACTCTATGGAACCTGTATTTTGTAGTTGGAATGGGAATATGCGTTTTGGATAGAATTCTTTGCATTGAAGACGAATCCAGGTTCATCATTTGTCTATCACATCACTGGCCAGACACATAACTTTAACATACTATACAGCAATGTCAAACTGTGTGCAAACTCTGATATGTTGACAATACTGTCAATAGAACCAAAATATTTGACAAATCCTGAATAACTAGACAGATAACTAGACACGACAGATCTCGATCAAATAGGATTTGCTCATGCAGCTAAATGATTAGTTTACCAAAAATGTCATACTACGTATGATGAAGTAAAAACAAAAAATCCGTGTATATTGATAAATAGAAATCGACGTGACTGAGATATTTTTAAAGGAACAAGAACAGATTTTGTCATGTTATACCTAGTTTACGCGCTCACTGTATAAGCAAAACCTGTCTTTATAAAATAGGGATATCTTTTAACAGCTGTCGTGACTTGGGCGAAACTGTTTGTTTAAAACTGAAACTTGAATAAACATCTCTACCATTATTTGTCCGATGAGAAATCAACCGACAACTGAATAAAAATTCATCAAATTCGGTTCGAGAGAAAACATGTTCGAAAGTTCTGAAATAAAAGGTAACTTACCGTTTCCATGCGTAGTACAAGACATTCTCTAAACGGTGGTTCACCCTGTGCATGCCATAATATGTAATAAATTGCTAGTCCCATACATAGCGAATAATACAGTGCTAGCAGACACCCGGCGAATAATTTGACATAGCCGATACCTAAAACAAAAGAGAGGATCCTATGAAATATTGTTTTACTATTAATCATGATATAACTGGCAAATTAAAACAGTTTATTATATAAAAAAATCTCTTTTGTTTGGAGTGATAATCGCCCCACTTTTGTTTTATTGAACCCAACCCTCCATGACTTTATTAACGGTTACATTACCTCTGAAGAATGGCACGGCCCTCCAGGTCTTCATGAAGCCTTCTTGCACGATCTGCCCTAATCCTATTTCCAGTGTGAGTAGAGGAAGCCCGACGAGTATCGCTAGGATAATGTACGCTACCAGGAAGGGTAATCCTCCCCCTAATAGCACCGCCTGTGGTAACCTGTAGATGTTGCCGAGGCCGCAGGCTAGGGACACAGCGCAAAGCACTGTCTCGATGTAGTTCACGCATGTGTTGCATTTCTGGAAGGAAATAAAAGAAGGACGTGAAGAAAATGTGTTTTACAAACACATAAAAGGGCGGAAACGATTGTCTACAAATGTCGGCTCTACGATAAAATTGTGAAATTAGGTTTCTATTTTTGATGCATAGGATGTAGTATACATTGAATACAAAATAGTAGAATCTGTGAAATTTATTTTGGATAAAATCAACAGTGATATTTCAGAAAACTGGTTGTTTTGGGAAATCAGTTAATTTATTGACTATATATTTTTGCGATGTGTGAAATCAAGATATGATCAAAAAGATGCAATGAACTGGAAACGTTTTAATTGAATTATTTTGTGCACCCACCATCTTATATTGGACCAGAGGTGTTACTAGGAAAATCATAACGCGACATCGCATTGATCCAATATAACGTATCCACAAAAAAAGAGATTTCACATAGTTTTCCTAACTATAAACCATGATGTAACCCTTTTGACCAAACTTGACCAGTCCGTTGGCCATGCTTGACCACTCCATTAGTTTCTTGATCACATTTTAGTTTTTTATCTTTTTAATTCAATTCGACCTTTGCCTCCGAATCTTTGTCAATGATTGCAACTAAGTATTCTTTACAAAGTGGAAAAACAAAAATTGTCGGATTTTGCAAACAATAACTGGTCATATTTTGGCAAATCTTTGAACAAGATACACGGCCAAAATATATTTACGTAATACTTAAACAAAAATCACGACTATGAAATTGAACTCTACAAGCAAATCATATGGAGTATTGAATGGCGTGAATATTTTTCGTGCAAAGGAAATATGTTATTATTCAAAAGAATAAAATCAAAAGAATAAATATCTTAAAATAAATAAATCCTTTCGGTAAGTGTAGGAATGCCTTATTAATATCTATTTTGAGAATTTGGAGATACATTCGCATTGTTGTTTTTCCCCAATGTAATATGAAAGTAACCCAACTAATAAGAGCAAACATTGCTGTTTTAACCTAGGGCACATGTAGGGGCAAAATTTGCCAACTGTACTGTGTACCCGCCTAAACAATTCCTGCAATAGAAAAATGCTACCCATAATGACATCCCAGATAATCCCAACCCCACAATCCATGAAATCATAGAAGAAATGAGAAAACATCCATAGAACACCAAACAAACAAGACTGAAAAACTCCGGTCTGCCTAATAGCTCAACTGCCGTGAGTAAGAATTCTCTACTTGGAATTGTCACCCAATGTTTGAACATCATACATATATATGTACATCATACATAAACATCATACTTCTGTTTTTATCTATAGAGAAAAATTCATGGTGACACATTTTGAGAATAAGTCAAAAATATATTTACGATCTAAAAATGAGATAGTTTGTTCATTCCTACCCTTCTATTGCTAACCAGCAATTGTTACCCCACTTTGCTGAATCCCCGATAGTTTTTCCTAAAGTTAAAATCAAATGAATGTACAAAATAAATATGTTTTACTATGTATTGTAGCTAGTTTACAATAAATGCGAACAATTTTCCGTATTGTATTGATGTATTAAATACATATATAGTGAACAAACTTATTGTTGCCGCTGTTTTCTAACAGCCAACATAAGATTGTATAATATCTCATTATTGGCATCTACCTAATCTAGGCGTAATGGCCGGTAGCGATTGTTACAGGAATCCAGATCGACGAGCACAGATTGTTACTTAACACAAGGGAATTTTTTAAAGTTCACTTTCTCTTGAGAACTAATCGCTAATTGTGCAGCTGTTGCCATCATCATCATTACATTTTTTTGAAACAATTATGCAAATTGAAAATTACAACGATACCTCATCAATTGCATAATGTATTTTTATGGCAAAATTTGTCACTATGAATATTTTTTACATGAATAATGCGTATAATCTTTTAACTTTTTAATCTACTCTATGCTGGTTTTAAGCGTAGGACAAGTAATAACAATGTCTTATCGTTTATTGATATCGGTATTATTAGAAGATTACTGCGTGTTTACATTAGTGTAGATTTATTGATATGGACAATTACGGTATCGTCTAAATATTTGGATAATTTGTACAGATAATGCTAAATGGTTATACTCTAAATATTATATTCTTAAATATACAAAATCAATATTTATAGAAAATCGTTATCTATTAAATTATGTAATTAATTATGTAATAAACTAGTGATAGTAGTAAGCAAACAAAAATCGGGCGTGCCATATGTTAGTCGTTTATTATGTTTCAGAACGTTAGATACTTTGGAACCATACCTAAATCATACCTAAATGAAATCCAGTTATACCCCATTGATGTTGTTAGTAACCGAATATTTTTATTTCTTATTATATATATTATTTCTTATTATATATATTAAATATTTATTTCTTAAATACTATAGCTATTGAAACATCGCAATACGTTTTCTGTAAATATACTTCTCACACCAATATTTTTTTCAAAATTCTATAGAGTGGGGAAATCTTTTTTTGTAAATATCAAATCTTCGTAATTTTTTTTAATCCAATAGTGCTGAGATCTTAAGGAAGGCCCATTCAATAATACCCGACATAATGTGAAAAATGTGTATTTAATTATCGTTACTTTATTCCAATTAAATCTAAAACTGCTATAATACTAATATTCTGAAAACCGTATTAGAAAACACGTTTGGTAACTTTAAACAGAATTAGCTCACTATCAGTATGATTTGAATAAATATCAAAATTTTATATGACATTTTTTATGATTTAATTAATATATTTTAAAATATTTTTGCTTGGTTACAACCAAACCTTTCCATTGATTCCAATTTTTATTACTATTCTGGAATTTACAATTTTTTTCATTTTGATCTGTGCATTTTCGGCTTTCTCTCTCGATATTTATTTATTAATTTGTTATTAAGAATTATACTTGCATTTAGGTAGTCTTAATTCCAAAATGAAAAAATTGTTTGGCCCATTTTAGAAGTAGAAGGGGACAAGATATTATAAAAATAAACATAAAGCTTCACACAAAAAAGTTTGTCCATTCAATACATTTAATTTTTAAACAGTGAATTAGATTACAATGATTTTAATTGTGGTGGTACGCGGAAAAGAAGTTGCGATTGGCGATAATGAAATACTCCAACAACCACGATGAGACCATATATACAAACCAACAATGCCATTTGTGTGTGAATTGTTATTTACTCTTACGTTTAAAGTTGAAACAGAAACGATTGTAATTGTCGTAATCTACACTTCCGTGGTGAATCGTGAAACTTTTATAAAAATAATGGCGACGACAACCTTGAATTTACTCATAGCCTCTATAATTTTTATTGCCGCAAAGATCGTGTGCTTCGGTAATCACTATTTTTAATTGCGATCCGCGCACCACAATAGAATTGAGGGCTTCCTTCGAAACTACTCGTGTTGCTTTCGTGTTCAATAAAGCAAAACAACCAAATAGGAAACCGCAGACATGAAAACGATACCTCTAATCTAACCTTACTTGGTTGATTTTTAGTTGTTTGCTTTGTACTAATTGTATTGTAAATATGTACATTTATTTTCTTTAATTTTTGTCTTTGTCTTGTTTTAAATGTTAGCAGTATAAAACTATTGTTCCAATCTACAGTTTTTGAAGTTTACCAATATAGCAATATAACGGAATCGTCGCACTATATAGGTTTGAAGGGGGAAAATGGTAAATACAAAATAGTTCAAAGAATCTCAGGTAGCATTCAAATTTCATTAAGATTCAAATGTATGCAAAATTGTACAACATACAATATCTACACAATAGACATATAGCAAAATCACTAACGCAGTGAATTATGCGGATAAATTAACGATTAATTAAAAGCAGACCGTTGCAAAATGGTTGCTCATATTAGGTAAAGTTACCAAACCAAGTCGAGAAGATTTATTATTGAAGGAAGTCAACGTAAGATCCTCGTTGTGTTCAAATTAGCCTTGGTTTTTAGTTGTAGGAGGGTTTCGGATCGTTTTCTTTAGACCAATATGTATGAATGTGTACGCGCAATCGCGTTATTCCCGAAAATGACCTTAAATGTTGCATTGCTGAATAAATGGTTTCTTCCATTTGTCTAACAAAGTGTAATGTATGCAATGACGTAGATCTACATAATACCTACTTATGTAGATCTGTTCATGTAGGAAAATTAACAAAGTTTGATAAAATTATTGCAAAATCTCCATTCAAAATGTAGTAAAAGTCAGAGTTTACTGTTGTGCCATTTTAGAGCAAAATAAACAGATGGCTAAAAAATGTCCGGTAGGTAATCGGACAAACGAATCCAAACAATTCCCTGGCATTTAATTGACCAGATTAACTATGTTGTTTAACTATATTGGTAATACAACAACTTGTAAAATTAATTATTAATACTTACTTATTTATCGTATGGCTCATCAAAATAAAAGTTTGTGATCGTGTTTTCATAACGACACCGAAAGCGGCTTCGTTATGAGTTTATAACGAACGCAAAGTAGAAAATATTAATTTACTACAATCAATAACAAAACAAAAATCATAAAATAAAAACTTGAGACTAAGTAATTTCTTTAAATAGAAAGTTTTATTGGCAACTTTTAATAAAACTTACTCCAAAAAACGATCAAACTAATAGATCGACATTTGTAGGTATTTATCTATTCTAATTAGTTATTTAACCAATAAATATACTAAAAACAACAATAAAACAAATAATGACCGAGACATTTTAACGCACGAGCGATAGCGAGTGTATAGATTTTCGAGATTGTTAATCGTGGTTTAGTGTTAGACTTGAAATATAAAGTTTTATAGGGAACTTTTAATAAAACTTACTTTAATAAGCATACTCAAAAGAACAATTTAAAAATAATAACCGAGACATTTTAACGCACGAGCGTTAGAGAGTGTATAGATTTTCGAGATCGTTAATCGTGGTTTAGGGTTCGAGTTGATTACAACATTTATTAACATTTATTATAACATTTATTTTGTATACAAATCTAACCAAATTTATTTTTATTGTTACATTGAATATTTTAATAAAAACATTTCAATATTTGATGCAGAAATATGTATTAATAATATTCACAATTTCAACGATAAATGCAAGGGTTCCTAGTACTGTAATAGTCTATTTTCTTTCAAAGTATCATTATTACTATGTACCTGAAAATAATATACAGAATGTGCTAAATGTTCGTTCAAAAGCTTTTCTTTTCTGTTAATACAGATATTTCACCTGCTTTGTTTCGATGTCTTTATTTAAATAAATAAATAAATTTAGTCAAAAATCGTATCTGTTTCTCCATGTTAAACATCGCCGATAACATGTTTGTCCGAGATACGTGCTGAAATCATGACGCAACAGCCAAGGCCACATTACTTATACTTCCCAACAAATAACATCTCTAGATTTTCATAACCCACAGATTTAGCGTGTGTTATGAAATGCAGGGCTGTGATTGGTTGGAACTCGTGGGTAATAAAATGACAATCAATATGTCTAGCTTCTGAGCTGTTAAACACAATTATTGCAACAAATACTATAGTTGAACTTGGCTATAGATTAATAATAATCAGTCATTCTAACATTGAGGATAATAAAATAAAAACCAAACCAAACAACCTTTTACTATTTTTATTCCCTCTCCAGCTTTCCAGGGTGGAGGAATGTTTTGAAAAACAAAATCAAGAAATAAGAGAAACTGTACGAGTACACAAATGCCAAGATTTAGAAAATTTAGAGTCACACTGTACCACCGACTTACTTTACTCTTGCTGAAAGCGAAGAACCTGAAGCACTCGGAGGTGATCAGGAAACTCTTCAGCTTGTACGTCCAGGTGTTTAGATCCGCGCTCCTCCTCAAATAAAATTGAGGCGGGTAAGTGTGGTACTCGTAGTACTCAAAGTCCCTAATATGCCCCTGATACGCATTCATCGTCTATCCAACCCAGAACCAACAAAACACCAAAAACAAGGATTATCACTAGAAGAAAACATCACAAAAACAACACCCGATACGACCGATTCAATCTTCAGACTAGTACATGGCACATCTTCATACTTAATTGTTGTTATTGCCGGTTGTGCGTCCGCGAGCAATTTAACACAAACCGGGAGTTAATTGCTTTCGATTAGCATGCGGTGCTCGCGTTCATTTTCGCGCTAAAGACGGCTCTGGCCGGGCTACCAACCGTTGAAGATGTCGGAAGTAGAATGAGCGCGCGCCAGAGGCCGAGAATATCCAACGAACCAACCCCCTCGTGAGTACGGCGGGACCGCTCGACTGTGAAAAAATGACGAAAAAGAAGTATGCAGCAGCAGCAGCAGCCCGCCTCCATCGACCGTGCTCGGCCGGGTGATTTGGGTCGTCCGAGTGCAGCGGTATAGGAAGTTATGCATGTCGCCTACGATAGTTTGAGGATGACTCGTGTTTGTGTGGATGAGGATGTTCGGTTTCCGTGAAGATAGCTCATGGTAATTTTGATAGGGATGGATAGATCGATTATTTGCTTTAACGTCTGAAGAAAGGTGGTGAAATGGTATTTTGCAGTTCTTGCTTGAATGGCGTTGTTTTTAGAATTTGGCGAGTGTCTCCAACATTTAGAAAAACTGACGTTATGACCTGTGCTATGTAGCTGAAATACAATGGTTCTTATACTATGGCGACAGTGTAGATTGTAGATCAATGCGCATTGCGCACACGGCTTAACATCACTCAAAAACCGATTGGAGTGCTTAAAGTTAGAGTGGAGTAAAGTCACATTTTGAACTTTTTTTCTTTTTCAGAAGTGAGACAGTAACGAAACTGCTTATTTGTAGAAAGTCACAGTGGCCCAAGTAACAGTGAGCAGCAAAAGTATGGAATTAGTATATTATTTGACGAGCATCTAATTAAGGATATAAATCGCGAGCATGGCGTTTACACGCGAGCCGTAGGCGAGCGTGTAATCATGCGTGCCATTTATATCCGTTATGTGCGAGTCAACTACGACGTTTTATCTATGACTAATAAATTCCATTTTATGCAAAATATTTTAAATGTATTTGTCAGTGATGGCGACGCGAACCGTCAAATAACTGTCAATCCACGTAGGTTTTGACTGACTTTGACACTAGCGTTGTATAATGATGACAGTTCGTTCAAATAATGAGTTCATTATTTGAACGAACTGTCATTATTATACAAGGCAAGTGTCATTAGGTTTGTTCGAGCAGCACCAAAATAAGTGCATAAAGCACTTATTCTTTCTCCTGCGCATTGCGTATGCCTACAAAAATTCCCAATTGTTTTGACTGGTTTTGACTGCTGCTCGAACGAAACTATTATAATCATTGGCGCGTATAATGATGGGGATTATATAGTCATAGATACGTATGCAATGAACTTATTATATGCTAGTCGTAGATATAAGTATATTATTTGACGACGTTGATATATAGTTATTTATTTCACAAAACAACATAACTACTGAGGACCTTGTAGATAGGTGAAAATACAAGCCCTAAATATATTTCAAATAGTGGCAATGAAAATTGACAATCTGCTGTCAACCAAGTAGATATTATATAGTAAATGGTGATTACTATACAGGCGGGATGTAAATTTTAAATAAATTAAAAATTACAGCCACAACCTGGATTAGATACGGGATGTCCGTATATTCATATCTAGTTAAGTAGATATTGCTACTGCTTTGAATAATAACGAATGTTCCTTCGAGTAAAGAACTCCTTTTCCAAAAGCGCTGCCATTATTATTCAATGCTATGCTACTGTCATCATCGTCATCATCATAATCGATATGTATAATGACAGTGACAAGGATTATATAGTCACACAATGAACTTATTATTATGTGAGTCGTAGACATATTCAACAAATTTGAATTGTCAGTTGTTATTAAAAATCTATTGTCACGTCGATTATTAATTGCAGTTTTCTATGTGGGTGGGAACTTCCCGATAAAGCTTTACGTGTTGAATACAAATCCTGGTTCAAAAGCTTGCCATAACATCAGGTTTTTAAGACGTAAACATATAAAAAAATGTGCTGTTGGCCATATCTGAGAATGTATAGCGCATGAATCGGACGTGCTGGCAACTTGAGCAAGCCCGGTTACAGTGCAACCATGGAGTAAGGACTGTCCTTACTCCATGAATGCAACGCTGACGGTCGGCGCGAAGCGTCGGCGCGGACCACTATATCAACAGCGATATATGAATATAAGGGCTTGCAGTGCAACACTGACTGTCAGCGCCGTCAGCCCTCATATATCGCTGTTGATATAGCGGTCCGCGCTGACCGTCAGCGTCGCACTGTAACCGACCTAAAATTTCAATTATTTCACTAGGGTCTATTCTGTCAAAAAATTTGCCTTGTCCAGTTTTATAGCTCATCATCCGCTTCCGCGGTCACGGATAGATTTGTATTTTGATTGATAGAGTAACACCAGTTAAAAAAAGCATCCTTTCAAACACGACAAGCAGTAGCCAAATCGGCCCAACAACACATTACAGAATACGCAAACATCCATGTAAAAATATCTGTACATATACAGTGTGTCCCACTTGAAATAAACTAAAATCCAGATTTTTGTTATATCTCTTAAAATATTGATTTAAAATTTTTAAGTGTCACACCACCCGATATTGAAATTATCGAATGTAAAACTCCTCCGTCATTTAAAAATTAATAACATTTTGATAACTGCAGGGAGTAAAGAGTTTCCTATCGAAACAGATTTATGTTTCGTATAATACCTATAAAATATATATGTTAGTATGACAACAGAAAATTGTTCTACACCTATTTGATGAATGATGTGTTTATTGGTGTGAAATCCCACAATCATTTCGTAAGTCTGGTGCTTTAATAAAATTCATCTTCCGCCGTGTGAAATTAGAAATAAAAGATTTCGGCAAAAATGTTTTTTTTTAGATTTTCTGGGCTAATAAAGCAATATAAGATGAGTGATCACACACTGTCTGTGGTAACATGATGGGAATATTTGTGCGTTTTTTTAACCAGATTACGTCTAACAATAGCCAAGAACGTGAAACATACCTGTGTACGACATTGTACGATTTGTTACAGTTTGCATAATTAAAAGTTGCAAGCTTTATGTAACTGGAATTGTGAAATTAAAGGGAATTTTAGATTCTATTTTTTCCGCAACGTTAATTCCTTTTTTCGTAACAAATGACCTTCGAAATAGTTTGGTTAATAGTACACTGGCAGTAGTCAATAATAGAGTAATAACGATCATACCTTTACAATATTGATGATAAATGGTTTCACGTCACAGAAGGAATATGAAACTATAAATAATTGTAACACATTTGCCGCTACTTATATCACAATCAACAATCTCGCTTTAAATAACAATTAAATCTTAGGATTGCTCACTAAATTGTACCCTATTACTACATCATAAAAAATAAGTTGGCAATATTGCAACAGCGCATCTAACGCCCTCTAACGCAGTGTATCTGAACGGTATTTACCAGTTTTTACATAACCGACCCCAAAATAACATTTTGCCGGTGGCGTGCTCTGTCTAAATTGTAGGTCTTCAGTATTCAATTAGCTTTGAAGAAGCGAACAACATGGTTCGCGAAACGTCAGCATTAACAAATCTTGACACACGGCATAACCCGGAAGCAGTTTATTTTCTAAATGATTCTGGCCGTGAAAGCCTACGTACTTATTGATATTAAATTTATTCAAGCATATCTTTAAAAACAAATTGTGTACATTGTAAAGATTGAAAACAAAGCAATGTGAATATGCTTTGTTGTCTGATAATATCTGGCCTATTTAATAGGAAGGTGTATTAAAATTAGTATGTAATGACATTTGTTTTCTTTGGGTTAAAAACAAAAATAGAGCTTTTGTAGCATCGTATGCGTGATGTTTTTTTAGTAGATATACAGGGTAAAATTTGTAAACATCGTCTTTTACTGTTGTCTCTCAACAAAGGAGTGAAGTTACACGTTTGCAACGATAACATTGCACAGAACCGACAAATCCAATTGCGTGCTTGAGTTATCTTTGAGGATGCTGGAGAAACTATGGCCGACTTTTAGTTTACATTTGGGCGCCATGCTTGATTTTGAATTGATTTAAGAATTTTTCTTGTTCCTTCTATTTCACATATTATTGTACCATTCTTGATAAGCTGTAAATTGTTTTTAGTTTGCTTTCACTTTTCTAACGGGCAAGTCTTTGCTGTTCGCTTTTCACGTAAAAATTTCATCGTCAAATGAAAAATATCGAAAAAAAGAAGAACAACACAATGTATTCAGAGTTCAGGTTGATGTGGGATTTAAAAATTCCATAAGAAATAAAAAAAAGGCTCAAAGAACGTTGACTTCAGCTCCGATTCAATCTATGCAAAAAACAATTATAAGATGTAACATTCATCTAAAATTTACAGGTGAATAACAAGTGTGATAGATCATAATTGAAACTGACGAAAATACCACCTAAAATGTCAAAATCAAACATGCCGCCCATAATAAGACCAAAAGTTGGCAATAGTTTCTCCACAATCTTTAAAGATAAACTCATAGTCTAAGAGCCAGTGGCCGGCAGAGTTACGGTATTTTGTTAAACCCTATTTTTTATAGTTTACTCTCTGATACCTGCCGAACTTGAAACGGGGACTCATTAGCTCATTTCTTAAAGAAATATTTGAATTGGTTAAATATTACCGGAATTATGCGTAATCAAAAATTTAATAACCGCTTTTTTGGTCCACATTGTAAAGCTGTTCAAATCTCTATTCGACGATATACTCCTTTCAGCGAGACTTGAGCATATCATTTTGACAAGTGTTCCATTATTGCCCTTTTTCGACGTTATTCGAATAAACCTCGGTTTATATGTCTAGTAAATACCATAATGACAAATAATAACGATGATGCAGTAAATTATCAATTACAATTAAAATTTTACAATTAACTGTCACTTTCGATTTATGGTCATTTATATTGCTATTAATGCCATTCCTATTTTAGCAAGAACACATGTCACAACCGCATGGTATAACACTACAAGGAAAGTTTTATTACATAGAAATTTACATTTCGCTTGAGATGACATACAACTGGACATGCAATAAGCAAAAAAATACACGGAATGAAAAAGTAAATTACTAACTGTGCATAGATATCTAAGTATTTATGTACTAGAACAATGAATAATATGTATAAATAACCTTGACATGATAAAGTTAAAATGATAAATTTCATATTGAACGACCAAGTTTTGTTGTCAACGTTCCAGAAATTCATGTTTATGTGTAGACTGTAGACTACTACACGAATCCTCTCCCTATCTCTCTCTTCTGTAGGTACTTAAAAAATTTATTGTACTATTCTGGTTACTCGTTCCAGTCTGTTTACCGACAAGCATTCTATATTTAATTCCTTATTAGAGTGTTACAGTTTGTTGTTATAAGCTTTAACTGTTAACAATGTAGATAATTTAATTTAAAATTTGTTACTATAAAGATAGTGAATTTTTTTTTTTTAAATTTTGGTACGTTTAGTGTCGTTTAAGATATATGAGTGTATTGTTTGATATATGAGCACTGTTTATTGATCTAAAGTGGTTTAAATTGCCAAAGCAGGCATCTATCTATTCGATGGCCAAATTAGGATACAATCCGATAACATATTCTCACTGTTATTTAAGGCTACTTTTTCGGTATTTATTGGGACTAGAGCACAACAGGTATTTAGAACACCATTCTAATAAGTAATGATAATGAAATTAGATCGTAATTTAGTTTTTCCGCTAAACTAGAATAATAAATATTTCAAATAACAGTCAAGAACGGTAAAATAGTGTTTTTCAAATTATTTTGTAGTATATAACTAACGTACCTGCATATAACTACAGGCATTGCCAAAACTTGATAAACATTATTTCATATCAAAAAGCTGGAAACTTTCTTGTCAATTGTCAGTTTATCTCTTATTGACCTTCAAGACGGTCTGCTAACCACTTCCGCCCAAATGATAAGGGAAATAAATATGGTACCTATATAAGAATAACATTTTTTCACCATTTATCACATTTTAACCAATAATTTCTTTAAATTCAAAAGACCACAATTGATTCACTTAACACAATCCAAACAAAATTTAATAATAATAATAATAATAATAATAATAATTTATTATTAAATACCTAAATAAACATTATTTCCCTTACATAAAGATTTTTACTCAAAACAAAAACTGTATGATAAATAATCTATTTTGATTTGCAAATAAATATACATATATACAAATATATAACAAGTTTCTATTCCTCTGAAAAGTTACGAGAAAAAAATTCGAATAATTTTTTTTAAAATCTCTGTCTTTAAAATTGTACCACTATGTTTGTGTTTATATGTTTCATATTTATAGCTTAATTTATTTTCTAAAACTCTATTTGAAGCTTTTTCTTGTAAATGTTTTTAGAAGACGAGATAATGGGTGGTGTGAATAAAAAGGAGTTATGCTTTATGCTCAATGTTTTGTAGGAAATGCGCCAAATCATACCATAAAAGCTTGGAGCATATGCACACTGTGAGCAAGTACTTCTAAATATATTCTTTGTGAGTACATACTTCGTATGAATAAAATAAAGTTTATGCCTCAATCACGGTTTCTACTCCATATATTTTAAGTGTGGTAATTTGCTTTTATTCATACAAACTGGAGCATAAGCTCGCCATTTATGCTCGTACTTATGACAAATATTAGGACCATAACTTAGTTTTATCACCCATTGAAACGTCATGTTTCTTTTTGTACACATTGCATATTTGCCTCTATTAAAACAACATTTTTTCTTAGAGTTAATGCATATTTATTTGAATTAAATATATGTATATAAATAAATTAATAAATACATATATAATATGTAACTTCCGAAAAAAATATGCCGATAAGGGTGAGATTTGAGGGTTTTAAAATAAAAAAAAACTTGTTAGGTGCTATAACGAATATGTAAAAAGTAATGTGTTTTATTATTAAAAACATTAGCTTGTATGAATTTCTCCATTATCGACCAGTTGAGTATAAGGGAAACAAAGTAGCGTGCAGTAAGCAGTACATATTACTTTATTGTCGATAAATTATGTTTACAGCCTACTAAAGAGGGAAGCTGTAAACATCATTTATCGACAATAAAGTAATACTGCTAACTGCACACTACTTTGGTTTTCCTTATATTAAAAACATTATTAATTTATCTTGAGAAGGAACTGCAAAGTTATAGAGTCTTCTACACTCTAGAAATCAGAATATTATGAACCGTATTAATTGTCTATGGATGGATACAGATTACAATTGATATGCCGCCGCTGTACAGTCGGTCGGATCGCGCGCTTAACAATTTTTCCGCTCGAGTTAAAAATTTTCAAGCCAGGAAATCTTGCAGTGTGTGCTCTATTAAATTCTCTTGTGAACAGTCATGGATAAGAAAGCTCAAGAACAACTCCTTCGCGTGCTGATAGAGTACAAAAATGGAAATTTTCTGGGAATTCGCACTCGTGAAAAAAAGCATTTGCTAGTACCTACGTCTTCCGATAAATTGTCGATAGCGGAAGACGAGGATATTATAGTGCATAGCTTTTGGAGACGGGCTATGGAAGAAGAGAGGTTGCACTACCGATGTATGGGATCACAGTACTTATGGAGAAATGTTATGCCTGTGAGTTTTGGGAATCAGAATCTGGCAACATGACAATTGTATCGATGTACATGCAGACAACTGTACTGCGAATCATAATGGGTCAACGGGGAAAATAGTGGATTCTACCAAAGACATACTACGACGATCTTGGGTATTGCATGATGTGGTATGCTAAATGGTAATGGGGACACAAAAACCTTCAAAGCTTTATTTGTTGACAATCCGTATGGCGTTGACTGGACAGTGATAAAGAAATGCGTAAAACATGTTGAGAAAAGCATATGAATAGCTATTTTAAAACTAAATAATTTGTATGTGAAACTTTATTTATTTAACTCTAAAAAACTTACGTTCTCATACACTCATTTCAAATACGTCTGAATAATTAAATAAAGTAAAAAATCAGACTAATGTCGTTTGATTTTAAGCGCGGCATATTATGATACATGACACTATTCTCCCTATGATCTTTGTAAAATTGGTACCACTCCGACTCTGTTCAGCGTTTAAATAATACATTTCCTTCAAAAGTTGGTCTAGTATAGTCTATATCGTCTGTATACTCACTAAAGGTTTTAGCCTGAATTTCTATACAGTTTATTCGTATAATACTAAGTATTTAGTAGATGATATAGTATTAACGCCTTTTAAATGTTAGTATAATAGTAAATAGTAATAATAACAATTTTGTATTTCGCCGTTGATCTTTATCACCGAAATTAAAATGACTTTTTACTTTATCATACGTACTATGACAAAGTACTGTAATCATGTGGAAGAAAAGGTTTGAGATTTTAGCGAAAATAGCGAAAAAGTTAAATTTTGAGAATAGGTAAGGTTTTGTATCAGGGTCCGTTTACTTAGACCACCAAAATAATATGATTTTCATTACAAAATCGTCAAACCCAGTCAAACATTGCAAAAGTTATTGAAGAAGAATAAGTGAAATATTAGGTGTAAAAGGTATAAAATAAATTTACAAAGTTATATTTACCTTTACAAAACAGACAACCTTGATCTAGGATTATAATACTATCAGCGTTTCAGTTGGGCAGGAACCACATTCAGGATAAATTGTGAGATAGATAATCTTCTAAATTAAATAAAGAATACGCGTTTCCTGTTTGACGGGATGCGAGAGAACATTATCGCTGTATCTTCTCTAACCCACTAAACGGCAAAAACGATAGAAAACGTTCGTGACGTGCAAAAATGACGAAAATGCATCCGCAGGAGTTTCTCGCGGCGAAACCATAGAGAAAATCGCAATCATTGAGGAGAGCTCTATATAATTTAACGCCAGTTAATTGTTCTAATAATGGTGTACAACATTATTAAACTTTCGACAAACGTTGAGTTCGAAACAAAAATAATAAACTGAAGAGATTACCAAATTGGCGATAGAAAGTTATGCATGTAATTACTATGTTTGGTGTTTCTAGTATTATGTGAGTACCGCTGGAAAACACTTTATACACAAAGCAGTAAAATATGTTATGTGGATGTGGAAAGAGATATCTCATAATATTTTTTACCTAATAAGACTGTGCAAGAACGTCAAGACATTTATTATTGTATAAATTTAATGATCTGTAGACATTGATTAAAGGAGAACTCCATGTTTAAGAACACACTGATCTAATTTATGCAATTGCATGCCACAGGTGATTCTGGACTAGGGATGATAAAAAATTTATAGTTGAATAAACAATATTATTACACAAATTATTAAAAAAATATTAAAAACAAATTATTAAATTTGGTAGAGAACAAAGTAAACGATGTTGCACGTCAGTATACATATTAAAATTTTGCAGAATTTTCTTGCTTACCCAGTCATCACACCTTTATCCCTATATAATTAGATTATACCACATTAAATACGTAACTGGAACTTTTATATTATTGTTTTATATTTTAAATGATTAACGTTAGTTTTGGTTTATATGTTAAAATGTTTAACTTCCTATTGTATTAATCGTTATTCGTACCGTTGAGAACTGCTATTTTGAAATATTACAAACGTCATGAAAATATCCATCACAGTAGACACCCGACTGAGGCAAGATTCAACAGTCCACTGTTGCTCACAGGGATGTAAAAGCGTAATTTACCGCGTAAATTACCAAATTAATTACCGTAATTAATGGTAATTTACCGATTGTCAACTACCGTAATTTACGGCTTAAATTACAGATGGTAATGTATCGTTTACCGAAAATTTTAATTATAGTTCTTAATTTACCAGAACTTATAAATTAATTTCAAAAACCTCTCATCAGTACCTACCACACCACTCCTAAGCAGTCGAAAAGTGCACTATTGTTTGTGGTTTGCCTGGGAGGTACTTAGGGATGTAGAGCGTACTTTATCGGGAAATTACTTAATAAATTACCGTAATTAATGGTAATTTCCGGATTTTTAATTACTTAATTCAGCGCAGCCAATGATGCACATTTTAAATCAGACGTCATCTACCTACCTACTATCAAATCCATGATTTAAAAAACATTTTCGGTGATCTAGATAAAATGTGATTATTATTTGTGAAACCGGGCGTTGTCCTTTTGTGAGTCGGTAATAAATTACAGTACTATAGTATTATAGTACTACTATAATTATACTATAATTATGCTGTTAAGACTGCCGATTTTATAAATGTCTTGTATAAAAAGTATTTTTATTGTAGTCCCAGTTTTCATTTAAATAATGAATTGGTACTATTAAATCAGGAAAGGTAGCAACATTTGGTGGTTATATACAATATATTGACTTATAAGGCAGTACCCACATTTTTTTCCACAACTTGCTGTCATCTGTAAATTATCAGTTTGAATTTCCCTGGTAGTTTAAGAAAACCTAATTTACCAATTTCAATTTTAGTTACGTGGTAATTCAAATTTGAAAGTAATAATTTAAATTTCAGCGGTAATTTATTGATAAAGTTCATTATGGAAATTTAACATACTTAGTCAGATTGCTAGTTATTTACAAAATAATGATTTTTGTTTACCAAACATTTTTATTAATATAAAAAGCATTCATAACCTACAGTGATCGGTATTAACGCCGGTTTAATTTAAAATTTTGAATTACCCGGTAATTTAAACCAGCGTAATTTACCATTTTGAATGTTTAATTACTCAGTAATTTAAACCAACGTAATTTAACATTTTTCATTTCTATTTTCGTGGTAATTTAATATTTGAAATTAATAATTTTAATTTCAACGGTAAATTACGAAAAAAATTAATTACCCTAATTTATTATCCCTGGTTGCTCAACACTGCCACGAGTCTGGACACACAATGAATTTCGATGACGTGAAGATGTTGGCAAGGGTGGGTAATTATCATCGTAGGCTTATTACAGAAGCCATCCAAATTTACAAACATCCTGACAACATAAATCGTGAGAACGACACTGATATTAGTAGGGTCTGGAAATCGGACAGGTGGAAAGACACATGGGAACGACAACTCCAGATGTGCGCAGTTAGGAGTTAGGTGTAACTTTAGGTATATATGGAAGATTATTTGGCAGTTCTTCTGTATTCAGTTAGCTCTGAAGAAGCGAGCACATGCTTCGCAAAACGTCAGCATTTACAAATCTTGACACACGGCATAACCCGGAAGCAGTTTATTTTCTAAATAATTCTGGCCGTGAAAGCTTACGTATTTACCTATAAGTATAGTTAGGTCATTCAGTGGGGCTAGGTGCAACGGCATTTTTGGATAATTTGTATTATAGAATGTACACACTCTGTTTTATTTACACAATATGACATTGAATACTTGCATACAATTTTCTTTGCTTAAAAAATTGAATTGGACTAACTAAATGTATTGGACAAGAATATTTAAACTAAATTACTTCCACGACTTTTTTACTTTATCATACGCAGTATGATGAAGTATTGTAATCGTGCCGAAAAAAAAAATTGAGATTTTAGCGGAAATAGGTATTTATGGGTCCCCTGAACATTTTTGACCAAGGTACAAAAAAATGTCTGTGTGTGTGTGTATGTGTGTGTGTATGTGTGTGTGTACCCGTTTTTTGTTGAGACGATTCCGGAGAAACTACTGAAGGTATCGGGACGAAAGTTCATATTTAGAAGTTTCATGATTAAACTTAGAGCTGAAAAGCTTTTGGTTCAAAAGGGTCCAAAGGAACTGGCTGTTTCCTCTAAGCATTTTTCAAAGATATTGCAATTGAGCTGCCAATTCTGTAATTTCGTCAAAATAGTTAAATAATAAATTAAAGTAGAGGAATTTTTGAATAATTTATGCCTATGATATTTTTTGGTAAAATTAATAGTTTAGCTTCAAGAGCAAATTCTATTTGATCGAGATCGGTCGCATCTGCATTGATATGAAACTACATAGTAGCCTGGATTTGACAAATATTTTTTTGTGCTGTCACCACTGAAATGTCTATGGCTGTCACACTCGAAAACAGCTGATTTCATCAGCGGTAGGAGAACCGCTATGCAACGTTGGCGCTCTAGTGCGGCAGTGTACAAAATACAAAATTCACCAATTTGATTGTTTGTTGATAAGAAATATCAACCCGTTGTTATATCTAATTGTAAAAACGATAAATTGAGAAAATTGTAAATAAAGTATAGCGATGATGTGACATCTACAGTGTCATGAACGAATATAAATCTGTCAGAATTTGAATTAGCTTTTTACACTTGACATTTCGTAGAAGCGGTATCAACCTAACATTACCTATACAGAAATTTAACCATTTTTGATTTTTTTAATACGTATTTCGCAAAAAACAATACAAAAACATACGACGGCGACGCTCCGCCATCGGTGACGCGCGGTCACGCGCCGCATCATCGCTCGTCGCGCTATTCCGTACTTTCGGCACTTGTGAGATAAATAACTATTAATCTGATGACAGTAGGTAGTGTAAAATGCTGATGTTTTGACAATACCTGCTATTGATACTATTGACTATTAAAATATCTGTCAAATCCTGGCTAACTAGTTTAATTTTAATGCAGACACGATTTATCTCAATCAAATAGATTATCATGCAGCTAAACTATTAATTTTATATTTTGTATGATAAAGTCATGTGCCTGGCCACATCAGATTTTTTGTTTTTAGATTAGCTTCAAAATAATAGGTGATAACAGGATCGTGTTGTAATTATTATAATCAATCATTTTATAATAGATATAAGGGTACGGGGTAAAATAGGCACTGCTAAAACTTTGTGATCTGAGTTCACCATCTTTTATCATACAATCATCAACAAATATTTCGACAGCATTCCTTATCAACAAAAATCTTCTGCTCATACCTATGTCGACATACAGTGGCGCGCGTAATCTGATGACGCATGTTCAAGGAATAAATTTCGT
The DNA here is from genome assembly GCA_964023965.1 of Melinopterus prodromus. Lineage (NCBI taxonomy): Eukaryota > Metazoa > Arthropoda > Insecta > Coleoptera > Scarabaeidae > Melinopterus > Melinopterus prodromus. The sequence continues at coordinate 73,146,923 of OZ030390.1, forward strand.
CACTACCGTGAATTCGCACACACCGTTCACTCGCTTACATCACATCACCAGTGATTAAGAATTAACAGCAAATACATAGCAAAAAGCCGAGATATCGCAGAGACGCGGATGTATTCTAAATATAGACATAGTCGTAACCTTTGAATAAAAAAAGACACAAAAATTGGACGATGAGGAGCCGATTTGATCATCACTGAAGGCTAAACTTATCAACAATAGATTATTCATGCATTAAAAATTAGTGGGATAGCATAATATCATTATATACCGCCTGTATATCACCATCTACTATTATTTTTTGTTATTAGCCTTTTACGAGTTAATGATATTAACCAACAAGGCAATGAAAGTAATAATTAATGTAGTAATATACGAATCATACTGGAAATATATAATTATACTTGAAGGATTCGAGTCTGTCCATCAGTACCAAACTACAGACCTCGATTTCCACAGAAGTTTCTGGAAATCTTTTTTCACAGCAATTCATGTGAATGGATTTTTTCTTCAATAAGTAGACCCTTATAGGCATTAGCAGTTCCTACAGGTGTCGCATTACAATATCCTGGTTGTAACTAATAAACAATCAAACTAACTTATTAGAGCTATTTCTACAGCAGGAGAACTATGACGTTTGGAGTGATGAAATTTGCAATAAAAATTAATATATTATATCATTGGTTCGGAATAATAGAAAAAAACGTTTTAAAAAATACAGGCGTCTGATTGGTGATACTTATGAAGATGTTCACTATTATACAGGTGTTCCATGATAGATGCAAAGTACATTAATGGCATTAAGAAATCCAAATACACGATTCTTTCACATAGAAGAGTTGTATATAATCATTCGCTCTACAGACAGTAATTATGTTCATGGATACAGGATGTTCCACAACGAGGTACCAACACAAACTTATATTTTTTTCAAAATAGGACACTATGTATATAATTGCAGTTTTTGATTAAGATTTGTATCCTAATCGATTTGACAACAACTTGTATGAAGTTATTGTCAACTATTTATGATGTATTATAAAATGGACAGAGAAATAAAGAACTAATTTTGGATAGTAAAAATATTGCATTTTATTTATTCAGTTTACAATTATTGATTTATTTAATTATTTTTTCTTATCACAGTATGTATTACTCTCATTGTGTTATGTGCACATAAATACCAGGGTTTCTACAGGAAACATCACGTGTCTACCAACGCACTGACTTTATTCTTTGTAGTACGTAAAACATCCCTATAAAGTTCTTCCTTAAAGTGTCCCGAAATAAATAAATAGAACAGGCGATTTAGCTGCCTAAAGTGTTGGACCAGGTTTGGACTAAAGGGTTGGAAACAAGCCAAGAACAAATTAATATTCTTTAAATATTTAAGAACAGAACGTAAATAAAGGATAAGAGTTAGTTAAAAGCTATCAATTTTGCACGAATTATTTACTTACTAGTTTTTTTACACCCATTTCCCTAATGTTGACCATATTTCACATTTGAATTCGTTATTAAAACACGTCATTTCTTTCCGACTTGTTCCTCGACCATATTGAGAACAAATTCATCATCCATCCAGTCAACCCCAACAATTGTCACATCAAGAAATGGTATCGTTATGTCAATGACGTTTTTATCTTATGGTCCGGCGACCTTAATGACTATCTTAAGGATGCCTGATTACATTAATAATTTACATCAAAAGCTGAATTCTACTCTTGAGGTTGAATCTCACCACCAGTTAAACTTTCTTGATGTGACAATTGCTGACCACCAGTTTCAAAGTAGTGGTGTTTGCCTCCTAGGCTGTAATAATTGTGATAGCTATTAACTCGGGTGTTGCGTGATTTCTTTTGATTATGTTGTGTTTTTTCTAGCTTTTGGCTGATGCTGATCTATTTTATGATATTTTATGATGATCACATTTTATATTTTACCTTTCCCCATTTAAACGATTTATTTCTTGTGTGGTTGGTATTGATTGGCACTTTTGAAATATTGTTTAAAACAACTTATATTAGACAGCACACAAATATACATCTTGTTCCCAACTTTTCCTAACTTTTGCGTTCATAGTGCTTAATTTTTTATGGCTATATTCAGTTTACATTCAGATAGAGTGCACGACGTTTAATGATATTACATCGCGACCTGGTGGGTTTAATAAGAACACACGATTGATAACAAAAACCTATTAGAAGTAAATGCGGAAACAAAATTTAAATTAACTCAATACAAATTACGAACTATGTACTACTCAGGTATATTGTAAAGAACACGATTGCTATTGCTATTACATATTTGATTCTGTCGTCATAAAATGTTCAGAAATTAACAGATCGATGATATCACATGCAAAATCTTTTTCCATAACACCGACTACTGGGATTAATATTTTCCATGCTGTCAACAAATTGAATCGAATTTCTGACTCAAGATATGACTCTGTTCTATATTTCTATTGCACAAAGCTATGGGTTTTATCCATCAAGAGCAACTGACACAGCGTTTTTTATTTATTATAGAAGATATATACTGCTTTGGGTGGGGGAAGCCTTCTTTGGGACTGTTTATTGACCTATCGAAGCCATTTGACTGTTAGGTTAGGATTGTACGGTTTCACTCGTATCTTTCAAGAATGCAATGCATATCGATAGGAAATTTCAAATCGGCCTATGATGTTTTTAAAGGTAAATAATAGACTGTTAATAAATAGTGAAAAGGAAAACTGTATCTCATATAGGAACCATATTAAATGCAATTGAACGTCATTAGCTTTATCAAATACAGATCAAATACCGTTTACTGAAAGCTGCCCATTTTTAGGTATTGTAGGTAGTCGATGAGAACCTACACTGGGGGAGTCAGATTGACACTGTTTGCAATTGCTTATCCAGGCTGTGTTTTGCAATACATATATCAACTAAAAAAGTCAAGCAGTCTATTATCTATAAAATATTGTCACAACGTTTTACTTCGCATGTTTCCAATCAAATGAGCTATGGTCTGATCATTTGGGGGTCTGTGTTCTGATGTAAAAAAATCAAATTCCCATGGTAATTGCCGTAATTGAGCAATTGATCTGAAATTTGTTATATAAGCTCATCTCTTAAAAAGAAAGAATAAGTTCGTAAATAGGCAAAATTGGTTATACATTTTTTTTTAAAGTTCCAGACCAAAAGTATTTTACGGTGGGGGGTATTTTAACTTCGGCCCAGCTGAAGATAATTTTCTTGCTAGTTTTGAAATGATTTGCTTGGTTTGCAAATACATCGCTTCCTTTCAATGCCGGATTCAGCATCCATAAAGTACAAGAGCTAATGATTTTCTGTTACCACCTGCTCTTAGGTGAGCTTTTTTCCAGAGGAGCTTGAATTATATGGGTTGCAAATTGTATAATGCGCTGCTGGCTCATTTGAGAGCATTGATTGAAGAGCACATTTACATTTAAGTATACCTTAACAGAATTTTTATTTTATGTTAATTCTTATAAAATGGCATATTGTTTTACAGCTTGCCGAAATCACTTACAATTTTTCTTTGTATGTATCACTTGTTTCAGATTTGATTGTTTGTATTATTCTGAAATAAATTTCATATTCCATTCTACTGTATTTAAAAATTTAGGGTTGCATACTATGGCTTATTTTCGGTAAACTAACGATAAAATGCTGTAACGATATTTTTTTGTTATTATTACAAGATGATAATATATATTGTTACTGGTTAGTGGCGATCTTTCCAAAGGCTATAGCCGTAACGGCGATAAGAATCCTGTAGAAATATTTAAAACGACATTGGAACACTTTCTAACGGTTCAAAATTAAATATATTTTCTACTTGATGATTCTGGTAAGATTCTCTTTGTATTAGTGTTGTTATGAGTGGTTTATGCGCTTGTCAGACAAATCGGCTTTGGGACATTCACCTACTATTATAATTTATAATAAACACAATGCTCTTTAATTATATAAAATATATCAACGAATTTGCTAATAGATACTGGAATTTGTAGTTCAACATGTAAGTAATGTAAACTAATTAAACAAAAATGTCTGTCAACTACATTTATTAATTGAGAAACGTCTCTTTTCCGGTTTTTCTACCTCTTTCACTGTTCACGCCATATCGTTAAACGGAGATTAATGCTATCGATAAAGAAAGTTGTTAGGTACTCACATCTCTCAATTTTGGCCTGACGGAAAGTTTATTGGTGGAAGCCCTTGGACTATCCCCGAGAGAACCGGATTTCCCGCCACTCGATCGAATCGTGGAGTAATCATATAAATCCTCCCCTTTATAGAAATCGGCCGTCAAGGGCGGCAGGATATTCGGAACACTTGACACTTTCGCCAAAGGTTTCGTACTCGACATTGTGCTAACGTTACTCTCGTAGTGCTCGCCATTTTCCGGTATAAACGAGAAATTGTCGTAGCCCTGTGTTGTGTCGTCTGTCTTTACGCTGTTGTAGTTGTCGATGGCTTTTTGCATTGGCACTCTCGATAGTAGTTTAGGCCTGTAATCGTTATACAAGACCAATTTTTGGGGCGTCTGAAAAGAACAGAAAAAATATTAGATTATAGATTAGATTACGATAATGTGAAAGAAAGAACAAATGTATTAATGTACAATGTACAACTTATAACTATAACCTGTCCCACGAAAAGCACGTGTAACTACTCATCGAAATATATGAGACTACTAGTAAAAATATATGAGATCATGAAAAAAATATGAGATGCTGATCAACTTGAACATCGTTTTATTGTTGCACAGAAACACATTATTTTTTATAATGATAACTGCGGCTTTCACTTTGGTGTTGTGCTTTTATTTTATACAGGCGTTTCAAAATCTAAGGGCCTTGTTATTATGTAATTTTTACTTTATCATACGTAGTATGATAAAGCAATCGTGACGAAAAAAAAAATTTGAGATTTTAGCGGAAATATGTCCTATTGTGTGTGTGTATGTGTTTGTGTACCCGTTTTTGTAGCGACGATTCCGGAGATACTACTAAAGGTATCGGGACGAAACTTTATATTTAGTTTCTTTTTGTAGTTGGCGACCAAACTTAGAGCTGAACAGCTTTTTGTTCAAAAGGGCCCGAAAGAACTAGATGTTTACTCTTAGCTTCTTCAACGATTTTGCAAATGAGCCGCCATTTCTGTATTTTTCAGGGATTTTGGAAATGTGCAGCCATTTCTGTTATTCCGTCAAAACAGTTAAATAATAAATTAAAGTACAGGAAATTTTGTATAATTTATGTATATGACATTTTTTGGTAAAATTATTGCTTTAGCTGCATGAGCTAATTCTATTTGATTGAGATCGGTCGTGTTTGCATTAATATAAAAGTAGTTAGCCAGGATTTGAAAGATATTTTTTCATTCTTCTGACAGTAGGTAGTGTCAAACGATGTTATTTTGACAATACCTACTGTGAATAGAATCAGAATATCTGTCAAATCCTGGCTAACTAGTTTATTTTAATGCAGACACGACATCATACCGATCAAATAGAATCTCATGCAGCTAAACTATTAATTTTATATATAGTATGATAGTCACGTGCCTGGCCACACCAGATTTATTCAGTGATGTTACTACGTTATTTATTCAATTATGAACTGCTGTTACGTATTGATTTTTACTTTATCATACGCAGTATGTAAAGTACTGTAATCGTGCCGAAAAAATTTTTTGAGATTTCAGCGGAAATATGTCCTTTTGGGTCCCCTGAACATATTTCAGCAAGGTACAAAAAAATGTCTGTGTGTGTGTGTACTCAATTTTTGTGAATCTGATTCCGGACAAAACTACTAAAATATCGGCACGGAACTTCATATTTAGAAGTTTCATGACCAAACTTAGAGTTGAAAAGCTTTTGGTTCAAAAGTATCCAAAGGAACTGGGTGTTCACTCTAAGCCTTTTTCAAGGATTTTAGAAATGAGCCGCCATTTCTGTAATTTCGTCAAAATAGTTAAATAATAAATTAAAGCAGAAGAAATTTTGAATAATTTATGCCTATGACATTTTTTGCTAAAATTAATAGTTTAGCTGCAAGAGCAAATTCTATTTGATCGAGATCGGTCGCATCTGCATTAATATGAAACTACATAGTAGCTAGGATTTTGACAAATATAAAATACAAATTTCAAATAAAATAAGATCACCAATTTGATTGTTTGTTGATAAGAAATATCAACCCGTCTTTATATCTAATTCTAAAAACGATAAATTGAGAAAATTATAAATAATGTATAGCGATGAGTGTAGTTTTATTTTAGCATGTTGGTAGGGATGTGTCATGAAATAATAACGTAGAATTTGAATTACCTTTTTAAGGTGCGTTTTCATTAGTGATAATGGCAGTGGTAGCAGACGCCATTATAGTATTTCCAATAGAAAATTGCTAGTGACTCATGTTTATGTACATGCAAACTAATATGTGTCATTATCACGATATGTAAGAAATACTATAATTTCGTATTCTACCACCGCCATTAGCTCCATTACCTGCCAATCGGAACGCACCTTTAAGCTTGACGTTCCGTCAAAGTGGTACCATACCAACATAGCATTTACTATACAGAAATTTTTTATTTATTTTTTTTTAAATACGTAATTCTTAAAAAGCAACACAATAAACGTTGATGTCGCTCCTGCCAAAAACTAGATAGCGCGACTCGCTCACATGCGGCGGCGACACTCTGCCTTCGGTGATGCGCCGCATCACCGCTCGTCGCGCTATTCCGTACATTTGTGACATAAATAACTATTATTCTAATGACGTAGTGTAGGTAGTGTCACATGCTATTGCTTTGACAATACCTGCGATTTATCTCAATAGAATAGATTCTCATGCAGCTAAACTATTAATTTTATATATTGTATGATAAAATCATGTGCCTGGCCACAAAAGATTTTTTTTTATTGTTTCATAAGAAACGGTTTGTTATTTTGAAAAATTATTGGACATGTCTGTTCTTAATTATCAAAACACACATTTTTATAACAAATGCAATATCCCTTGTTCAATAATTGTTTTTTACTTATCACGTCATTATTACATTTTCTTTAAATGGCTAATTAATAATATGTCAGAGCAACTAATTCTGTCCAAAACGCATTCCCATATTCAATTCAGAATATCCACTGCAATTTTTAATAGTTCATCTGAAAAAAAAAATTAGCGAAGGCTATAAAATATTTCCACTATCATTGGGCAAAATTTCTACCAAAATCACTAAGAAAAACATCGGGTTGGCATTTAAAGAAAACATTTCGATGATGTGATAAGCCAGAAACAACTGAAGGTGAAAAATAGAATTTTACATAAAAAATTCACATATGTATATATATGTTCTATATATATGTTATATATGTTCGAGAAATTTGTAAAATACAACAACCCTCCCAGTGGTTTTCATTTTTAAATATTATTGTAAAAACTCTATCAACATGGGTCTAAGAAACTTAACATAAAACAACATAACTAACGCCCAACACTATGCATACCCCAACATTATGCATGTATAAATTGTTGATTGCTGCAACAAATTGCACAGATGGATATCACATGCTTAAGTACTACATGCAGTACTATATGTGGGAGATTGTCCTCGGTTTGTTTGTGGTATATGGCGGCTTTTAGCGTCATTGCTAAAGCGAATGCGAGATTAAGCGTGACTAATGGGTAGTGAATAATATGAGATAAGCATTATTAAAATAATCTACAGGATGTCATTTCGCGCGCCTTTAATGTCGTCGTTTTGCATATATGCCACAAAGCAGTTTAGAGTAAAATTAAATTAAATAAAGGCCAATTCATAGAATAATTCACAGAAAAGCAACTTCTACTACGATAATAATTACCTCTTCAATACGTTTTGTCAGTTAAGGATAGTGATACAAATTAACTAGTTCGATCAATGTATCTGTATCTGATTAGTCAAGATACAACTGACCCTTTGTGAAATCTAAGTCAATTATACAGATCGACTATATTAGACAAGACGGGGTGAGCATTTCTCACACGAAATACCAGATAATCGCGCCTCCACCATTTTAGCAGAAGTATTCACTATTGGAATATATCATAAAACTGGCCCCGAATAGCTTGTTTGTATACCAGCCATGTTCCTGGCCGGTATTTTTATTTCACAAAATGTTCACTATTTTCTTCTGGACCATTGAACTTCAAAGCATTCACAAAGTTTTCCTTCATTGCTTTTAAGTTCAAACTTCAAGATTTTATTTCATCCTACCCAGAGAATTTTGCTAGGCCGCTTTAATATTTTTTGAGAACTAGAAAGAGTATCTTGTTTTTTCTCAAAATTTTTTACAATTCTTTGATTACTCTCGAATAAAAGCTTCTGGAATGTTGAACATCAAAACTGCGAAGCGAAAAACTGTGGGGCAACTCTTTGAAGTGATATTTCCTGTCAAAAGGTCATAAAACTGCTACATCACTTCAGTCTGCACAATGGTTTTCTATTCATACGTTCACAGCAATGGCCCTAGCTTCCATAAGTTTCATCTGAGCTTAGAGATCTTCATCTGAGAGAATTCTACCGCGTCCAAAAATGGCAAATAATATTCGCATCTTTTAAATTCACCAAAAAAGTCACGCGGTCCGACAAAATCTTCTAGGTAGGCTGAAATGAATGCTTTAACAAACATTTTATGAAGCGAACACCCAAACATGTGACCAAAATAGTGATAATAGAAATACCAAATAAAACCTTTCGATATACATATTGCTTTCCTGCAGTAATTCAAATAAAGTTAGGTGGGCGTCAGGATTTTCCACCTTTGACCTTTTTACGAAAAGCGCTTTGTTATTCCGTTTCATTTTCAAACCTACTATGTTATTTAAGAAGTTTTTACTTTGACCTCTTATATTATAGTATCCAAGTAGCGTACACTACATTTACCCTGTATTCAGATATTTGCTTTTTTTGGAACAGAATATTATTTATTCTTAATATTCAAAGTCATGCAAGTTTTTAAAGGAACATATTCACAAGGGTAAATTGAATGATAGAGAAAAAGCAGTGATAATTCTGTAAAATGGTTCAAAAAGGTTCAAGCTTTTATTCGAGCCTAATCAAACAATTCTACCACATTGATTTAGCACGTTGGTCCCGGCAATCAGTTGAACACCCCTGGTTGTCATTATGACAGTACATATAGCAGTGTGGGGAAATGCAAAGGGCCCAATGAGACTTTTAGTAGGTCGTCCATATCCGATATAAGATAACATCAATAAAGACGTATCGATCCAAGAAATTGAGTCTCTTCTTCAAGGTTTCGGTTAAAACAAAAAAAGGAGCGAGTAATGTGGTTAATTAAAAATTAAAAAAGTAACCTTCGTCAACCCGCGTCTGTCGCTCCTATAATACTAGAAGAAAAGGGTGCGACACATGGCAGACACAAATTCCGAAACGGGTTGACTCCGCTCAGACATCAACATACATTACAATACACCTTCGGTTTTAAAACATCTGTTTCCTTTATCCCTCTCGGGCAACACGACATCGGGACGTCGTGTGTCCGTATTAAAAAAAGCTTTCTGGCCACAACAATAAACATCAATTTCACTATCGTTCCGGAGAAAACAATTGCCACGGAAGCCGAAGCACGCGACTTCATTTGTCTTCGACCGCTGTCGTGTTCCGAACGAACGTGTTTTGTTAAACAAATGAACTATAGATATTGGAATTTCTATTGTCTCTTTACCATCATTGCTGCCGTGCAAAGGCATAATACACGTACTGCTCGCAAAAAGTAGATTAGGAGAAATCGTGTTTGAAATACATTTCATTTAAGATTCGAGACCAATAAATCACAAATTTTGTTTGACTGAAATTTTGTTCTATAATAGTAAATACTCTGCGAAAGTAGATAATTATGTAAATGTAATGCTTTCAAGATAAAAACTGGCCTTCAGATTTTTTGTGTTTAAGTGACTTGAGATGACCTGTATGCAGTGATGATACCCGGGTATTTATTATCAAGTGTAAATACCCGGGTATTTACCCAAAGTGGGAATTTATAGGGGTATTTATAAACATAATATTGTTATTAAAAATATTTAATTACTAAATAAAGGTTTTTCTTGTATCATAAAATTAAAAGGTTCTCACAAAATAAAGGTTATTCTTACAAAAATAAAAACATTTTTAAAACAAAGAATAAAAATATCAGTCTCATCTGACGATATATCAACAGCAGACATTTTCTGGTCATCATCGTCAATCGTATGAATCTTTCATATTTTCTGATTCTGTTATCCAAGAAGATTTAGCAGAAACTTATTATATGATTATATGTTAAGTATGTCAACTTACCGGCGTTCTTCATTGTTAATCAATTTCTTATTTTGCTACGAATCCAACTAAATGTAGTGAATGTTCTTATATAATTCAAATATTTTACATCATTTTACATCAAGAGTACACATTTACATAGTGACTCATTTTTGCCCGCAATTTTTTTTTCTTTCTGATAGTAAATGTCGCATTGAGTGAAAACTTTCATATGGACTGATTTGTTTTCTTTACGCCTTAGAAAATTACAACCGTTAGAAATAATTGTAAAATAATTGCAAAATATTGTATTTTAAATGATTTAACTTCTTTGGGAATTGATAAAACCAATAAGCCGGCATGAAAGTAACTTTATACTCAGAATGACAATTACTTGTAGACAAAGTTTAAAACGTTTCATATATATTTTGTTTTTGTTCATTTATTTATTTAGTAATTTTTTACTTTTTGTTTACTTTTAATTTGGTTATAAGTATTGATTGTGCTCTTTCTTAGTTTTAGCATTGTTTTACATGTAGTTTATTGTTTATTTTTATTTATTTAGTTAATACTTCAAGCGGCTGTAACTTAGACTTGATTGAACAATTAGGTCCATATGAAAAGTTATACTCAGAATGACATTTACTATCTCAAAATAATTCTTGCGGGAAAAGAGAGTTACACCCTGTATAAATATTCTGAAATGTAGTTAAATGGTGTTTTAGGGATAAAAATGATAAAAACCCAAAATTAAGGTATTTACCCTACGTCGGGGTAAATACCCGGGTAAATACCCATTTTATAAGTTTCCACCCGTCGGGTATTTACCCGGCCCACATCAATGCCTGTATGTCATCATTTGTTCTTCATATTATTAAGAATTTTGATGAGCTAAACTATGATTCTGACATAGATAATGATAATAAAATAAACCTGAAAAATCTTTTTATATTTTAATTGTTTCACCTTTATAGCCAGACTGTGGCGCAGCGGCAAAGCGCTTGGCTATCAGTCTAGAGGGCGTGAGTTAGATCCTTGCGCCCTGCTTTCAGAGTAAAGGTTTTTCTGTGGTTTTCCTTTACTCCTAGGCGAATGCTGGAAGCCAAACAACTTAAGACGTGCCACAGACGCTGGCCATAATTATGCTAATTCGGGACTGCCGATGCTCCCGTAGTGGCGACTTCATTACAATTTGGCCATATTGTAAGCGTTTTGTTCACATTTATGAGAAATATCAGTAATATATTTAGTGTTGATTACAAGATATATTTAATTTTTAAGAGATTTCATGAACAATAAAGTGAACAATTGTTTTTATTTGGATCGAAATACGATAATAAATTTCTTGCGTAAACTATGGTACACTTTTCTAAATTGTTAGTTCTACGGCTGGTGTCCTGGAAATACTGGACATTCGAATAAAATTTTTAAAAATCTGAATAAAATTCCGGACACTTTATCAGGTAGGAAAAGTGAGCAAAATTCGGGACTGTCCCTCCCAAATCGGGACGGTTTTCACCCTATATCATAGACATATAACAGCAATTAAAAACCAGTATTCGTAAGCTACCGGCTGTGTATGCAGATTGTATAAACATGTTTCACTTCAGTAGTGTCACAATTTTTACTTTATCATACGCAGTATGATGAAGTACTGCAATCGTGCCGAAAAAAAAATTAGATTTTAGCGGAAATAGGTCTTTTTGGGTCCCCTGATCATTTTTGACCAAGGTACAAAAAAAATGTGTGTGTGTATGTATGTATGTATGTGTGTGTGTATGTGTGTGTATGTGTGTATGTGTGTACTCGATTTTTGTGGAGACGACTCCGGAGAAACTACTAAAGGTATCGGGACGAATCTTCATATTTAGCAGTTTTATGACCAAACTTAGAGCTGAAAAGCTTTTGGTTCAAAAGGGTCCAAACGAACTGGCTGTTTCCTCTAAGCATTTTTCAGGGATTTTGGAAATGTGCCGCAATTTCTGTTATTTCGTCAAAATAGTTAAATAATAAATTAAAGTAGAGGAAATTTTGTACAATTCATGTCTATAACATTTTTTAGTAAAATTAATAGTTTGGCTGCAGGAGCATTTGATCTATTTGATCGAAATCGTGTCTGCAGTAGTAGTAGGTAGCCAGGATATTTTCAAACTTTTGACAGTATTCAGAACGTCAGCGGTTGCGAAACGTCAATTCCACACGCAAATATATGGAGAATGCGATGATGAGGAGAAACACGCGCGCACGTACGCTATGTGGAATAATATTGGAACATCTTGGTGTTCACAAAGTCAATGTGTATTTCAAGTGCGGATAGCAATGTTGTTATGTTTTCGCGAATAAATGCAAGAAAGATTGTAAGACGGTATGTTAACCTTAAAACTTATTTGGAATATTGCGCATAATTCTTTATGATCTTTTGTAGTTAGCACTGAAGACGTGGTAATACCCGAAACTATAGTATGCTAGAAGCCAATATAATATATTAATCATCAGAATCAACAATCTTTTTACTTTATCATACGTAATATGACAAGGTATAGTAACCGTGGCGATTTTTTTTTAGATTTTAGCGTAAATATGACCTATTGGGTTCCCTAAATGTTTTTATGTCGCTATTTCTGGAATTTCATGGAAATAGTTAAATAATAAATTAATGTAGAGGAAATTCTGAATAATTTATGACTATAGGCAAAACTGGGAGAGCTGAAGATTACTCATAGATTTCAGCTGTTATTTTAGACATACGTTACAGAATATTTCTAAATATTGACGCGTGTTAAAACGAAATAGCATACCTTTCATACGTCTGCTGTATAATTTAAATGGGCAAGACAAAAAAGTACGTCTGTTCTTAGAACCATAAGAACGAATGACAGCGGTAGCAACCTAACCTCCAATTCGAGGGCGAACGTGTGATGTGAACAAGATGTTTTCGTTGGTATGTTTTCACTTTGCTTCTGTTAAACATGCTAATGATGGATATATAAATTAGATAGGACAATTATCACAATTAAATGACAGTATATTTATCAATTAAATATTAATGTTGAACAAACTACCTAGTAGGCAACTTAATATACACAGCTAATAACCAATTCACGCGGTACGCTCATATCTTGGTTCATACGATTTTAAGCGATGAATCACCTTCAGCTCTCCCAGTTTTGCCTATATGACATTTTTTGGTAAAATAAATAGTTTAGCCGCATGAGAAATTCTATTTCATCGGATCGCTCGTACTGCATTAAAACACTATAGTATTAAAACTAGTTAGCCAGGATTTGTCAGATGTTGTGATTCTAAAGACAGTAGGTAGTGTCAAATGCTGATGTTTTGACATTACATACTGTAAATATAATCAAAATATCTGTCTAGTTCTAGTAGTTTTATTTTGATGCAGACATGGCCGATCTCGATCAAATAGAATCTCATGCAGCTAAACTATTAATATATATTGTACGATAAAGTCATGGCCATATCAGATTTTTTTTTAATAATTAATATTTTAAAATTTATGCAATCATATAACATCGAATTCTTTGTGAAACTTGGTATATATAGTATATATAGTTTTTAATCTTAAACAACTTATCTTAACAACTTCTTACGATAGAGCTCGGATGACGTCGATTTGACGCCATTCGCCTATGTAACGCTCACGGCAAGTTCTTCACCGACTTGGCCTCCTGATTATCATTATGAGACATGCTCTGTTAAAATAATTCTTACTTGGTTGGAATTCCCAAAGTTCTATAAAATTATGAGTGTGTAAAGCCTCCAGCGTCGGTCAAAGATATAAGGAAATGTGTTGATGCCGATACTTTCCAGGTCTGAAGTTGCAATGAGTAGGCACTCAGTGATTGCATTGCAGTGTAGCAATATACGGTACGAGTTTCTACCAGATTTATTTATTTGGGGTTGTCATAAACAAATGGCTCACGGAAACAAGTGCAAGGTCTTGAGCATCTCACAGCGACAAAACGAATGAAATTCGCAAAATAACAGCAAATGCGACAGGTTGTAATAGATAATTTTACAAAACCAGAGCTGAATAAGAACGAAAAATATTTAGAACTATATAACTTTAAAACTCAATCCGTTTTAGACATATGTTTATAAGAAGTTTTATGATCAAAATAACCCAAGGAATCAGCCGTTAAAGTTTGTCGCAATACCTATTTAGAAACATCGTGTACCTTTTCCAGCAGTGACCTGTAGGAAATCTGGTCACCCTATTCTAAGATCATCATCACACGTGTTCTGGTTTTCCGGATTGTTTCTTCTATTCTTCATAACTCATATTTTTCCCAGTAATCATTATCGATGACACAACATAGGTCATCATACTTTAAGAATGTGTAATTTACGTATTCCATAATTGTCCGTCCAAGAATCATCGTCAAAGGTAATTTCCCAGGTACCACAAAATTACCGGTTTTCTGTCGTGTTTGTTTGTTGCTTAATTGACGTGCGATCGTCCAGTTCATCGCAAAGCCAAAATAAAACAATGAGGCGAGCTTACTCAGCCGGCAGACGCCTTCAACTGTTTTGGCGTTCCAAGGTCAAGATCGCGGAGACAAGGTCGGGCCAATACACGACCTTTGCACATCACAACGATTACTGTTATTGTTATTTCTTCATACTACTTTTTTAATCGATTATTATTGATGTTGTGACATTGGGTTTAATAACTTTAGACATAGCCATAGTTTCTGGATTGTATAGGGTATTTGACCCGTGTTTTCCCCCTAAAAGAGGCTTCTAGCAAAACAAAGTAAACAAATGGCCGGTTGATAACGTAAGCAGTAGGGTAGGGCGGGTCACTTTTACACCGGGGTACATGTGGACAATCAAAATGTTCCTCCCCATTTGCTTTATGAAGCTAGTTAGTTGCATAATAGTGAAGTTTTATAATCCTTGTTGTGGAGTTATTAGAAATAATAATAATAATAATAGTCTTTATTGAGTAATAGCATTTAATACAAATCATAAGGTGCTGATCAGGGCGAAGTTCAGAGCACAAAAGCTCTGCTTTCATACTTAACCCCGTCTAATGTAAAACAGAAAAATAAATCTAAATAAACAAAAAAAGTAGGTACATAATAAGGAAACTAAAACTGAATTTTTTCAGATACTGAAAACAAAGAAACAAACATCCCGACTCTTATATATATATATAAATACATCCGTAAAAACATTTTTATCAATAAACAACATATTCAGCTCAGCAAGTGCCCCCGCCCACTCTGCCACACTCCAACTCACGGAACATCAACAATTGATAAGCAGCGCGGCCTGTGTGTGGACACCCAACGATTCGCACCGATATCCTTAACAGGGAGAAACCCATTGTGATTTTCTAGTAAACATTATGTAAAAACACAAATGTAAATATGGATACGATTTGATTATAAGATGTTAACAATTATTCTGGTCCGCCGGACTAAATTCTGTAAAAAAATCAGAAATTCATGTGTACTTGCCTATTAAGGTCAAGTGAACTTCGCCCTTGTGTAGTAATATAGAAGTCAAATTGCGCGGACACATATGAACGGATTTTTTAAAGGATTTGATCAGCAAACAAAGGATACTATACTTATTCACGATTCAAAAATTGCAACAGAAACATGTTTTGAAATATCTTATCTACTCTTATTGTAAAAACATGTCGACCTTTTACAGATGGCGGTTTTGTTAACCAGTGATTTTAGATAGCTACTACAAAGCTTTGTCCGGAATCAGCAATCGTTGAAAAGATTAAATTAAATGGCATGACTATTTAAAGGAAAATCACTGCAATGTTGACAAATATACAGAAAAAGCTTGCTTCTTCTCATTGCGGGTTGAGTCACTGCTCAGTATTTGCACGTGGAAGTTCGAAGTGAAGTGAGTGGAGAGCTGATCGGAATGTGTTCATTATCAGATCAAACAAGGGGAGTGATATGTTAGCTGAAAACTGTAAATGTTCAAAACTCGATTTAGATCTCACAAAATTAGCAGATATTACCTCTGATTTACTCAATGGCAGGACCTAAATATGAATTAGTAACACTATTGAAACATCATTTTGGAAGACACAACGATTTGGTTTCAACTATTAATTTTATAAAACCACCTGGCATTTTTTGTGTAAAGTTCGAAAGGTTCCTAGATGACATTGAGAGTTAATGTTTGCGGCTTGATTTTGTATATCTACAGAAATGAGGTGGCTAAGTCCCGGTCAATTATTGGACCAGTTTCTGAATTTACATGAGGAAACTGAAATTTTCAAAATTGAAAAAACCGTACCTAAAATTAAAAATTCGTATTGGTGCTGTACCTACCTTTTCTGGTTGATATTATTAATCATATAAATACGTCAAATAAGCAAGGCAAAGATCAATTTATTACTAAAGTCTACTAAACAGTCACATTTTGTTCTTTCAGTGAGAATTAAATTTATTTCAATCGCAGTTAAAGTCATTCAAACGAAATCTTTTAATTGGTTTCTTTCTTCTAAACTTTGAGGACCAGATATTAAGACGTTACGTTTTTTCTTGTTAAAACTGTATAAGCAGAAAACAATTTAAATAATTGTAATTGTAAAGCGTTCATTTTCCAAATTACAATAAAATTGCTGAATTGCCTCATACATATGTCTAAAAGATAGATGATTTGGTATCAGCCTTCAACAGTCGTTTTAAGATTTTCACAAGGCAAAACCTTTACCACTTTTTTAGCAATCCTTTTTTCATTTTGCAAAACTTTTTTTTTCTTTTATTCTAATGCGCCGTTTTGGACCAACGTATATTTGCGTGCAAATATTTTCAATCGTCAATATTAGTAAATAAAAAACTAGGAACCCACCAATGACAATTTAGAAGCAATGTTGCACTTTGCTACTACACAAATCGATACAGATGCTTAACTTAATGCTATGTCACGCTTCAAATTAACTTAATTATGTTTGCAAACTACTTACTTTATTACCTATTTTTGTGCTATACTGGACAAATATAAAAATTTTAAAAATATAGGAACTTATGGTGATGAGCCAAAAATAAACAATATACATTTTCTTTGCGGCCCTTCCATAAGTCAAAATTAATCTATGTGGCCCTTGGCCCAAACAGATCTGTACATCCCTGGTCTATTTGGTTATATCATATTCTAAAACCATCAGCGCACGTGGCGTTCCGCACGCAAGTTCCGAGATGCTTTTGTCACAGTTTGTCGGAACAGTTCTACTGAACAGGTGATTTTTATCACAGTTCTTCGGAACAGGTTATGATTTTTTTGTTCCACTTTGGGGGAGTAATTCAAGAGTGAGTAAATATGTACCTATATTGATATTTGTTTACTCTTATTAACTTTTATAGTAAATATCTACAAAAAATTTATTATTAAATTCAAATTTTCAAGTTGTTCAAATGTTGTCTCTGTAGACCCTCATATACCACAAAAAAAGCCCAATTGAATAATATTTAGGTCTCCCGCAGCAGGTCTAAAGTTTATGATTTTACTTAAAAATTCGAATTTTTCATATTTTTTAATGAAATATTAAGTGGTGCTTCCTTTACAAAGACCACATGTCCGCACTTTTAACAACATTTAAGAACACTTTATAAATTTATACAAAAATTGTCTTTTTTCAAAAAAATTATCGAGTCTAAATATACTGCTGACGATCTAAATGTTGCATTAAAGTAATATATTGTTGTATATTGTAATTTCACACCTTATTGTTAATGTTTTTGTATTTGAAAAAGAAAAATCACTTAATCTTTCGTTGACAAAAAATTCTAATTAATTAAAGAAAATTATAAACTTTCCGCCTTCTGCGGGAGACCTAAATATTTTTAAATTGCGCCAATTTTTTTGGTAGTATATATAGGATATATATATATATATAATAATATATATATATATATATATATATATATATATATATAATATAGGTCCATAGGACAACTTTTGATCAACTTGAAATTTTGAATATCGAAAAATAAAACGTTTTTTCGATACACCCTATTTACCTGTAGAAAAATAGTTCTTAAACTCAAAATCCCATAGGTTTAAGTTATTTCGTGTTAACAGTTTAGAGATATCAGCAGGGGCGGCGCGGAGAATATTCCAATGGTAGCTTAATTGAGGAAATTAACGTAATTAATTTAAATAAATATTAGTCATGTTATGTTACCTTGAGCAATATTGTGTAAACAGGTTTCACTTCAGCAGTATATGTAGGTACTCCCTTAGTTGATACTATTAACTAGGTTTAACATATTTTTGTAAAATGCATCAACTGTCTTATTACTGAGTTAAGTTAACAAACTGTGAATGCAATGACGCGTTATTCGGTACCGTAAGTGCAACAACCGGAACATTAACCTACAGACCAGAGAGCTCCCAAAACTCTTTTGAGGGAGGCCGGTTAAAAGAATTATTATACATTGATCACATAAAAATGTGTGGAGGAACTAAGAATATACACCTATGAACACCTCAGTTAGTTGATTATTGCAGAAACTGGTACGTCGCGTCTGTCAATGAACCCGTCACTTTATAATGTGATTTTCTGAAAATTTAGTACCTAATTTCAGTAGTTTGCACTATTTCGTACCACTAATCCCCAAATTCATATGCATCAGCCTGTAAATCGATGATTATCCTAATAGTAGTACCCATTTTCTTTTCTTCAATTTTTTATATCTAGTTAGCAAAGCCATGTAGGACCATGTAATATATAGTATCTACCAAATTGTACCACTAAACTACTAAATTGTACCACCAAGATCAAAATTCATTCATCCAAAATTCACCATATCGTTTCCAATCTTTTACCGTCAGCTCAGCCTACCACTTTATCCGTTCATTAAGAAAACCATGTTGGCGTGTCATTTTTAAATCGATGGATTAGTGACATTTTTGGATTAGTGGCTCATTCAGTCTTAAAAGCTCTATCATATGATAATTATATGTAGGTGATAATGCTCATCATAAAAAATACCATCAACTGACAGTTTTCGCATTAGAAATAAGGCTTGTTCACTTAAAACCCATCCTGCATAACTTTAGATGTGATAGCGACATAATGCTTAAAAAACAGCAATTTTTAAGTTTGTATCTTTTCGCGGTTTTCTTTATTTTTTACTTTATCATTTGTAGTATGACAAAGTATTGTAATCGCGCAGAAAAAAATTATATTTTAGCGGAAATATGTCATTTTGGGTCCTCTGAATATTTTTGTCAAAGGTACATAAAAATGTTATATTTAGAAGTTTCATGACCAAACTTTTTGTTCAATAGGGTCCAAAGGAACTGGATATGACAAAGTATTTTAATCGCGCAGAAAAGAAATGAGATTTTAGCGGAAATATGTCATTTCGGGTCCTCCGAATATTTTTGACCAAGGTACAAAAAATGTCATATTTAGAAGTTTCATGGCCAAACTTTTTGTTCAAAAGGGCCCAAAGGAACTGGACGTATTTTCAACGACTTTGCACGTGTGCCGCCATTTCTGCAATTTTGTCAAAATAGTTAAACAATAAATTAAAATTCTGCATAATTTACGCCTGCATTTTTTTGGTAAAATTAATAGTTTAGCTGCATGAGCAAATTCTATTTGATCGAGACCGCTCGTACAGCATTAAAACTAGTCAGGATTCGACAAATATTTTGATTCTATTGACAGTATTGTCAAAACATCAGAGTTTGATATTGCTGTATAGTATGATAAAGTCATATGTCTGGCCACATCAGATTTCTATATTTAAGTAAATGTCCATTTCAACAGAATTTGTCTTAAACAAAATTATATTTGCCCTTGTACGTTCCCAATTTAAAAAATGCAAATGTAATCATATGTGACCTGAGTTGAATGGAGTTCAGTAGAAACATCCTAGGTCATAAACTGATCCTTTAAAAGGTTTGTCATCAGTCACCACACATTCATTTCACTTTCAAATCTTAACCATCCCATAACACCCCACATTATTATTAGCATTGAACGTCCAATTACTTATTCTAATGCACGTGGTAGCAACATCTCGCCCCCAACTAAACACAATGGACAATTTACATGACACAATTTGAATATTCATTGTACATTCAAATCTCCAAACACAATTGAATAACACCCAAACTCAATTGCGAATACCCAAATGTGGGATTATCCTTAATTAATTAATTAGTGTCCTTGATGGTGTCAGGCCTTACTAAACAAATCCTTGTCGTAGCGTCTATAAATGTAAAAAATTATGAAAATAATATAATGAGGATTGTTGAACTCACTCAAGGAAACATAGTATTGTTTATTATTTTTTAATATTAAATATTATGCAGTATACAGCGCGATTGTTCGTTGTTTTTTAAATAATGTGCGATCGCATTGTAATCGTTTTTTATACAATTTATATTTAGCATTAATTGCAGTACCTACCTTGGAAATGCCAATAATAGCTTGTAGAATTGTACATGTTGACAATATAAATTTATGAGAATATGTACATAAAATTAAAAACTTGTATTTCTCTCTCAAAGATTTGAAGAAGACTTAATAAATTAATACATAGCAATCTCATCAAGGCGTAAAAATGTTTTATTTTTTTTGTTTAGAAAATATCGTACTTTGGTTTAGTTATTAGTATTATACATAATAATTTTCATTATGCCGTATTACTATTTACTACCAATTTCGAAAATTAAAAAGGGAAGTTTTATTATTTGCAGAAAATTAAGATAAAAAAAAGGAAAACATAAATGAAGGAATGATTCTTGCTTCTCCTGCTTTCAAATAATGATTTTTATTGAATTAATTAATTTTTCCTATGTTTAATGGGCTATAGTGAAATCGTGCATTAATAGATAATCGATATTAATTTACAAGATTAATGTTTTTGTAGTTAGATAGATTTTTATTTATTGATTCTCCTGGTTTATATACAGGTAAAATAAAATTACTGGCAGCATGGGGCGCTAAAATTTTTGTCCTACGTGATCATAAAGTTATATTTTACATCTTAGATACCGGGGCAAAAACTGAATCCTAACGCCCGCGCGGGCGTTAAGGGTTGCCAGGATTATATGTCAAATATTACAAATATTTGTCATTCAAATTGTAAATTTTAAGTCATCAATGTCAATTATTGGCAATTAAGGTTATGCGTTTGACAATTAATTGTCTGTACTGTCACTCGGCAATGTCAATTATTGGCGATTAAGGTTATAAGTTTGACAATTAATTGTCTGTATTGTCACTCAACTCCAAATTGTTTGTATTGTTATTCAACTCCGTAGATACGCATGTCACTTAATAACGTCAAAATATTTATGAATATTATTCAAGCGGAGGAATAAAACCATTGTAGGACATAAAATGTTGTATGCAGCTCGGGCATTACTTGATGTTTATACCCTCGGGCGACTTAAAAGGCTCTCGGGCCTATCGGCACTCGAGCTTTTTAAACGGTTGCCCTCGGGGCATGAACATCCGTGTAATGCCCTTGGTACATAAATAACTATTTTGTCCGGTTCATTGGTTAGTGTCAACTAGTGATGGGCAGTTCAAATCTTGATATTCGTCCATCGTTATGCAGAGTATACTAGGGCAAAAAGTATTATCATTAAGTATTATTATTATTAATATTAACGGTATAACTTTATTTTCTATGTAGAATCATAACAATCAATAGAAAATGTACATTTCCATGTAGCAAACTAAAGCGACGAGATTTCATACAATCGACGTAGAAATGCAATCCTCTAGAAAACAGTAGGCTTTTACACAATAGTATGCTAGTACTTTTTTTGTAAAAAATACGAAGATTACAAAAATTGAGGCATGTACAAGATTTTACAATAATAACATCGATTTTCTTGGAATGAACGTTATTTAATAGATGTAGTGCAATATTATCAGCACACTGTATACAAACTAGTTGACTTATGCCTTAAACGCAGATGTCTCGCAACATTATTTTGTTGGCTGGTTGACACGATTTCGCAAAAACTACCGGCCAGATTTAAAAAAGTTCTTGCGGAATTGTATTCGTAGATTGAGTCGCTAAAGCCAGAAGTATTTTTAGTTTTATTTTGAAAATATATACTTCATTAGTTGGACAGATGATATATGTTAATAAATAATTATCTTCCCAGTAACATTTTTATTGTATTTCGGCCTCAAAGAAGTACTACAAGGTCTACACAGCCACTCTTTTCTTTTTTGAATGCACGTGTTCCCAATCGGTTACAGAATTCTCTCAGAGACTTCTGGACAGAACTTGGTGACTTTTTACAGAAGGTGTATGTCTATACCAGCGTTCTTCAACCTTGTGCTTGTGACATCCTCCTATCCCCGAATATAATGTCACCGGTCCGCAGCCCGGCGTTGAGGAACGCCGGTCTAATCGCTACTATAATTGTTTTAAGAAAAAAAATGCTAAATACTAATTTATGTTATTTAGATGAAAAAATTATTTTGTTTTTAGGTTGAGATGAAAGCGGCCTGAGATATTCCTGATACCGAAATGTTATTAGTTCAGGAAATATAGGTACTCTATTAGTTGCGCATAAGCAACTATAAGCAAATTATTTTCCCATTCATATATGTTTTTAATATGGCGTATGCTTAATTTATTTACACCCTGCATTAATAAATCATATTCAATCATTTTAAATGATTGAATAATTTAAATCTTACATTTAAATACGACATATCACGTATATACGATCTATGGTGTATGCTTAATTCATTTACACCCTGCATTAATAAATCATATTCAATCATTTTAAATGATTGAATATGATTTATTAATGCAGGGTGTAATTTTAACATTCCATAAAGGTAACAAGTAAAATTACTAAAAACTTTTACATTGCACTTCCTGCATTCTAATGAACATTTACATCATCCCGGTGTAATGAAATAAGCGGCAATTTATGCAAGTTAAGTTTTCGTTTCAAGTAGTAATTCCGATTGCGACATTTGGTCAACTCTTATTACCGACTTATGATTGATACCATTATCGATTGAGAAACGTCGCAATAATCTGGGAAATAAAGTTTTTATCGCGTTTTTCGTCGTCGTCCGTGTTGTTTTGCACAATTGCAGCTTCATTGTTCTTTGCTATAGGAGAACAATTGCGACGCAATGTGAGAAATTACGATAGGAAATTGTGTGAAAATGTTGTTAAGCGGCCGTTTCGAACACTACTTTGAAACATTATTTATGCGATTTTATGCTAAAATGTTTGTACAAGGTACCAGCCTACACGTTTATCAAGTTCTATTTGATATGCACCATATAAGTGTAAGTTTTTATGTTAAAACAAACAGAGATAGTAAGCAAACAACGATTGGATATTATGTAATTGATCGTCAATGTTTAGTATTGACAAACATTGCATGGCGATTTCTGTTATCAGTTGCTGGTCTACTTAAATACGACTAATAGTCTTGTGCATAGTTTTTTCAACCTAATTACTATTAATTATTGTTCTTGGTCCATTTTTGGAACAATAGCGTATCTATTATTTTGCGCTATATAACCTCCATATTTGCAGTTAATTATAGTTTAATAAACTTTCATTTGTTAAAAATGATAGCGCCCTAATTTTATGTAGGTATGCATAAAATACGCATACAGACCAAATTTGATAGCTGCTAGAGTGCTCGCAAACAACTTTAATACATACAAATCATGTTCCTTATTTAGTTACTCCAAGTACCTCTGACTGGGTTACCGCCTTTCTGAAAACAGTTGAGCTCTAAGTCATAACAATCGCCATTGCATTTATATGTCGTAGGCAAATGGTTATTTCTGGCAAAAGGCTTTTGCCTAGGCAAAAGCTATTCGTCTCCGTTTTTTATCACAACAATAGGCACTTGGTTCAGCTACTGTGTTTGGAACCTCACAGTAATCTCCGCAGCATATCGGTGAACCATTATGAAAACATGCAAACTTTTTAACACACCATATGTTTACTGCGTTGTACATTTGTTTCGCATAATTTCCGTATGCAAAATAGGAGTTAGGTGTTATCATCATCTGCACTGATGCGTAAAATCGTCCAATCGACAAGAATTCAGAAATTTAGTGTTTTCCAGTCTAGTATAACTTTTTCCTGCTAAAAGGGAAACTATACATTTTTAACCAGAAAGTCCTGTTTAAGTATCACCGCACTCATGAGTATTGACGCTTGTCACAGCAAATCAGGTGTAACTTCATTAGAATCATGATGATTAGAATATGATATTACTCAAAAGTAATCAACGACTAACTAATAATTATGAAGTATTTGAGAATTAACATGCAAGGATTGCGCATCACCTCACATAATTTTAAAATAAGCGGTTGAAATCTATATGCTATTTGCCTGACAACGCTCTTGGCAAATACATTTGCCTAGGCAAATAACTTTAAAAATATAAATAAAGGTTCAATATCTATTTGCCCAGGCAAATAGCCTTTTGCCTAAAATAACCATTTGCCTACGACATAGAGTGAAATAGACTATATTCTTGTCCATACAGACTGTCCCATAAATATTGCGACAAACTAGTAGGGATTGTAGGGGACACCTAAACAAGTTGGGAATAAAAACAGTCAAAATTCGAACAAAAAATAGCGAAACTAGAAATGATAGGTTGTATTTATTCTTCAAATCTTCTTTTTCCAAAAACATGGTGACTGACAATTTGGAGCGATGAAAGTGACGCTGCGGATTCAAAAACAGTTGCATATAAATCCCATGAAAGAGACCGATGGCCACTTGAGCAAAGCGATGCAAAGCTGGGCGAACATCTCTCATTTGCTCTCACTGAATTTTAATGCAACTGTATTTTTCTAACCCGTAGTAGCTTCACTTAGCATCGCTCCGTATTGCCGTTATTCCTTGACATAAAAATCCGCAACTTTAGCCTACCTGCATATTATAAAACATCACATATACCTAGTATGAATATTTATTTATTCTAATTAAAATGTATCTAGATTATTTTAACAATTGCTGTGAAAAATTAACATTGTATTGACTTGCAGTTACTTAATTTTATCTCTCATTCAAGGCGTGCATGCACGTAGTGCTTCCGGATATTGAGTTTTACAATTCTCCATTTAAATTTTAAATCGTCCTGTATTGTTTACTGTGAGTGCCGTTCAGCAGAAACAAACGGCAACATGCCGCAAATATAATAGTAATTATAGAGGTTCTTCTTTTAGTAAAGTAACAACATAACCTCCGCACCGTGAGTATGATGATCTATTAACAATGGAAACAAATACTGAATGGTGTTTGTTCATGTGCATGTTCATACACATTGGACAAAAAAAACGGTACAAATTTCCAATAATCACTCGTATTTCCAATAATATTTAGTTAATTCAAATATTTCTTTTAAAAACGAATTGCTTGTAGTGTGAAGTTTGAAACCATATCATATTCGCAATAACAGAACGTTTCAATCCAAAGTTATGTTGCTTTATGTTTAGCTATGCAACATTTCTGATAACATCGGGTCAATTTAATGTGAAATGAAAGGTATAATAAAATAAGTAGGTAATGACATTTGTTTTCTTTTGGTCAAAAGGGGCAGTAGAGATTTTATAACATCGTATACAGGGTGATTTTGTTTGTATACAGGGTGAAATTTTGAAATCTCGTTTTTTGCTGATTTTACTCAAATAAGAAGTGGAATTGCGAATATGGTATGTTTTCAATTCTCACAACATAAGCAATTAGTTTTTCAAAGACAATTTTGGAAATATGAGTAATTGAATGCAATTTAAAATTTGTGTTTTATTTCTTTCGTATACATCAAAAGGATAATTTCACGAGGAGGGGCGCTAACACTAAATTTCTTCGATAAGGGGCGGTGAACCAAATAAGTTTGGGGAACACTGTAATAGACTATACTGTGATATATCTATATATTATGTTTAATTAGTCAATTAACGATGGAGTTAATTTCCGTAATTGATGTTTGTAGTTATTGTATCTTATCTTGTTATATTATCGTTTTTTATTATTCTATATTATTAGAACCACAGTCAAAATATTAGGCACCGGACAGGATTTGACACTAGTCTTTAAAATTCTATACTTGATTGCATTTACACTACGGGTACTTAAACAATAATCGTTGTAATAGTCGATAACTTTTGTAAATAACTTTTTTTCAATTAATTTTTAACATATTGTAAAAATATCAGAAGAATCCATATAACGTATTACAAATAGGGAATCAACATGATATTTTAGTTGTCTAATTTTAAGTCACCATATGGTATAACTAGTCATTAGTCTTTCACAAGCCTCTATTTTAATATAATTATATAATTCCCAATACTTTGGGCAAATATTTGGCAAATATCGTCTATATAAACCTATAGCGAAAACAGATAAATATTTACCAAATACTCAATAATGTAGTGCCGCCCTAACTGAAAAAAATCAGGTGTGGCCAGGCAC
This sequence comes from Melinopterus prodromus, assembly GCA_964023965.1. NCBI lineage: Eukaryota > Metazoa > Arthropoda > Insecta > Coleoptera > Scarabaeidae > Melinopterus > Melinopterus prodromus. The sequence continues at coordinate 73,173,690 of OZ030390.1, forward strand.
ATGACTTTATCACACAATATATAAAATTATTAGTTTAGCTGCATGAGATATTTGATCGACTTCGATCGTGTCTGCATTAAAATAAAATGAGTTAGCCAGGATTTGACAGATCTTTTGATACAATTGACAGTAGGTATTGTCAAAGCATCAGCATTTGATACTACCTACTGTCATTAGACTGGCTAACTCGTTTTATATCAATGCAGATGCGACCAATCTCGATCAAATAGAATTTGCTCTGGCAGCTAAACTATTAATTTTCCCAAAAAATATCATAGGCATAAATTATTCAGAATTTCCTCAACTTTAATTTATTATTTAACTATTTTGATGAAATTACAGAAATTACGGCTCATTTGTAAAATCCTTGAAAAAAGGCGTAGAATAAACATCCAGTTCCTTTGGAGCCTTTTGATGTAAAAGCTTTTCAGCTCTAAGTTTGGTCTTAAAACTTTTAAATATGACGTTTCCTCCCGATACCTTCAGTAGTTTCTCCGGCATCGTCGCCACAAAAATCGGGTACACACATACACACACAGACATACACACACACACAGACATTTTTTTGTACATTGGTCAAAAATGATCAGGGGCCCCAAAAAGACCTATTTCCGCTAAAATCTCAAATTTTTTTTCGTCACGATACAATACTGCTTATTGTTCTGCAGACTTCCCAGATGTGGCACAGGCTTTTGTAAAAGTCTGGCATGAAGGACTGAACAATAAATTAGGAAGTATTCTCCCAAAACAGTTAGCACAACTTACCTGACCAAAATCCTGGTGACCTGAGTGAGAGATACGTTAGAGTCAAACAAGGTGATGCATGCTCTGTCCTTAAGAAAATAAAAGCAGGAGTGCCGCAAGGTAGTGTTTTAGGGTCGGTCCTTTACCTACTCTACACAAACGACCTCCCACCACTAGAAAATAATACTGTCGCAACTTTTGCAAACGACACGGCTATCCTAGCTGTTGGGATTAGCAATGAAGAAACGATGAGAAAACTCCAAACAGCTCTTGGTCATTTTCAGGTCTGGTCAAAGAAAAAAAGAATCAAACTGAACGAATTCAAGTCAGTACATGTTGACTTCTTCACGAACAAGAAAATACAACACATCCCAGTTACTATTAATAACCAAATAGTACCGTACGCAAACACAGCCAAATATCTCAGCATGGCATTAGACGCAAGGCTCCGCTGGAAAGCCCATGTCAAAAAGAAAAGAGAGGAATTAGATAGATGTACTGACTGCTAGGAAGAAACTCCACGCTGTCTGTACATAGTAAGCTTCTCTTGTACCAGCAAATTCTAAAACACGTGTAGACGTATGGCGCTCAACTCTGGGGTTGCACCAAAAAAAGTAAATTGTCCAAACCTTTCAAAATCAAGTATTGAGATGCATTGTCAATGCGCCTTAGTACATTAGGAATGATGATCTCCACAAGGACCTCAAAATGGAGTCTGTGTGCAAAGAAATCTAAAAAGTAGCAAGAAGGCACGAGTAAAGGCTTCACCATCACGTACACGTTGAGGCCATCCAGCTCCTCGACAACACCGAATTAATCCGAAGACTCAAGAGAAAGACGCTTTTTGAGTTAGTGTCAACGTGACTTACTGGAAAAGCAGAGTAAGTGCTAGTTGTAGGTGTTACTTCTAACAGCACAGACAGTGCTACGTAGTGCGCAAGAAAAAACGTGCCCAGGATACCAGGACTAACTAAGAGACATCGATGGGTGCCTATTAGGCTAAGTTATACTAGTAAAATAAGTTAGAATTAAGTTACTCATTAGTCAGTTATGACTAGAATGTAATACACTTATTGAATAAAAAAATAATAATGCGTATGATAAAGTAAAAATAAATAATTTCTGTTGTCGACATTCGACAAGGACACGTATCATAAATATCTGTTTTGTTTACCACTATCACAGAACACAAAAGAATGGAAAGTTTTCCAAAAATTACTTGTTTCAAAAGTGACGATTGTACATGTTATTATTAAAACTATTAAAAACTGATCTTTACGATTATGTTGACAGATATGGGGTATGCAATTTACATGTAAACCTATGAGGCCAAATGTTTTCGTGTTTACTTGTCAAGAGCGTGGTATGTACATTTGGTACTAATGATGCTCATTAAATGGTCCTTAGGACATATTACGGAGAATGTTTTTTATGGAATTTTGTGTGGCATCTCCTTGTATAAATATTTTGTATGAATACATAACAGCAACCGCCACAGTTTTTAGTGTTTCTCTTCAAGTGGAATTCAAGGATAGGATAGGATAGGATAGGTCACATTTTCACGTATTATCAACATCGCACTAATTTGACAGGGGTCACATTCAACACATCCGTATCAATGTACATCTAATCAAGAATGCATTTGATAAAATTACAATTAATTAGTAACTAAAGTGATATTTTCAAGAAAATATGAAGATTTTCAGTCATAATCACGCATCACCAGGCATGACACCAAATACTTAAACGGCTGTAGGTTTAACAGCATAACATGAAACGATAAGAAATATTTGAATAAAACAAAACCGTGTTTCAGTTTTGTAATTAGAAGCCATAAGATCATACAACCATTAATAACAAATAATAACAAAGGCAAGTACGCACTTGCCTTAAGATTAACTTCAAATGTTTGCTCAAATAAAACATACAATAAAACACGACATTAATTTTACGACGTTGAAACTGTTAAACCGTGTTTCTGTTATTGCAAGTGTAAGATAGGACAGACCTTAAAAAAATGTAGTGTAAAGAAGTAAAATGTAATACATACCGCTAACTTTAAATGTACAACCATAGTCTTTCTCCCAAATAATAAACTAATACAATCAGAAGTCACTACACTACATGCATAAAATAACATCTACAATAAAATGGTATATCTACGTATATTAGGTACCAATATCATAGCATAAAATTTACAATGGAATTTCAACGAAACCGACGTAGTTTACAAATTAAAGAGTTTCTAAAGGTAAATGTAAAGACAATTGGTTAATAGAATTACATAATTAATTTCAGCAATACTGCTTATAATTGATTGGCAAATTAACGTAACAACTACAAAATATTTTGGAGACAAGAAGCTCTTAGAAGTTTACGAGGAGTAAAAAATGTGTCGAAGCGAAGGGCTTCAATTCTTTTCTAAACCTTGTACGAGGGTGGAAAAAATTCCCAGTTGTATTTTGTTATAATAAATATTATATTGTTTTATGTAGGTACATCTTGTTATGATCGGATAAAAAAATGACTTCTGCTTAGGTGCATAATGCATATGCAAGTTGTACACCACTTCACACAAAGCTCTCTTCATAGTACTAAAGATCAAGGTTTAATAAGATGTTATTCCGGCGTACTTAGACAATTCGATCAAAACTTTTAAATAAATCTCTACCTAGGATGTTGATCGATTTTAATACCTATAGGTTATAATTGTTGTGTTTTTTCCTTACAAACGACTCAAAAACAACACAAAAAAGATGCCAATCTGAACAGATAGATTATGTTCAAGATTATATACCTGCGTCAAACAATTTCGTTACAGAACAGAGTCAGGAAAGAAGTGAGCAGAAAAATTAACATAGCTTGGATGAAAGTTTGGTCGTTAGAACCAGGGCCGGCCCTAGGCGGTAGGCAACGTAGGCAACTGCCTACGGCGGCAAAGTTTAGGGGCGGCAAAACTAACTGAACTACAATAAAAAGTCTCTAAAATATTGCCTGAATCTAGAAAATAAAGGAATAGTAAAATACAATCAAATACAATCGGAATTGACTGGCTTCAGGCCATTCCTATATTTTTAGATGCATAGCAGCCAATAATAGACATATTTAAATAAAATAGCACATTAGCTTTTATAAAGAATTAGGATCAATTAGGAAAAATAATATGAAAGTGTAGTGATCCTATACAAAAATCAAAAGAGAAATATAAAATAGTCCTAACGATCCTTTTGAGTTTTTATGCCACAAACTTAAAGAAAATGTTATAAGCAAAAATGATTTATTGGCACATTCCAAAGATATAGAAACCGCTTAAAAAGTTGGCGAATCCTCCATCTTAACGGTTTAGCATTTACTGCCGAAATGTAAGCTAGTTAATTTTTATTTGGGTAGACACATAATTTGCCCGCATAAAAAAAAAATCTGATGTGGCCAGGCACATGACTTTATCATACAATATATAAAATTAATAGTTTAGCTGCTTGAGAATCGATTTTATTGAGATAAATCGTAGGTATTGTCAAAGCATCAGCATTTGACACTACCTACACTACGTCATTAGAATAATAGTTATTTATGTCACAAGTACCGAAAGTACGGAATAGTGCGACGAGCGGTGAAGCGACGCGTCACCGAAGGCGGAGCGTCGCCGTAGCACGTGAGCGCGTCGCGCTATCTAGTTTTTGGCAGGAGAGACATCAACGTTTATTGTGTTGCTTTTTGAGAAACATGTATTTAAAATAAAATAAATAAAAAATGGTTATATTTCTGCATAGGAAATGTTAGGTTGGTACCACTTTAACGAAACGTCAAGTTTAAAAAGCTAATTCAAATTCTGACAGATTTATATTTGTTCATGACACTGTAGATGTCACATCCGTACCAACATACTACAATAAAACTACAGTCATCGCTATACTTTTCTACTCAATTTATCGTTTTTAAAAGATATAAAGACGGGTTGATATTTCTTATCAACAAACAATCAAATTGGTGATCTTATTTCATTTGAAATTTGTATTTTGTAATTTGCAGCACTAGAGCGGAAACGTTCCATAGCGGTTCTACAACCTCTGATGAAATCAGCTGTTTTCGAGTGTGACAGCACAAAAATATATTTTTCTACTCCTATTGAGGAATGCATTCATTATCATGGCAATTTATGATAGGTAATACTAACCATTCCCCACACACATGACAAATATTTCATTCCTGGCTCCTCATACCCCGCTAGTAGTGAGAAATATTTCATTCCTCACGGCTTTAGAACCAATCACAGCTCTGGATTTTTCATTTCCAAATTGTTGATACACTGCTTAGCGACATTGTCAAGGCATTGACAACGTCGCTAAGTGACAAGGCGCACCAAACAATTTTAATCTGTCAAAATCCTGTAAACCGTCATAGTGACATACAGCTGTCCCTATGTGCACAAAAATTAATTTATAAAATTTCGTTGCATGGTCGTAGAAAAAGTATAGTATTCCATTCGCAAGTAATGGCAATTTATCACTCGAACGCTTTGCAGCACTCGCCTACGGCTCATGCTGCAAACTTCGTTCTCGTGAGAAATTGCTTACATTACTTGCTCATAGAATAATATACTATTGTCAAAATCCTGACTACTATGTAGTTTCATATCAATGCAGATGCGACCGATCTCGATCAAATAGAATTTGCTCTTGCAGCTAAACTATTAATTTTACCAAAAAATGTCATAGGCATAAATTATTCAAAATTTCGTCTACTTTAATTTATTATTTATCTCTTTTGACGAAATTACAGAAATGACGAAAATCGTTGAAAAATGCTAAGAGTAAATAGCCAGTTCCTTTGGACCATTTTGAGCCAAAAGGTTTTCAGCTCTAAGTTTGGTCATCAAACTACTAAATACGCACTTTCGTCCCGATACCTTTAGTAGTTTCTCCGGAATCGTCGTCACAAAAATCGTTTACACACGCGCGCACACACACACACACACACACACACACACACACACACACACACACACACACACACACACACACACACACACACACACACACACACACACACACACACACAGACCCATAAAGACCTATTTCCGCTAAAATCTCAATTTTTTTTTCGGCATGATTACAATACTTTACATACTGCGTATGATAAAGTAATAATATTAAAATGTACTGAGTCTTTGATAATATTATTATTGAAATTAATTAAAAACTATCAGTGATTAAAAAATTCCCCATGAAGTGTACTGAGTCTTTGATAATATTATCATTGAAATTAATTAAAAACTATCAGTGATTAACAAATTCCCCATGAAATGCTTGCATCAATATCTCCGAAAATATCACTCTTAGCAGAACAAATTATACATCATATTAAAGATAAAATTTTGATTTGGGTACATGATAAACAAAGAATTACTTAAAATATTGAAAGATTTAGATTTCGGAAAATGGAAAGAACGGAGATATTATGTCAATATCTATTCTGTCAAAGACGACTGAAGTTTGCTGATGACAGATGACTTAACAGTGTAGATATTGACATAATATTTCGGTTCTGAAAACCGCTTTTTAACCTTCTCCCAAATCTACATCTCTCAACATTTTTAAGTAATTCTTTTCATCTTTAATATGGTGTACATTTTGTTCTGCTAAGCTTAATACTTTCGGAGATATTTGATGCAAGTTGTTCATGACAAATTTTACTGATAATCACTGATAATTTATAATAAATTTCAATATTAATCTCTTCATTCAGTAAACATTTTGATGGTATTATTGGTACTGTTTTCATAGTCGGGCGAATTAATTATGATGTTAAATGATTTTGCGTCCATAGACCTTGTTTCCAGAAGGTCCAGTTGACGTTTTTAAAAATTCATTACCTCCCTTAACATTGGGCCAAAATTAACCATTGCTTAGCAGTTTTTTTCTAACCCTGCCTATAACTGTTGCTAACTGAGTGGGCGATAGACACTTTGCTAAACTAATTTTAATAAAAAAAGTACTTAAGAACCATGTCTACTTAAAATTGTCTTAATGGGTTAGCAATGAAGGCCACTGAATATGAATTGAGTAACACGTTAGATCTGAAAGAAGTTACTAGCGATTTTGCAGAAAAAAAGGTTCAGAAGAGTTAATTTTAAGATAGGGTTAAACTTTGTATATTGTACTAGTATTCTTTATTTTTTGTTGTTTTAAAAGTATTGTTGGACTAGTATAATCTCCAAAGGTTGTGTTTTTATTACAAATAAATTTCGTAAATATTGTCTGAGTGCTGACTGTATTTTTCTGGATCATGATTTTTGTATAAATCTGTTTTGGCGGCAAAAACGCTACGGTCGGCCCTCCACCCAGTATTATTTCAATGATTTGCAGTTGGTTTGTTATAAAAGTAATTAATCAATTGAACTACTATTTTGTAAGTATGTAATTAATTAAGTATGTACAAGTGGGCCAAATTCGATGTTACTATAGGAGATATCGCTAACTATAAGAGATATCGAAAAATGTGTAAGATCGTCTTTTTTTGAGAGAAACTCAATGGTGAAAACCAAAATAAGGTATCGTCTTTTGTTTTCGAGTATTATTATCCTATTAATCTAAGCAAATTGCACTGCGAGATATGCACTGTCAAATATTTGTACCGAAAATATTAATATTTAATGCCGATTCATAACATCGCACATCTGGACTTGCAAACACGTTGCAAGGTCTCGAACGCATCGGCTGGCTCGACAAAAACTTGTAGTTCTGTGGCCGTAAAAATACCTTCTACGCCGATATTGGGCAGACTATTTGAGGTAAACATATTAATGCCGCATGAATGCACCGGTGAAAAATACATTCTTATGCCTGCAAGAAATAGTTTTCGCGCTATAGAATTCTTAATACGTTTTACTTTCGACAAGAAAATAATATCTTGGTACGTAGTGTGTAGGATAGGATGTTTGTTTTCGCTACATTACTAACGCGTGTTGCAAATTATCATAAAAAATAATACACGCAAGGACTCATGATGCATGAATTTATTCTTTGATAATAATTATTTCAGTCATTTGCAGTTGGTTTGTTATAAAACTAATTAATCAATCAATTAGGGGGCGGCACTATTGAGATTTGCCTACGGCGGCAAAAACGCTAGGGCCGGCTCTGGTTAGAACACATCCTCAAAAGCAACGTAGATCTAAACATGAAAAGAAAGATCTTTGAGTGTATCAGACCGACCATCAATTACAGCTCACAAATTGGTAAGAGTAAGAGAGAATATTGGTCATATAATCAGAGTTAGATACAAGACATAATAGAAAGGAAGATCTTGAACATACAACTGAGAGAGACAGTAAGTTTAATGGAGAAGACATACACCATAAGGAAAATTAATTAAAAATTAAGTTCATTAAATATATTAATACGCAATTTTTACTTTTGTATTTCTCAAGAATTTTGCATAATATAATTTATTTTAAATACTTTAGATTGGGGGAATAGATGCTAATATTATTAGTTATTGTTGTTTTATGTAACACAGTATTATTATTATAATTTAATCAGTATTTATCATATGTCACCCAATTTTGGAATAATGGAAATGAAAATCTGAAAATTGAGCATTATATTTTGATTTCTAAACTAACTCGTAAAAATGGGCAAAAAAGACAATTGAAATGTATCAAACTTCAACTATCAATAGCACTAAATTATATTATAAATATTTAACAAGCTATGTGGATAACGACTATATTTTAAAAAAATCTGATGTGGATATAAAATTAATAATTTAGCTGCATGATATTCTATTTGATTCTGATCGTGTCTGCATTAAAATAAAACAAGTTAGCCAGGATTTGAAAGATATTTTGAAAATATCATGTAAATACAAAATTATATAAAGAATGTTGGTAACAGCAGCTGTTCCAACACTAGCAGTTACTAACATTAAAAAATTTTAAAAAAAATAATTTTTTAACCCTGCAGCACTTACTGCAAAACATTCGTTTGCATGGTGTAACCACACAAAAAATAATTTTCCTTTATTTCAGCAAGTTTTGCGGGTAAATAAAGTCAAACGAAGCATTATTATCACAATACTCTTTTGTTCCAATCTCCCTTATTTGTCAACTACCGAACAGTACACTAAATTTTCAGACCCAGAATCATTATTCGTCATCACCAAGTAGACTGACTAATTTACAATTAGTAATAATAACACATCCTTATCTAAATTCTAAGCACTTTGCAGGTTGTAAACGACACGTATATACATACATCTTACAAACAAGTTCCAGCATTCCGTCAGTTTACAACGATTTTCAAGATAACCTTATCAAAACAAACGAGAGATTTAAGTTTTTTATATACCTACAACGGAATGTATTTTTAATAACAAATGATATATTGTGTTCCTGGAAATGCACTTGCACACAGTAGTTTAAAATAAACAAAAACAAATAAAACGAAAAAAATGGAACAGGATGACAAGAAAATTACATGATTAAGATTTACTATATGAATGTGTGTATGTTGCGTCGTTCTCTTCACATCTAGTGCAATCAAGTTGAGAGCATGAAAAATGACGGTAGACAGTTCTAGGCTAACCAGATGGGACGCGTGCAAATTCGCGTTCTGAATACTTCATTTCAGTTATTTAAATTATGCTATACTTATGGGAAATTTGCATGGAAATTCATTTGTTTTGTGATTTTCACCTCTAGTGAAAACGAAGTGCACTTGATCATAATTATTTATTATCATTTAACGCTGCTTGAGTTGGAAAGCGATTTTGAATTAGATTAGAGACAATTAATTCATTTGGGTAGTTGCGTTGTTATTTTATTACTTTATCATCTGTTCGGGAAAGCAGACGTACTTTTCAGTGGTTCGAAAAATTAGTTTTTAATCATAACTGACGCTTAAAATCGCGTAACATTACAGATGTTGAGAAGTCTGCCAATCTATGCAAAATAACACAAATCTTGGAGAAGGGCAACATGGCTGTAAAAATAATTTTATTGTTTCAAAGAAAAGAAGAGATAACAAACTTTTGATTCAAATATGACCTACATATGAAGCATCTACAAATAAAATGATACAATAATAGATGCAAAATTGGAATAAAATAGAATGCTGTTCGCAAAAACATGTCAATGGTGTTTTCTTAAATTAATCCGTATTAACAGCAGTGGGTGTACATTAGGGTGGTTCAAATTAGCTATTTTTATGTAGAAAGGAACGATCCCCCCAAATCGTTTCCTAATCAAAAAATGGGCAAGTATTTTTTGAAATTTTGATTCTTAATGGTACCTGTCGAGGCCTCAAATTTCCATAATAAAATGCATGGGAAAGAGACATTTTTTGGTTTTTTTCCAATAATTGTACGGGGTTTGGGAAAACTTAAGACTAAAGTTATAGGACTTGTAGAGGACTTTCCAAGGAAGAATTTAACATAAAATACATAAGGATTTGACTCGCCCCAACCCACCCCCACAGTGCCCTGAAAACTACCTTTAAATAAAAAAATCTGATGTGGCCAGGCACATGACTTTATCATACAATATATATAAAATTAATAGTTTAGCTGCATGAGAATCTATTTGACTGAGATAAATCGTGTCTACATTAAAATTAAACTAGTTAGCCAGGATTTGACAGATATTTTGATAGTCAATAGAATCGAAGGTATTGTCAAAGCATCAGCATTTGACACTACCTACTGTCATCAGAATAATAGTTGTTTATCTCACAAGTGCCGAAAGTACGGAATAGCACAACGAGCGGTGATGCGGCGCGTCACCGATGGCGGAGCGTCGTCGTCGCATGTGAGCGAGTCGCGCTATGTTGTTTTCGGCAGGAGAAAGGAAAAGGAGGGAAATACGTATTTTAAAAATAAAAATTAAAAATGGTTATATTTCGGTATAGAAAATGTTAGGTTGATACCACTTCTACGAAATGTCAAGTTTAAAAAGCTAATTCAAATTCTGACAGATATATATTCGTTCATGACACTGTAGATGACGTTCCATAGCGGTTCTCCGAGTGTGACAGCGTGGTGACAGCCATAGACATTTCTGTGGTGATAGCACAAAAAAAATATTTGTCAACATCCTGGCTACTATGTAATTTCCTATCAATGCAGATGCGGCCGATCTTGATCAAATAGAATTTGCTTTTGCAGCTAAACTATTAATTTTACCAACAAATGTCATAGGCATAAATTATTCAAAATTTCCTCTACTTTAATTTATTATTTAACTATTTTGACGAAATTACAGAAATGGCGGCTCATCTGCAAAATCCTTGAAAAAGGCTTAGGATAAACTACCAGTTCCTTTGGACCCTTTTGAACCAAAAGCTTTTCAGCTCTAAGTTTGGTCATAAAACTTATAAATATGAACTTTCGTCTCGATACCTTTAGTAGTTTCTCCGGAATCGTCGTCACAAAAATCGTTTACACACACACACACACACACACGCACACACACACAGACACACACACACACACACAGACATTTTTTTGTACCTTGGTCAAAAATATTCTGGGGACCCATAAAGACCTATTTCCGCTAAAATCTCAAATTTTTTTTTCGGCACGATTACAATACTTTATAATACTGCGTATGATAAAGTAATATAAATTTTATGTTCGAGATATCCCAAGTGATATCATTTATATTTTGGGATAATTTACATTGTTTAAATAATAAAATATTATTCGTTTTCAATATCATTTTTCAGACAAAATTTGAAAAATTGGGGAGTTACATTTTTTTACTTTATCATACGCAGTATGTAAAGTATTGTAATCATCCGAAAAAAAAAATTGAGATTTTAGCGGAAATAGGTCTTTATGGGTCCCCTGAACATTTTTGACCAAGGTACAAAAAAATGTCTGTGTGTGTGTGTGTGTGCGTGTGCGTGTGCGTGTGCGTGTGCGTGCGCGTGCGCGTGCGCGTGCGCGTGCGCGTGCGCGTGCGCGTGCGCGTGTGCGTGTGCGTGTGCGTGTGTGTGTGTGTGTGTGTGTGTGTGTGTGTGTGTGTGTGTGTGTGTGTGTGTGTGTGTGTGTGTGTGTGTGTGTGTGTGTGTGTGTGTGTGTGTGTGTGTGTGTGTGTGTGTGTGTGTGTGTGTGTGTGTGTGTGTGTGTGTGTGTGTGTGTGTGTGTGTGTGTGTGTGTGTGTGTGTGTGTGTGTAAACGATTTTTGTGACGACGATTCCGGAGAAACTACTAAAGGTATCGGGACGAAAGTGCGTATTTAGTAGTTTGATGACCAAACTTAGAGCTGAAAAGCTTTTGGCTCAAAATGGTCCAAAGGAACTGGCTATTTACTCTTAGCATTTTTCAACGATTTTCCTCATTTCTGTAATTTCGTCAAAAGAGATAAATAATAAATTAAAGTAGACGAAATTTTGAATAATTTATGCCTATGACATTTTTTGGTAAAATTAATAGTTTAGCTGCAAGAGCAAATTCTATTTGATCGAGATCGGTCGCATCTGCATTGATATGAAACTACATAGTAGTCAGGATTTTGACAAATATATTTTTGTGCTGTCACACTCGAAAACAGCTGATCTCATCAGAGGTTGTACAACCGCTATGGAACGTTTCCGCTCTAGTGCTGCAAATTACAAAATACAAATTTCAAATGAAATAAGATCACCAATTTGATTGTTTGTTGATAAGAAATATCAACCCGTCTTTATATCTAATTTTAAAAACGATAAATTGAGTAGAAAAGTATAGCGATGACTGTAGTTTTATTGTAGTATGTTGGTACGGATGTGACATCTACAGTGTCATGAACAAATATAAATCTGTCAGAATTTGAATTAGCTTTTTAAACTTGACGTTTCGTTAAAGTGGTACCAACCTAACATTTCCTATGCAGAAAAGTAACCATTTTTTATTTATTTTATTTTAAATACATGTTTCTCAAAAAGCAACACAATAAACGTTGATGTCTCTCCTGCCAAAAACTAGATAGCGCGACGCGCTCACGTGCTACGGCGACGCTCCGCCTTCGGTGACGCGTCGCTTCACCACTCGTCGCGCTATTCCGTACTTTCGGTACTTGTGACGTAAATAACTATTATTCTAATGACGTAGTGTAGGTAGTGTCAAATGCTGATGCTTTGACAATACCTACGATTTATCTCAATAAAATCGATTCTCAAGCAGCTAAACTATTAATTTTATATATTGTATGATAAAGTCATGTGCCTGGCCACATCAGATTTTTTAAATATTAATTTTCCTAAAGTCGAGCAATTTTATTCTCCATTTCTTATTCTGATTTCCTACCACTGTATGTCAAGATAATGCTTTTTGTTGCTGTCTAGAAACTGTTGTTGCACTCTAATTTGATGAAATATTGAAAACCATCCCAAATATAAATGACACTTAATATAATGTCACTTAAAATAGGCGAATTGCAAAAAAAATTGTTAAAACAAATGGTATTTGTTTAAGCAAATGTGGGTTGATTAGATAATATAGGCAAGGTATCTCGAACATGAAATTTATACGTTAATTTCTCAAAAAGCTGACTGTTCTATCATTAGAAGATAGTGAAAATGAATAATAATTAATCGTTTACACAATAGGAAGAACTTTTTAATGAATAATGTGTAATAATTGTTAATAATAAAGTGCCATTTCGACCTCAGAAAACAGAATTCAGACGGATTTTCGAGAAAAACGAAGCATTTAAACAAATAGAATTTGTTTAAACAAATGGTAATTAACTGACAAATGTTTATAACAATTCCACTAGACTTATACGAATTATTTCTATGAGAAAAAAGAGAATGAAATGATTAAAACGGTCAACTTCCTGAAAAATGTAATTTCTTTCGTTTTAGGGTAGTTTTCATGGCACTGTGGGAGCGGGTTGGGGGCGTCAAATCCATATGTAAAACAGGTCAAATTCTTCCTTGGAAAGTCCTCTACAAGTCCTATAATTTTAGTCTTAAGTTTTCCCAAACCCCGAACAATTATTCGAAAAACACAAAAAATGTCTTTTTCCCATGCATATCAGCATTTCGCATGTTTCTATGAACTTTTGGTCAACTTTTACGCAAGATTTAATATTGATAGTGTATGGAAGACGTCTACACCTACTAGCACGATACTGTAAAGCTTCAAAAACTCGGGCACATTTGGGTACTTTGATGTTGTTTGATAATTTGTGATTATTTATCATTTTTTGTAGGTTCTGTTATCCTTTATTTTTACTTGAAATGTTTAAAATAATGTTCTGGCTGATCGATATATTTTGACATAGGAGAAGATGCTCTATTTAACGCTTTATTTTCGCGTAATTTCTACGAGCATATTAAAAAACAAAACAAAATGTGAAAAAATTATGTCATATAGTAAAAACAAAAACACAGCAATGGAATAAATGCAAAATATCCGGATGCCATCGCTAAAATAAATAATTCTATAAAGATTTTCTTGCCGCACATAGTTAGGGATTTGGTTCGAATTTAATTGTCGGACCAAAACGGTCGAACCGCAAGGTTGGTCACTGTGACCAATGCAGCTATTAAACGGCTATTGTTGAAAGTTAACGGAATGCCTATCGAACTGTTTAATTCTAAATTCGATTCCAATCCCGTTGCTAATCCGACGATTTACGCGTACTTTAATCATGCCCAGGATATCTCGATTATTTCGCAATTCAATAATAAATAAATGAGCGCCCTGAATAACATCGATTTACAATTTCTCACTTCGATTTACAGTTCAAAATGGACGTTGTTATTTTTGTAGGCAATTATATCTCATTCAAGGAAGTGAAAATTAACAGTATTGGTTTATGTTCGATAGTAAATCACTCGTGTTAAGTATTATAAATATATTATTGACAAATACGGTTGTATAACCTGGATATGCTCCATATGCTTTTATAATTTTTGTTACGAGCGTAGCTATATAGCGTTGGAATGCCCTGCATGAATTATTAATGAATGTTGAAATACATCCATCATTAACAATATTCATATATAGGTATCCTTGGAGACAACATAGGGTATAGGTTGTTCACTGCAAACTTTTAAAATTCAAACACAAAAAAGGTAAAATCACAGTTTACAAACTGCATCTTTTCTGAAAGTATTGTTTAATTAAAACTGAAAGTATGTTCAGGATTGGCAAAATAAAGCTTTCCAAGTGACGAATACATCAGATGAACAAGACGTTGGAAGTCATTTTAAATTTTTTGCACCGTTTCGATTGTCTTCTATATAGATGGCTTTATCAAAAAGCAAAATTGCCATTACTTTATATGCTTATATGTCAATAAACTTAATCCATTTCGATCTCTCTTAGTTGCAGTATCTCCTATAGTAACAACCAAAATTGTCTGTTGGGCAACTTAACTGTCATGGATGACCATAATTCGATTCTGATGACTTTTTAGAAAATTGTATTCTTCACAAACACTTCTGGATTCTCTTAAGGGGGGGAAAGCAGTTTAGACGGCAGTTTGTTTATCGCTTTTGTCATTTGTTAACAGGGAAGGAATAATAAGAATTTGTTGAAAGTTAGAGAGTATTTTACTAATAGTTTGCAGTACATCTCTTTTTTTAGAAATAATTTCTTCCTGGAATAACCGAGATATACACTGCCGTCTATGGAAACGTTATGATTTTTACCATTTTTTGCATCCACTTTTGAAATAAGAAAACATATTTTAGACAATAATTTCATCCAAGAAGTTAGGTCACGTCCATTGCAATTCAATAAAGAAACTTTGTAAAAATTTTTAGAACGATAGGTCAATAAGTTTTTGAGCTAGAGTTCCCGCAAGTTGAAAAAGACGTTTTGAGAAAACGCGTTTGAAACATAGATGACGAAAACGAGAAACTCAAACCAGTAATTAATGATACAAACAGCTTATCGATTAATCAGCTATACCAGCACCATATAGCAACCATTCTTCTTCTTCAAATGCATCATTTAGAGCTTGCATCTCCTTTTTTTAGCTTATTTTGGCAGTTCACCTGCTGCTCTTCCATCTGCTGTGCATAATTGAAGCTCTGTGAGCCAACTATGACTTGATGCTGCTCGTTCATCAGCATTAACAGTGCTGAATTTCCTTCATTGAATAGGGCAACAGCCAAAAATGCGGCAACCTCAACTATTTTAGGCCAGAATGTGCTTTGGAGCCAATCGCCAAACGGTTGAGTTGAAGTTTCATTTGCATTCTGCGTGTGACCGCCTAAACAGCTCGTTAGCAAGTCATCCTTTGACAAATCTTCATAGATGGGAAGAATTTCTTTTTGAACCTCGGGGTGCAGTGGGGCAGGGTGCGCATCAGGCTCCGTTCCTAGAGGTTTAGCTTGCTGCCACTTGCACCAGCTGTCTCTTCGTTCTGGACAGTTGTCGTGATGTGGATTTTCCTCCGTGTATACCATATGCTGAAAAGTTGCCATTATCGTCTTCTTCATTGCTTTGATACTATTCACATTTTTACGAATCGCTAAGCCGTAACACGTGCTGAGTTTTTCGGTCAATTTTCCTTTTTCGCCCAGTTATTTAGTTTTCCTGTTGTTTCGGAGCCGAGTTCCCATTATTTTCTGTACATGACCAATACATTCACTCTTCACAACTGACAGACAGTTCATCACCGTACGGATTTAAATGTAAATGACTTTTCCGGAATTACTCCGGAAAAGTCATTTAAATTTAATATCCAATAAGGGTTGTAACGCCAAACTGTGATTTGAAACCACGTTTCTTCCATGTTCCATCACATAACACTTTCAAATTTAAAATAGGTTTCTTGTGTTTCTCGCTTTTTTTTGGACGGCTGCGCCGCCGTGCCGTCTACCTACAGCGCGCTCCAGCACTGAACCGAGGGGCGTTCACTTTAGTCCTCATAGCGTCGGAACGAATCGGAAGTTTGATATGAAACTTTGGAAACATATTCTTGAATAGTTTTACTTACAATTTACGGAATACGAAAACAAATTCTAAATTTTGACCCGCTAAAGTGCTTTCCCCCCTTAAACCTCACATGCAAATATTAGAATGTATTGTTACATGCACCGGATGTTACTAATACTATGAAAAACTCTTAAGCGTAAAGTACTTATATTTTAAAAGCCATGCAAAAATAACAAATTACAAACACAAAATTTGTGAAAAGCAAATAACAGCACGTATGATGTAGTTATTTTCAGTTCCATTTTAGTGAACGCTATGACGTCATCAATTTTTATGTATTTTGAATGTGACCCTATACTGTACCTTTTTATTTTAAGGGATTTTTCGGGTTTCGTAGAAAGCTCTTAGAAAATCACTCGTTTGTCCGTCTGTCTGTCACACACTAATTTTTTTTTAGTTTACTCTTTAGAAAGACAAAAATTTAATGATGCTGAAGCTGTAATTTTTATTTTTGTAATTTTAAATTTGACTAATTATAAAAGTTCCTAGCCCGCATATTTTCCAGTAGTGAAACCTAAAAATTGTTTGTTGGAGCAACAGTTTGACACTCAAAAATTCAGTAGAGTCATTTGAAAAGACTCTTCTTAGGGATCTCAAAAATATTTTTGTAACAATTTAAGTTAAATTTTCGATAAGTAATGCAACCGCACTTCGGGCACAAAAAAAAAACTTATCTTTTGATAACATTTTATATTAGGTAAATAACTTTTGTAATCATGACCGATTTTAATGATTCAAACTGTAAAAAAAACTTGGAAATGAGTGTGATAATCTTGATTACTTTGTTTATAACATGTTGAGAAAGCATCTAAAACCATTATAAGTTACAAAATTTATTAAGATTATTAACATTAACATTTAAATAGTATAATTATATACACATGTGTTCGAATTTTCAAAAATTGGAGATATAAATAAAACTTGCTATACAAATCTTTATACGAAATGGGAGTCTAAATTGAGTCGCTCTGTAGACACTACGGATGTTGATAAAAACATTTGATAATCTTTGGCGGTGACTAAAGTTCGTTATTTCAAGTCTCCATCATCACAAAGCGGTAAATTCAATGACTGTTATATGTAATCCGCATTTATTGTAACTTAGTATTTACATGAATAATTTAATTCATATGTACGGTGTACGGTTGCAAAATTGCTGAAAACTATTCAACTAATTTGCATCCGTTTTTTCTGAATATTGCCTAATCGACAACGGACTTTTCTGTTAGTTAATACTTGTCTAATACTTAGTTTTACTATTAGTTTTTTGTCATTAATACATAGTTGGATAATATTGAAATTAATAAATTCTCCTTTGTAGTGACAACTAATTTTATTGGCAATCGACAAAAACAAAAATAGAGCAGCAATTTATAATATAAAACTAAGCACAAATAACACCCAAAACAACATTTCATACTACTTGGTGGTAAATAATTTAATGTGCACAAAAACATGATGGTTGGATAGTTTTCGCAAATTCTTTATACTTCATCCTCTGTCCTGATTTGCCACCTCATCTCAAAGTTTTCAGATTTGAATTATATCAGGTGATGGGTTGACCAGTTCTAATTAATTTGATCTTCTGGCTGACAAACCACTCTGTTAACAACAATGGTGTTGTCTTTGGAGTCATTGTCTTGTAGTTTGATAATGGTTTGGCAGCAAGATGATCAATGTAATAGGTTTTGACTGTAGCTTATTTGTTTGTGGATATTTTTAATTAAAATATATAAAATATTTAAAAAATCATTTATGTTTTAGCAAAAATTACATTATTAATTTGAGTTGGTATATTATAAAAAAAATAAAAGTATCGGGGTTTTTACACGTCAAGACGGTTTTTGACCAAACTGTATGTATGTAGCTCCGTTTATTCTGTTTTACTATTTACCTAGTTATTTTGAAAAGAAGGCGATTTATAAAACAACCAAATTTGTGCAACAAAATATGAAATATTTTTCAATCAAATTTATAGTCATTTTTGTTGTTTCGATTTATAACAATATAATGTTAGCAATTATTACAATATTATGCCCAATTACAGTGGAAGATTTGAAGAGAATAACGCGCTAGTGCAAAAAAACATTGTTTATATTAAACTATTTTAGGTGCATACTTAAGACCTAGATAAAATTCTTGTGTTATTTCTTATCTAGTACTTGTAACGAAAAAGCAATACAAAAATAAATTCAATAATTTGTAGAAGGTGCTAAGCGCCATAATATTTATATCTACAAAATATAGTCTAATGATGTTTTTAACAATGTAATTAAAATGTAAAACACAATAAAATAAGTCATCTGGCAAAGTTTACTGTATACAGGATGTCCGACAGAAATGTAATATATATTGGCTCTCACATAATTCACTACTATTATATACACTCGCCTAGCGGCTCGTGTATTAACTGCATGCTTATGACATAATCTAAATTACATGCTCTTCAAATAATATATTATTTATTTGCGAAATATAAGTATCCAATACATAATTAAAATAGTAAATCTCATTTCTACAGCCCCATCAACTTATACTATAAATTCCACCCAAAAAGTTCACCCATCAATCACATTATATTAATTAATGATAATATCAATCCAATAATTTCTTGCCTAGTAGCAAAAGTAAGCAAATTTATTCCTAGAATTTACTAGAAATGTGTAATTAAAATTAAATTGAATCGTGTTATCTATCTATCACTTACTCATTACATTAATAAATATCCACGGAATAATTATTATTCGGCATGTTGAAATGTTATTACTAATAAACTATTTTAATGTTTTCAACAAGCTATACAAAATCGAATTTATCTTTATTTCAAGAATACAGAAAATTGTCAAATGAACCCATACATTCTTATTTTAGCTACTTACAGCACTTTCATCTACGGAAATTTGACTGTCTTGTTTGTTCCAAATATGCCGCATCTTGTATTATTTCGTTATCACAAACAAAAAAAAACGTCACAGACCGTTCAACCGCTCAAAAAACTTCGTACTGATCAATGATGCACTAATTTAGTCAGTTATCTACGTCGATAAAATCCTTATCTTTAATCACGCCGCTATCAACGATGAACCGTTTTAATTCTTCACTTCATTTTTCGGAAAATTCGTAACCGTCACAGATCGCGTCCCTTCGAGGTTATGCGAAAAAATCGACTTTTTGGACCGTGGCGATCAACAATAATCTTTCACCGAAGGAAACACTTTTTTCAACACTCATTAAACGATAATTGCCCAGTTTTCTTTATTACGCTAAACGCGGTGCGCTCACCTGTTCGGCACATCCAGTCACCTTGTTTACTACGCGCTGAATAACCATGGTAACGGCTGCAAGCCGCCTATGACAGATTGTTGTTGTGCTCGCGCTGAAAGAAGGAAAGGAGACTCTTCCACCACTTTCTGTTTATTTATTCGGCCGTTGATACAAACGAGTATTATTTGCATCGAGTTGCGAGTTTTTTCGAAGGTTATCGCATTTTAGATTGAAATGTTGGTGTTGGTGGCGGAAGAAGTGGTGGGGGCAGATACAGGTGCGTCGATGCACCGCCAACGTGATTGCACTCATGTGTATAGAAGTCCTTGATTCTTCGGAATTGCAAAATAATTTTTCTCTGATAAGGACGTAATAATAATTGTACTTAATGCATTCGTGGAGTTGTGTTACATGTAAATGTAAACCTGTAAAACGTGTTATTTTATAATGTTGGTTGGAGTTCTATCGCTAATTGATGGAATTATTTTGAATTGCATCGTAAAATGGCGATTGGTCGGGTTTTCTACTGTTTTAGAGGCGTTTGGACCACTGTATTACATCGATCAATAATCCGATAAAACCGAAAACATTACAGTTTGCAGGTTCGGCGGAAATGTTAACGGAAATTCCATTATGTAATGAGACTTATTATTAAGTTTGTTAGGTACGTCAACAAATAGAAATATTCTCTTACATTCAGGTAATTTTGTTTAATTGTACAATATATTCATATTTATATTTCGGTTTCTTTTTCACTGGTTCGCTGTTTAACGCACCCTTGAAGTCTCCTTAAAAAATAGTGCTATTTTATTGATTTTATAATTAAATTTGATCTATAGATTTTAAAATTAAAAAAATTACTAGATGGATTTTCTGTGTAGCTGACGTAAAAATACTTTAGATTCATTGTGTAATATCAAAATACACTTAATTGGTTCAAAATGTCCACCCCCTACGAATATTATGTGACAAAAAAAATATTTTCATTGTAATTTAAAAAAATATATATTTAGTGGTTGCAGCTTTTAACAGCTTTTAAAATTAAGAAATAGTTATTTAACCAACAAGTACCTATGTGTATTAAAAAGAGCGATTAATGATCGAAAGTTTTTTGTTGTTTGCCGAGATTACAAAATTTTGTCGTCGATCGTATTCTTCAGGCGGCGCACAGTGTGATATTTCAGCAATCTAGGGGGACTAAAGTCAAATTACTTAATGACACAGATATCCGCGAATAGGTACCTATTATAACTCTTGACTATCTGTTGTAGAACTGTGTAAAAGGATTTTTCTCAAAAATCGCAATGCTAACGTGTAAAGCGATTCTAAACATTCTCCACCTGCAGTGTAATATGGACGGTCGAATAATTTGGCTGAACATGTTAATGTTACAGAGCTATACTCGACTGTTTAAGTCGTGTTTTGTGTGGTGTGACCTGTATTAATTGGTTTTCTAATGCAGAAGTATCATTTCCAAATTTAATTGTATCTAGGCTTCACATATTTAACAGGATTTATAACACATTATTTTGCATTATTGAGCGTTCATATTAAATAAAATTGCAAGTGAGGTTCATATATAGTATAATTTGCTCTTTTTAATTAATACTTAATGTAATATGTAATTTTTTTTATTTTTTATAAGCATTCGGGCTCTTGACTTAGCGGCTTCGCTTAGCATAATATGACATAATATATCCACCCAATCTCGCGGCCACACGGTTTGGCCAATAAGTGATTAAAATGTGTAATTTGTAGGGAAATTAATGTAGTTTTAGCACTATTTTAGACTTGTTAACTAACTAAAAAACTGGGTTTTCCATAAAGTAGGAAAATTTGCCCTCCTTTCAGCGCGCTCTAGCGGCCAAACCGTTCCACTAAAAATGCCAGGAGTGCTCTTATAGGAAATTTAATGGATTTTATTTTTGTTATGGAATGGTCTACCACGAAAAGTGCGAAGTTTTATCACTTTTTCGCAAAAAAACTGAAAAACGTTCAAAAACTTTTAGTTTTTTGTGATTTACGTTGGGAAGCCCAATCCGTGGGAAGTAGAAAAGTTGAAATTCGGATGCAGCACCTCAAAAAATATTTTGGAGTTATTACAAGAAAGCTCACACAAACTATATACATCAGAAAAATATTCGGACAGTAGTGATTCTGAATAGCAAACGAGAACACTAACATTAATATAAGCAATAATAACACAATACACTAATTAAAAGTTAATTTTGTCTGTTTATTAATTAAATCTTAATTATGTTTGTGTTGCTCAATAAATGCTAAGGATACATATTTGTAAAACTTTAATTCCCCTTTTACGTACCTTTCTCACATGTTGTACAACTGACAATACACTGCGATAGTGATTTTATGATGAAAACCTAGGTACGATCACTTCTTTACCGTCAGAATTTTGACAAACTATAAGTACTGCACAGTATTCTAGAAGTTCGTCCTGAATATCAGAAATAAGTAGGGGTGTCACTTTCCAGAATCACCCTGTATATAAACTTATGTATTTTATCAAATTTACATTCACAATATTACTTATTTCAAGAAAAAACACATGAATCCTGAGTCAATAATAAAGTTCCGCTAGGTCACGAAAATATCACTGTGCGGCGTCTACATAGATTTTATTCGTCCATGTCATTTCAGACTATACGACCATTTATGTAATTTGACACTGACAGTTCTGGACTGTGGGTCTGGATAATGGAACGTTTTGATTGGATGCTTTCATTATACGTATGTTTGATCGCTATAATGAATATATAATACATTTAAAGAGCTGTTTAATAAATGATTTTATCTACGACTCACATACAATAAGTTCCTTGCATACGTATCTATGACTATATAACCTCCATCATGATACAAGCCAATGATGGTTATGACAATAGCATTGTATAATAATGACAGTTCGTTCAGATAATGACTTCATCATTTTACACCGCTAGTGTCAAAGTCTGTCAAAACCTACGTGGATGACAGTTATGTGACAGTTTGCCTCGCCATCATTGACAAATACCTACATTTAAAATATTTGATATAAAATAGAATTTATGAGTCGTAGGTCGCATGTTTACACGCTCGCCTACGGCTCCCGTATAAAGTACATGCTCGCGATATATATCCTTAGTTACATGCTCGTTATAAATAATATACTATTCTGGTCACTGAACATACTCATATAAATAATCGATCGACGGAAAAATAAATTAAATTTGTATTTACTTTAGTTTTAGTTTAGATTTTTTACTACAATATATTTGCATGCCACAAATTATTATCATTAAGAAAAAAAACAATAATTGACAAACTTTTGAGTTTGGATATCAGAACATTTCACAAATTTCCAATTTCATCAATTTTAAAAAATACATTATTGAGCATAGTTTTTGACTAAACACGCGGGTCTTTTTGTATTTATTTGAACTTGATGTTTCCAAAAACTAAATACAATTTTGTTTTCATATCCAGATTGCACGAAAAAAAGTACACCAGAAGCAGTTTTCACTTGTTCGATTTCTTTAATTGTTTGCTTGTGTTATAATTGTTTAAATTATGTTTTCCTTCCAAATTTCTATTAATATACAGAGTTAATTCTTTTTCCACGCTGTAGTCTACGTTGTATAGAGATATGAAATTTTTACAGTGGTTTTCTGATGTAGTATTGTATTTTGGAAAGTAAATAAAAGTAATAAAATATTAAATAACGACATTCTTTTGTTTTGGTATACATTATTATTTTACAAAAATTACTTGCCAAAATAGAACATAAAAAATAGAAATGCTTTACTTATGAACGTAGTTTGAATTATTTATCGTTTTTAAGTGATTTCGAATCCGAGATTTAGCAAAAAAATTGATTTACTTAAGACACCCGTGACTTTACCGTTTGTTTCATGTGTTTTTTACGTCCTAAATCACTTGTGGTTAGTTTCCATTGCAAATAGTTTTTCTCTAAACACTAACAAAAATTTTCATTTGTGATATACTGTAATTGATACACCCCTTAAAAGAAAAAAAAGGTTGCAATCTTTAATTGTTTTTTTATGCCTTTTCGATAGATTAATTTTGCCTTATAGACAGATAGATATTAGTGTATATTTTCCCATATGATTTTGGGGAAAAATTGTAACATATTTCATTTTAAAATAGCTACTTTTAAATTCTGAAGCTCAATTTTAGTACAACTTGTGACAAATAAACCTGTAATAATAATTTTAAGGTCATTTTTAGATTTGTGGCCAAGTTACTAATTTTACTCTAAAACTACCTACAGATTTTTTTTTAATTTTTATGAATCTTAATTGAATCAATCAATTCTAATTGGACTGTAGTATCAAGTTATACTTCTATATCTTTGAATCTGTATAAAAATAAAACGGACATATGTATTCATATAGCTTTCCTCGAAGTACATTTTCAAAGATAGTCAATCTAAATTTGTGAAGGTAGTATAGATGCGAATTTTTCAGATATTGCTTAACATCAAAATAAAGTCTACAGAAACACACCTCGTTTCTATTTTTTTATAAGTTTTTGTTTACATAATGTACTTGTAAATATCTAAAACAATAAACACTTTTAAAATTAAGATGAAACAACTACTACGAGTAAACCTAATATAGAGACCCATAAAACGATAAAAATTGCACCCTCAATATCGGATTTAGACCAAAACGGAAGTGATGGGTGTACAACCCTGCAGCCAGGAGATAGGGATGTCCCTGTGACTGTATTTATATGTACATGTTGTACTTTGAAATTGTAGTATCTGATACAACTACAATTAAATAAACTCTTATATACGTAATAAACTAAACTTGAAAGTTTATAACACGACAAGCTTTAAAAGACACCTAACATTCCGTCTGTTTATCTTGAGACAAAATGTGGCTAAGTAACAATATAATATATGCATAGCATATTCAAATAAAAATGAGAGAAAGCTCCAAGATTCCATCAATGCAGATATGACCAAACTGCAAATATGGTGTGAGAATAATATCTTAACAATAAACGAAACAAAAACAAATTACCTAATATTTAACCCGACCAAGACACAAACAAAAATAAATGTGAAGATAAACGATACGATAATTTCCGAACTTACCGAGACGAACTATCTTGGACTCCACATTCAGAACACTCTAAAATGGGACAAACACATATCAAAAATAATACAGAAGAACTCTATAACCATAGCACAAATATATAAAATCAGTAAATATGTACCCAACCACCTGAAGAAAACTATATACAATGCCTTATTTGTCTCAAACATAACATACCTACTAACTGTATGGGGAAACACAACACAAACAAACATAAACAAAATACAAAGACAACAGAATAAAATACTAAAAATATTATACAGAATACCAAGGCTGACACCAACAAAGGACGTGATGGAAATGACACACGAATTAACAATACCACAACGAATAACATTTAATAGTCTAAATCTGCTATTTAAGATAGATAACAACATTACAAAAACCGATATTGTATTTAAAAAATCGAACGACTTCCACAACTATCATATCAGAACAAGAACAAACCTCAGAACACACAAATATAAGAGAAGCAAATACTCCCAAAACATAACCACCCGAACGATAGACACATACAATAAGATAGACCAGCATATAAAAAAACAAACATACCAAACCTTCAAACTTAAAATAAAATATATGCTTATACAACACCAATTGAGACAATGATTGGGACGTGACCAACACACAACAGACAAACAACGTAGACCTTCAATGCCGCCCACTGGGAAGAGGATCACTCAATACCCAGATGGACGTTGAAGGAGCAGAAGAGTAGCAACCATTTTATATGTGTACTGTATACTCACTTATAATGTACTATATTTATTACATTATCAATAAAATATTAATTCTTAAAAAAAAAAAAAAATTTTGTTATCGGCATCTCCAAATCTATACCACTGTCTATACCATTGTCTGTATAATTACAGAAGTAATTGCTTCATTATTCTCAATTACTTTCAATTAACCCATCCAAAAACCGATCGAACCGTAGTTTTCTTTTTTCTACCACGACTTAAACAAATTAATCTCGTTCATAGCCCACTGCGTGCTTATATTAGCATTCTTTTAAATTTCACCTCCTCCTTTGAATATCAAAGCATGCCGTGTCAAGTAATACGAGTGTACGTACTTTCTAAAAAATTAAAGATAATCTTTCAACTTTTTAAATATTTATTAAAAATAAAATTCATCAAGCAGACACACTCAAACACTGATCCCAGGCTTTGGCGTTCACTTGTTTCAGGATAGCTTTCAACGACCCTCCAGGACCGCATTCAAATGTTCTCGGGAAGAATTCTCCTGGATCACGCTCGTACAACACGTGCATCATTTGTTCCCATTTTACAGGTTTGACAATCTGGAAAAGAAAGAAAAGAGAAAGGATATATAATACTACATTTTAATAGCATTGGCGTTTAAGCGTTTAACGTTTTCAAATAGTTTCTTCTGGAATCTGGATTAGAGAACCAGTCACCTAAAGGAAGTGCGATTCCGACGTGAAAAACACTTGTAAAGACATCAATTTCAATCAATTGATAGCTGAGTGCAAAGCAAATCACTTGAATCCCGTTAACGACGAAAATAATTTTAGTTTCTTGAAAAAATGAGGAGAATTTTAAATTGCATCGAATGTCACACCGCGGTTTTGTAATGAAAACTTTGTAAAACAAAACGTTTATTGTAGTGTATGTCAAAATGACTACCCCACAGGAGAAGTTTGCCAGTGTTCACATACGACGTGAATTCCAATGTTACATGGTGGAGATAGTTACATGTGCAAAACAACCAAAACGACTAGCTCAGTATTGGCGACATTTTCATATAACGAACAAGAATTCAACTGTGTGGCATTGTATAAAACTTCAATACGGAGTTTTAATACTCTGAATTTGAAACTCTATTCAAAGACGTGTAGAATGTGTGTGAATTTTTGATAGTTTGTTAGCAATAACAATGTATAATTATAGGGATTTGATGAAGGTATACCGGGTGACCCACGGCATAGGTACTCCCGTTTATTTTTTGTTTGTTTATAAAGCTGGACGAATGAAATTTGGGAATATGTTAATAGACAAAAATGCCATTCTTTGGGATACTCTTGAGGTTAATATGACTTCCGGTTTTTCCGGAAACGACGTCATCGTGGAAATTTTAAATGGCACCCTATATTGTTTGTGTGATATTTTCAATCAGGATGACATTCTGAACACAAAAACATATCGATCTTCAATTTTTATCACTAAGGCAACGCAAAAGTAGCTTTTTGTGTATTAATCTATAGGTGGATAGGAATTGGTGAAAATAGTCAAAAATTGTCAAATAAACACTAACTTAAATCGATTTTGGCCGACTTTGCGTTACTGGCGCCCTCTAGCGTGATTTAAATGCTTTTTAGCCAGTGAGTCATTTTTTCACGGGTACCCAATGGCCACACCCTGATGATTCGATAGAAAACATCTTTCCGATTACAATGATATTTTATTGAAATTCTTAGTGTACAAATGGTGTTAGAAACACGGAAATCGCAAAAAATATTGGCCTAATGACCTAAGTCAGCCCACAAGTCAAAGTCACCCAATGGCCACTCGAAAGAAGTACCCTGATTATGCGAGAAATAACATTTTTCCGACACAATGATACCAAATTCTTGATATTTTGCTGATAATCGTAACGTGAAAATGACGTTTAAGGGTACTCCCTTGCGAGTAGCACGCTGACTTAGGTCAATATTTTTTCGATTTTGTTGCTTCTAACAAAATTTTTACGCTAAGAATTTTAGTAAAATATCAAGTAGTTGATATATTGATTTCCGGGTGGAAACCGCGTTGAGGACTTTGAAGCAGTCGACGTTTCGCGCTCTGTTGCAAGAGGCATCTTCAGGAGTAAGTTATCAAACCAAGCACTAAGAAGATGATCATGATCAACTTACTCCTGAAGACGCCTCTTGCAACAGAGCGCGAAACGTCGACTGCTTCAAAGTCCTCAACGCGGTTTCCACCCGGAAATCAATATATCATTGACTCAGACCGCGGAAGTCTACAATCTAGATATGAAGTAGTTGGTATCATTGTAATCGGAAAGATGTTGTCTATCGAATAATCAAGGTGTGGCAAGTGGCCAAAAACCAATTAAATCACGCTAGAGGGCGTCAGTAATGCAATGTCGGCCAAAATCGATTTAGTTAGTGTTTATTT
Organism: Melinopterus prodromus; assembly: GCA_964023965.1. Lineage (NCBI taxonomy): Eukaryota > Metazoa > Arthropoda > Insecta > Coleoptera > Scarabaeidae > Melinopterus > Melinopterus prodromus. The sequence continues at coordinate 73,201,900 of OZ030390.1, forward strand.
GACAATTTTCAACTATTTTCACCAATTCCTAGCCACCTAGATTAATACACAAAAAAGTTATTTTTGCGTTGCCTTGGTGACAAAAATTGACGATCGATATGTTTTTGTGTTCAGATTGTCATCCTGATTGAAAATATCACACAAAGATTATAGGGTGCCATTCAAAATTTCAATGATGACGTCATTTCCGGAAAAACCGGAAGTCATATGATCCTCAAGAGTATCCAAAAGAATGGCATTTTTTGCCTATTAACACTTTCCCAAATTCATTCGTCCAGCTTTACAACAACAAAAATAAACGGGAGTACCTATGGCGAGAGTCACCCGGTATAACGCACGTATAAGCTTGTTACGGTATCTCACTAATTTAGAATTTCATTTTTTGATTATTTCGAAAGGGCGTCAGACTACTTGAAGTTAAAAGTAAAGAACAAAGTTTAGGATCTGCTGAAAAAATAGTAAAAAAAGCATTGACATTAAAAAATATATCTAAAAACGCGTTATAAAAAAAAAATTCTAAAAATTAGCATTTTTTATTGATTCGTGCATGTGAACATTAGCATGTGAACATTGGGAAGTATGTAAAATATCGATTACAAGATTTGAACGTAACAAATTATCCAATTTGTTTTATTGATTCATGCATTGTCCGCGGAAATCACATGCAAAATTTCAACTCGATTGAATATTTGGAAAATATGATTAAATATCGATTACAAGATTTGACGTAACAAACAAACAAGAAGTAATGATAAGATAAGCGTAGTAAAAAAATAAAGTTTTATATTAAATTGATATACAAATGGGTATGTTGTTTATTTGAATTCGAAGATTTTTTAAATTAAAAAATTCAACTTACAACCTAATTTTCAATTTTAGTATTTTTATTTAACGCGCTTAGTAAATAACACACGCGATGTATATTGTTGTTAATTTTATAGCTTTGAGAATAATATTAGTTTTTGAGATAATAAAAAATAGCTGAATGAATCTCCATTTTGCCACAACGGATGGGATTTACAATTTTTAACAGTTTCCTAGTTTTTATATTTATTATATATTATTTAAAACATCAAAATTAAGCAGGCCCAAGAAATTCGCTTGTTCTTTGTATTTTTGACGTAATTTTACTATTTATCCATGTTTGTCCTGGTTTTTTAAACCGATGACCTGCAAATTCAATTTTTGGACCTGGCAACCCTATTTGGCGATATTGTAGATTTCAGGCGTCTTTCTACATTGCACATTGGGCCAAAAACTTTTCATATTTTTATTCAACCTAATAATTACCTGTTTTGGTAGTTGCTTTCTAATATGATCCGCATTCCTATACTTCTTCCCATCAACATTTGAGTATACATGAACAACCGGATCCTCTATCGCAATTTTCGATAAGAACTTTTTAACCGGCTCCATGGCAGGTGCCATTAAGTCAGAATGAAAGGCCCCGCTAACAGGCATTCTAATAACTTTCCTTAAGTTAAATTCCTTGTAATTTTTCTCTAAGAAATCCAAAGCTGATGCACTTCCGGCTACAACTTTTGCGTGCGGGTATAAGTAATTCGAGATTCGACATTCTGGTTGTTCGTCACCTTTTTCCAACGCCCATTCTTTCGCTTTTAGGCACGCGTAATTTAGTTTGCTATCAGGGCCGTACATAATTCTGACCATTCCACCTGGGTACATATCACCAGCAATTTGCATAGCTTCTCCCCTTATTCGAACTAATTTCACAGCATCTTCAAAACCAATCGATCCAGCAAACACCAAAGCAGTAATTTCTCCTAAACTAAAACCAGCGGTTGCTACGCAATTATCAATTGCATTTGGCCTTTCTTCTTTTAACTTTTCCAAGGCAGCCAAAGATGCCACCAAGATCGCTGGTTGGCAGTATTTTGTTTGATCTAATTTATCTTTTGGTCCTTCCAAACATAATTTTAATAAATCGTATTTCAACAAGTAACTAGCTAAGTCGAAAAGATCTTTTACCATAGGATACTTCAAAAGATCTTTGCACATGCCCACGTACTGACAAGCTTGTCCGGGAAACAAAATAATCGACGCTTCCCTAGGATCTTGCTTTGGTCTTTTATAAAAATCGCCCTGTTTCCTAACATTAGCAGTCGCACCGTAAGGCAACGTTGCCCATTTCTGCTGCATATTTTCAACTTTTAAATCGTCAAAAGACGCGGCATCGTCCAACATTTTTTTCAACGGAGATTCTCCTTTTCTATCACTAGTTTTATTCATAACAACACTAGAATTATGCACGTAATTTTTACAAGTCCATTTATTTTTTCTACATACATTGCCCACAATCCTTCGGAAAGCACTCATATTTGCGACGGCCGTCCACAGCAGGTCAGTAAGGTCAGTTCAAAAATCCCGCCCAAGCGCTTAGGTACCTGTGATAAAAACACTCCGTAAAGCCGTGCAAATTCGGGGGTTTCACGTGCACAATGTGCGATTTGTGAGGTTATAACTCATTCTAGGTCGCTAGAAAACGTAAGTTTGCAATTATACACCGCACCAGTTACTTTTTATCGGGCTTTATGTGCTTGAAGTAGGCATTTATTCCCGCACTTGGTTAGGTTATGTCGGGGCAACTGTCACTCTCACGTGCTCGCTTGGCGTACCCGGCTACCTTGCGGCACTATATTCCAACAGGGTAGGGTCTAGGAGGTGCGGGGGCCCTTCTGTTACAGGATAAAGATGATTGCTGACGGTTTGCGCTGATATTCGTAGATATAAAACTATAATAATATAAAATACGGAGAGTGCAGGTGATGTCCGCGAGATGACGCCGCCGCGGCGGGAACTTTAATTATAATTTCAAATTTCAGGATGAACGATAGTACAAACAATGATTCCTCTACCGAAAACGATGATCTGTTTTCTTTTGAAACGGATCACTTGGCACTTAAAGGAAATCAAGAATACAGCGAACTATTGAAAACGATTTTCACACTGGAGGCACAAAGACAGAGGGCTATCAGTGTAAGTAGGCTACGATAATACAAACAAAAGAATAAATCATAACAAATGTGATACTATTAGGGTGTACCTGTCAATGTGACTAGTAGAATATTCATGACAAGTTAACATGTCACATGCAATGGGCTCTTCTAAAATTCAATATCCATGAACACTTACTTCATTTATGAAGTAAAACTTTAGTTTTACATCTGGATAAATGTTAAACAACTATAATAATAAATTCTATTTTTTGTTTGTTTCTGCTTGTTATAGTTATTTATGTACCAAGGGCATTACACGGATGTTTATTCTGCCCTCCAATGGTAAAATGCCGTATGTACAAAAATGACATTGATTGAAATATTTCCCGTTTTCTCTTTAATATGACGTTAATAGTTAAAACAAATTAGCCTGTTTTACGTACAAATAGTTAGGTAACATGCTAGACTAAGGTAAATTTCTTAAAATGTACAAAATGTGCGTGGTTTTTGCATTGAAACAGAAAAATTGTACCAATTTTTTGTATGTACATACGGCGTTTTACCGTTGGACGGCAGTATTCCCCTCGTGTGACTGTCATTTACGATTTAATCGTGTTTGCAAACACGATTAAATCGTAAATCATTAAAGTTTTTACAAGGAAAAACGTGAATTTTTTGATTTGTTGTTCACAACAGTCCCATCATTTTATTAAAAGAGTCGATGCAGATATAGGAATACAAAACCTACGATTCGGAGAGAGAGAGAGACACTAAATGTTTTGATTTGTGTAAAAGTGTTTGCTCTATCATGTTTTATAAATGTGGAGCCCTAGAAAGTCCAAAAACAAAACGCAGAAAATAGGAAAAAGTATCTTACATGTGGCCTTAACTGTCAAACATTCGTATGAATGAATAATAATTGGTCAACTTTTGTGATTTTTTATCACTGAGAGGAGAAAATGCACAGAATAAGCAGCATATTTTAGGAATTAATAAAATTGAAAAACAATACGGAAAACAAACTATAGTTTCAATCGTGAGTTGATTACTGATACCAATCGATGATATCAACATGTAAGGTTATAGTTGAAAAGACAAGACAGTACGTTTTGATTGAAACTTTAAATTTGATTAAAAATTAATCAGTTAAGAATGTTAAAAACGACGAGACTTGGTGCATTGGTATAAACTTTGGAATCGGCAGGTTCTTTTTAATTTTTTTTCAGTGGTTTTAAAGTATGTCATTTATATGACAAAGTCCAAGAAACCCTTTGTCTAACAAGGCCTACTGTGAATTTAAAGTTCATTTTAAAGTTTTAACATTTTGTAAATTTATTATTTATTTCTGCTTTAGTTTACCAACATTGTTAAGAAACTGTGTACTCATTTAGGATTACAACAAAGTTATCGAGCTACGAAATAAGCTGGAAGAAAACCCGCATGAAATGGTGGAGAAACTGAACCGTAACGAACCGTTGGGTGTTCCGGATATGCAAACCATAATAGAAATTCCAAAAATCAACTTGTCCAAATTCAACATCAAAATACCTGAGCACCTGCTGAGGTCTCTCAATTCTCATGAAGATCAGGAATGTGGTGGCTTAAGAGGCGATGACCTGAAAAATAAGGCCCCTTCAAATACACGCAGCAAGGTAAAAAATTTCAGTACTAGAAAGAATGATATTGTTAATTTTTTAAAAATATTAGCCATGGACTGTAGAAGAACAGAAACGATTAGAGGAATTGCTGGTGCAGTACCCACCGGAGGATGTTGAATTGCAAAGATTCAAGAAAATCGCATTGGCGCTGGGCACTCGAACAGTGAAGCAAGTTTGCAGTCGAGTGCAGAAATATTTTTTGAAATTGAGGAAAGCCGGGCTTCCGGTACCTGGCCGTATACCAAAACTGGTATCTAGAAAGGTAAGATATGTTAGAATACAGCCCGTAATTAGATTGCAGTAAGTACTAATAATGAAAATAATATTCTTTTAATTTTTTGTTTTCTCAGTCTATACATAAGCACCAACAATCAAATTACCACAACATTAAGCCGTCCACATTTTTCCCCGAGTTGAACATTCCGGTGACGATGAACGAGGGTGAGGACATTCCGGGTCCTAGTCGAGGATCTCAGCACACGTCCGAATCGACATACACGACGCATTCGTCAAATTACCTGCTCAACACAACCTATCACGAGGACAAGCATGTTGAGCTCGACAAGAGCGATTCCGAGCTTCAACTAAACATCCTGAAGCATATCAAGGTCGAGAAACAAAGAGAGAATGTTGAGGATGCTTTGCTCTTCCTACATATTGGATATAAGGTAAATTAGGTATCTTTTTCTTTATTGATATAGGTTAAAATACAAATTAAAACAGAGGTTTTTTTAATAGAATGAGTTAATGTGAATTAATTATACTATCTCTTTCAAAAGATATGGTCATAGATGTAAGGGCATGTTCATTTCTTTTTCTGAATCAATCATTTTAATAAACTTTTGCTTAATTATCAATTGATTAATCAAACCGAAAAGAGAGTCAAGTAGCTCAGTACTGTAACCGAGCTGATATCATAATACATAACATAGATACAATCGAATTTTGTTGTATCATAACTCTGCTTAGATACAACCAATCGTTTGACAGTTTTGGTATTGAAAGTATTTTATTTATTAGGTTTGTTCGAGCAGTCGCAAAACTAGTTTACAACCAGTGCTTTTGTGATGGTCCAGATGTGTTGCTATGATACTGCATTATATATACCAATGACACGTTATTTGGTTTGTAATAAAAGCACTGTTTGTAAACTGGTTTTGCGACTGCTCGAACAAGCCTATTATAGAAATAACAACTTCTTTTACAACTAACATATGACATTGTCGGTGGTCGTGCTATGACTATACGCACACTCCATTTTATTGATCCAATAATAAAAGTATATTGGGTTGCATAACCCTTACAACATCATAATACAATAACAGTTATTCAAGCCAATTTGCTCGGGTACAATCAAGCACTCGCTTATGATATTGAGATTCACATTTGACTTATATTATTTGAGTATGTCATCAATTTTTAGTTCTCTGAACCCAAAGCTGTACAAGAGGCACTTTAGGTGCTATATTTTTGTCACCACTTGCCTATAGAATATTGAATCAAACGTGCCATGGCCATGTCCAGCAGACTCACTGGTGAGATACTGGTAATTAACCGGTGTATCAGCGGCGACGTTAATCAGAATTTCAAGCCAGGATTAATTCCTGAACAAGAGTTCTTCGAGACAATAGCCACTGTGACAGTGGCAGAAAGCAGAAGATCAGGAATGCATCCAGGCTGAACCCTCCGATTACCGTCATCACTGATCCACCAGTAAGTTACCGGTGTGTCACTGGTGAATCTGCTGAAGATGGCCAATATTATGTCAATAGACGTCCCTTTGTAGTATGGATTGTGAGTATGTCCAAAAGCTGCAAAACCATGACACTTATTTGCCACCTTTCGCTGTAGACCCTATACGTATTAATTTGACTCCCAAGTCAAGCTTCCTGTTTTGATATGTCAACCAATACCATGTGACTGTAGTTTTGCGTTGTTCTTTCTCCCGTATTACTAGTTTTATGCAATTTGCAAAAAAAAAATTCTTGTCCAATTAATGACAATATTTTGGAGACTGTGGCGAACTTAATAATAAAATTATAAACCCCTAACCACAACAAGTATTTTAGAACCTAAATACGTATTTCGGCAACTATGTTGCCATCTTCAGTAGAACCTAAAAAGAGGACAAGAGAGATTAGCACTTCATAGTATCTTTACTGGATATTGTCCAAGCAAATCACTAGTGGAAGTGGAAGTGGAAGTGGAAGTGGAAGTGGAAATCACTTCCACTAGTGATTTGCTTGGACAATATCCAGTAAAGATACTATGAAGTGCTAATCTCTCTTTTCCTCTTTTTCGGTTCTACTGAAGATGGCAAAATAGTTGCCGAAATACATATTTAGGTTCTAAAATACTTGTGGTTAGGGGTTTATAATTTTATTATGTCCAATTAATATTAATTTTTGCTTATTTTCAATTAATTTCAGTGCGATTATTGCGACGAAGACCCTATAACAGGTAGCAGATGGCATTGCATAACCTGTCAGGCATCCTCAATTGATTTCTGCACGGATTGTATGCTCTCTCAGATGTACTCAGCAAATCGACATCCGCTCAATCACAAGTTTCTTATAGTACGAGACGACGAAACCAGCTTAAGTACCGACATGTCAAGCGTTTCAACTACTGAATACTCATCGGAAGTGTCGTACGACGTCAATAGTGATGCTGATAGTGACGTTTACGTCCAGTCGGACGACTGGATCAACCAGGAGCCTGCGGAGGATAAAAGTCCCAAAGTGAGGTTAAACGGTAGTCATGGACTGAAAGAGGCGAAAAGGGCCAAAGTGGTGACGTCCGGAAACAAAGTTGAATATTCTGGTCAATATGTGCTGTATACTGATGATGATGATAGTGATGAATGAATGATGATAGAGTACGTATTTATTAAGTATTTTTTTATATTATTACAATAAAGGGCGATATTGCGATCAATTATGCAGATGTGTATTTTTATGACAACTGATCTTAATGGGTATATGTACTGTCAAAACTGGATATAACTGCAATATTTCGTTTTTTTATAATTATAATAAAACCCCATACATGTATTATGTATAGAGACCGGACATTTCAGTCACTTATCCTTTCCATGGTGTACGCTTCGCTTTAAAGGGAGGGGTCGTATCAATCCCGTATTCTGCCCGGCTGTGGCACAGCATGACACTCCAGGAGCTAGTCACGCTCTGGGGTTTTGTACCTGCTTTTGTACTACGCGCTATACATACGCCGATTACTTGGCCGATTAGCAGCGCGTCATTGAGTGACTTACACCGCAGATCTCTGATTATGTTTTAAAGGCATCATTGATGTACATTGTTGCCTTACACCACCGTTTTGTTATTTGGTCAACTGTATTCTATTAAAATCACCTCCATCTGTAAGAAAGTTATACTTGAATAATGGTTTTACTTTATACTTTACATATCAGTCCTAAATGCAAACAGAAAACTGGTATTTCTTTGTAACAGTCACATTTCAGGTTGAAGTTGTAATTGAGGATTTAAACAAAAAAATCTGATGTGGCCAGGCACATGACTTTATCATACAATATATAAAATTAATAGTTTAGCTGCATGACAATCCATTTTATTGAGATAAATCGTAGGTATTGTCAAAGCATCAGCATTTGACACTACGTCATTAGAATAAGAGTTATTTATGTCACAAGTGCCGAAAGTACGGAATAGCGCGACGAGCGGTAATACAGCGCGTCACCGAAGGCGGAGCGTTGCCGTCGTATGTGAGCGAGTCGCGCTATCTAGTTTTCGGCAGGAGTGACATCAACGTTTATTGTGTAGCTTTTTGAGAAATATGTATTTAAAAAAATAATTATAAAATTGTTATATTTCTGTATAGGAAATGTTAGGTTGGTACCACTTTGACGAAACGTCAAGTTTAAAAAACGTAGCTTATTCAAATTCTGACAGATTTATATTTGTTCATGACACTGTAGATGTCACATCCCTACCAACATACTAAAATAAAACTACACTCATCGCTATACTTTATTTACAATTTTCTCAATTGATCGGTTTTAGAATTAGATATAAAGACGGGTTGATATTTCTTATCAACAAACAATCAAATTGGTGATCGATCTCATTTTATCTGAAATTTGTATTTTGTACTTTGCCGCACTAGAGCGGCAACGTTCCATAGAGGTACTCCAACCTCTGATGAAGATCTCGCTCATTAGTGGAGATGGAGCCTATGTTTAAAAAGTTTTGTATTTTTGTGTTGATCAATTGTCAGCTGTTTTCGAAATACAGCACAAAAAAAATATTTGTCAAAATTCTGACTACTATGTATAGTATGTATGTACTTAGTTTCATATCAATGCAGATGCGACCGATATCGATCAAACAGAATTTGTCCTTGCAGCTAAACTATTAATTTTACAAAAAAATGTCATAGGCATAAATTATTCAAAATTTCCTCTACTTTAATTTATTATTTAACTATTTTGACGAAATTACAGAAATGGCGGCTCATTTGCAAAGTCCTTGAAAAAGGCTTAGAACAAACTACCAGTTCCTTTGGACCCTTTTGAACCAAAAGCTTTTCAGCTCTAAGTTAGGTCATGAAACTTCTAAATATGAACTTTCGTCCCGATACCTTTAGTAGTTTCTCCGGAATCGTCGCCACAAAAATCGTTTACACACACACACACACACAGACATTTTTTTGTACCTCGTCAAAAGTGTTGAGGGGACCCAAAAAGACCTATTTCCGCTAAAATCTGAATTTTTTTTTCGGCATGATTACAATACTTTACCATACTGCGTATGATAAAGTAAAAATATTGATTGGGTCAGTATAGATCAGAAATATCAGGACCTGCATATTGTTCTTGAAATTCAATATAACTTGATGAAAATTAGTGTTATATACAGGTGTCCCTCTTTTTTCTCAGTATAACTTTCTTCCAGATGGTACACATCAGACAGAGTAAAAAGTTTCATATGCACTTATTTGATTTCTTTATTCCTTATAATGTTACAGCCGATTGAAATATGTAATAGCAAAACTATTTTAAACGACTCTAACTTCTTTAGGAATTGAAAATCCCATTAAGTTGACATGAAACTTGCCTAACAAGTTTCATATGTATTTTGTTTGTTCCTTCATTTTTTATTTAAATTATTTTTGAATTTATTACTGAAATTTATTTTTTTTATTTTTGTTATGGGTATTGATCTGCTCTTTATCGCTACCTCAACCACTTCGGCTATAACTGCAAAAGTTACTCTTGCCGATCGGGGCCACTATTGCTTTCTTTAGCTCTTCCTGGAAGCAGCCCTCCACAAAGCACCTATTGATGATTTCCAACAACTGATGCTCCACCTCTTCCTTTATATGTCCTATGTTGTCTTGACGTGATGATGTTAAAAGCCTCGGTAGCAGTTACAGGAAAGAGGAAAAAGTTGAGTTGTTCCTCAGCTATATCTCCCTTAAATCCCCCAAGCCAACATCCTTAGTCCCGATATGCTCTGCACTGCGTATTCCCACCTCGTAGAAGAATCTACTAAATCCATTGGCTGTTAAGGTGCATACAAACCTGCCGCGCCGTGCCCGCGACGATCACGCGCCGCGCGGCGCGCGCGCCTGGCGCGTCGAAAAGTATAGGCGCGCGCGCCTCTGCCGAGCCCCCTGCGGGCCGGTTGAGCGACACGGCGCGCCTGCAACGCGAAGCGTGCGCGCCTGCGACGCGACGATCGCGCGCTCGGGCAGCATTCGCCGAGACCAGGCGCCAGTCCCATATCATATTTTGTTGTTCGAGCGCAAATGGTCTAGCAAGTCGCAGTACGCAGTACAACTTGGGACGTCAACGGAGAGCCATGTCGTCTGCAGGGTGGACAGATGAGTGGACAGTGGCCAGCTTAAATTTTATAGTTATGTACAGAGAATTTAATATTATGGGATCCTACCCACAAAAATTATTCTAAAAGTGACATAAAAAAAATGCTTGGTAGGATATTGCAAATAAAATTAAGAATAATTGCACAGGAGATCCACGTAAAAAAATTGATAGTTTATTGTCTACCTACAGGGAGAGCGAGCGAACATAAAAATGTGTAGGGACAGGAAAAGCTAAGCTTCGTCTACAATTAATTAATGGTTGGTTAAATCAATTTTTATTACTGGCACTTGCTACCAAGGACATAGTATGTATCTACATTTATTTGTGGATGTATGTTTATTTGGCTATTCAGGATGTTTAAAGCAAATGTAAATGCAAGCATGGTTACGTGAATGAACCGTTAAAACAGAATATCCAAATTTTGTGCAAATTCAAGGGGATCTCGGTCTCAAAAAACGATTCGAAAACTATGCGTTAATGTTGATCAATTATCTATAAAGAAATGTACGCAAAATTATTTTTAGTTATACAGTACATGTAGGTGCATGAAGAAACTATACTTTTTTTATGGAATGTCTTTTTTATATTATTATGTATTAATACTAAGGAATTTGTATTTCAAAATGTATCAGAGGTATTCACTTGTGTGTTAACAAAAAATGCAACTGCAAGCCTATCTTAAAATTTCGTAAAAACCAATATTTTTAAAAGTAGTATCTTACAACTTTATAACACAATCACCAAAACCACTAGGTGGATGACGATGTTGAAAAGCCAGACAAAATACAACTACAAACCGCAATAATCGTCGTACTTCCCTCCCTCGTAGAGAGAGAATAATGCTCGAGAGCCGTGATCTACCCGCGCGCCAACCGTGGCAAGCGCGCGCGCCCACTACGCCCGGCGCGCGGGTGGCGCGCGCGCCCACTGCGACCGGTGCGCGGTAGGCGCGGCGCGGAGGTCTGTATGCACCTTTAGAGCCCTACTCACAGCAACTTGACATCTTCCCTTTCTGAGTTAATCACTTTCTAGATTGATCTGTGCTTATTTGTATCATTAGCAATCTTTACACCGTTATGGTATCTCTTTGCATATTGAAGTTTTTCTATAAAATAGTCCTTACACAACCTGTACCGCACCTTAGCCTCCCAGAAATTGTTTGATTTATTTCTAATTGGTATTTTTGGGAAGAACCTCCCATTAGCTTCTGGATTCAGTACAGCTCACGCAAATATGCTATATAATCATACATACCTTTAATAAAACTATTCGTTATGATATCATACCTTTCGTAAAACAGAAACAAATTGATGGTGACTCTGCTAGTTCACGAGATATCAGCGTCATGATATGACGTGGGTAGTACTCACATATAGGTGAGTTCTGGCCTCCAACATAACGAAGGATCTTTCTGAATGAGTTTCCTTTCCATCTCATTGTTGACCTTTTCGTTTAGGAATTTTCTTTATTGCCAACACAAAAGACTCTGTCATCGATCGGAATAAATATAAATAAAGGAAATAAGTAAATGAATAAAAGTGACACTTGAGTTTTTTTGTACCATGATCCTAGACACAGTTTAATTGTTAGAGACTCTTACAATGAATGAGAGGTGACCTGACAATAACCTGAAAAAAAAGCTCTCACTGAACAAATTAGTTTTCAAACTTATTAAAATTCTTTAATTAAAAGAAACATTTATAAATTATTGCGTAAACATTAAATACAACATGAAAACATACTGATAACAACCAACTATCGATACTTGTCTTAATCCTGGTGGTATCCAGGAGGAACTGCTTCGAATAAAACTTGAATATAATACGTGACACGATCTGAAACACACCAAATCTCTAATTATATACACTAAACATAACTATGAAAATGATTCTTACCCATAATTTGTGGTCTTCTGTTTTTGTACACAAACCAGTAGTAAACCAATGTACCAAGAAGTATGAACGCTAATGAGAATAAATACTTGGGCGAGGGATCCGTAATAACAGGAACAACACTTAAGAACAGCGACACCAATATAACAAATACTGCTATCACTGTTGGTACCTAAAAATTGAGTTCGATTCAACTAAATTCAATTTTAACGTGTTTTTTTAGTTTACTCTGTATGGACGGTGGACATCCTTCATGGTTCTTCTTAAGATTAACAGTGAAACCATTGCAGTACCATAGAATATCCAAATCAGAAAACTGGCAAATTCTATTAGCGCCATTATATTTCCAATCACAATTAATACAAATGTTATAATACCCTTTAAAAGTACAGATTAGTTGTTAATTCAAAGTTTTATGTTAGGATACTAACCTGAGTAACTACGGCAGGGGCGGGGGTCATTTTTCTGACATGGACAAATGACATGCTTTCTAACATGTTACCGTCTTGGCTAGCAACGTAACATAACCTGAAAGACAATTAAGAACTGTTTTATCTATGTATGTTGATGAAAATATTATGTGATATACAGCTAAGATTTACACAACTATATTGTGGCTACCAAGGTACAATGCAGTAGCGTAGCAATAAGTAAATGTGCCGGTGGGTGAGCAGACCCAATGAGCCCCATTGGATAAGCTTTTATCTTAAGATGATTTCAGATCATAGAAAACCAAATAGACCTTGAAAATGTTACAATGTTATCAGATCAATGTGTCCAGAAATTTCAACTCAAAGAAAAATATCTATCCACAACCACGCTCTACCATAATTTTTTTTTTGCAATGTGTACCTAAAAATTTGAAATGTTGTGACCAGTTTTAAGTGTCTGGGTCATCATATTAGCAAACATGATCTTTTATTGCCATTAAAAAAATTTACAGCAACTACCAAAGATTCCACTTAGTGATGGGCACAATATTTACCCACCCGGTGGTAAATATCGGGTATTTATCGAAATTTTATTTTGCTTCCTGAGTATTTATTTAATTTATAAAATATAATTTATTGCTGTTTTAAAGTATTGGTTTAATAACTATTTATTTTTTGAGTGAATGTTACTTTACTAGAGTTACTTTACTACTTTTACTAGAATGTTTGTTTTTGCTTACAAAGGTACGTTTTCACCAACAAGAGATGAATAAATATTGGTTGCATAACCATTTTGCACAAATGAAATCAACCACTTGCTGATTCCAAGAGTTTAACCTACTGATAAATATTAATAACCTGTTGGTAAAATGGAAGCTAGTTGACAGTTTTTTAAATTAATGATTTACGTGTTTTAAATTAAAATTATATTATATATATGTTCGCGAACAGTGAGTACTATCCCACTTGTTTATTTGTAATCTGATTTAATTTCTTTCTTTTTTTGTCAAAAATGGAACACATAATGGCCTGGGACTTTTCGAATGGAGTGGGGATATCACCGGTTGCCCTGTGTTTGGTACGTATCTATGAGCAAGTTTGCTTGTTGCTAAGAACAATAACACACGTGCCACGCCCATACGTTTGATTGAAAGGTATATGCATGGCGCGTGCGTTATTGTTCTTAGCAACAAGCAAACTTGCTCCTAGATACGTACCAGAGGGCAACTGGTGATATCCCCACTGCTTTCGAAAAGTCTCGCATTCGCTTCAAAAAGATGACGAGAGTAGGTCTATTTATTGCCAAAGCAATGTTTGCCATCTTCAACTGCAGAGCATTTTTTTATCAAATAACTTAACTAATACTTGTTCATAATGAACCAAAACCATTAAATACAAAGTTTTATGAAACTGTGTTTTTAGACAATAGGTAGGCCATTATGTGTTATACATTATGCAATTATATAAAATATTAAATGTTAAACTTTTTGACAACTTATGTGTCCAAAATCACGAAAATGGCAATTTAAATATAGGTATAAGAGCAAATAATTTATTTGAAAAAGAGTAGTTTTTGTTAAAATTATATTTTGTATCATGTCAAAAATGGCACGGTAATATCCTTTTCCCGAAGCCTCCCAGACCACCTGCTCAGCGCAATGGGCCTCCTTGGCTCATGGGCACCTGTGTGCCTGCTTGCTATGCAACTAATACAAGGTGAAAAAGACATACCTTAATTAAATTTTTAATTATATTGCATAAATTATACAATACCGGCTGATTCAATTTCGAGGCTCATCATGGGGATCTCGCTTATTAGTGGAGATAGAGCCTATCTTTGAATTTGGCAAAGTTTCATATTTTTGTGTTGATCAATTATCTGAAAAGAAATTTCAGCTATCATTTTTCATTTTGAAGATATCCGCAAAAAAACTGAAATGGTAACATATTGTTTTTAATTTTTTATTCAAAACCAAGCGTAGCCAGACATTTGAAACTAAAACATCCATGGCCAACTTTTGTTTTTCTTATAGGCCATGCTCAATTTTGGCTTTTTCTGATAGTCGTGTTTTTCGCATTTCCGCAATGTATAACATGTTGGCATTAGTTTTTAAAACAATGGTGTTATAATAAAAAAAAAACTTTCCTCTTTTTCTCGTTGTTTGTCGTGCTTATCATGTACCCAACTAGAGCTTGGTTAATTATTACACCAATGTTTTAAAAACTAATGCCAACATGTTATATATTGCGGAAATGAGAAAATACACGACTATCGGAAAATGCCAAAATTCAACATGGCGCCCATAACAAAAACAAAAGTTGGCCATCGTTATGACGCCATATTTGATGTTAGTTCAAATTAAAAAAATCTGATGTGGCCAGGCACATGACTTTATCATACAATATATAAAATTAATAGTTTAGCTGCATGAGAATCTATTCTATTAAGATAAATCGTAGGTATTGTCAAAGCATCAGCATTTGACACTACCTACACTACGTCATTAGAATAATAGTTATTTATGTCACAAATGCCGAAAGTACGGAATAGCGCGACGAGCGGTGATGCGGCGCGGCACCGAAGGCGGAGTGTCGCCGTCGCATGTGAGCGAGTAGCGCTATCTAGTTTTTGGCAGGAGCGACATCAACGTTTATTGTGTTGCTTTTTAAGAAATACGTATTTTAAAAAAATAAATAAATGATTTCTGTATAGTAAATGCTAGACTGGTACCACTTTGACGAAACATCAAGTTTAAAGGTGCGTTCCGATTGGTAGGTAATGGTAGCTAATGGCGGTGGTAGAATACGAAATTATAGTATTTCTTACATATCGTGATAATGACACATATTAGTTTTGCATGTACATAAACATGAGTCACTAGCAATTTTCTATTGGAAATACTATAACGACGTCTGCTACCACTGCCATTATCACTAATGAAAACGCACCTTAAAAAGGTAATTAAAATTCTGACAAATTTATATTTGTTCATGACACATCCCTACCAACATACTAAAATAAAACTACACTCATCGCTATACTTTATTTATAATTTTCGCAATTTATCGTTTTTAGAATTAGATATAAAGACGGGTTGATATTTCTTATCAACAAACAGTCAAATTGGTGATCTTATTTTATTTGAAATTTGTATTTTATAATTTGCCGCACTACAGCGGCAACGTTCCCTAGTGGTTCTCCAACCTCTGATGAGATCAGCTGTTTTCGAATGTGACAACACAAAAAAATATTTGTCAAAATCCTGGCTACTATGTAATTTCATATCAATGCAGATGCGACCGATCTCGATCAAATAGAATTTGCTCTTGAAGCTAAACTATTAATTTTACCAAAAAATGTCATAGGCATAAATTATACAAAATTTCTTCTACTTTAATTTATTAATTAACTATTTTGTCGAAATTACAGAAATGGCGGCTCATTTGCAAAATCTTTCAAAAAGGCTTGGAATAAACTACCAGTTCCTTTGGACCCCTTTCAACCAAAAGCTTTTCAGCTCTAAGTTTGGTAACAAAACTTCTAAATATGAACTTTCGTTCCGATACCTTTAGTGGTTTCTCCGGAATCGTCGTCACAAAAATCGTTTACACACAGACATACACACACACACACACAGACATTTTTTTGTACCTTGGTCAAAAATGTTCAGGGGACCCAAAGACCTATTTCCGCTAAAATCTCAATTTTTTTTTTTTCGGCATGATTACAATACTTTATCTTACTGCGTATGATAAAGTAAAAATAACACTGCATTCCTTGTTATAACGTAGCTGTAGAATGTTTTTGTTTCAAATGTCTAGCTACTCTTAGTTTTGAATAAAAAATTAAAAACGATATCTTAACATTTCAGTTTTTTTGCGGATATCTTAAAAATTAAAAATGATAGCTGACATTTCTTTTCAGATAATTGATCAACACAAAAATACGAAACTGCCAAATTTAAACATATGCTCTATCTCCACTAATAAGCGAGATCCCCATAGCCTCGAAATTGAATCACCCGGTATATGTATGTATGCAATTAAAAACTATCAACTAAAATGCAAATTTGAAAAAATACTCTGTACATACCTAGTAACTCCAAATTGTACACTTAAGGCACAGCCAAACGTACTGAGTGCTACACCAAGAGGTATTAAAAACGAGAAAGAACCAAGCACTCTCTCACCAAATACAACAGCTACAGCCTGCGATTGGATCATTTCGGGAACAGTGAGTACTGTCATGTATGCAATATTCATGAAAACGTACAAGAGTGTAACAATCGGAACACTGATTGCAATACTTCTGAGTATATTTACTTCTGGTCTCTTTACCTCCTCTGTTACAGTTGTAATCGTGGACCTACGGAAAAAAATTGAGGTTGGAATGCAATGATATTTTCAGGTTCTAATAAGTACCATCCGTCGTAAGCCCATAGCCCGCTGTAAAAAGAGAGGGCCAGACTACTCGGCTTAAAATTTGTGCCTTCAAATCCTGTGCGGAGATTCTTTGTATTGCCTTGAATTATACAAAAAAATATGAAAAAAAAAAATAGGTGCCGGTGGATTTTTAAAAATGTACTTACCAATGGCAATCTCATAAATTCCGCCAGCAATTACGATCAAGCATGCGACAACTTTGAATGAGCTGAATATATTCTGGAGTTTTACGTATAACTTAACGCTTGAAACGTTAATGTAAGTAATTGAACCTAGAAGGCAAATTAATAAATATTTTAATGTTGTATATGCATAACATAAGTGATTAAGACAAAATGTTTAAAATTAGCATGACGTTTTCAGACCATTTAGTAAAAAGGGCATTCTTTTTTTTAAACCATAATTTACAAATTACAATATAGTGCAGTATGACTCCGCACAAGATAGGGAATCATAAGGTATAGGGCTCCAGGGGCTAGGGCGCGGAGCGCAAGTTCCGTTATGGCTTGTGTAAGTATATTTAAATTAAGAATAGCAATATAATTTGAATAATAAGATAACTAGAACAAATTTGGACAGGTCTAGATAAAATGAATTGTCATAGGATTGCATCTTTTCGCGTTTTTAATACCTCTTGGTGTAGTCTCAGTATGTTTGGCTGAGCCTTAAGTAAACAATTTGTAGTTACAAGGTACGTACAGCGAATTTTCTTAAATTGGGATTTTAGTTCATAGTTTTTAATTGCATATGTACCAGTAGCGTGCGGTGCATTTGTAGATAAGGTGTGCAGTGGAAAACAAACATCAAAACATTGAAAAATACGAACTTATTTATTTAGCTATACCAAATGTACATTTATACAATAAAATAAATAAATACAATAGTTACTTTGGTATGGGTCCATAATGCAAAAATGTTTAATAACGGGTAGAAGATAGAGGATAGGAGAAACAAAAACTTTTAAATTTGCAAGTATATTTACTTTAGTACTAGTTTTGATCAACAGATCATTATCAGTCAACAGCCAGAAAAACACAAAACAATCAGCAAATATCACTCAAAATTGTAACAGAAAAATCACCTAAATGTGCCTTAAAAATTGATAAAAATGTTAAACTTACAGTCAAAATCAATAAGAGGCACAAGACATCAAGCAACAGAATGACGAGTCAGCGATTTTTTATGTTATAATTTTGTGTTATTTCTTATGATTGTTTTGTGTTTTTCTGGCTTTTGGCTAATGCTGATCTGTTGATCGAAACTAGTCCCAAAATAAATATTCTTGAAAAATGAATGAGGATTTTATTTAACTCCTATCCTCAATGCCTCCTTAATTAACTCAATGCTACTTTTTGCATTTTAAAAACATTAATGATAGATGGTAAGTAGGCTTAGACTGTAAGTAACTTTTTTTATAACAGAAATAAAACTATAACGAAGTAAAACGCAGAAAAACAGGTGTATGCAATAATAAAAGGGTGTTTGTTCTTCCTGTTCAGGTTAATTTTATTACGTACCCAGATAACAAACATAACCGCAAAAAACAGGTCGAAACAAAAACAAGTAATTCTTTCTGTAAATTTTGAGTTTGGATTTATTTATTCCGTTAAGTGTGAGTTGAAACAGATAATATTAGAATACATTTCAATTTTAAAATAGTATATTATTATAATACAAGTTTTATAAGACGAAAATTACCGCGGAGAAGTTAGCCATAAAAGATAGTCATAACTTTTTTTTTCGAATTTTGTTATGAAACATATATCAAATGATAGGGGTATTCAAATACTATACGCCAGAGTTTTGCTCCAAAAATTCATCAAACGGTGTTGCCGGAAATTCGATTTATATCGTTACGCGTCACCTTATAAGAGCACTTGCCATCTCAATAAAGAATTGCCCATAACTTTTTGCAACAACCCCATAGAGAAACAACTGATACAAATTCCGAAAGCGCATAAAATTCTGCATCCAATGATGGTATTGGGAAGGTGCTACCCCTAATATCACTTACCCCCATACGAGTATAATACAAGAAATTGGCGCTGTGCGACTAAGAAGTGCTATTAATAAACATACCTCACGCAAAAATTATTGCTAACTTTCCTAAGTACGTCAAATTATAGGCAATGAAATGTACTATTTACCCTTGAACGCTCGGAGTTTTGCTCGACGGCCAACAACCCTTAAATGACGATCATGTCAGTACGCAACCGTCCCCGCCGGCAATCATATGTCGGTTGGTTGTTGTAGGAAAGCATTATGAAGGGTACAGGGGAAAAACGATCTAAGTCACATCTATACGACAAATGAGTTTTACATTGTAATAAAATTGTGACTTAGATCGTTTTTCCCCTGTACCCTTCATTTATAACTTTTGCAAATATTGTTGCATAACTTTCTATCATATATCAAATTGTAGGTAATTAAAACGGCTTCTCACCCTTCGCCGCTCGGAGTTTTGCTTGGCGGCGAACAACCCTTAAATGGCGATAATGTCCGTACGGAACCCGTACGATGAGCAATTACACATCAAGTGGCTACTGCAGAACAATATTTATAACTTTTGCAAATATCGTTGCATAACTTTCTATCATATATCAAATTGTAGGTAATTAAAATGGCTTCTCACCGCTCGGAGTTTTGCTCGACGGCGAACAACCCTTAAATTACGAAAATGCTCGTACGCGACCGTCCCTGCCGGCAATCATGGTGGTTGTGGCAGGAAAATGTTTATAACTTTTGTAAATATTGTTGCATAACTTTCTACCATGTATCAAATTGTAGGTAATTAAAATGGCTTCTCACCCTTCGCTGCCCAGAGTTTTGCTCGATGGCGAACAACCCTTAAATGGCGATAATCTTCGTGGGGAACCCGTACGATGAGCAATTACACATCAAGTGGCAACTGCAGAAAAATATTTATAACTTTTGCAAATATTGTTGCATAACTTTCTATCATATATCGAATTGTAGGTAATTAAAAGAACTTCTCACCGCTCGGAGTTTTGCTCGACGGCGAACAACCCTTAAATGGCGATAATGTTCATACGGAACCTGTACCACGGTCAATCACATATGAAGTGGCTGCTGCAGAAAAATATTTATAACTTTTGTAAATATTGTTGCATAACTTTCTATCATATATCAAATTGTAGGTAACTAAAATGGCTTCTCACCCTTCGCCGCTTGGAGTTTTGCTCGGCGGCGAACAACCCTTAAATGGTGATAATGTCCGTACGGAACCAGTACGATGAGCAATTACACATCAAGTGGCTACTGCAGAAACATATTTATAACTTTTGCAAATATTGTTGTATAACTTTCTATCATATATCAAATTGTAGGTAATTAAAAGAACTTCTCGCCCCTCACCGCTCAGAGTTTTGCTCGACGGGGAACAACTCTTAAATGGCGATAATGTTCATACGGAACCTGTACCACGGTCAATCACATGAAGTGGCTGCTGCAGAAAAATATTTATAACTTTTGCAAATATTGTTGCATAACTTTCTGTCATATATCAAATTGTAGGTAACTAAAATGGCTTCTCACCCTTCGCCGCTCGGAGTTTTGCTCGGCGGCGAACAACCCTTAAATGGTGATAATGTCCGTACGGAACTCGTACGATGAGCAATTACACATCAAGTGGCTACTGCAGAAAAATATTTATAACTTTTGTAAATATTGTTGCATAACTTTCTATCATATATCAAATTGTAGGTAATTAAAAGAACTTCTCGCCCCTCACCGCTCAGATTTTTGCTCGACGGGGAACAACTCTTAAATAACGATAATGTCAGTACCCAACCGTCCCCGCCGGCAATCTATGTCGGGTGCTTGTGACAGGAAAATGTTTATAACTTTTGTAACTTTTGCTGCATAACTTTCTATCATATATCAAATTATAGGTAATTAATGGGTCGATTCTGTGTTTTCACTCGTAAAATTCTATAACGTTATACATCTATAGGTTTCGACAAGAAATCCTTATAGAGCCCTATAACCAGCCTATAGCTGCTTCTCATGGTTTCCCGCTCGGAGTTTTACTCCACGGCAAACAAGCCTTAAATAACAATAATGCACTCAGTCTGAAATTGCTGTATTAAAGGCAACTGGTCGACTGACACATCTGCCACACAACTGACTGCTTGATCAGCTTACAAGACATGTAAAATCGTTATCGCTCTAGCTATCCACTATTCTTTTATTGGAGCTTTTTTAACCTCCACCTAGAGAACTACCTCGACTAATTGCAAAAGTTATAAACATTTTCCTGTAAGAAGTGGCATGCATGTGATTTTCATACTGGCTCCTTTCGGACATTATCGTTATTACAGGGTTGTTTGCCGTGGAGTAAAACTCCAAGCGGGGAAAGATAAGAAGCACTTTTAATTACCTACATGTTGATATATGATAGAAAGTTATGCAACAATATTGGTTATATATATATATATGTATAAAGTTATAAACATTTTCCTACAGCAGCCACTTGATATGCAATTGCCAGTCGTACTGGTTCCGTACGGACATTATCGCCATTTAAGGGTTGTTCGCTGTCGAGCAAAACTCCGAGCGGCGAAGGGTGAGAAGCTATTTTAATTACTTACAATTTGATATATGATAGAAAGTTATGCAGCTATGTTTGCAAAAGTTATAGACATTTTCCTGCCACAACCACCAGACATATGATTGCCGGCGGGGACGGTCGCGTACGGGCATTTTCGTAATTTAAGGGTTGTTCGCCGTCGAGCAAAACTCCGAGCGGTGAGGGGTGAGAAGTTCTTTTAATTACCTACAATTCGATATATGATAAAAAGTTATGTAACAATATTTGCAAAAGTTATAAATATTTTTCTGCAGTTGCCACTTGATTTGTAATTGCTCATCGTACGGGTTCCGCACGAAGATTATCGGCATTTAAGGGTTGTTCGCCATCGAGCAAAACTCTGGGCGGCGAAGGGTGAGAAGCCATTTTAATTACCTACAATTTGATACATGATAGAAAGTTATGCAACAATAGTTATAAACATTTTCCTGCCACAACCACCATGATTGCCGGCGGGGACGGTTGCGTACGGGCATTTTCGTAATTTAAGGGTTGTTTGCCGTCGAGCAAAACTCCGAGCGGTGAGGGGTGAGAAGCCATTTTAATTACCTACATTTTGATATATGATAGAAAGTTATGCAACGATATTTGCAAAAGTTATAAATATTTTTCTGCAGTAGCCACTTGATGTGTAATTGCTCATC
Organism: Melinopterus prodromus; assembly: GCA_964023965.1. Taxonomy (NCBI): domain Eukaryota; kingdom Metazoa; phylum Arthropoda; class Insecta; order Coleoptera; family Scarabaeidae; genus Melinopterus; species Melinopterus prodromus. Next base: position 73,224,400 of record OZ030390.1, read on the forward strand.
GTACGGGTTCCGTACGGACATTATCGCCATTTAAGTGTTGTTCGCCGCCGAGCAAAACTCCGAGCGGTGAAGGGTGGGAAGCCTATAATTTGATATATGATAGAAAGTTATGCAACAATATTTGCAAAAGTTATAAATGCTTTCCTACAACAACCAACCGACATATGATTGCCGGCGGGGACGGTTGCGTACTGACATGATCGTCATTTAAGGGTTGTTGGCCGTCGAGCAAAACTCCGAGCGTTCAAGGGTAAATAGTACATTTCATTGCCTATAATTTGACGTACTTAGGAAAGTTATGCAATAATTTTAGCGTGAGTTATGTTTATTAATAGCACTTCTTAGTCGCACGGCGCGCCAATTTCTTGTATTATACTCGTATGGGGGTAAGTGATATTAGGGGTAGCACCTTCCCAATACCATCATTGGATGCAGAATTTTATGCGCTTTCGGAATTTGTATCAGTTGTTTCTCTATGGGATTGTTGCAAAAAGTTATGGGCAATTCTTTATTGAGTGACAAGTGCTCTTATAAGGTGACGCGTAACGATATAAATCAAATTTCCGGCAACACCGTTTGATGAATTTTTGGAGCAAAACTCTGGCGTATAGTACTTGAATACCCCTATCATTTGATACATGTTTCATATAAAAATTCGAAAAAAAAGTTATGGCTATCTTTTATGGCTAACTTCTCCGCGGTACGAAAATTTTCGAACTAGTTGTTTTGGAACGAGTGCGCCAATACATCTTATAAAACGCGTGTTATATACTATTATTTCTACTTTGAGACATTAATTTTACATAGATTTAAAAAATAGTGGTCGTCATGTCATCTCACCTCCATGCATCTCACAATCTCGAGTAGTTTTATCTTCAACAGTTGGTAGTTGCGGTAAAACTGACAAATACGATTGAGGCAAGCCAATAGCGATTGAGATGTCAGATTATTTGACGCAAGGCATCAATATCACCAAACTTGGAAAACTAAGCATTACTAAAACCTAGTACTATGTATAGTTTTTTCATAACGACACTGAAAGTGGTTTCATTATGAACTTATAAAGAACGAAGTAGAAAATTACTTTACGAGTTTTATGACTTGATAAATCTGAAATACCAGAATCAAAATCAATGGAATCAATAACTCCACGTGCAATCGATAAAAATGGCAAGTTTTTCAATCTCAGGTTGGTCATTGTCGACTTCAGGTAGTTTCTAATTAGCTTCAACTTAGAAAATCATCTCTCTGCGTTTAGACGGTAAATTTCTATCGTTTCGTAAATAATGCATTGGGTTTTTTTATTTTGTTTACGTAAATTGGCAAAAGGCAAAAGAATCATAAATCGGATGAGCAACACATGAGAAAATAGACTTCAAAATTCTGAGAATTTTTAGTGATGCTGTAATTTTGACACATAGTGTATTTGTGTATAAACATAAAAGAAGCAAAACGAAGAAGGAATATCAAAACCTCATTATTACCCATTGCTAGTAGAGCTACAAACTTCTTCATGTAGTTCGCCACGTCAAGTTCACAAATTCCCATAGCATCCAAAATGGGCTGACAGAAGTATTCGGCGAAAGTCATAACAATCACAGCGACCTCAGCGGGTCTCAGAATAACCACATAGATCCAGGAAGCTATGAAGGCAGGCAGAGGTCCCCAAAACTTATGCAAAGGGCCGAAGGAATCCATAAAATATGCATATTCAGCACCAGATCTAGGAACCACCGTTCCTAATTCGGCAAATGCAAGCGCACCTAAAAATAATAAAATAAGAATTAGTCGACAGGGACAGGGAGAAAGGGTGTTATAAAAGAGTTATATAAGTTGCGTGATGAAGTATTTTAATTTTCAAGTTCTTGTGAAGGCTATAGATTGAGATTGACAGATCTTTTAATTTTCTACAATAAAAGTTCGATTTCTCTTCGTCGTACGAGTAACCGTTTCTACGTTATACCCAGCACATAAATACGTGGGCCTTAAGGTCCAGCTTTCATTTTAGCCAACATGGGAACTTATGATGTCCAAACCATCCTATTATGTCACAATTTTTAAAGATAAACTAATCTAATAATATTTTGACGTTGGAAACACAAGGCTTTAGGTTCCCAGATTTAATGTTAAAGGTCCAAGGTTTTAAGAGGCAGAACTCTTGCTGTAAAGATCAGAATCACCACCCACTATTTTTTCGAAAGGGTATTAAAAAAGAATGTCCAAAACGATATATTTGACATTTTGAGCCCACCCTTCTTTATCACAAAAACATAATTTTGCGTAACTATTAAGCAATAAAACTCCGCCCAGATTCTAAATTTGTGTTAGTTACCTGGTGTTATGCAATATGTGTAAATATGGTATTCTACCTAAAAAAATATGTTACCTAAAAGAGAAATAATTCCACAAATTATCCAGACGACAATGCACATGCCGACTGAGCCTGAGTGCTCGAGTGCTGATGCTGGAGATATGAAGATTCCTGATCCTATCATTACCGCTAAAATCATATTTATGGCGGAAAATAGGCCCAATTCTCTCTTGAGTTCCACTTTGCCATTTTGCTTAGGTTCTGCTGCAAGAAAGAGAAAACATTATAAGTTATGAATAGTTCTTATCATTGAGGACATGTGCAGTGGCACGGCATATACCATGTTAAGATGGGATTCGAAATGAGTAGGCAACCAAATATACTTCATAATATTATTTCAGCGAAATTTTTAGGTATTTCCATTCAAATTATACGTCGAACATAACTTGAAACCTTTGCCGATAATACAAAAAATATCCGGCTCAATTCTGTGTCAATTTTGTGTTGCAAAGAAAACATTTTATTTGCCCATGCGTTTAGTGGCTGCGACACCACGTCTGCCTTTTTTGGGAAAGGAAAATCGCAGACTATAAACTTAATAAAATCAAGAAAGAATTTACAAGAAGTAGTTGAAATATTCAATAATCCTTCATCGGCAAAAGATGACCTAGCAAGAGCTGGTGAGAAATTTACATTTGTCTTATACAAGGCATCTCGAAAAGAGACATCTTTGAATCATTATTCATTTCATTTAATAAGTTAGTTGGCCAATCCAGTCACGCAGTAATTTTGCCTAGACTACCACCTACATCTGCTGCATTAGCACAACATTCATATCGGGGTTTTCATCAAATTCAGACGTGGCGAGGAAAAACTTTAACGACATCTGAATGGGGTTAGAGAAAAAGTAAAAAAACATTCTAATGCCAGTGGTTATGCCTGAAGCGCCAGCTCCAACTTCAATTCTTCAGCTTATATCCTTTGGCTGTAAAAAGGATGTGGAAAGCGATGTACCTGTGTAAAAGTTGGTTTGCGCTGCTCCACAATGCTCTAGTTGTCATGGGCAAAGTTGTTTCAATTCGATCCAGGAGGACGACTTTGCAGGGGAAAATTAATAAATAGATATATTTTATTAGTGGAAGCCACGTAAAAAAACGCGCACAGAGCTCTACCTCAATGGTGGCGTGGGAACGGGCTCAAAGTACAGAATGCATAAATATAATAAAATCATCATATGCACACTAACACTTGATCATAAGAATCTTATTTTATATGCACCTTGTAGAGAGAAAACAGCTCATTAATTTTGATTCTATACATTTTTTTGCTTAGACTAACATTTTAAAGATAATCACCGCAAAAACGGCGCTGGGCTCATTTTTCGCTTCGCGCTGAAAACTATGCCTATATGCCAAGGTCATTTACGAGCGTTTGGTGGGAGATACGCAAAAAACAGTAAGAGACATTTTTATAGAGAATTTAATAGAGAATATAAAAAGTCCTGTAACATTTTTTCGTAAAAATTGCGGTTTACGAGCAAAACGCCGAAAAAGACCGCGATGTCACGATTGGGGGTAGTTTTTTTAGCAAAAGGGGATGAAGCTCCCACCGGAGAGGTGGGAACTCTTCGGATCTGTATTTGGGTCCTTACTGAGAGTTCATAACCAAAATTTCAAAACTTTATAAATTTTTTCTTCTATTCCTTGTTTTTCGAACTAATTTGCTTACACTATAAGATTTTACCAGCAAAGTATCATTTTTCACAATAGCCAAATCCTATAGTGCAAAAAGTACTTCGTTAGTAAATCTTATGCGACGTTTATAATGCCGGTCGTTAAAGGCGCATTTTACTTGTAATTCAAAAAATGTCGTTGAAAGATTCTTGGAAATAAGTCTTAATTTTAGTACAGTACAAAAGTTTTAATTGTATCTAGAAACCCGGGACATTGTTTTGTGTTTCTGTGTTAAAAACCGATTTTACCTTTTTTGCAACAAAAGTTCGTCTTTACGACTCTTTACGATTTTTTCTCTTAAACCAGTTCCTTCAAATTTTATTTAATGCGGAAAAACAGTAATACTTAGTAATTTTTAAAGTGATTTATATGAACCGTATAAATTTCGTGCAGTGCACAGTACGTCAATCGCGACTGATAAGGTAGCTGGGATTACCGTCGTAAAAGATCGTTTACTAAATTGCACGGTACATTCAGAAAAAATCAAAAATCAAATTTTGTATAGTATTGTAAAGTGATTGTAAATAGTAGTAAAATGAATTTCTATAATAATACACAATAAATTTTGTTCGTCTCGATCAATTCTCGATTTTTGCTTTATCATACGCAGTATGCGTGCGTGCGTGCGTTTCATGACCAAACAGATCTGAAAGCATTTTTGTTCAAAAGGGTCCAACAGAAAGTATTGTAATCATGTCGCAACAAAGTTTTGTGATTTCAGCGGAAACATGTCCTTCTGCGCCCCCTGCACATTTTTGACCAATGTACAAAAAAATCTGTGTGTGTGTGTGACAAAAACCGAATATGTATAAAACCAAATTGGCTCCCATAAGAAGAACAAATGTTTCATTTGTTTTCAACAAATCCACTGGCTAAAAAATCAATCTATTAATGTTGCCTAAACTGTAAATAAAAAGGGGCCTGTAAAATATCAAAACGGCATGTTGATAGGATATCTCTAATGCCCGGGCTACACTAGCGTCTAAAGGTGCACATAGCATGGGCATATTCAGGGAGGTACCCCTTTTGCTACTTTTATTATGTTTATTGCATAGCACTCTTTCTCTTATACCGTTCTTTCTTCCATACCGTTAAATTTTCTTATCGTTTTTGTGCTGGATACGCCCATGACACATAGATCTCCAACGCCTTAACGCGTATAATGTCGAAATTAATGTGCTAAAATCAGATGTGGCCGCAATTTAGCGCATTAACTTTAATTTTCTAATTTTAGCGCATTACGTTCAACATTAAGTGTTAGGCGTCATTAGATGTTAGAGTCAGTGGCGTAGCTACGGGGAGCAGTGGGAGCTAAATAAAATTCTAACGACCTAAATGTTTTGTGATCTTGACTTAATTATCATAATTTCGATTTATAGATTTGTGCGATGTGTATAACTCCATGTACATTTGACTACTGTAAATGTTTGTTTTTTTAAGCATGCACACTTCATATTTATTTATTTATTGAGTGTACTATTGTAGTATATTGTTCACTTTAAATCACTGCTATTATTTTACTAAATTGCTGTGTTATTTAGTCATAAACTTATAAGTATGTAAGTGGTTTTCAGTATTTTCTTGTTAATTATGAAACACATAATGTTACTTATTTTAAAAGAAAGAAATTGCTAATCCCAAAATTTTAGGGCTAGGTAAAAGATTCAATGCCTAAAACACTTTCTTCCAAATAATTTTGACAAAAATTTAAAAACGTCTCTTTGAGAAACTTGAAAAAAATTTCCTAACCATCATTTTAATGGTGTTAGTAAAACGTACTCTGGCATCTTAACCGATTTTCACCTGAACTGTAAAAATGTTTTCAAGGTTGTAAGTTACGTTATTATTTTAATGGTACTCAAAAACGAGAATAGTAGACTATCGTGTCTTAGCCCAGTGAAATTAAACAAATAATTCACTTCGAAAAACTCAAACCCAGATGGATTTTTAAATATGCCTTTGATCTGACATTAGAAATAACGTGTAAACAGCTCCCATCGATATGGGGTGGTCTGAGCTGCGAGTTATTCACGGTCATAGTCTGATAACCGTCTTGGATTTTTTTATTTGTCTGACAACAATGGACTTTTTAGGAAACGTCAACGTAATACGTCAAAAGCACGTATAACGTTATTTGTATGCTGGGTGATACATTCCACGTCCCAAGTATTTGAAAACATGATTGAGCATCATATTTAATAATAAGAAGAATAAAAGCGTGCAATGAAAACTTGGCCATTTTCAAGATAGTCCTTCAGAAGTAGTGTTGGTAACGGGTATATAATTTCCCAAAAGGAGACGTTTCAGAAAAAAGGTGTTGGTTTCTCTTATGTATAGCTTTTATTGCATCTATTGCTAACAATAGATGCAATAAAAGCTTTTTTTTAATTTTTTAATAGCTTTTATTGCATCTTTTTTTTAAATTTTTTAATAGCTTTTATTGCATCTATTGTTAACAATAGATGCAATAAAAGCTATACATAAGAGAAACCAACACCTTTTTTCTGAAACGTCTCCTTTTGGGAAATTATATACCCGTTACCAACACTATTTATACCATTCCCAGGCCAAATTTGGTCCTTCAGAAGGTTAAGAAATGGCTTATGAATACCCACCTTGGTTTTTACAAAAAACTAAGATTAGTGTAAATGTTCTTAAATATACGCTAGTAAAAGATACTAGTTTTAGAATAATTCCATAAAATGCGATACCGATATTTATATAAAACACTTGTGAAGAACATGTGAACACATTTGAAGAATAATTGGATTATTTTAGTTTCTCAGAAATCGAAAACAGTCAAGTGTTGACTATATAATAATTTTTACTTTATCATACGTAAATCTAGTATCATCTAGTTTGCGTAAGGGGTTGAGTGGAAGAGTAAGGCAATTTGGAAACAAGTGTGCTGAACTGCGCCCTAAATATAAATAATATTTTGTTGCAATTAATATTGTCTTATTTTAATAAAGGAATTATTTATTTATTTAGTTATTTATTTATCTGTTAAATCCTGGCTAACTAGTTTTATTTTAATCCAGACAAAACTGATCTCAATCAAATAGATTCTCATGCAGCTAAACTAATAATTTTATATATTGTATGATAAAGTCATGTGCCTGGCCACATCAGATTTTTTATTGTCATAAAACCCTAAACTGAGTTTCGCAAGGATTTTGTATATATAAACTCGTTTTTAGCAGAAAACGTTTTTGGTTCAATCTGGAATTGAAAAATTGCAATTGATAGCGGTATACATTTTTTCTTTCTCCAGGAATATGTAGCTACGCCACTGGTTACAGTACCCCGGTCATAATAGGTAGGTAGGTAATAATAAAAATACTGTTACAGCTCCGCCAACTTATCAAAGTTGACTCGACGTGTGCGAAGAACGAGAACAAGGACAACATTCGGCGGAAGCGAGAGGCACTGTACGCTCGGTATCAACACACGAATGATTCCCGCTACCAAAACTATTCCATGTCCACTGCGCGTGCGCATCCTAATGTTTACATTTCTCCGAAGGACTTCTGAGTGGCCGGGCTGTACAATCCAATGTCCCATGAGAGAGACACTGTGTTTTAAAATTTTAAACAAATAAGGATTTGTTTGCTTGAGAAAATAATCTATAGACTACAGAGGCAGTATATTAGTAGTGGTGCTACTATGGCAGACAAAAACAAAAAAGCGCAAACACCTGACCTTGGTATATACGGAATAAAGTTAATAATACTATTTTCGTTCTGTTATCTCTACTAACGACAGTTTTATTATATGACAGGGAAAGATTATCCATGCAGTTTAACAATATATCAGTTTAATAGATATACTATCAACGTTCAAATGGTATTTTTGCGATCAAGTACCACCTAGGAATTATTTTAAAACAACCCAACATTTTTTACAGACATGTATAAGAAAATTATATCTTGTCGGCAACCGAAATTAAGTAAGTTAATTGTTTAGATGTAAAACATTAATTCAAATCTAAAATCACAGGTATCTCAATCTTCTATTTCAAGCCTTGTTTAAACCAGGGCAACAGACGGCGACAGCAACAACATCGGACCAGAAATATTACTGTTGTTTACAATTCAAATACAAATACCGTCGACCTATCAGGTTCATCACAAAAAAGCAATGTCGAATGCGACATGTTGCCCACTGTCGCCCAAGTGTAAATGCAACTACAAATGAGACTTGACAAAAATAGTTAACAAAATTTTTAAAAGATAGATTAAAAGAGTCTGCTAGAAACACTAATATCTAATCTAACAATATTGTGACAAGAAAAAGATAAAAACCGAAAACAATTTTGAAGATGTTATTTAAATTTTGAATAATTTATAACTTTTACTTCTGAAAAAAACCCTTTCCAAATAATATTGTCAGTCCGTTCATGCAGTAGTAGACTGAACCATTTTCACTTTGCCCAGTTTATGTAATAATTGAAAATGAACATTTATCTGTGATAGGTTTAACCATTCGGCCAATTTGCCGGACTTATCTGTAGGTGACTTGACTCAAATTCATACTTTCTGACCTGCTCTGTATACGCAATACAAATTTTAAAATGTGTTTTTTTTATTTAAATGCACCGGGAGGAAGTTAGCCATAAATCTGTTTATAATAGCTGAAAAGCTTTTGGTTCAAAAGGGTCCAAAGGAACTGAATGTTTCCTCTAAGCATTTTTCAAGAATTTTGCAATTGAGCTGCCTTTTCTGTAATTTTGTAGGAAAATTAATAGTTTAGCTGTATAAGCAAATTCTATTTGATCGGGATCGTGTCTGCATTAAACCAAGTTAGCCAGGATTTGACAATTATGACAGTAGGTAGTGTCAAACGCTGATTTTTTGACAATACCTACTGTCAATAATATCAGAATATCTGTATAATTCTGGCTAACTTGTTTTATTTGAATGCAGACACTATCGATCTCGATCAAATAGAATCTCATGCAGCTAAACTATTAATTTTATTTGAATAGAAAACAGCAAAACAGTCAGTATGTATCAAAAAAGGAAACGATGTTGGTTTTGTCTAATATCAAGTTTAATAAAGAACAGTTTCGAACAAAACCAACATCGTTTCCTTTTTTGATATTAATTTTATATATTGTGTGATAAAGTCATGTGCCTGGCCACATCACATTTTTTGATCATCCGATCGGAACAATATGTTCACCAAACGATATAAGAAGCCGAGTTTCACCTACTATAGTAAACGCAACTTGAAAATATGCTAATGAGTGACGTAAAAATTAATGAACTTGGAAACGTTTTTACTATTGACTATGCACCTAAGTAGAACAGCGCTTCATAAAACCAACTTGCGTGTCACTTTTTTATCCGAATGTATGCTAATTGGTGATGTAAAAAAATTAACGAACTCAATATTTTTACTTATGTGTGTCGAAGTAAGTAGAGCTGCGCTCCACCAAAAAGCAATTTGAAAGAAGAAGCCCATCTCTACCTCTGATAGTTTGGGCAACTCTAAATCATGCTATTTAGTAGTGTAACGAAATTAGCAAAATATTAACGTTTTTACTATCAAATATGCACCCAGAACAATGGTTTATAAAACAAACTTCCACGTGTCATTTTTTCATCCGATCGTAACAATATGTGCTTCAAACAAGAGATTAAGCCCACCTCTACTTACGATAATTTCAAAATATGCTAATTAGTGATATTGATGAATTAAACTAGTAAGAAAATTATCTTCAGCCCGCAGCCGTGCTGAAGTTAAAATACCCTCCACTGTAAAGTGTTAAAAAAACGAAACAAGTGAACCGATTTTGCCCATTCACGAACTTGTCCTTACTTTTTACTTTATCATACGCAGTATGATAAAGTATTGTAATCGTTCCAAAAAAAAAGGGGATTATACAATCTTGTCCTGTAGCGCGTGTAGGCTCGGTACCAACAATGTGAGACGGAGATATATATTTTGTCTATCGATGTGGTTTGTAGCTTAAAGTGCGCGGTCGGTATTACCGCGGCCCTTAGCCGGTAATATTCGGCATCACTATCGCCAAACCAGTGACAGCCCATAGATAAACCTTATACATGTGGCAGCCTATGGATCGAATCCAGCCAATCGTATCCACGCACTTGACGCATGCGTAGTGTGTCCAGTGGCACTACGTGGGATGAGATAGAGATATATGCCGCAACGCTAGTGTTGGTACAGTCTGCTGTTACCAACATTCTTTATATCATTTTGTATTTATATGGTATTATCAAAATATCTGTCAAATCATGGCTAACTTGTTTTATTTTAATGCAGACACGATCGATCTCGATCAAATAGAATCTCATGCACCTAAACTATTAATTTTATAAAATCTATTGTATGATAAAGTCATGTGCCTATAAAAATTACGTACAATCAAATTATGGAACAGCTCAAAGTTACGTTACTTATTAAAACAATATTGTATTTACGGGAACAACTGTTGCGAAATAAGTACTGGCACAAGTAACTTTTTATTAGTTTGCATCTAGAAATTGTAAATTGTGCCCTAATTAAACATAACTAACGTTGAAAGATTTAAATTTGCAAAACCGTTGCCAAATCTCGTCCTGTCAGGAGATAGTAAATACCAGTAAATACACACATCAGTAATTAGCATAACTTTAAGCTGCCATATGATGAAGTGGGCTGGTTCTGTCGTTTGATGTGCGTATTGTTCCGATTGAAGGTAAAAATTACTTATACTACTTTGTTTTATTTAAGCGTTGTTCGGCTTATGTGTATATTTGATAGAAAAAATCTTCAACATTCTTTATTTTTTACATTACTACTTAGTGCAATTTCTAGTTGCCATAACTACCATGCCTAGAGATGGGTTTCGTCTCCTGTTTGATGTACATATTGTTAAAGTCAGATGAAAAAAAAATGACTTATGCAACTTGCTTTATGAAGCCTGTTCTGCTTAGACGCACATTTGATATAAAACGTTTAAAGCTCAGACTTTTTTGACATCACTAACTATTATAGTAATATACAGGGTGAGTTATTAATGTTATTAGTATCTCGGCGGTCGATAGTTTATAAATCGTTTGAGAAACAAAATTTTTTTATACATAAGTTGTTTGAAATGACCTATGTATATATTTTTTTATGGAACGTCCTGTATATTTTATTATATTATGAATACTACTAAATTTGTTTATCCAACCGTGTATGTTACCCACAGGGTTAATAGTTCCAGAGATATTCAACTTTTTTCCCAAAATATCCCGTTGCAGGATCTTTTTAAAAACTATGTAAAAACGAAATTTTTACCGATTTTGCCTTTAAACTAGACAATAGTCAAAGCCAGTAGGTAGAATGTAGATGATAGTATCCAAAGATATAAGATACACTATACTATATATAAATGTTCATTGAACGTAGTAAAGTTTAATGTTTCTCAAATGGTTTTTTCTTGAGTTATTTAAATGGAACACCCTATATAATTTGCTGTTCATAAGGTATTTGGTAGTTTGATGTAAAGTCTTTACGTGGCGATAGAAGAGGTAATTTAGAAACGATTTAAACAGATTTATCTTTATACAAAGTATTACTATTATCAACATATTAAAAATTTAACAAGCATGGTTTGCCGCCTATCGTATGGCAACCGAACACGCGATTTAAAATTTTTAAATTATTGCTAAAGTACACCCTAAACCCTGTACTTTTAGGCAGTGGCGTAAAGAGCAGGTGGGCGGCGCACACGGGCCCACGAGCCAGGGGGGTCATTGGAGCCGGCCGGGTGTTTGGGAGGTCTCGCAAAAAAAAAATAAGTTCGTCGGCTGAAAGGTAAAAGTCTCTAACTAAAATCTAATAATTGCGAAAACCTGACTTTACGAACGACTGCCAAGAAATACCATGCTATTTTCTAGAGATTTTATAGATTTTGGACAACTTAGAACAGTAAAGTTAGTTATTGATGGCCTCCTCGTATAAGATTCGCATGTATAAGCAATTAGCTACAATTAATTCCTGTTTCAATAAAATGGAACAAAAAATTAGTTAGTGAGTTTTACCTTTAAGCCGACGATAACTTGGTATTTCTCATAAATGTTTAAAAAATAACTGAGGGGCCCCTCTGAGCGCGGGATACGGTTTTGAGCTAAAAAAAGCAGTTTCTGCCTTCTGGGGCCCTGGGCTGCAATAAGATGCAAGCATAACGTCAATAAATGAAGTCGAGCATTTTAAAAAGTGGTTACTTACTCAGGACGCCACGGATACCATTCTAAACTCGATACCATAATCTATTGTTACATCAAGGCATAGCTGTGTTACATAGCTGTGCTTATTTCTGAAAACGTAGCACACAAGACAGAATATTGTATTAATATCAATTGGGCTAAGTCATATACAGCATTTACGTTTCTTTATTTCGTTTTTTCCTAAATGTTAGTAACTGTGAATGGAAAGTTGCAGATAAATCGTCTGCCTACGTCTCTATTAACGTCTGGTCTAATTTCGGCAAAAATTGATTTGAATAAGTTAGTAACATTTTCTAAGCTGTTGAATCTATCTTTTAATTGTGTAATTATAATATCTACTGTTGAATGAAATATATTAATTCGGAAGTTATCCTCACCATTATTTAACCTTTGGTCATCAGTCATCACACAATTCATCAAACTGACGTTTTACTTTCCGCACCCTTTTATTTGCAAATTTAATCTCAATATTCCACAATTTTGCTAAATTTGCTGCTGTCGTTAACGCAGTTTGAAAATCGTTTGTCAACTTGACCACATTGTCATACGCTGTGTCTAACAAATGAGCGATATTTGTAACTCGTAGTTTGTGGATTGCAATAATGTTGAAACCGCGTTTAATGCTGACAAAATGTTTGTTTGAATAATTATATGACATTCCGTTTCGAAATATTCCATTTTATTTATAATACATATTGATTATACATCGTTTCGCTCAAATATATAAAAATTATTAAAAGTCTTGTTAGTGCGCAGTCAAATGAGGGTTTATGGGTTTCAAAGTATTTAATAAACAAAACGCAAAAAACAAAATTCAATTTAAGAAAAATGCCTCCCAGTGTATTTTGATTTCAAATTGTTTTTTGAAGGCTTAAGACACATGAATTTATCATACAATATATAATAATATAATTTAATACTAATAATTTATTCAAAGAAACAAACAATAGGTTTACAATCATAACAAATGATGTAGAACAATAGTTATTGACAGTTGCCAAACTATAAATATAAATGCAAACAGAAGTATAAATATAATTAAAAAATTACCAACAGAGAAAAATTACAGATAAACAAATTAATACAATTTCAGTATAAGCACCATTATATAAAATGAATAGTTTAGCTACATGAGAATCTATTTTATTGAGATAAATCGTAGGTACTGTCAAAGCATCAGCATTTGACATTACTTACACTACGTCATTAGAATAATAGTTATTTATGTCACAAGTGCCGAAAGTGGAATAGCGCGACGTGCGGTGATGCGGCGCGTCACCGAACGCGGAGCGTCGCCGTCGCTTGTGAGCGAGTCGCGCTATCTAGTTTTCGGCAGGAGTGACACCAACGTTTATTGTGTTGCTTTTTGAGAAATATGTATATAAAAAAATAATTAAAAAATGGTTATATTTCTCTATAGGAACTGTTAGGTTGGTACCACTTTGACGAAACGTCAAGTTTAAAAGGCTAATTCAAAGTCTGACAGATTTATATTTGTTCATGACACTGTAGATGTCACATCCGTACCAACATACTAAAATAAAACTACACTCATAGCTATACTTTATTTATAATTTTCACAATTTATCGTTTTTAGAATTAGATATAAAGACGGATTGATATTTCTTATCAACAAACAATCAAATTGGCTATCTTATTTTATTTGAAATTTGTATTTTGTACTTTGGCGTACTAGAGCGGCAACGTTCCAACGCGGTTCTCCAACCTCTGATGAAATCAGCTGTATTCGAGTTGACAGCACAAAAAAATATTTGTCAAAATTCATATCAATGCAGATGCGACCGATCTCGATCAAATAGAATTTGCTCTTGCAGCTAAACTATTAATTTTACCAAAAAATGTCATAGGCATGAATAATTCAAAATTTCCTCTACTTTAATTTATTATTTAACTATTTTGACGAAATTACAGAAATGGCGGCTCATTTGCAAAATCCTTGAAAAAGGCTTAGAATAAACTACCAGTTTATAGGGTCCTTTGGACCCGTTTGAACCAAAAGCTTTTCAACTCTAAGTTTGGTCATGAAACTTCTAAATATGAAGTTCCGTGCCGATACCTTTAGTAGTTTCTCCGGAATCGAATTAACAAAAATCGGGTACACACACACACACACACACACACATACACACACACACAGACATTTTTTTGTACCTTGGTCTAATATGTTCAGGGGACCCAAAAGGACATATTTCCGCTAAAATCTAAAAAAAAGAAAATTCGGCGCGATTACAATACTTTACATACTGCGTATGATAAAGTAAACAATCTGAAAAATGCCTGTTGACCAAACTTAGCATAGGCTCCATGTGAGTAGGCAGCCCATTGTCTCTGTTCGCACACGGACCCACTCACTCTTAGTTACGCCACTGATTTGAACTATCGTGCAAATTTGTTGATTTCAGAGTATTGAACATCGTATTTTCTTTGATGTGATTTATGTGCTCACACACAAAAACCAAATACTTATGCAACAAAAACAAGCTGAAAAAATCTATTAAAAGCACTTCCTAATAACCCACGTTCCATTCCCGTAATCAATATTACTCATATTATCATTTATATTATCCCAATTTTGAATTGTCTCTCCAGAAAAATAACTGTTTTAAATCAGTTAACAATAGTAAATTGATATCGTTGGTTGTTTTTTGTACGGAATACAAATCCGTTCTCAAACGTAGCTCATCAAGACAGGTTTTAGCGTTTCTGTTTGCTTTTGTGTATGAGCGGCGAGCGCACATACCATTACAATGAAACGTCTCCGCAGAATTTTCACAAGTGAACAAATTTTCACGATAGTCCCCCTAAAAGTAGTGGTTTACATTAGACCACAACCGAAGTTACTAGGACTTTGGGTTCGTTCGCTGTACGATTGCAAAAATTGCAAAAGATACTTATACAATTCTGTAATACCTTGGCGTCTTCTATAACCTTTAAATATTTAAATATTTTGCATCATGCTACCCATATATACCGAGCAATATTAAGATACTAAATAGCATACTACTCTTTAAATTGCAAATATCACAAAAACTAGTAAAATAACAATGGACATTTCAATTAGTAAATAATATACAGACTGTTCCATTTACAAATCTCAAAGAAAATTTTGTACAAAGAAAAAGTCATTTAAAAATGTTTAAAAATTACTGCATGCTGCGATCACCCTGTATAGCGCATCTAATTTTTCACGACATCAACATCTACTTAGCTATGGTTTTAGTTATTATGTGACAAAACTTTTAGGACAATATCTGCAAAATGTAGTATTTACGTAGTTTTGAAAATTATCCCAATTGGTTTGACAAACAATTAAATATCTCAGAAACTACATATTTCCTTCACACAGGTACAACTTACACAGTTTGATAGACTACTTCCTTAGTATTCATAATATAGTATGATATACAAGGCGATCATTTTTTAAAAATTACAATCATTCCGTCACGCCTAAAGGCATAATAAATAATAATAAAAGAAAATAATTTTACGTTATAGAAATGAATGAGTCAAACAACTCTTCTTTCTCAAACGATTTGATAACTATCGACCGCCGGGATAACCCGCCCTGTATAGTTTCTTGTTGCCCTAAGAATGGAATAGATAAAGGTTCTTCTCTGGTTCGATGTATGTACATGTTTTTACGATCTGATAACTCAAAAATTGACTTAAGAAGCTCTTAAAAATAAATATATGTTAGAATATAGAAATGTGTTGATATAACTGAGTGTAATCAGATCGTTGTTTGTCGATTTTTGGCAGAAGATGATGTTAATACATCGAAACATGTCGCCAAGTATATAATATACATATAAAAACCGGTAAATAAGAAGAGTTTTTATTTAATCACTTTTTTATACAAAAATAATTTATACTAATATGTAATACTGATATGACATTTCGGAATAATTAACAAAAATCAGAAATAATAGGTAAGGTATTGATCTTTTTGCAACAACATTTAATATAAGTACATAGCTACATAATTATTTAAAGTAACAACAGATTATTCTAATAAGTAGCGTAACTTTTAAAAATCAACATTCGTAACAAATAAATGGATTTTTAATATTTTAAATATTTCACAAACTGCAATAGTTCATTCTTAAATACGCCATCATTATTAAATGTGTGGTGCAGTTTGGTGCAGTTGAGATGTTATTTTTAATAAAATGGTAGTTTCCTATTTTCTTTTCTAACATTACCTAAGATGCCGATTTCATAATATAAAAAATTCAATTATTCCGAATGCCTTTTGCTATACCAGTTTTAACAAGAAAAAACGTAACATGTCAATATCTGGTCCTCAAAGTTTAGAAGAAAGTAACCAAATAAAAGGTTTATGAAAAGACTTAAGCTAGAAACTTGAATGACTTTTGAATATACAGGGTTATGTATTTGTAGGAAGCAGACCAAACTCCATTTTTGAAATATAGCACCTGTATATTTATCCTGTTTGTTTACTCTTTTGAGTTACAAATTGGACAGTGAAACCCGCATGTCCCTGAGGTCAGTAGTGTAAATGTAACAAGACGATTTAATGTTAAATGAAAGCAATTCAACAATGTTAAAAGGATTTCTACCGTGTCAATACCTCGTCGTTTTTGAAAATGACTTAAGTTATAAATACGAAATACTTTTAAATATAAAGTGTGTTTCATTTCTAAGCATTTCAAATTTGTAGCTTAAGCAATTTCCTAAAACTTTTATTGGAATCTTTTTTTTGTGAACTTTTTAGAAATAACTATATTGAGTGCTTACGTTTTTTATACACACTGTGTAATAATAGGGACTTTGAAAGATTTACAGCATTTTGCAGATCGGAACTTTTATTTTACAGACTCTTTGGGAGATCTTTACAGAATAGAATTCAAAAATTGAATTCATAAAAGGAAATTTGTCGACTGAAAATCTTCAAAGAATTCATACATAAGAGAAAAACTCTCTTCTAACTTAGGCAAGGGTTTCTCATTAGTCTCAGTCTCGTACAGTAGGAGCGCAATAAAATTCACTATTCTTGAGACGGTAATAAATTAGTTAAAGATTAGTTGGGGCCTCGCTGAGAGGAGCCTAAATCTGCTTGCAATGTTAATGAGGACTGGCATGGTGTGGTAGTCTATTACAGAAATGAGTTTCCAAAATACTGCTTTGGGCCCCCCTGTTATTGGGGGCCCTGAGCAAATGTCCATTTTGCCCATGGGATAACGCGCCACTCGATATATACACTAAACCTTAATTCAAACAACATACTTATTGTATTTGTTTACCACTACATAATTTTACGATACCTGATAATTATGTACAATAATCGCAATAACATTGCAATTTCAGCAAGATAAATGCACGCTACGGATAAAAATTATAATGTGGATTATCTTCGAATTCTAATCACGGCAAATATAAAAATACATATAAATAATCATTTCTTGCTACAAAAATTAATATACATATAAATAATCAATTGTTAAAAATATAAAAGTATTCAAATAAAAAAAATGTAAGTATTATTTACCTTGCGTCATGTCAAATAGATTCACCCCAAATTGATGTCACAAACAAACACAAAAATGTCTATAATACACAATACTTCAAGTAAATCTCATTATTAATACACGTATTCGACAAATAGTCATGAAAAGGCGCGACCAGCGCAACCTATGATACCAACACCTTAGAACGGAATGAATGAATGATGGCACCAAACCAAACGCAGTAGCGTGGATGTTGATAACAAAGATTGACTTTAGAGATTATTGATATGTCAGAATGCGACACATACCTCTGACACAAAATGTTTACTCATCAAACAGCGACACATGCATTTTAAAAGATAAATATAAGAAATGTACAGGGAATAAATTCCTTGAAAGACACTAAATACATTCTGTTTGGGTGTTGTAAGATCAGTTGATCTTATTTCATAGGTTAATTCAATTTCCTTAGTAAAAAGCGAATCAAAACATCAACACTTCGATTGGTAGACATACTAATAAATCTAATAATGTTGCAGAAATGCATTTTTGTATGTATTCTTCTTATTAGAGACTATTTGAAAAGTGTAGTTCTGAAAACCAGAAACGACAAAAGATTACTATAAAAAATCGTTATTTACCTACATATCTATTAGGGTGCTTCGTATTTTGTATTTTTATAGAGCGTTGCGCAACTAAATGGAATATTCTCTACACACCGTAAATTATAACCTGGCCATTTTATAAATTAACTAAACAAATTGTAGTATTGAACACCACGTGTGTTTCCAAGGGGAAATAAAGCTGTTAGTTTATGTGTCTAGAACGTCATGCAACCTATAAACTTGTAGTACAATATGAAATAAATAAGCTGACTTCGGCCAGTACGTACACTAGCAAAGGTATTTTTCTGTATTATTTGTTCAACTTATGGTTGAATAATTTAGAATTTGTTACGTTTTGTTTGCTTAATTTAAGTTAGCATCCTGTAGTGCCGTTTTTGGTTATTTTCTAATAATAAATGAAATGCGAATTATTTATCGTTCTGCGTTTCTTATTAATTTACGTGATTTATTGTGACGTTGTGATGTTGATTGCTATTGGTCAAAGTAGTAGTTTCGATTATTGAATGCTTGCCAAATTAAGTTTGTAATTGCAAATCAGTAAAATGCTGTGATATATAAACTTATTTTTTTATTAAGAGAGTAATAATTGTAGTATGCAAATTTATTGTACTTAAAAAAATTAAAAAGTTATGTGATTTTTAAAATACAAATTTAATTCTTTTTTTTCAAATTATAAAAATGCTTGAATTGTTGTACTATAAACCCTTGAACAAATAGAAATTATAGTTTCACAGGGTTGATAAAATGGGGTTGATTTGAGGAGTTGAATTGTGCAAAAAACCCTGAAAATGGTTTTATATTCTCATATAAAAAATAAAAAACGCGTTTTATCGTCTCCCATCTCAGTATCCGAAAATTTGTACAAATGTTACAAACACTAAATTGCAAAGTGGTAACTGTTATTCCAATTTAAAAATAAACAAACCCGTGGCTGACTAAATCGAAAATCCACTTAAGGGCGATGACCGATGAAAATAGGTGGCGATTTTTCCACGATCGTATTATTTTAATGCAAATCGGTAGTTTCTATAGCTCAAAAGCCGAAGATTGGAAACAACGCTTTATACTATTGCCAAAAACTCCATGGGGTGCAAATTTACAAGTTTTATGACTATACTTACATATACCGGGTGACCCACGGCATAGGTACTCCCGTTTATTTTTTTTTGTTGTTTATAAAGCTGAACGAATGAAATTTGGGAATATGTTAATAGACAAAAAATGCCGTTCTTTGGGGTACTCTTGAGGTTAATATGGCTTCCGGTTTGTCCGGAAATGACGTCATAACTGAACTTTTAAATGGCACCCTATATTCTTTGTGTGATATTTTCAATCAGGGTGACATTCTGAACACAAAAACATATCGATCGTCAATTATTATCATTAAGGCAACGCAAAAATAACTTTTTTCTGTAGGTATTAATCTAGGTGGCTAGGAATTGCTCAAAATAGTCGAAAATTGTCAAATAAACACTAACTAAATCGATTTTGCCCGACATTGGATTATTGGCGCCCTTTAGTGCGATTTAATTGATTTTTGGCCAGTGAGAATGGCCACACCCTGATTATTCGATAGAAAACAGCTTTCCGATTACAATGATACCAAATACTTAATATTTTATTGAAATTCTTAGCGTACAAATGTTGTTAGAGGGAAAACCGAAAAAAATATTGACCTAATGATCTAAGTCAGCGCACGATTATCAGCAAAATATCAAGAATTTGTTATCATCGTGTCGGAAAAACGCTTTTCCTCGCATAATCAGGGTACATCCTTTGGGTAGTCCATTGAGTGACTTTGACTTGTACGTTGACTTAGATATTAGGTCAATATTTTTTTTCGATTTCCTTGCTTCTAACAACATTTGTACGCTAAGATATTCAATAAAATACCAAGTATTTGGTATCATTGTAATCGGAAAGATGTTTTCTATCGAATAATCAGGGAGTAGCCCATTGGTTAC
The DNA here is from genome assembly GCA_964023965.1 of Melinopterus prodromus. Classification (NCBI taxonomy): domain Eukaryota; kingdom Metazoa; phylum Arthropoda; class Insecta; order Coleoptera; family Scarabaeidae; genus Melinopterus; species Melinopterus prodromus. The sequence continues at coordinate 73,244,745 of OZ030390.1, forward strand.
CCGTGAAAAAAAAAATGACTCACTATACTCAAAAACCAAATAAATCACGCTACAGGGCGTGTTTATTTGACAATTTTTGACTATTTTCACCAATTCCTAGCAACCTACATTAATACACTAAAAAAGTTATTTTTGCGTTGCATTGGTGATAAAATTTGACGATCGATATGTGTTTGTGTTCACAATGTCATCCTAATTGAAAATAACACACAAAGAATATAAGGGTGCCATTTAACATTTCAATGATGACGTCATTTCCGGAAAAAGCGGAAGTCATGTTAACCTCAAGAGTGTCCAAAAGAATGGCATTTTTTGTCTATTAACACTTTTCCAAAGTTCATTCGTCCAGCTTTATAAACAACAAAAATAAACTGGAGCTCCTATGGCGTGGGTCGCCCGGTATATCTCTAAAACCGAACACGTCATAGATGTGAAAAGGGTTATTTCGTTAAAATTAAGGATTAGGCAAGTATTTTGCTATTACCTAAAAGTTAAATAGGGGATTTTGTATGAAATATTGTATTAAGACTTTCTTTTGAGGATAAAACGACCGGGTGACTTTTTTAATGAAACGTTATCTCAAAAATAAATAATGATGGCGCAATTTCCATCTCTAAAAAGCAAAAAACTATTAGAAAAACACATATTTTACTATTATCTGAAACCCCAGTTAGGAGTTATGTCTCCATGTTTTCCATACATATGCTTCCACGTTTTTCTTTGGGTGTTTGCAATAAAACAACGAAGACAACAATTAAAAATGTAGCACATATATTTTATGGATTTGGAAACTTTCCTCTACGTCTACATTATCAAAAACGTAGGGGTAAAAGTGGAAAAAACTACATTTTTAATTGTTGTCTTCGTTCTTTTATTGCAAAGACCCAAAGAAAAACGTGGAAGCATATGTATGGAAAACATGGAGACATATATGAATAGATGTCGATAATAAACAGAACTTATTATAATAACATATTACGACATCTCTAGACATTTTGTACCATACATCGCAATTCATGTGAGCAAATCCGCGGGATTTATGAAAGGACAAAAGAAAAACCATTAGGTCGGCTTGGTTTGCAACCTTGACGATAAAAATTCAAATTATGAATAGGTACCAACTTAAGGTAAAAAAGTTGTTTTACTTATTGAGAATATTGAGTTAGATATCCCTTGGTCTCAGCATTTAGTCTTACTAAAATGTTTGTCACCCCAAGGCTTAAGCTATAAGAAAATAAGCACAAACAATAATACCTACACAGAAATATTACAGCAAATTCAAAAGTGCAGACTTTGCAACAGCGCATTATATAGAACAATGAAATAATACAAAAACAAGACGTAATAGATAACAATAATTAAATAATTCCTATACGCACGATTTCTGTAATTCGACATACACAGATGTTACGTCTATGACGAAAATATTAGCAATCACACTAGGTATGTAGTCAATATAATAATGTCAATCACATTTAAAAAAATGGTAAATGCGTTATGCTACAAGCACGTACACAAACATATATACTGTTTATGTAATACCCTCAGATTTGCGATAACTGTCTATATTTGTTCATAATTATAACGTAACTGCAATTATGGTTATCGCAGGCGTTTTTTTGTCCGGCATAGTCAAACAAAACATATTATCAGAGTTCAGAGAGGTTTACAATAATGAAACCTTCAAGAGTTCATTTGCTTATTACATTACTGTGTATCAGATTATACAGGGTTAGCCAAAATTACCGGAACACCTAAATAACTCTCCAACGGTAAGAAATTTCAAAAAAGAATTCAGACAAAAGTTTTTTGACTTTAAACAATCCATCGTTCAAATATATTTTTAATATACAGGGTCTTCATTTTATTATAGAAATTTCGTAAACTTTTTTTTTTCAAATGGAAGACCCTGTATATTTTTACATTTTATGATTTAAGGACTAATTCTAAACATCTTTTATTAAAATAATATTTTTATAAAATGCACCATTTTTGAATTTTAAGCAATTACTTAAAATTAGTCAGAATTACCAGAACACCTACATAACTCTCCAAACGCAAAAAATTTCAACAAAACATTCAAGCAAAAGTGTTTTGACTTTAAACAAGCTATCGTTCAAATATATTTCTAATATACAGGGTGTTCATTTTATTATGGAAATTTCGTAAACTTTTTTTTTCAAATGGAACACCCTGTATATTTTTACATTTTGTGATTTTAGGACTAATTCTGTTTCAATCTTTTATTAAAATAATATTTTTATAAAATGCATCATTTTTGAGTTTTAAGCAATTAATTAAAATCAGTCATAAGTACCAAAACACCTACATAACTCCCCAACCGTAAAAAATTTCAAAATGCATTCAAACAAACGCTTTTTGCCATTAAAGAAGCTATTATTAAAATATGCTTTTAATGTACAGGATGTTCATTTCATTATGAAAATTTGGTAACCTTTTCTTTTTCAAATGGAAAACCCTGTATATCTTTACATTTATAATGCTAAGACTAATTCTAAACATTTTTATTGGAATCATTTTTGTATAAGTTTCATAATTTTTTAGTTATAAGCAATTAATCAAAACTCCTGAATTCAAATTAGGAATATTTTCCCACATACATACCAATTTATCTTAATCAAACGGATAAACTATTTTTTCTCGTTTGGTACATTAATTTTATTAAATTTAGAAACTTTGGACATGTTACATCACGTATTAGACAATGTTTGCCTGCGACAGTTGGTCTCTACTCAACTGTCTACTGTAGCCACATTGTGGTTATCTATTTTTACTTGACATTTACTTATTTTTCAAGCGATATCGCCAATCGACAAAACTGAAAGTTAACAAAAACTGCTTTCAATAAATTGATTTTATCATACCACTGTTTTGGAAACTACTGGAAACTGTTTTACAACTAAATAACATTTGATTTCAACAAGATGGTGCCCCGCCGCAGTACGGTGTCCAAGTGCGAAAATATTTAAATTCAATTTTTCCCCAGAGGTGGATTGGAAGGAGAGGATCCATTGAATGGCCACCTAGGTTGCCTTATTTGTATTTGCAAATATTGTATTTTTCTATTTGGGGACACCTAAAGTCCAAGGTTTACACCAATAGGCCGCAAAATATGAAGCAGTGGATAGTGGACGAAGTTCAAAGTATTACTGTCGAACATTTAGAAAACTGTTTACGGGAATTTGTTGATAGGTTGCGGCATTGTCAAGCCGCTCACGGATGGCTGTTTGAAAATTTAATTTAATTGCTTTGTTTCTTTTTCTTGAATTTGTTATTATTTATCAGCTCGGTCAAAATAAATGTTTTGGAGTTTTAATTAATTGCTGATAGCTAGAAAATGATGCAGATGATGCGATGTACGGAATATTCCATACTGCCATAATAAAATAAACACCCCTATATTAAAAGTATATTTAAGCAGAGCTTGTTTAAAAATATGTTTTTTTTCGGTTGGAGAACTATGTAGGTGTTCCGGTAATTATGATTAATTTTAGTTAATTTCTTACAACTCAAAAATAATGCATTCTACAAGAAAATTATATCAATAAAAAAATGTTTTGAATTTGTCTTAGAATTACAAAATGTAAGAATATACAAGGTGTTCCATTTGGAAAAAAAAAGTTTACGAAATTTCTATAATAAAATGAACACCCTGTATATTAAAAATATATTTGAACGATGGATTGTTTAAAGTCAAAAAGCTTTTGTCTGAATTCTTTTTTGAAATTTCTTACCGTTGGAGAGTTATTTAGGTGTTCCGGTAATTTTGGCTAACCCTGTATATTTAATGCAATACATAGGGTTGCCAGGTCTCTCCTTAATTTTGTAAAATATCCTCGATATAGGTGTAAATTTGCCCGTACTGCGAAAGACGGTATTATTAAATTCATTTATTAGTAAAATAAAATAATTTGCAAAGGATAAAGAAGTTGTTTTATTGCACTTTTAATTTAACTGTGCCTTTAAATATGGACTACTTCAGGAATATACAGAATGTTAGAGGACGTAACAATAACTGGGCGGTCTTTACACAGTTTATTTATATATTTAGTGGGACGCGTTTGGTGACTATGTCACATGATTCTCCCTTGTGAAGAGAAGAATCAGCCTTCCACGCACTATCGGTGGCGAGGATGAAATACATAATACAATAACTCAAAAACTGTAAGGTTTAGGGTAGGTACACTTTGCAGTAAAAGCAAAGAATTCTCACCCCTGTATGATGGAGCCTGTTAGTGGCGGTTGTTGGGATATTGTGAGTTTATTAATACTGAAATAACGAAACTATTATATTATTATATTTATTATATTATATTAATTTGCGATTATGTGAGTTTAAGTACCTCCGTATTTTAGAAAAAATGGTACCCTTCTAGTGTGGCCTAAAAATACGTTATCGTGACAGTTTTGCGGTAAAATGAGAAAAACCGCAGTCGTGCGCATATCAGTGCACATTAAGGGAAGGTTCTCATGTAATCGGATGAGAAAATCATTTTTTCTTTTCATATTTTGAAACCTTGTAGTGTATAAAGCAGCCCCTGAAGCAGTTTTTTTATTCTCGCAAGTTATACGGTTTTATAGCCTATGGCTATGGTATTCTCCGGTCAAAATTTCCTGCATTAAGGCGGAGCAAAGAGATGTGCATATTCAAATGATAATTTTCGGTAACGCTTTAAATTAGGAATATGAAATTTGGATACAGTAAGGAGAACGTATCTAGGTGCTTATGTTGATTATATTATTATTTATTTCAATGGGTTCATATAGAAAAGGAGTTTTAAAAAGTATCATATTTCTACCTTGTACCTCTACCTCTACTCTTGTAGAGTTTTTTACACCGATACAACCGACGTGTTTTTCTAGAAACACGATATTTCGCTTGCGCGATTACTCTTCAATCATTTAACGGATCGACTTATTCGCTTTTCCCCTTAGAGAAAATAGTTTTTATTGGAGGCTGAACCTCATAATAAGTGAATCTTTTAAATAATTATATTATTTATAACGATTGGAAACCAAAAACAAGCTGTAAAAAATCGATCTTAAAATTCTAACAGCCATTTCGTCAAATTTCAACTTTTTTAACTGAATGTTGGTTTAGCGTCCAACTAATTTCATCTAGTTTCACAGCGCTTTTGAAATTTCGATTTTTGTTTATTTTTATGGGAGCTATCGTGCACGTCGTTGAGACAAGCACGCCGCGCAGGAACCGATACTTCCTACAACAGTAACCCATAACCACTTCTTGCATATAGTTTTTTATGGCGTTATGTCCCTTTGTATACCAAAGTAATCAAAGTATGATACATATATGGCAAGACAAAAACTATTGATATCTCTTACAATTTGTTTGAAAAACTGTCTTAAAGTTGAGCTACATTTTAGGTCTCTAGATGAGAACCTTCCCTTAAAAGTGGCAGCCTCTAATATAGTTTATGGACACCATAGAATATTGAATATTGCAACTTTATTGGATTTATTTCTTTTACTTTTGATGTAATTTTATTGTACTAATAACTATTTGCCAGACCCAATAACAAAATAATTTAAGCGAATAAACAAAGTTACAAAAACGTGTGGAAACAAAATTTAATAGATATATAGCCTAAAATTTAACAGCCTGTATTTACCTATTAAAAGGTTAGTTTAAAGAAATACATAACACCTTTTTTACATAAATGGACGACAAAAGTATGGATTAAATTCATTAAATTTAAAACTGTTTTTTATTTTAATTGATCGCGATATTTAATAATCAAAATAAACATTTTCACTGCGAATTCTATTTCTTAACTTAAAAGTAAAGTACAAAGCAAAAATTGAGAAAATCAGTTTTTTTTACATTTTAACCTCCAAAACCATAAGTGATAGGAAACTTCGACTACAGTTCGACTACACTTCGACTACAGTACAAAAATCTAACACGCATATTCGCATTCAATTCACAAAATCCTTGTTGCCCAGGTGAGTAAATTCCTTCCATACTTTTTCGGCACAGTGTATAAAAACACATGGTTTACAAACATATCGTCTTTTAATTAATGACAAAAAAACTAAATTCTTCTTCAATGCGCCCCCGAAATGAGATATTGTTTAAAAACACCAAAGTAAATCTGTTTTACTATTTGATTATGTTATTCCTGATTTTTTTGCATTGTCCTGTTTGTGAAACCCCGTCATGCGAATTCAATGCCATGGTCTTGGCAAGCCCAGCGAGTACAACTTCTAATTACAACAATGTTATAGAACTCTGCCTTTCACTGTGAAAACTTAAAATCAGTACAAAATACAACCAAGAACAACAATTTCCTTTCAAAAACTGCCATTTTTCTCAAAGTCGGCAAATTATCTTGCCAACCACAATCGTGTCCATTATATTCAAAGCTGGACAGGAAACCTGGCATTTACCAATGAATTAATAGCAACGTCGCTGTTATTCTTATCTGACTCGAGAGGTTCCCACCTAATAAAATAATTGACTGGTAAATTAACGTTTTATTTACAAATTAGCCCAACCGTTTTTGTACAATGCGCGCGAGGCAGTGCAGCCAACCAAATATACAACACTGAAATATAGGATATAAAATTATAAAACTACTGCTTTTAAAATATTGTATCCCTCGATTAAAATATTAATTTTGAGCTAAAGCATTGCTAAAACCCTAAAAACCATCTAAAAACGGCTCGGTCGCGTAATTACAAACATGATAACAAGCAAGTTTCTTCGGTTTGAAATAATTTGATTTTAATTAGGTACATTAATGCGAAGTCTATAGTGTGTTAATGTGAACACTTGTGATAGAAATATCAAATGGCGATTTGCAAAACGTATAAAACTAATAATACAATAATATTTAAAAACTAACCGTGATACTCCGTGAACTAACCTCAAAATGGGTATGCAACACACACCACAAGTACTACAACACACACGCACTACATTCAATCAAAAATAACGCTGGAAGCTAAACCGTGTCACAGTGTCATCTGGTGTCATCTATACTCAGCTCCAGTAAAGATTATACATTATAAATTTGTAAAAGGGAGCTGCTTTTTTGAAATATACATTATACACATACTCAGTAAACAACCAAAATGAAAATTGTTACATGTATAGCGCCAGTAAACATTGCTGTGGTAAAATATTGTAAGTATCTAAATATGAATGTTTATATTGCATATTTCATGATTATAATTATTTTATTAATTTTTAATCTTTATAGGGGGTAAGCGAAATGAAGAACTCATATTGCCGATAAATGATTCTATCAGCAGCACTTTGGACACAGAACAAGTACATAATATTTAGCTCTATACATATTTTAATAAGATATTGCTAAATATACCAAAACTTATTGATATATTTAATTTTAGATGTGTGCGAAAACAACTATTATGACCAGTCCGAATTTCAAAGAGGATAAATTCTGGCTAAACGGTAAAGAGGAAAGTTTTGATAACGTACGGCTACAAAATTGTTTAAAAGAAAGTACGTAAAATGAGGTCATATACCTATGCATATCCAAAAATAGTTTATTATCATTCATAACTAATGATTTGAATTGTTAATTTTGTGTCTATTTTCAGTCAAGAATCTAGCATCTGTGGAGAATAGCGATCTTAAACATTGGAAATTGCATATCTGTTCAGAAAATAATTTTCCAACTGCTGCTGGTTTAGCTTCTTCAGCTGCGGGATACGCTTGTCTTGTTTTCACATTGGCCAATTTGTACGATGTCCAGGGAGATATTTCCGCTATTGCTAGACGGGGTTCTGGAAGTGCCTGTCGCAGTGTTTATGGTGGATGGGTAAATTTTTATTTTTTTTATTGGGGATTATGCTTTCCTACTACATAATTTATTTCCCTATTTTTGTAATTTGTTAGCCTTTTTAGATTTTCATTTCCTCAGAATTTATGTTTTTCACAAAACAGATCAATTCTCTATTTTATTAATATTGTCCAGTCAGATTTTGTTGTTATATTGTTTAGTGGTGTAAAAAGTATACACATTGACGTTTTTCTTTTCTCGCATCTTTTATCCTATAACTAAATAAAATACGATCTTGATTTTACACTACACTTGGGGCAACTATGAGATAGTGGTAGGAGACATAATGAATTTTGCAAGACTGTAAATACTGTTTCACTTTTTGTATGAAAAATACAAACAAGTTGTAGGTATCCTAAGCATATGAAATAAGTTTATATACATAAATATACTACATGAAAAAGAAAAATGTATGTCTAGTATTATGTGAAAAATGAGTGAATTGACATCAATAAGAAACAGAAAAAATTTAACTGGATTGGAAAATATACAGTGTGACGAAAACATAGAAGTCAAAACCATCTTTAAATTTTTTAAGGTTTAGCTTAGTGGACATAAGTTATTATCAAGACCACATTTTTTATTTAAGTACTTAGTTACAGTAACAACTGGTATTTGTTAATTATTAAAAGTATTTAGTGATATGTGTGATTCTCAGTTTTCAATCAGAATAAACACTGTAACAATCAGTGGCGGCTCCTGATCTAGAAAAATGGGGGTTGCAACTTTCAGGTACCTACCAGTTTTATATGACATGGACTAAAAAACACTCATATTTATTCTTAAATACTCTAATTTTAATTATCTTTGGCTGCTATGTCCCATGAGTCTTGAAACCCTGTTGTTGTTTAGTACTATACACGGTGTCCCACTTTTTTTTGCCCCAGAACTTTTTTCAGGTAGTAAATGTTCATATTGAGTAAAAAGTTACTTATGGGTTTTTCAATTCATTAAAAAGTTACAGCTGTTTGAAATATTAGAAAAAAAACTTTCTAGAAAAAAAACAGTAAAAACTTATATATTTTAATAATATATGTTTTGCTGACAATGAGTGCATCTTAATTCGGTTGATTAAATTATTTAAATCTGTAATATCTGTTTTTGTCCACCGGTCATTGGTTCCAAACAACAGACAAGGAAAAAAACGCATTTTTGACGTCACACCGGGAATTCCACTTATATTTACTGTAAACATCAGTATTAAATATCCTTGTAAATCACAGAGATTTGGTCGACACGCATTGTTTTATCACTAAGTTAGGGCTAGCCCTCCCAAACCCTTTTTATTTCGCTCTTATCAATGCAATTTAGACTGCTAAATGGTTGAGCTAATAAACCTGCACTGAATTCATTGTTTGTTTTTAATTTCGTGTAATTAGCGCTTCACGGGCAACCGCAAACTCCACAGTGTACGAGTGTCAACTGTCATTTTTCTAATTGAATGGCTCGTTTGTACGTATTTGAACCTATATCAAAGGAATAATGTTGGTAATTTCATAATCCTGAGATAGGATATCGTGATAGGTTGTGTATTTTATTTTTGTTTGTAAACTTCTGCCACTTTTTACAAGTTGAACAACAAAATAAGTCGATAGAAAAAGTTTTACTCAGAATGACAATTACATAGCATATAATTTTGTAGCAAAACTGGGATAGTCTGCTTAACAGTAAAACAAAATGTTGAATCATACCCTAAAGAATTTGATTAAAAACCCAAAGAACCATCGTCAAACCCGAACCCTCCAGATCAGAATGATAGTGTTTGCAACCCTACTCGCGCCCTGTAATTAAAATCGTAATTCCTCTTTATTTTAGTTATTTGTTAGTACAACTCCCAAGCTCTCTTATCAATAAATTCAAATTGCTAAACTTTTTAGGTCCGCTGGCATATGGGTCAAAAAGATGATGGATCAGACTCCATTGCAACCCAAATAGTGTCCGACGATCATTGGCCTGAAATGAGAATAATAATCCTAGTTGTAAACGAGTCCCGCAAAAAGTATAGTTCCACATCGGGCATGAAGACCAGCGTTGCAACTTCCGCCCTGCTGAAACATCGTTCCCAATCAGTCGTCCCAGAAAGGATAGAAGAGATGACCGAAGCAATAAGAACAAACAATTTTCCCAAATTTGCAGAGCTCACCATGCGAGACTCTAACCAATTTCATGCAACTTGTCTCGATACTTACCCCCCTTGCGTTTACATGAACGATATATCACTATCCGTTATTGAGCTGGTTCACGCTTATAATGACGCCAAAGGATCCACTGCTGTAAGTTGTAAAGCATTTTAAGAAACAATTTGTGTATCGATTTTTTTGAATTTGATATTTATTGTTCTGCTTTTTAGTTGGCGTACACATTTGATGCTGGCCCAAACGCATGCCTCTACACTTTGGAAAACAATGTGAACGAGGTTATATCATTGATAAATAACATATTCCCAACAACAGCACCATCTGAGGAGTACTACAGAGGACTATCGTTCAAGAACATCGAGCTGTCAGAAGTTTGTATTATATATATACAGGATCATTATAAATTTTTGCAGTTGAAGTAGGCCATGTATAAACTGTTGCCGCTATACACATACAACTATCAAACTCGAAATAGGTTATGCAACTAATTTAACTCTCACGTATAGAACAGTGGTATTCAATTTATATTACTGATGCGACTTATAGTTCTTTTTGACAAACTAGTTCATAAAAATGAACTTTCGAGGACAAAATTCTGTAACTTTGTCATTTTTAAATGAATTCTTATAAAATTTGACCACTGTTTCATCTGAGAAAAAATATCATTAAATTGTTATTAGTTCATTTATTATTAAATAACAAACAAGAATCCTTTTAGCCACACGCTTGCTTTTGTGCCAATTATAATGAAACTTTGTATTTAGGGTGTTTTTGTGCCACAAATCCAATGTCAGATTGAAAACTATCAAAATGACGGACTCAATATCCAAATTGTAAATCTACGCTTTGAGTTAAAGCCATACAAAAAATAACTATTTCAACGTAGTAATAAAACAAATTTTATACATTATACAAACTACTGCAAAATATTTTAGGAAATACGAATTTAATTCCTTTAGTAAATTTAAAACTTCATTGACATGTGTGTGTTTTGTGAAGATTGGTTTCTAATGCTCATTATAAATGGATCTGATGTGCGCTGCAAATGATGAAAATCATCTTCATTGGTCGCTGATCTAGAACATTTCCTAGAATGATAAATTGTTGATGATCTTTATTTCTTGCTTCTTGTGCATCTTCAGAAAGCTGCCTGAGAGGCAAACTGGTATGGTATCTAATTATCTCCAAGAACTTTGTGAACTGGAAAGGGCATGTAGTACTACCTATATTTGCTTGCTCTGTTGCGTGTGCTAAACGCAATTCGTTATTAACTCCTGTTACTTCAATGGTACAAGTGGAATTGTAAAAAAAATTTCTCATTATTTTTTTTACAAAAAATAATACGTATTGGAAATGAAAATTTTTGAAATCTAGAAGAAATGCTCTTTCCAGTGATGTGTAAAACGTTACGAAAAGTTATGCGAATAGCAACTGTAAATCACTACTCGTGTGAGGTACGCGCGCAATAATTTTTCGCGAGTAACCGAAAAGGCCAACTTTAACATCAAATGTTTGGTCAAATCAAACTTAAATATATCTTACTTTATTATAAAAATAAATTCTACTTTGTAGAAAATAGTTGGTGAAAACAATTTTTGTCCCTCCCGTATTCAGCGGAGCCCCATATGAGTCAGTACACTTTACTGGGATAACAAAATGCAATTATTGCGGACAAATAATTAACGGTTGTGGCTCTTAGAAATTTATCTAGATTTTTAAAAACAAAGCACCCTGCTATAAATTGTGGTATTGCAAGATGTGAAAAACATTTATTTTTGTTCTTTGTTATTATCCATTATTACTAATTTTGAAATAAAGTAGGTGTTAAAAAAATGTGTAGATAGGTATTACGAATATTGCTACTTTAGGAGTGCTAAAATTATCCGATAATAGTGGCATATTCAACTAAAAAACTAAAATCTATTTAATTACCTTATCATCATGCATGGAAAAGGTGGAAATTTTCATTTACGTTTTCCTCTAATTTATATGGAGCGGCCTACTTTGACTACAATCATTTATTACAACCCTGTAATTTTTTGACTTACCTAACTGATTTATTTATTTTTAGGATCTAAAATCAAAAATTAACGTATCGAAAATGCCCTGCAATCATTTGAGATACATAATACAAACAAAAGTAGGACAAGGACCTAAGGTTTTAGAGGATCAGAATCATTTGTTAAACGAGGCTGGCCTTCCAAAGAAATCTAACAAATAACAAGTTATCATTTTTTAGAATTAATTTTAAGTTTTTATTTCTTTATAGATTTTACATATATAATGATATATTATAAGCATTAATACCAACAATATTTTGTTGTAAATATGTTGTGTTAAATTAAGTATGTGAGTAGAATGTTATATTTTTGTTCGAATGGTTATTGAATAAAGTATTCTACAGTAACTTTTAATTTGATATTCCTGTTATAAGAAAAAGCAGAGATTGTTATTATTATTAACACTTTTGCTGCGAAGTTTCTTTTTCGCTGTTTTCCTGTAGCAAGTTATCTCAACTTATTTTTACCTGAAATTTGAAAAACTAGTCTAGACCAGCTGGCAAATATATTCATCAAAAGCAGTCAAACAGTTAATACCAATTCTTGCTTCCTGAAGCTTCCAGGTTATCACAATTTCATATAATTTCATAGCGATTCAAACGTCAATGTTGTTTTCTTATAAAAAACCAGACTAAAAAATAGCAACCATTTTTAGCACTATGCCCAGAAAATGATTTCCACGCATCAAAATGTGTCCAGGCTTGCTTATGATTGAGCTGTCCAAATCTTCTAAAAAAAATGACTGCCTTGATACAGAATATGTTATTGTTATGGTGGCCAGAGTTTTCATTTCCAAATTTTGGATAATAGTAGTTTGGGTAATAGCAATAATGGAAACGCACTTTATGGAAACGCACCTTTAAGGTGCGTTTCCATTAGTGCTAATGGCAGTGGTAGCAGACGCCATTATAGTATTTCTAACAGATAATTGCTAGTGACTCATGTTTATGTACATGCAAACTAATATGTGTCACTATCATGTATGTGACAGATACTATAATTTCGTATGCTACCACCGCCATTACCACCAATCGGAACACACCTTTATGAACAAATGTGACCGGCTCTAAAGAAAGGGGTCTTACTGCTAAATTATCGATTTTGGGATTTTGGCAGATTCGGAATGCTGGAATCCTATACTTTAATATGCCATTTATTTGAGATTAATCGGATAAAATTTGGCGAAGTTACAGAGGGATGAACGAAACTACTTTTTCGCGGAAGGATTCAGGGCGCTTGCATTATACTCGCAAAAGAAGAAAGCTTTCCTGGCAATTTTCTAAGCTATTTGTTATTAGAATATCAAAAACAAGACACCAAAATAAAAATAAGTGCTTTCTAATAGTAAGTTTGATATTTTTTTTTATTATTTGTTAAAAAAAGAACCTGCCAAGATTTTTTGCCGAAAACAAAGAAAACTTAAAAAAATACGAAATAATAGAAGTAGAAGCACAATTCTTGATGTATTTTTGCACCACGAATTTATTACTGAAATCCGATAAATTATGCTATTTATTGTTATTAAATAAATAACTGATATAACCTATATTTGAAATGAAAGACTATAACATTGCTGTGATAATAATAATGTATTGTAAAAAAAGTTGTGCTTATTGTAATAGAAGATTGTAACAGAATGAAATTAATTGTTTTACTATAAAGATATGTTTCGTATTTTCTTTACTAGTTTCTTATAGCCTCCATTTCTTGAGAAACTCTTTCTGTGGCTTTTTAATGAACACTGCTTTCTTCTGCTTTCTTAGGGTTTGTTATTAATGGCCGAAGTTCCTTAAATAGGTACCACTGTCGCTGGAGAGAAAGACCGGTTGCTTGGATGTCTTCCGGCTCACCCTCTAGCTGTATTTTTTAATTGTTGCGTACTGAGTGGCAGAATTAGCAAATTCTTTGCAACCAATATGTTGTTGATTCACATTGAGGTTGAAGTGATGAAATTTCGTGAGTTGTGGCAAAGACCTATAAAACTTCTGTAAAAATATAACCCAGTTGCTCCATTTTACAAAACTTTGTTCACTATTTGGATGCGAAGCATCAACAACGCATTTAATAAAATCTTTAAACGTATCAACAATTGATTTTGAATACTTTTATTTTAATTAAACAAAAAATACGATCTGAACAAAAATTGTGTGTGACCTACCAGCAAAACATTTAGGGAAATTTTCTTATTTTTTCCAGAATGGGTGCTCCATGATCAGGGATGTAAAAGCGTAATTTACCGCGTAAATTACCAAATTAGTTACCGTAATTAATGGTAATTTACCGATTCCTAATTAACGTAATTTGCGGCTTAAATTACCGATGGTAATTTATCATCAATTTAAATTACCGTTGGTAATTGACCGATAATTTGCCAACAATTTTAATTGCAGTTGGTAATTTACAGGAATTTATAAATTAATTTCAAAAACCTTCTATCAGAACTTGTGTGAATTCACCCCACCCCTCATAAGCAGTCGACAAGCGCGCTGTTGTTTGTGCTTTGCCTGGGAGGTACTTAGGGATATAAAAGCATAATTTACCGGGGAAATAACTAAATAAAAGACCGTAATTAACGATAATTTCCATGTTTAATGACTTAATTCAGCAGAGGCAATAATGCACAATTACATGAGAAGTCATCTACCTACTATCAAATTCACGATTTAAAAAATATTCCGGTGACTTATGACGAAGACTTTTGCGAAAACCTGATTTTTGCCGTTAGAAGGAAGTTGGAAGGGGTGTTATGAATAAATTATTGACTTTAAGGTATTGACGGTATGCTGAAATCTTACAATTTTATCCAAAATAAACAGCCGGTGCGCACGTGTGCAGCCAGCACTTGCCGGGACTAATAACCGCCCGCTGTACACAGGTATAGTTAACCAAACATAGAGTCTATGTTCACACTAAAATGATTTAATGAACAAGATGAGAGTAATTGCGTCATTATTTTGGTTTATTTTTATATAACATGTAAAGCTATCAAAATTTTTCGGCCGTAGGAATAAATTTGAGAGCGAGGAAATTGAAAAATCGTTCTCGATTTTTGCAAACATGTTTACACCCTCTATTACGTAAAACTTAAAAAACACAAACGCCAATCTGCAGATGAGATACTGTATTTTAACCTATGAAGGTTAGAATATTTTTGGCTAAGCGTTTTTTGAGAAAAAAAAAATCGGTAAGGTGAGTGCGAATTTAAAAGAATTACAACTACAAAAGTCGGGTACCATTTTACACTTCTCTCGCGGTCGCGCTTACACCGAGAGACATAATATTTTGAAAGTCATACACTTTATGTAGAAATTACTAAGAAGCATAACGAACTTTATTTTATTTCTTTTTGATAAGTAGTTTCAGTGTTATGCCGCCTTCAAACACCAGGCAGAACGCCGAGCAACACTGTATTCTTTAAGCGCGTGTATCTCGATAACTCGATTTTAGCACAAGACCGCTTTCTTCCGAGCGGGTCACAAATATAAATATGTCAGAATTTGAATTAGCTTTTTAACCTTGACGTTTCGTCAAAGTGGTATCTACCTAACATTTCCTATACAGAAATATATCCATTTTTTAATTATTTTTTTAAATACATATTTCTTAAAAAGCAACACAAAAA